>CP130737.1:6381764-6981764 GCA_030553155.1 Nippostrongylus brasiliensis
TATTTCAGCAGTTTATAAAGCAGCACATGTGTAAACAATGGGTCACGAGTTCATTAGAAAATGTCCTCCTTTGGCGTCCTTGCAGGCCTTCAAACGTTTGGCGAAATTGACGACAATGGTCGCTAGGGTGTTCACGCTAATTTCTTTCCAGGCTTTGAGCAGGCTTTGTTTTAGATTCTCTATAGACAAGTGTCGAGTGCGGCAAGCTTCGCTCTTCAAAATGGAGCGTACAGCAGAACCCATAGGATTAAGGTCTGGTGAATTCGAGGGCAAACATCCTTGGCCCAATATCCAGGAAAGAGCTCGTTGCACAGAGCCATGGTAGATTTTGCTGCATGCGCAGGTGCCCAGTCTTGCTGTAAGTGTCGAACGTTGTCACCGAAGTGTTCTTGAGCCCATGGTAAGAGACCTCTACGAAAAACTTGTTTATTGATAGAATTGTGCATCGATCTTTGTCGCTTTCTCCACAAAAACGAAAGCGGTCGTTCCAGTAGCACAAATACCTGCCCAAACCATGGTGGAGGCTGGATGATGGGTTCGATAGACTGCCTTTGATATTTCTGATCCCCGTTCATTAAGAACTCTATCGTTATGTCGGTTGTGGCATATTTCCACCGTGGAAACCTCTTCATCTGTGAACAGGACTTGCTTGCGGCGACCGTTGGCGACCAATCGAAGCAACCTCAATGTCTTTTCCATTCTACTTGCCTTAATCTCATTCGTTGACAGATGGCGTTTTTCCATTCTATGAGGACAAAGGTGTAGCTTATTTTTAACAATGTTCTGAACGGTCGTGTGCGGAATTTCCAGGCTTTTACCCATTTGTCTCATGGACCATCCCGGATCCCGCCCAATTCTGCTCCTAATAATTTCTCGAGTCCTTGTAACAGCCTGAGAAGTTGGTCTTCCACCTCTCGTACGGTCCTCGTGTGTACCCAGCTCTTATTTATCTCTGGAAAGCTGCTCGAACTGTTCTTTCAGGTATTTTAATCTGGTGAGACATGACCATATTTGATACACCGCACCTACGCAGTTCGATCCTTTTGCTTCTGTCCTGCATAGCTTCGGAAATAGTGGACCGGTCGTCAAGAAAGTTGGTGTGTAAATAGACATTGATTGATGACACAAGCACACCTCATAATTAGGTCAGAAATTTACCTACACTCAACATGACCATACACGAAAGTTGCGGCAAGAATTTATTTGCCACCCTGTATTGTACAGCATCTTTCTGCCCACTTTTTTCTTCTAAAATATTTATTGGATGCCCTTCAACGGCTTTTCAAAGGAGAATTTTTATTTCCAATCCATCTGGAAAACTGTTTAACTCGAAACGCGATTGCACTATAACCGGCAGGTGAGTTGGAGAACTCAGCGTTTTTATCGAGACTTGGCATTTCTCTATGAATCGTCCAGGAGATTGTGAAGCAAAGGTTTGATGAAGTACATGTTCAAACAAAACACATAAGTGGATGTAAATGGAGTGAAATGGTATCCTTAAGAAGAGTATTAACTAATAAAATGACGTGAAGTTGATGAAAATGGCCATAGAGTTCGAATATTTTTGCAAATCGGTTCAAATGATAGTATGTAAAAACCTAGGCTTTGAAGTTATCTTCTATTCAAAGCATAAACTCTTATCTATCAAATGTAAGAAAATCGAAAGAAATTGTGATAATCTTTCAAGGTGCGCCGCAATGAGGGCAACCTCTGTTTCGATGATAAACTTTCTACTATCTGCGTTGTTCAAAATTTTCAAAATCACCCTCATCTTTTTGACACAGCTCCATTGAATAACCGCAAGCAAAAAACCACCGTAAAATTCTGATATCCAATGAACTTAATGGTTTGAAGCGATTTCAGTGCTTCAGGCAAGACTTTTTTCATTTTTATCGATAAAAAAGATAAAAGCAATACGAAAATCTCTGGAGAAGAGATTCTTATAGAAGCTGCAGTGTCTCGAAAGAATCTTGAAGCAGAAACATCTTAATTCCACCATTAAGTAACGGTATAAGCAGCCAAATCAGTAGTGCATCTCCATGAGATCGAAAACAGCTCCATTTCGTCTACGGATTTGTAGACCTTTAACATCCCTTAACTGAATCCGTTGGACTTACCCGTTTGAGTAGTTACAGAAGAAAATTCCGAAGTCCAAAATCCGAAATTCGGATAGATTGTAAGAAGAGCTGATCAAAATATGAAACAATATAGAAAATTACTACTTGCAGCGCACCATCGATTTCATGAAGTAATAAAATACCATTTATATAAAAACTGAAGCCAGCCACTTTGAAAACATTTGGTAACTATGAAATGCCATGCTCTGTCCTTGAATATGGAGCATTTTTTTTTTGAGCAAATGTCTTAAGAAAGAAGAATTATGAACACTTTTTATGGCGCACGTAATTTTTTGCCGCCCTGTACTTTGTACCCCAGCTTCCAATGAAGAGACGATTCAAGGGCTAATCTCATGCGTACAGGATAGGAGCAAAGTAAGCGTATAATCTTCTCCATCAAAATAAAAACAATGGTCCCTAACTAACCATTATCCGGTAACCATTGGCTAGGTGATTAACTGCTATTTATCAATGAGAAAAATTATCGTCCTATTCAGCTTTCGAACACCTCATAATATTACAGTAATACCTCGCCACGATAGTTTACTGACTGCGACTTCCATGACTCAAAAACCGTGGAATATTTCTGATCGCAATTATGGTTTGGTGACTCTTCTGTAACTAGTACCGCAGATTCCGTTGTGAATCTGTTTTTTGTATTCATCTTGCGACCAGAAGAAGATGATCCTATCATCCTCTATTACAAAGGAAAGCTTCTGCCACCGAAGTTGGCGAACTCTATCACATAAGTAAAAAACCACGCCGATCATTATCATGAATAATACGAGCGTACTCTTTGTTCCCTAATACAGGGTGTCCCAAAAAAATGTACCCACTGTTTGAAATGCCATAACTTTGACGAAGGTGAACCAATCGAAACGATTCGTAGCTCGGATGAAAGCTGAGGAAAAAGAAATTTTTCTGGTATGTGTTTGGTGACGATTGCGCCATGTACTCGACCGAGGCCTCTGATTATTGTATCTGATTGATAGTTCACGGGTCATATGCTTGCTCTATTTTAGTCATAAACAAGTGATATCGCTGCTATGAGTTGCTTCTGAGGCAGTGAACGTATAGACTTGCCGCAGCTTTTGATTAAGCCTGGAACAGCATCAATATCGATCAATAATTGTAACCACTGTTTGAGAAGCTAAAACTCTTTTAACAGTTATGCAATCAAAAGAAAAGAATTCAGAGGAATGTAAAATGTATAAACAATGAAGAATGCGCCATGCACCTTTCTGAATCGTCAAATTCTAGACCTGATTGAAAGTGCATGGATTATTTGCTTGCAGGAAAATGGCCATTAATTTGAACAATTGTCTTAATTATTATGTTTAATTGTTCATACTGATCACTGCCACTTTATTTTCTCACTTCCCTTGTATGAATTGTTGCCCTTCATTTTAATCTGAATTTAAAAAAAAACATTGTCGTATTGTGCAAGTGGATCTTAAAGTGCATGTTAAACTTGTTATGTTTTGAGGTTTTTATGTTTATTGCATTAAGAGAAACGCGTATCAGCGATATCAACTGTTGGCGACCAAAGCAGAACAAGCATGGCATCCGTGAACTTTCAATCAGGTCTAGAATCCGACGATTCGGACAGGTGCATGGCGCAATCTTTATGGTTCATACATTTTACATCTCCCTAAATTATTTTCTCATGATTGCATCACTGTTGGAGGAGTTTTAGCTTCTCAAACAGTTGTTCCAATTATTTATCGATATTGATGTTGCTCCACGCTTAACCAAAAGCTACGGGAAATCGATATGTTAAGTGCCTCACAAGTAACTCATAGCAGCGATATCACTTGTTTACGACCAAAGTAGAGCAAGCATATAATCCGTGCACTATCAATCAGGTCCAAAATCTGAGGCCTCGGTCGAGCATATGGCGCAATCCTCACCCAGCACATACCAGAAAATTTTATTCTTTCCTAGCTTTTATTAAAGCTATGACTCGTTTCAATTGGTTCACTTTCTACAAAGTTATGGCATTTAAAACAGTGGGTACATTTTTGGGACACCCTGTATACTTCCTATTTCTTTTTTTCTTCCGAATATTTTATAATACTTCTACAAATCAAAGGAAAACGCTTATCCTACCTCAGCCTACCCTAAGTTCCTTATTGATCATTTAGTTGTTCTTCTTGAGTTATGAATAATGGAAGTCAGAATCTCAAATGCACACGAACTTTTGGGTCACCGTAATACTTTTAGCAGAACAGCAGCATTCTACTCAACAAAGAACGTCCTTTCTAATCCAATTAGAACATGGATACCCTACTGGAGGCAGAACGTGTACGTTCACGATAGTCCCGATAGAACGGGCATATTTTCCTCCCACTAATATGTATATTGCCACACAGCTGCTGCCATCGGAGCTGAATGGTCCCTAGGGAGTGTTTCCAACACCTAAATATGGATGAAAATATGTGCCCAGGTGAAGTCTTGGGAAATTCACAAATTCATGCTGACAACAACTGAACATTCTCCATTTTTCTAAGCTCCGTTTATCTAGTTAGAATCATCAAAAATGGCACCACAATAATAATTGTTGGTTTGACTTTCTAGAAGAAAGAAAATATAAAATTTACCAAAATATACAGTTTTATTAATCATATGAATGAGCAGTCCGCTCGCTAATCCATTATCCATTAACCCAATAATTTCAGCGTAAACATCGTGGTATCGCCCAACGAATGTAAAAGAAAAGAAGAAAAGTGGTAATACAGTTGTTGTAAGGAATGTACTGTGAATCAGGATGAACGAGAATAATAAATAAAAAACAGAAGTACAGTTCTCTCACCAAAGACCAGATTCATGACCCTGCTGTTTTGCATACCGCAAAATCACCGAATCCCAATTTTTACTCAAAAATATACCGCGATTTCTGAATCATGAAGACACCAGTTAGCAATATGCCACCTTAATCCAATGGTTAATACAAGGCATACCTTCTCAGACCTAGGCATATGTCGGTATTCACCGTGAATTTATCCCATAATGGGTAAAGGATAAGGTAAAGGCATAGGTGTCGGCGTTGATCAGTCAGCCCGGCCGGGGATCGATCACTCGAGTGTACGGGTGTCAGCAGCGTCTCTTACCACTGTACCACGCACGCCTCCGATAATGGCTAACGGATAAGCGTCCATACTGCTTATTCGTGTCTCATGACAATGCAATCAATTGTTACAATAGACCTCTGTCTAATGAATTGTTCTCCGGTCCTCAATTTATTATTCCGATTGGTGGTCCACGTAATTCCCAGCCTATTCTTTACAATGCTTATCTTTACTAATTTTCTGCTTTATTAGTGGATTAAATGACTAGATAAAAGTAAAAGGAAACGTACACGGAAGCGGGATGGAGTTGTTGATGCCGTTGCCTTGGATTGTGAGCAACGAGAGTCGACTGACTGCGAGAACTTGGAGCGAACAGATCTTTGATGTGCTGAAGAATGAAAATAAGGATCATCGACGATGGTGTAAACAATTCGAATAATTATCAAAGAGGGCAACTAAATTATGCGATCATTCCCCTGGGAACTGAGATGACCAGGTAAACACCCATAATGCTATGCTCACAGGTGATTAGAAGCACAAAACAGCATGCGATAGAGGTGCTAAGAATAAACCAGCGATATCAGTTTATTGTATTCATTGGCTTTAGGCGTTCTGTTTATATCATACTGATGTAATGTGGCTGACTGAAGCCGATAAGCTGACAAGAAAGAATGCTGTGCAAGGCGAGATAAATCACGACAGCCGAACAACAATATACCAATGGAAAGAAATACCTAGAAGACGAGAAAAAATGACTTGTCGGCTGTGGTCCCAAGTAATCAGATCGTATATTCTGATCAAACCTTGGTGTTTAGCGAGAGACATTGGTGTCTATTGCACTGTTGTCAAAAACAACCGATCAGGAAGTGGTACCGCAATTTCACGCTGATTTATTGCCTCTAGTCGGATGTCTGAACCCGGAGGAATACTTGTTCAAAAGTGTCGGGCCACTCTGAATTTACAACTTCCCAGTTTCCTGACATTAGAAGTGCTATCCGAAAGATAGCAAAAGGAATTAGCATGGAATTTTGTATACCTTTTACGCTCGTAGGCGTGCTGCATATATACTTTATAGAAACACTGAACAGAAACAAGACAGAAACGCATGCTACGAAGATGAAGAAAGGAAAGAGAAGAGAAATATAAACAGTCAAAGAACTTAAACTGATATTAACGGATTAAAGCACTCATTTTGTTAGCACACGCTTGCCAAACGAGGCCCATAAGGTAAGTTTCCATAGTTATGAAGGACAGACAGGATA
Source organism: Nippostrongylus brasiliensis (assembly GCA_030553155.1). Taxonomy (NCBI): domain Eukaryota; kingdom Metazoa; phylum Nematoda; class Chromadorea; order Rhabditida; family Heligmosomidae; genus Nippostrongylus; species Nippostrongylus brasiliensis. The sequence continues at coordinate 6,388,212 of CP130737.1, forward strand.
TGGCCAAAGAGTTTATTAAAATCAGATTCAGTTCTGAACTTATATTGGAAATAAGATGGTGATCAATGCTGCAGTAAGGAAGATTTCCAGAAACGAATTACTACGCGGAAGTAATTTAGAGCAATCGAGAAAATTGCGTGTAAGTTCGCAAGAATTTCTGGAATTGAACTTCTAGCAGACGAATAGTGGAATGCCGCCGGAATAGGACATTTGAATAAGCGAAAACAGGCCAAAAATCAAATATATTTGCGGACAATTCAATAGATATCGAGAAATGGGCGTTCTACAGTATCGCCATTGTTGAATTTCGATGTTCGTAAGATGCAGCTGCATTGATGACACCAAAAATATCTCTGAGTAAGGCAAGAGGTATGATTTCACGCTCAAAAAGTATTGGAAAATATGGGGAAAGGGAATCCAAATGTTATTTGAGCGAGAGAACATAGTATGACAGGACTGAAAATTCAGCTTTTCGCGAATATTACTGTTCCTCTAAGCCTCTTTTTCAAAGCATCTTTTCGCTCACTCTTCTTCTGAAGTTTTGGAAAAAGATAGGCGGGACCCAGAATTTTTTTAATGCTTTTGATCGCTCCAAGTCTTTCCCATTATGTATTGATAAAAATTTAAATGACAAAACTCTCGTTTGCGTGAAAAAATGTAATCCACAAAATTTCACAACTGAGTAATATTAAGAAATTATACTTATCCAAAAACGGATTATTTGCGTTCACAACACGCATCCGTTCTTCTATTTCTCCATGTTTCAACCGTCCCCTACTAACTGTTTATTTCAAAACACTTCAAAATTTCTCTGAAGTTGCCTGCGGTTGTAGCTTCTGGGAGATTATTGCTGTAGTTGTGTCATCTAAAAACATTGTAAATCTATGACGATATAAGAGGTTCTCTTAGATCCTACCACAAAGCCTAAAAATTTCCACAATTTTTTGCCTGATCTCCCACTCAGCTCCAAACACCCTGCTACAAAGCGGTTTGAAAATAACAGTTCTGCTGTCCCAGCCTATTATATGGAAAAACATTTCGACAAAACTGATGCGACGCCTCTTTTGGGTCAAAGACCGTTGTTTTCCAGAAATTGTTTTGAACGTCTTTCAAATATAAACGTAGACTGATATTGCCGCTCAGCATCTCGAGCTCTATTCAAAATCTACGCGCCATTAAATGATTACGAGCGTAGTCTATTATCACTCAGCAATCCGATCGAAACCACATAGTTCAGGCACGATTAGAATCCTCAGGATTAAAAAAAAGGAAGAATTTTCACAGCAAATTGCTCCAGGGACGTGCGAGCGAAACATCGCCTGCCACAGCACGTAGGTTTGCTGTGGTAGTTGCAACTCGTTCAGTGAACTAATTTCTCTAAGAATGTTAATGGTGAGTCACAGAAGTTGTGACGTTAGGCATGTCTCCTTTCGTATGTAGCAAAGTTGATAGGGTACAGTGAAACAGCGGAAAGATAGCCTGAAACTGAGCTGAAATCTATGGGAAAGAGCTGTACGGCCTTCACTTCAAGCCAATAGAATATGATCGGGCGGAAAACTAGAATGGAAAAGGTCTTTTTGACGAAAACTTGAACTCCTTCCCTCCTCCACTTAATCATGAAATTTTCTGTCGACAGCTTCCTGAAGAACCTCTATTCGACTCACTCAATGAGCAGATCTGATCAAAGAGCCACAAACCCCAACAATTCTAGGCCTCGCTTAAAAGCCTTGCTTAAAACGTGTAACTTCAATCTGCTCGATTGAACAATGACTCCATAACTTGTTAAATTAATAAAATATAATAACAAATATAATAATAAAATAAATTTGTCCAATACAGAACACGCCGATTCCATAAAACGGCGAATGCGCCGTATTTCGCGCAAAAAATCGCCGCCTTTCGACAACTTTATAAATTCATTATTAAATTGAAGACAAATTAATTAAAGAAAATTAAAGAAAAATTAATTGAAGAAAAATTGAAATTAAAGAAATATTTGAAAACAATTCTTAGCTCAGCAAATAATGGTTATTGCAAAAAACAAATGAATGCAAACAAATACTGTTTATGATTATTAGAATTCTAATTCGATTACGAATTTGCTTTCTCAAATTGATCAAATTTTGACCGTGTGGATTTTTGGTATTGGGGCCCACTTGGTATCCTAATAGACTTTCGGTGAGGTTACGAGAAGTGTAAGATTATGACACAAAAACGCGTCGTAACCGCCATTTTGTCGGATCAGCGTGTATGGTGCTGTTGTTTTCACAAGTCGGTTCAATTGAAAGTCTTATTACAATAAAAAATCGCCAGGTAAGAGTTGGTCAGTTAGGTAATGGTACAGATCTCGCTTTGGTAAGTTACAGCCACAAAGGCTCACCACGGATAGGGAACGGGGCAATATTATCGATGGAAAACCTCAATGGTCCAAAAATTACCTCAGAGCCGGTGAGTAGTCGCTATAATCTACGATCTGTTTATACCTAGCTGATTGATGAATGTTTCTGAGGGTTTGTAGGAAAAACAGGGAACAAAGGTCTCTAAAACGCCACAAAAATGTTCCCACACTGGACCGAGCGCAAAACGGCTGTGACAGGTATTGGATCGAATCGAAATAACAATCGAATGAGGATCAACAATGATGGGAAACAGGTCGAGTGGGGAGGTTGACAGGTAATGCTGGCCGAACGAGGTATGGAGGGTTCAGGTAGTATCAGCAGGTCATTAGTCACGTTCCTCGTGCGCTATGCACTCGATGTTTGCCGAGTTTTGTTTGCTTTGCGAAAAAAAGCGGAGATAAACTAGACGAATCAGATTTTTTCCGCTTAGCGGTATCAGCTGGCTGCATCGAACAAACGACGTTCACCACGAATTTTTGCGAGAAAAAAAATGTTACGTTTTACAGCCTATATTGAAATTTAGGCGATTCAAAAACTGGGAAGTTCCAGAAAGTTGAAGAATTCCATCGAGTTCAAGCTACGATTGCGTCGTGATGCGATTTCCGATTTGTTTCTGTATCTTAGGTGGTTCAGGAAGGTCGTAGTGGGCTGCCAACAACATCACTAAAGAGAGACTGGAACTTCATTTGAAAGTCCAAAAAATCAGGATTCCTGTCAAATATCGGACTTTGACAATCAGCAAGAAATTATGTGGAAACATCAAGATAGTGATGTAACCAATCGTTTTCGTTAAGTTCTTGGCTTGTATATGTTTGGTGCAACATTTTTGTGGTATATAATGAATAGCCCAAACCAAACCTCGAAGGGTAAAAGAGTTGAATGAAAAGGATTTCTCATATAAATGATGAGGTTTAAAAAGAGAGAACTGAGGATTCGTTAAAACAGAGAGTTGAGCTTGTTAAGGTCAAATCCAAGTCATCTGTAAGAGAGAGACATGTTAAGGTCAAATCCATGTTGTTTTTGCGTTACACACCCAGAAAGAGAGAAGAAAAAGAGAAAAAAGAGAACATAAAGGAAGAGAACGAAGGGAAATAGAAGAAAGAGAATATTAGGACAATTGGGAGCATAAATTTAAGTCTAGCTTAACATTCAATTTTATCCGATTCTGACACTTATTGTAGCTTCCCAATACAATAATATCTACTGTCGTGATATCTAAGTGTACTCAAAAACCCTAAACAGAAAAACCTATCAGATCAACACATCTAGCACTCCAGCAGTCTCCTGTGCCAATTTTCCTTTAAACAAATAGCAAATGGACAGCTTGCTGGAATTTTTTTCCACAGACAATATTATGAGATGAACAGCAGAATCTTTTATTTGGCTAACTACTTTTCAAGAAATTTCTAAAGAAATAAAAAGCAGCAAATCAACAGCACGAGGCTCCGCTTAGCTGGCTAGTTTCCGGGACTTTCGATAAGAAACTAGCCTAATAACAACACCACAAAGGTCTTAGCTGGCTCGTAGTTCTTATCAGTGTCTTCGTTCAAACTAATCTTTGAAATGAGAGCATTATCACTGACCGACTGCACTATCATTAGCCGAATAATGCCAAAAGTATTGAAAAGCCCCGCTCGGTTGGTCCTTAGCTGACCAATGTTCCGAACCTTCAGTGGTGGGGTTACTTGAGTAACGACCGAAGTTTACGATTTTGTACAACTTCACAGTAAAAAATGTGGAGGGAAATTGAACTAAAATAAACATAATTTCCTCGAGAAACGACTAAGACTACCTTACAACAGTTTTTAGCAAGTAGAGTCCTCGAAAACTCGAAACTCGCAGTACTCGAAAAATAGGGCAAATTTTCACAGCAGGTAGGAATATTTACAATTTACCCTGCTTGTTTACGATGCGTTTCTATTTTTTCTCTTACTTTTTTCCGTTCCACTATGTTCGATAGATCTACGGACTAAACGGGAATTTCTGTTCAGCCCAGTAAAGTCCAAACAGAAAATAAAGAGAGATCTGCCATCTGAAGACAAATTTGAAATTAGCTGATGAAAATTTTTAAAAATATTGCTGAGAGAAATCGATTCAAATCAGATCTACTAATCTAGAGGAATAAGGTAGATTATTTTAGCTGAGTTTTTTCACGCAGAAAGGAGAAAAGTTTACGATTTTTTCTCTGCTTCTGTTTTCACTTATCTTGGATATGTAACTGCATGCCTGCCAAAACTTTCTAGTTTTTTTATTCGTAGAGCACAAAAAGAAAAACAACAAAGAAACCTAGATGAAAAACTAACACATCGTCGTTTACAGCGGATTTAGCACAACAAATCTTGTGACACAAAGCCGACATACACATGGTCATTTGAGAAGCCAACAATCGATGCTATACATCTGATACGATGTGCCGAAAAATTGAGAAAATTCAATGCTTGATTTGATCTTCATTTTAATATTTATCTAGTGTATCCTTGCAGTTGTCATTGCTTTCAGAAAAAAACGCTGTAATTTCCACGTTTTATTGATTTTTGTTGTTTATTATTTGATATTTTATTTTATTTTATTTTTATTATTCATTATTATTATCATTCTTGATGATTTATTTTATTGATTTAATTATTATCTTATTATTTATTTTTTATTATTATTGATTATTATTGATGTTTATTATTTGATTTTATTTTCAACTACATGTTTAATTGATTCCATGTGAACCTCCACCATTGACTTAATCTGAGTCATTGTAAAATATTCAGTTGAAAACAGGAATCCATGTAGGTAATCAGCGTCATACCTTTCCATAGAGATTTCGAGCGTTGCCCGGCCGGCTTCACGTCCATTTAGATAATTCAGCTTATAAAATTACTTGAATGAAGGAGCCCGGAGGCAGTGTTCTCGAACATGGAAGCAGCTTTTTAGTCATTGCGCGCGAATGCAGAGGAAAATCCTCGTAATCCAGGCAGATTGATGAACACACGAGGGCGGGACATTAAAGGACGACGTTAGAGTGCAATTGTGACATTCACCGATGTGAATCTGAAGAAAAAAACGTTATAAATTATGGGAAAACTGGCAAAAATACTCATAGCAAGTTGTATGAGCACCAAAGCCTTAGAAACAATTGAGCGGACGATGGTTTCGAAATTCCGACGAGAAGACACACTTTTCATCCATGTTGTGCCAAACTGGATAGCTACTAGACAAAGACTGAGCCTTTTCTACCCCTCTTTTTCTACCCAAAGTGTGTTTGAAGCTGGTGGTTGTTGGAACGAACGAATGAATGAGCTCATCGAACCGGGAGGAGACGGCCACGAACGAAAACACAACGAGCTGGTGGGTCGTCAATCATGGAGTTGCCTAGATATGCATGTATCACAGCTTCAGAGCCGGGTAGAAAATGGATAGAATCACAGTAAATAGCTTCAAGTGTTTCAGTATCAAATTTCGTTTATTCGATGTGATGGAAAATACGTCTAATTTTTCTAGCAGAGTTAATTGACTTAATATCTAGTTGAACACACACTGTCAAGCGAGCTGAATAAGAAGACACTCCTTCTAGAGCATTAAATAAACAACACTAACTTTGAACTGCGTTCAATCACTCGAAGACGACGAGAAGGTCAAAACTTTCTCCCAAACTAATATTTAAAATTAATGACATCGATGGCGATGATCAAATACGAAGGAGTTTCCATCCATTATTTTCGCCTCTTACAGCTGATGAATGGCACACATTAGGGAATCCGTAATCGGTTGTATCAAGGAACTATGTTTGAGAACAATATTTGCTAAAGTGCCAGATGGAACTAAAAGGAATCGATCATAGTTAGACCATGATAAATTATCGCCTGACGAGTAACCCCCATTCATACTGTGCAGCAGAGCAGCGTCGCGCAGCAGCGACGAAGTACGAAGCCTCAAACAATAAGCAAATCAGTTCAACAAATTTTTTAGCCGAACGTTCATCTTTCTTTTTCAGTGATCGCGATAAAAAAAAAACCTGCTATAGATTATTCTACGCTATTCAGCGATCTCCTTTTATGGCGGGTTTTGCTGTTTGGGAAGGTTGTTCTTAGTTGTATTATTTTGTCTTGTTCTCAAGATATATTTGGCAAAAGACGAATATGGTTGATTATATACCATTTTCATTTTAAAATGGACACTTTTCAAAACAAAAAAAAACGTTTTTCAAATCAAACTTTCACACTGTGAATGGCATTATTCATTTTTCACTTTTTGCTACATACTTTTACAGCAAATATATGCAATAAGAAATATATACTGGCAATGTACTGATGATAAAGATAATCCAAAATAAAATATGAAACAACAAAATGAGTCTACAAATAAGAAACTATAGATCAAATTGAACAAATAAGAAACCACAAATAACATGCATGTGCATTAGAACAAATATGATATTTAACAAATAATTAATAAAAAAACATTTATTTAACAATTAATTTTTATAGACGATTTTGTTTTTATTAATTATTTATTAGATGATTAGTAAAAATAAAGTCGTCTTGCCTACAGGAGATCAGAGAGCTTTCAATAAAGAATCCCTGATCGATCTGAGAACCCTCCACTATGGCCTGGAAAATGTTCTAGAAGAAACTTGAACGCGTTGGGGACCATCTAGTCTAGTCCGGAAGGCGCTTCAGAAAAACCCCTTATTCTAAAAACCATTCGCTTTGCATTGAATGTTGATGTAGGGCAAACGTTCTTTTTGATTTAAAAAACGTCCACTTTGGTTTGAGAGACGCCCACTTTGGTTTGAAAAGTATCCATTTAAAATGAAAATGGTATATCACTAGCTTCTGCCTTCCATGGTCATGGACATGTTTGGAAACATAACTTGAATGATCTGATGTTAGGTGAGCTCCAGCTGAAAAAAAGAAACGTGACAGCGAGGAAGTTCGTTCACAAGAGAACTCGTCCGCCGCGGCGCTATCTCTGAACTGCAGATGAAGGCCGAAAAGCAGCTGCAGTCACAGACACCTTTGAACACCTGGGAAATTCGAGACGAGATGGCTAGGTGCAAGGCTGGTAAACGAGGGCAAAGACGAAGGTTATGCGTATGGGATGACTCTTGCCAGAGTTCAGTTCAGCTGATGAACGGCGGAATGCGACGGACAGCCGCCTGCTGCTTTCAATCAACAAACACACTCATACAGACACACACACACCCTGAGAGACACGCTGTTGGCGCTCAGCGAAGAGGGACCAGGTGTGATGCCGGAGAAAATCACGTGTGATGATGCTAGCCAGCCCCGAAACTGCCACAATCGTGATTTTCTAATCTGTTCCGACACCGATAGCTACATGTTCCTTGGCCAATAACTTCTAAGTTTCAAAACTTGCCATAAAAATTACAAAGAATAAATGTTAGAAGACAAAGTTAAAGATGTCGGCGTAAATCTCTCCCCAAATTACGCGCAGCCGCATCAATTCAGAACGGTAGAGGCTTCGTGAATGCGTATTTGGCCTATAAAAAGACTTGCGATGGCCAGCCGATATTTCAAGTCAGTGTCTTTACCTTCTCAAACAAGCGAGGTACCAATTTAGTCTACTCCGGAGGGTTGTAAGGACTGGTTACCCCGGGCGGGCATCGCTCGATTGGGCCGGTGTCGAAAGCGCCTCTTGCTACTGAGGCACACGCACCCCTAAAAAATAAAGACTACAAAAAATATCTGCTGAAATTCCCCTCCTCTCTTTCCCCCTTTCCCTCAGATCGAGCACGAATTTCAGTTGAAAATTTGTGATTCAACGCCTTAATGCAAAAATAAAGGAAGAAACAGCGCGACACAAATTATGCAGGAGCCGGAACTCCAGCCCTATAAACGGGATTCATACATTTGCCAGCTTAATGGTTTTTATAGTAGGAAGCGCTAATTTGGCGGGCATGGTCAAGCGATCGATCCCTGCTGAAGAATAGCAAGCATGAGTCTTGTACGTTGGCTGACCTTCGCAAGACTGATTCGAAATGGAACACAAAAACTCTGGAGTGTCGCTAAGCCCTGTTCATACTTGGCAGCAAGACAGCACAGCAGCTAATCCTGAAGCTAACCATTCTTCTGAAGGCCACTAATGCTCGGCAGCAGTCAGTGCTGCATCTGAACGGATTTTCCGCTACAACTACGATCTATACTTCATCTGTTGCATTGTCCATAATCGTGAGACCTATCTCATCCCCGGAGCCCACCGGTTGCCAAGTGGTCCGTTACCGTAAAAAGCCACCAAGTGCTATGGTACTGTCACTGCCTCTCTGTTCTATGCTTGATTATTGCTGCGTTGTTTTGATGCTGAGCCTGAATGGACCTTCAGCTGATACTAAACCTTTCCCAGAGACATATTTCACAATATGGGTAGGATTCATTCCACACGCGGACACACGTCGAACGTCTTAGGATGCTACAAGACTGAAGTCCCAGGAAAGCTCTCACCGTTGTGCTGTGCACAACCACCTTACCTTATTTGTTATAATTCACCTAAAACCTTTATCTAGCTGTTGTTTCAAAATCATTGCTTTTCGATTGCTCATTCTTCTATTTACTATTCGAGCTTACTATACGACAGCCTTAAAAAGAAACGAAAACGAGAATCTGTAGGGGTATTTCACTATGAGAAAGGCCAAACGTTTGGCGGTACACTCACTCACGACCTCTTTTTGTTGTTTTCAGCAGGACAACATAAATATAGAAAATTATCTAACTGGCTTTTCAACTTCTTCATCACTTGACGAGAAAATTTTCCACCTAATTATCTGTAACTTGTGGGCCGTATGCGCCATATGTGCGGGGTGCTTAAAGCGAAACTAAACCGAACAGCTGTCAATAGTTACCAAGGATTAGAAGAATTCCAGGGTCCAGATTCATCATTGGTAAACCCCCGATAAACCTCGAGTTGAAGACCGAACGGCGCCCACCTTTGTCTGCTTATCCAAAACTTCCTATGCTAAACGCAATCTCCCATCGACTCTGCCGTCTGCCTCTGGCTGCGCCGCGGTTTCGGAGACCGCTCGTTCGTTCATGAATCTTGGCCCAGGATATGACGGTGAAACCGCCAATATTTCAGACGACAAATATTTGACTTTCACTGGAAATGACGCGGGAAACCAAAGCGCTTTTGCTGTTTGAAGTCTGGTTCGAATTCGTAGTTAAGAAACTTGTTTTCAACGTGAAAATTTAGTTTTATTACCGCTTTTTTGCGGGTGACTGTATACTATATAGAATGTGATGTTGTAGTGGTGGTGCCAGGTTCATCGCAAAAATCGCATCTCAGGCGGGATTCGAACCCGCGTCTCGTGCCTAACCGATGCGGCCGGGCGTTAACCACTACGCTACGGCTCTCCTCCCCAACTGCGACACTTATTTGTGTCTTTTTAACCACGAAACACGGTTAACTTCCAAGCGAACGTCTAAAATGAACTAGTAGTGCTGGTGGTCTGCTTACACGAGTAGCATTGCAGCTGTTGCTGTTGTTCTTTCTCATTTTCCAGACAACAAAGCCCATGGAACAGGGAGTTATTTATTACACAGCCACAGAGACATACTAAAAGCTACTTTTTGCAGACAGGAGACTCCAAATTGTTTGGTTTTTGGACTAGCTGCTGTCTGCTGTGGAAGTATTAAGGTGAAACAGAAATTCTGTTGCTTAATCAATGCTATTTTGTCCAGAATGTTTCCAGCGAATGGAGCTGTATACCGATTTTGCGTTCTATCTTATCTTGAAGCTATTGAGCTGCTCTTTCAGAACTGTGGCAAAAATCCTACGAATCCTCGCCTTGAACATTTTTGTACGCTACAAAATCCTAGAAATCGTTCAACTCATATCGTATAATAGCAACGTTTCGCGAATGGATTCTGTCTGACCTCTGATCATGAACTGAGACAGATTTTCGAGGCAAAATCAAAGAAACGGCGGTCACAGCTCACTTGCTACTCTGCTGCCCAACGGAACTCGTGAATGGGATTCGAGTCCTTTAGCGTTCTCGACGTTTACGCTGGCATTTTCAAATTTCCAGCGGCATAAATGCGGGTGAGATGAGGTTCAGCTGGGCCCAGATTCATGAACGGACGAGCGGTATCCGAAACCGCGGCGCAGTCAAAGCCACACGGCAGAGTCGATGGGAGATTGTGTTTAACATAGAGATGCTAGGTTATTATATCTTTGGAGATGGGAGATTGTGTTTAACATAGAAAATTTACGATAAGTACATAGACAAAGGTGGGCACCGTTCGGGCTACATCCCAGGGTTTATCGGAGGTTTACCAATGATGAATCTGGGCCCTGGATCCAATTCAGGGTAAACGTTACCCAATCCCGCCTGAGCCACGATTTATGCGATGATTTTCGCACCAACATTACAAAATCTACTTTGTATTACCCAGTCTATCGCGTTGTTGAGTTCTGTCTCTTGTTGGAGACGATCTTCGAAACGCCCCAAGTGAGCTCATAATTGACCTTTTTTCCACAATTCAAACATCACTCAAACCTTTGTTTTACGACATAATAGAATTTTCGGCCTTATCGGGACGGAAGAGATGAGAGAGGCAAAAGAATGCAAGACCTTCACCTGCCCTTCTGGAAGACCAGTCCAAAAAGGTCCAACTGCGTAAAAATTTCACGTAGATGGTCTCAGCAAAGTACAATGACGTCTCGATCAAGGTAGATGTTAAACGATGAGTCCAGCAAGAGGAAAAAAGAGTGACATATAAGTGATAATCGGCAATCGGCAGCTCCGAATCATCTAGCTCTATAGCGTGGAATTATACGAGAGCAAAGTCCATAGGCGAGGAAATGGCTTCGAATGTCGCACAAACATTCAAGATTGTTGAGTAAGTACCTAAGAAGACAAAAATCATCTCCATCTCCGGCCTATTGTCTTCTGCTCCACTTCTAATGGGTCTTTCATCAGAATATCTCTTGAATCTGTGGCTAGCGCTAAGACAACACGAATGTGAGATCTTTGTTCACTAGCGGTATAGGAGGAAAGAGTCTTTCATCGCATTACGACTTTCATGAGAGAAAATAAATCGATAAGGAAGCGATTTTTTTCTCATAGCTACATGTATAAAAACATGTGATTTTGTCCAACGGCGAAATGTGAAGAAGCATGACTTTCCTGGGTTTCTGACTTATAAAAAATACTCTAATTAGAGGTAAAATTATTTTATAGCTGCACAACGAAAACACTTGGATTTCTTCTGTTTTCGAAAAACAGTGGCATAAAATCTCCAAAAATAGGCTTGAGCAAACATACTGGCTGATGAGATGAATTATGAACCAATTTCGATAGATGATATCCAAACGCCTGAGTTTAAATATCATTTGCCATCGAGTAAATATATGATTCACATGAAAGTATGCTTTACTCAGTTCAACGAAAATCATTGTGTAAGAGATTTGATCAATGCTTTGGAAGCCAACTTGATATGTTGCCAACGATGTTGAATGCTCGAGCAAATTTATAAAATTTGGCAGATGATCAGCGGTGTACGGATAACGCAAAAATTCTTCAACATATTTAAGATATATTTTATGCTTGATTTTGGAAGCCAAGCTGGAAAGAAGGAAAGCAGGCCAATTTCACAAAATTGCAAAAAGCTTTTATATTCGGACCGGTTCGGTCTGGATTTGTTACTTGAATGGAAATTGAACAGTGGAATCTTTACCTTACTTCACCTAATCGTTCAAATTCCATTTTTCAAATTTTCAAAAAAATTGTCAAGTTTCAAACATCATTTCTTTCGATGCCTTGGCTTGTTTGTCAGCTATAGTCGACAGATGTATTTCATTTTCACCGAGGAATGAATGTGAATGAAAATGATTGATACATTCTTAAATTAGTTATTATTATATTATAGTATTTTATTATTGATATATTCTTAAACTAGTAATCAATTAATTATAATTAATAGATTTGGAAAACTAACATTTATCACCAAAGATAAAGCTGTTATTCTTGCAAGAGTTCATGAATCACACCAGAGCAGTCCGGGCCGCAGAAGATTAGTTAATTTTTTTCTTCAGTTCTGTGGTAATTATTTTGCGTTAGGGTACAACTCAGATTGAAATTAGCTGAACTTAGGGAACCACTCATTAACGATTTTTAAAACGGTTCAGCTTAACGGTCACCTGTACTTGATTTTTTTCAATCGTTTAAATTCGCTGAAACTCTGCGCGGCGCAGAAGGGTAATTGAGGGCGCTGATTACGAATCTGCTGTCCGTTTTTCACGTGGGTGGTCTCGGACCACCCAAATCGCTAGTTGGGTGGTCCAGTCATGATCACCGATTCCGCTGAAACGTTGTCTATGGGGGTTCTCTGGCGTCCTGAACGCGATGGTGAAGTCCGTTTTTCTAGTGACGGTAGAATACGGTAGTTATAGGTGAGTATCTACCGACCTTGTCTGGTGGGCTCACCTATAACTACCGGCCGCCATTTAAAAACCGAACTTTACCGTTGTGTTCAGAACACCAGAGCACCACCATAGGCAAAGTTTCAGCGAAATCGATGATCCAGACTGCACCACCCAAGTAGTCGATACAGGTGGTCCGAGTCCACCCACGTCGGGCACTTAACCGAAGAAGCTTCATTTTTCGAGTACCGGTGTCCGTTAAGTTGAATAGTTTCGAACAGTGACACGGCACCCTTGCATCTGTTGTCGCCTTGACCGAAGAGATTTTTTCAATATTTTCGCTGATATTGTTTTCAGCATCGTATGAAAAAGATCGTGGAAAAACGCTACCTCAAGTCCTTGTCTGAAAATGGTAATTTTACAACAAATTCTGGCTTTCTCCGGGCGTTTCTGACGTCAACATTCCTTTTTTACATTACAACATGATTTCCGCTACTTCAAAAATTAGCAATTTTCTTTTCGTTCTTTTCTCTCACAACGAAACAGAAAACCAGGCAGTGGCGTATGTTAATAAAACACGTTGAAGGAAACCAATGATATTTCGCTGGGATCGAAAATTCTTTCGGTTTAAAGCCGCCAGGTATCACGATGCGAGCAATCGGTCGATATATTATCAGGTCAAGGTAATCAGGCGATCATCGTCGGAAAACTGGTATTTCTCCATCTTACGTCAGCGATATTAACCTTGCAAAATTATTTTCACTAAGATGCAATGCAAAAGTCTAAATATAATTACTCTACGCATCGTTTTCGGATTGATCGAATATTCCAAGCTGTGTTAAGGTATTGCTTTGATAATATCAAAATCCTAAAATGTATAAAATCGAACAAAAGCCAACTTGCTCGAAATTACACCTCTACTTTTTTGCTCGTTCAGATACAAATTGATTATCTCACGGGTGGTCCCATCACCCAATTAGAGCATCAATTCTCAACAATTATGGTTTTCTGCTCTCACTACTTAATGCGACCAGCTCCATAATTGGTTTTGCGACGAAAAAAAAAACTTGTGTCCCGTTTTTACTTGTCCTCTACCACTGAATAGCTGATGGAACTTTTTCCAGACTTGTTCTCTTATCGTTCTAAAAATCAGTAACATACAAGTGACTGTACTATTTATCGTCATCGTCATCATCATCACCATACCATCGACTACAAAATCTTGTTTTCCATAATTTTCTGCCGAAAACAAAACGATATGTGTCTACAATGACAAAAATCACCCACTGTTGCATCGATAAGCATTCAGCCACTCCTGGAGACACGAGGATTTCAGGGAGACGAAATGTGAAAAGCAATAAAAATAAAATCTAAGTGCACAAGTGAGTTCGGGGCCTAACATTTTTATTTTCTGCAAATGGATGGAATCATGCTGAGAGGAATATTTTGTTTTTAAACGAAAAAATCCTTCAAATGCTGTTTCGATGATCAAAAAAGGACTCTAGCCGCTTCAGCTATTAGTCAAATGGACGAAGAAGCTTGTCCTGAAATATTATCGTGTAGACACCAATGAAAATCTTGCTATTTAGCTACGGATTCAGACTCAACAGCTTTTATAAAATGATCTGCCGATGATTTTGCTGAAACCCGAGCAACATTGGAGTGCTTCAAATCACGGTTATTCTTTCCTGAGTCAAGTCAACGTTTTCATTTTTAATCTGCGGAATCCACCTATCGCTACCTGAGAATGAGATCGATTTTTTGAGAAGAATGGCCGAGCATTTTTGGAGAAGTCGATTTTCAAAGGCCGAACAGCATGAAGAAAAACAAACAAGAACAGAAACAACAAAATACGGGTAAAGGAAGGAAAGGGGGTCCTGATTAACGTAATCCACCAACGATACTGAAAACGGCACGTTCAGTTGATGAGAAAATTGCCATTTCTCATTCCGTGCCCCATAAAGGAGTGTAGCTTGAAGGTAAGGCGTCAAACTGCAGAGCAAATGGGTAAAATTTAGTTATAAATAAATATTAAAAACCTTGACGAACACAGCTGGGAACCTTAGAAGTCGAGCAGCGAAGCAACTGGTTGAAATTTAAGTCTGAACAATTCAGTCCTTCAAAAAATTGACGAGAGGGCGAGAAGTCGAAACGCAGAGCAACTGTTTAAATATTGGCCCAAATATCGCAGGTCTTGAAGTAGAGATAGAGAAGAAAGGAGAAAGGAGGAAAGCTATCCGTCGAAGGAAAAACTGGGTATGCAACTCCTGTCGAAAGCTGGTTTTACTTGGGCAAAAATGGAACAAAACAGCAAACACAGCACTAAAACAGGCAATGAGAGACTACCATGATTATCACGTGTTTTTTTTTCAAAAGAAAACTGGGCACTGGAAAAAATCTTCTGAATAGTTCTGAAAATGAACTCTGTTGTTGTGCATGTTGTTTGAAGCGTTGTTATTGTTTTATTAAAGCGTAAAGCGTGGCTATCGAAGCTCGAAATTTTTCGGGCTAAGTGGGGTGTTTGCGCCACACAAGACTGCCTATAAATGAATCTACATTTGAACGCAATATTGTGAAACTTCCACCACAAAATCTCTAGCTATCAAAATTGTCGTTTTGCTCACAACTTGACGCATTGTAATTATAATAAAAAATATCAGACATGTTTTAGTTGCGAAGTGCAAAAGTATGAAAATGTGAAGGTATAGATAGTATCGACAGCGAAAAGAATGGGGGAATGCATGCATTTCGAAAATGAGGCACTTAGAAAGGCGTGCAATGGAACTAGAAAAACCACTAATGACGGACAACGAATCTGAGGCGATTGTAAACGCTTTTATCGAAGTATAATTTTTAAAATTTAGAAAAGCTTAGAATTAGAATAGAATAGAGATTAATTTCGAATAGGACAGAAAACACTTGTTTCAAGTGAAGAGCGGATGCAATGCTGAGCAAACCGAATGAAAATTCAAAAACTTGGCATAAGGTGAGGTAGAATCATGTTCTCTTGTAGATTTCAATAACGATATTTTAAGATTAATATGGCTGCTCGTACTTTAGCAGGATCCGAACCCGTGACTTTTGTCTATCCGGATAAGCGAAGAATAGCACAAAGCAACACGGAGATCCGAACTCATTTGGAAACCAGTGGAACTCAGTTACTTTTTCGCTGCCATACAACTAAAGAATCAGTTAAAATCCGAATATAACATCTGTTTTGTATTTTTTTCTAGATGACTTTATTATTACGCACTCTTCGGTTTCACAGCATTGTCAATGTGTAACAGAATGAAGGGTTTTAGGAAAACAGCACTTCAATAAGATGCAACCGTCCTACTATGAGGTAGATGTACATGGTAATAGGTGTTCTCCAGGTGAACAAGATGAAATATTATCATGTTAATGAAAAAGTCAGACTTATGGAAACGCAGAATAGATCAGAACACCCAAGAACTGCCGAAAGTGGATAAGATGAGTTCTTCAATGAATGAGGAAGTATTGGACCAATTCCGAGAATGAGGTGAAAGATAGGATTACTGTATTTTTGTAAACACTAGAAGCTTCGGCACTTTTGTACGCGGGCGTTGGAGCTAAGTGTTCAAGGTAAATAAACACACCTTGTCGAGTAATGCCCTTCGGTGGTAATGGACCGTCCACATCTGAATCCGAACTGTCCTTGGCGAATTCATCAATGATACTGAATCGGCCCTCGGACGATGAATACAGCTTTGGACCACATTTTCTTGGCAACTGCAACAAAATTCATTGTTTTAAAGTTAGTAATGAACATCTGGACAGTCGTTGTGATTCGTAGCCCCAATAAATAACTGTAATAATCGCCGTTCATGCAGAAAATGTCCCAAACCACAATTTTGGGGGAAAATCGTTCGAAAGGTAAGATTACTCGACCATTTCAGGTGATCCACGGTAGCCCAGGGTGAGGTTGAGAAAAACTGGTATTGATGATGATAGTTAATATTTTACAGATACTGACTATTTATTTCATACCTCTCTTACGAACAGTGAACTCTTAGCTATACAACTAATAAATAATTGCTGTTTTTACTTCTACTCAACCCACTCTGCAAAGCACCTTAGTTACTTCCTTGGGTAAATAATACAAAATTTTATGAACTTAGAATAGAAATAATATTAACAGGATTGTCGTTTAAACCACACAGCACTAGCTGGGCTTTTCTCGAAAAATACGAAAAAAGTCCATGAACCTCGCATAGAGATAATGTCATCTTTTAGCACTTACAGCCCCTCTAAGCACTTCAGGTGGTCCACGATAGTTCCAGCTAGGTTTTAGAAACATAAATCAAGTAATAAACGTTGAATAGTGGATTTTTCTTCAATATTGATCAATTATTTCACGGTTCATCTACGAGCTGTGTGAGCATTAAAATCCTAAATGCGATATCATCATTATTTGGCAGCGCTACTTCTACCGATGTTCCACTGAGCGATACTGCCAACTAATCAGAGCTTTTTTCGGCTAATACGACAAAACTGGATGAAGGTGGCCTAAATTTTAATTGATATAGCTTTAGCTGATCCACAATATCTCTACCTGTGCTTCTATGATACAAGAAATACTAATATATTTGCAGGATATTTAGCTGAAACGGTCAAAGGTGGACGTCTGATCGATATCCACAAGACGGGTCATGGTTCGCCTACGAACCATGTAAATTTTTAACAGCTAGGTAAACTATAACCTATTAACTTTAGCTTTTATTCCCTCTAGGAGATCCATTAAGCAATACAACTACCAATTCAGAGAATACCACTACCAATCCAGAGCTCTTGGTAGTGAACAACACGGAGAATTTCAAACAAAATGGAACGATTCGAAAAAACCGATACAGACCCGCCATGTGATCCACAAGGCAAAAGTTTAGTAAACAGTTAAAATGACGGAAGGTTCCTTCCGTCATTATCCACAAGACGTCTCATGGTCAATTACGAACCGTGCGAGTATTGAACTCTTGGGTAAAATATCTTATAACAACTGATAGTAGGGTATACTACTAGTAAAAGTAATATCGAAGAAGAAGCACTAGAGAGCTTAGGGTTGTTGGCAGACAACAGGGCAACAAGGTAGGAGATGGAAGATTATCTTAGTGTTCCTTTGAAAATTGTTAATTAATGTTTCATTTGCATCTATTTTGTTATTCTATTTGCTCAACAACTCTGCTTGACTGAGAGTACATCTTGTTCTATGAAGAAATAAAATACATTAAATGAATCAGATTAAGCTGTCACATTTCCTTATGGGTTAAAATAGGCCTGGCTAGGTGGTCGTTTGGTTCAACATTGAAAAAAAACTTTGCCCCAGAAGCGAATTAAGACAGGGTAAATGTAATATTTTTTCTCAAAGGAAGAAATGGCTCAGCTAAAGGTAGAAGGAAAGAACGTCATTATCCTTGGCATGGACTAGTGAGAGATCGGCATTATTGGCTTCGAAGGCGTGAAGAAGTTCATATAATAGATCTATTAAATCTAATAAATCAATATATTCACCATACCATGACAGCAGGACGGAGGGCGAGCGATCACCGGACTCCAACGTGTTCGTACGGGAAGGAGAAACGCCCCCATTTGCAACAACCATCATCACCCCAGACAGTCAGCTGAACAGAGATTATGAGCTGAGCGATAAAAGTACACTCAAAATGTTGTTTTCATCCACAAACTCACTCACTTTCATGTTGATCGTAAAATTACCGTAAAAGGCACACCGCCAACCACCCAAACATCCCGCAGCAAGTCGCAAAACACACATACAATTTTCGAAAACAAACTTGAAATTTCGATCAGAAGAACGATACCCTTCACGGTTATGGATGGATCTGAAACAGGAATCCGTTCCGAAGATGAAATGACACTGGTTAATTTTCACAAGAAAACTTTCTGCTAGAAAGTGTCGACACACAGTATCGTTAGGTGAGATCCAGTTTCGTCAGACGCCACACACACAGCAAGCAAGGAGAAATGGCTGTTGGTCGATGTGAACCTGTTCCGTTCGTCACTGAAAAAAGCAAAGTCTATGAATACAAATCGTCATCTCCTGCACAAAGCCCATCTGGCTCGAAAAATATGTCACAATTATGCCGAAAGAAACTGCTACATCATCATCAAACGGAAACCTGAACTCAGAGAGAACGTGATTCAAATTATCATTATTGTCCTCGAATTCTCCTAAAACTCACCTGAAACGAATGACGAATTTTGAAATTACAGAGGAGTCGAATAACCGAAAACTAAATGAGAACCTAAATCCATCTCTGGAGAGAATGTGCTAGTGAGTTGAATTACGATAGTACTCGATATCCTATTCGGTCAATTGCGTCTCATTTTTCAGGTGGGAACTGCAGGGTGCGCAAAAATTACCCGGACTAATACATCACAGGCCACAACAACTGACAGAACTGGATTCTAAGCTTCATATTGGAATATGTTATACATCTATACCACATGCAAACGCTGTCCAAGTTTGAACTCTTGAATGCTTGCACAGTGGTAATAGCAAAACGAAATCTGAAACTATCGGCCATCATCAGTCTACACCTCTCTGGTCGTACTGGTATTTTTACCGCAATTTTCTTTAACGTTTTTGAGAAACTGATTTTCTAGTCTAGCAGGTTTTTGAGAAAAAAGTGTGCTCTATTTGATGTGCAACTTTGCTGCCTCTCATAGCACCGTTAACAAACACATGGAATGATTTCGATGAGGACTACCTGCGTGCCACGAGTTATTCGTTTGGCGCAATTGATAACATTTTTTAGAACTAAGCTTTCAACCTAATATTGGAGTGGTGGGTACGTATACACTAAACTCAAATGTATTCCAAGTCTGAGTTCATTTGAGTTCACAATGTGCGAATGGCAAAGCCAAATCGAGAATGATCAGCAATCATCGACTCATAATTTTGCTGTCCCACGCCGCACAGCACAAGATGGCTGACCACTGAACTCACGGGATTTGAACCGCCTTAGTTTCTTTTCTGGTCAGTTACTGGGAGCGAGAATTCCTTTACACAACGCAAAAATTTGGCTCCACTGGAAGCTCCCCTGGCTGAGGCAAAGAACAATAAAGTAGAAGACTACCTCCGTGCCATGTGTTATGGGTTCGCTACTCGTCTGAGGACATGTGTCCGTAAGATAGGGAGCCACTTTGAACGAACCTGATACTTTTCCGTTTGTAAAGAAATAGGGAAACTGTGTGTTAAGTTTCGCTGTCAGATCTATATTTTTGTTGAAGTTACAATGTGATATTTTATTCCGGGTAATTTTTGCGCACCCTGCAAATAGTTAAACACTAAATAGTTCCCACCTGAAAATGTCGAAATTTCGAAGATTTTGAATAATTATGAGCACCAACTTTCCTTCGATCCTGCACTGCCGTAGAGATTGTCCTCTGATTTACCTCGATCGCCTTTAGTCCATTTTGTCCAAGAGTCACGTGACACGGGTCGAGAATCACGGAGCTTCACCTGGAACGGGTCCCAATTATAAAAAATTTCGAAAGTTCTCAATAAGAAACAGTCATCCCTGTGACTTATATGTGACGTGGAAAGATATAGAATTTTGTTTAATACATGGTTCTGAAATTCGACCGGTTTTTGACCACGAAAATGTTTGCTCAGAAAAATCTATAATTTAGCGGCGATCTGAATCAAATGTTCGTAACACATTATGATAACTAGGCTATGCTGTATCAGAATATCGTCTCAGATAGATCCTTCGTTCAGCGATTCTTGAGATATTTTTGTTTGAAATAGCACAATAAAACATTTTTAAAAAACGCAAAGTTCGCAACAACGGTATGATTCGACATGTTTTTGAATAGAGCTGTCAGAACTATGGATTGCTATAAGATTCGTTTCGATTTGACCCATTTGTGCATAAAAATGAAAAGTGACATCTTTTTGACCGCTAGTGTATATAATGACTTTGAGACTACTCTTCAATTTCGTCCGGTCGAATTTACTACATTTCAGACAAAAGTTCTCATCTGAATCGAGTCGTAAATATCGGTTTATCAAGGATGTTAACTATCTAAAAGCAATCACCTTTCTCTGCCGTCAAGATTGCATTCTCACTCTCCTTATTCGCATGCGCCCATTTTGCCCAATGGAACCCGAATGAAAGGAGCCCCTAAGATCGAAATTTCACGGAACACCATTACGAACAGTGACCCTTATCCTATATTCCTTTCTACCAGGCCACAAGTGGGAATCGTCTACAAACCGAACACAAGATCATTTAATCCAAGTTTTGGTGTAAACGGACGCGATAATAGTGTAAAACCTTATCCGATTTACAGGGCGAAAGTGTTTCTAGCTACCGTTTAGATTGTCCTCTAGTTCTCCAGTTATTCGATTCCCACTATCTCAGAAAGTCCTCACATAAAACGTGTCACGAATATCAAATTTTGAAAGGTGTAACTAATTGAAAACAGTCACCTTATTCCGAACCACGATGCCAACGCCATGAAAAAGAAACCGCGTTGAAGGCAGAAAACCAAGATTTCGATGTTCATCAAATCCAGGCATTGTATTAGGTTGTTGCAAAAGTAACTTCCGAAACGGACGTCTATCTTCAAACTATCATATCTCGGCTTAAACACAACATTATTCATCGAAATAAAAACCATTCGATTCTACACATCTTTCCCAACGATTCATCAATGGGTATATGCCTCTATGATAGAAACTTACATCACAAGAATTAAAAAACTGACGGAGCTCTGATTCGAGGTGGTCAAGATTATCGAATTGCGTCTGCCGCAGGTGCGCGTCTAAAGCCCGGAAAAAAAGAGATAATCAGTTGGAGAGAGGTCTGTTGAATAAGGAGAATGAGGGAGAACCTCGATGCTCAACTCGTTTAATTTTTGCCGAGTGACTGACTTTCCAAGAATGAGGCCGAGCGTTGTCCTGAAGTAAGACGGGCCCTTTTCTATTCACGACTGCCGGCCACATTTCTCGCAGCTTTTCCAATATTAGTAGCAAATCACAACAGTACGTTTCTGCTGTAATTGTCCGACCAGGTTGGAGGATGCTGCAATGGAGCAAACCCTTGCTACACCACCAAACAGTTAGCATAGCTTTCTTAGGGTGGAGATCCGGCTTTGGAAAGCTTGTTGGTGGGCAATCGTTATCCACCCAGACATATCCTCTCTTCCTGTTATCGTACAGCACCCACTTCTCGGCTACAGTTATTAACCGTTCCAAGAACGGATCGTTTTCCAGACGGACGAGAAGGTTGGAGCAGCTGTTGAATCGGGTGAGGCGCTGCTCGACGGTCAGTTCGTGGGGTATCTACTTCTGTACTTCTTCTTCACCATGCTGACCGAATCCAGATGTCTTGCTACCGTGGCATAGTGGACACCCATATCTGTCGCTAGCTGCCGGACAGTTGTGTCCGGCTTTGAAGCTACGCCTGCTCTCAAAATCCCATCGTCAAGCGACGTCCTCCGACCAGGCTTGGTCTTGCCTTCGATGTTAAAATCTCCGGAGGTAAACTTTCCGAACCAAAGCCTTACTGTGCATTCGGTAGGCGATTCCATCCCGAATGCAGTGCCAATATTGCGAGCTGCCTCGGCTGCAGAATGTCCGAGCTTGAACTCATACAGCATAAGCACTCGAAAGTCGCGTCTGTTCATCGCTTATTCGGACCCCTATAATAATGCCCACGATGTAGATAGGTGAAATTCGAAGACATGATCTGAAAGAGGAGAAAAAACCTACTTTATAGTAGATACAGTTCTATTGGAGCTGGTAAATCCCTACGAAAATTAGTTGTCTATTTCAACATACCCCGAAACGGAAAATACTTTTGCAACAACCTAATATCACCTGCAACCAATTATGGAGAGAAGGTGATTCTGTCGCTGAAATTGTCCTCGAACTACAATGGTCGTTTCCACCCCAGTTTCTAAAATAGTTTTCACCTCGAACAAGTCACGAATGTCGATTTTTCAAAGGTATTGATTAAATAAAACAATAGCTTTGACATCACCCACCGAGATTTTATTCGAACCTTCTTCGGTAGTGTTCACCACATCTTCTCCAATAGTCATCTCCTGAAACAGTTCATGAATATTAAAATTTTAATGGTGTAATTTATTCTCCTCCAACAGTGATCTCCTGAAACAGTTCATGAATATCAAAATTTTAAAGGTGCAATTTATTCAAAACAGTCACCTTTATTCCCAGATTGAAATCGGAATTGCTTTGAGAACTCTGCACATAGATACGGGTGTGCTCAGAACTGTCCTTCGCTTCAGGCGTCCACGGTTCGCCATCCACTTCTCATCGGGGAACTCTCTCAGGCAGGTACATAGTCACGACCCCAAAATTCAGGTTATTGGCACAACTTGGGAGCCTGTCATTCTCGAAGAGAGCTATTTAGGTGAGTAAGTCTGTCCACTGCACCGGCTACAATCAGAGACTTGCACAACTGCCGTGCTTGTACTGATTCCTCTTGGCCGTGTTTCGGATTGCTGAACTCACTGCCTAGCTACAACTCATCTGCCATAGGTCGACGACCCGAGGCACTAGCACAAAGTCGTCGATGGATCAGCCTCCTAGGTCAGTATTAGGCCTTTAGACGTGTTCCTCCTTGCTTCCGGCGTCCAGCGTTCGCCATCCACGAGTCATCAGGATGCCACTCATGCTTTAAGCCACGACTTTGAATTTCATCATCTATACCCCATAAATACGAGCAAAACAGGTGTAATGCAACCATCGGCTCCATAAGAGGGCGCTCATGATCGCTAAACTCACCGCCTAGCGACGGCTCATCTGACTTGGTACCTGGTATCCAAGACGTTAGCTCTGTTCGTGGATCAGCGTCCATTCGAGGTTGGCAAGACGTTAATATCGCGAACAAGCACCGCGCTGCCAATCTCAGAGATTCCTTAGGAAATCTCCTTTCGGACCTCGAGCAGGGCGTCTATCATAGGGGTTGACTAAAGCGTAAAGCGTTCGCTCAAGTTCACTTGGTACACCACTACCTGGGTCAGTTGGTTAACTTGGGCGTCAGGCATTCACTCAAGTGCTTAATGGGCAGGATGGCTGGTCGTTTGGCTGACCTTAGAGCGTCTGGCGTTCGCTCAAGTCTCCCTGGGAACGATGACCAAGTCGTGCGGCCAACTAGAGCGCTAAGCATTCGCTTAATTCCTGAACGCGATAGCTGGTAGACCAACATCCTCGGAGAGAGAACGCTCTGTTGATGAGCTTCATGTGGTCAACAGCTTATCGTCTCGGGAAGCCGCTCGAGGGAGAACTTCCCAAGTCACCCTGAACTCGCCGCATGCCGACGATTCATCTGACTTGGTACCCGGTGTTCAAGTCAATATCTCAGAATCCTTCGTGAATCAGCGTCCGTTCGAGGTTGGCGAGAAGTTAAGATCGCGAACAAGCACCGCATTGCCAATCTCAGGTAGTCCTCCACAAAACTCCTTCTGGACATCGTACAGGGCGTCTATCATAGGAGACGATCGGCTGACGAAAGCTGAGGTATTCGCTCAAATTCGCCTGAGGCACGATCACCTGAGTTGGTTGGTCAACATGAGCGTCAAGCATTCGCTCAAGTGCTCTTATCGTTAGCTACGCTAGCTGATAGACCACCATCCGGTAGAAAGTCCTCCTTCGGGGAGGAGCTCCTCAAGATCTTGGGTACCCGATAGTTCACTATCTGGGAAAGAGTGTGGGTACACCATACCTAGGTGGGTACGTGCCGATAAGCATTATTCGCAGCTACAGCTGATAAGCTGATGAGTGTGGGTAATTGGGCGTTTGGTCTGCCTAAACAGAGCGTTAAAGCTTGTTTTCGTAAGTTAACTTCGGGTAACTTCTTTTGGTTATTCACAAAGACTATCCAACTCGAGATTCGCCAAGATATTGTTGTCCCTCGACGACACAAGTAGACTTTCCCCTGCAAACATCTAGTTTCCTCCGACACATATACAAACACAAGCGCCCAGAGTGCACGGAGAAATGACTGACCGATATAAACCTGTTCCGTTCTTCATCAAACAGCGAAATTTGTGAAAACGCGTCGTACTGCACAAAACAAACGTGTTCAAAAATTAGATCTAATTAAAAGTCGAGAAAATTGCATCGGTTCTCAACCTCATCATGTTTAATTACGCGGGCGAATAAAACGGTATGGAAGGACGACGATTTTGAGAATAATTATAAGAATTTTTGATAGCAAATTCAGCTAGCTCCGTTTTTAATTCGGATCCGAAGAAATGCGATAAAGTCGGCTAGTCAATTAATTTCTAGATTGAACGCAGCGAAAAAATTACCACCACGAAAAGGGGAATCGGTTTTTCTTCCGACTAGAAAGGGCCTTTTGAGTTATTTACTTACAGCCAACTACTATATTTTCATCACCTCAATACGCATCTGCCTTTGAGAGAACTCCACATTTTCTCCAACAGACATGCCAAAAAACCATTTTTCGAATATCTCAAACTATGTACATTATCTAAAGGACTCCTCGTCTCCATCTCAAACGAATATTCTTCATAGAATCATTAGTTGGTGTCGACAGTGGACAATTAACCAGTGAAAAAAATGCGGCCCTTTAATTTGAAAAAAATTGGTATAAATAGAGAATTGTGTCAGGGTAGATGTTAGAAAATTGCATAGTGAAAAATCAAAAATAATAAAAATACCCGAGCACTGCCGATTACGGGGCGTCAGAGGAAGGCACTAGAATGTCAACAAATTCTGTAGTCAATGCCATCATCGAATGGGTGGTCATCGATCGAGTGTGTGATTATCATAGAGCAGCTGATCACCTGCTGCGATAGGAGTTACCTTAACAGAGAAGTAGAGAAGGAAGAGACAAAAAAGGAAAAATCTGGTGCTCTTATCTACTTTCTAATGATGCTGATCGATTATTCCGCAGTCAACTGATCGAGAATGCATTGTGGAGGAAATACGACGGTTCGGCTACTCCGGCTAGGAAAGAGTTTCCGAAAAGAAATTATCTATACTCAAGATATAAATGGCTATCATGCCCAGGGGTTCTACCGTAGAATGTTCTTAGTCTCATCAATACCATTGAACAAAATGACTGTTCTCGATGATTCACACGACTTTTAATGAGTGAATTCCCGAGGATGAATCAACCTCAGCTGATAGAAATACCTTCACTGACTCGACTCATCAGTGAAAGTCAAATTATCCCGTCATCGTCGAGTTGATGAACTCTTAGTATTGAATTTCCTATATAAATTACCTCAAAAAATTGTCCTCGGTAGCAGCCAGCCATTTCACGAGTTACCCTGTAAAAAAACCACAGGTAAATACTCACCGACAACTTATCAGAAGATAGGATTTTGCTCATATTGCTCTATTCGTTTTACAGCACTATTCGTCTCGTTGAACTGCAGGCAAAGGAAAGAACTCTCGACATCTTTCTTTCAAACAAACCTGTTCAGATTGATGATAAAGCATTCAGAAGTTCAAAATCCGCCCTTGAGGGCAACTAAACCTCTTTTAGGTCTCTGCTAAGTGCAGTAAGTATAACAGTTCTGTTCACTGCACGCCCCCTCGCCCCCAGAACAACAGACATAGCACCTAAACTTCTTCTGTGAAAGATATTTTTGGTGGAGACCGTGAAACTGATGTCTATTGTTCAGATTTCAGACGGGACCATCCGTGCCATTAATAAATAAGGTGCAGCTACGATCATCGGAGATCCCGCCTACAGGGCTTGTTTCACACGCTATCAAACGCTGATCACAATCCTTAAGTCGGGTTTCGGAAGATACCACCCATTTTTTCAATTGTTACGCCATAAGATGCGCCAAAACAGCAACCGAGGAGCAAATGGACTATAATCGACAGTAACAAAAAGAAAAGATGCAATCAAAAAGAAAACAACAGTACGACAGACCCTGAACTGAAACAGAAAGCCAAGAAACAGAATTCTCCAAAGGATGCAATGAACGTCCGCTGCCTCAAAACAGACAACCACACAGAAAATAAAACTCATTAGCAAGCACCAGCGGCCGAGTGAAGGGAAGGCAACGATTTTAGCAGAAGCTGATATTGGATAGCCCGAAAAGAAAAACTTCAAATTATTCCAAAAAGAAAATAAAAAGCAGGTAAATAAATACTTCAGATGATATGATTCAAAGCATCTAATATACAATCATACAAATACGGCCAGGGGCCAACGAAGCCGCATGTTCCAGACGAAGTCCTATAAATGTTTTTTGCGGCGTGTTTTTAATCCATATGAAAGAGAATTCAACGCGGACTCAAACAGTGTACTAGCTAGACATGACACCTGTGGCCCCCAGAGCTGGCCATATGCCCACCACTCAACTAACCCCCTAAGATCTCCAATAGAAAGCAGCCGTTATAAATTCAGGAAAGCAAGATGGTGGCGAACCGAGACGTCAAAATCCAGCTCCAGTATAAAAGAGATAAGGTCAGTAACGAGATAAATTAGGAAACAAAAAAAATTGGACACCAAAAGCACTGTATCTAGTACACATACCGATCCCTTTGCACACCAATAGGCGCTTGCTATAATGAGTCAATAGCGTCAAATGGTCTAAAAAACAACACACACACAGAAGACGCTCATTAATCCATGGAAAATTCAACAAAACATCAATTCAAAACTCCAAACACAGAAAAAATTATGTAGGATGGACAGGGTGATGAGGTGAAAGGCCGTAATCGTCGAATTGAGTAAACTTAGTCTATACAGGCTACCTGGGAACGCTATTGTCCTTTTCCCGGATTTCTTCCGAGTATGGCAGATTAAAGAAGGTACTTCAGCGCTATGACCTGCCTATAATTAATCCGTAACGGTATAATTTCGTTCAAATTTGAGAAAGGAAGACCAGGTATATGGTTAGCGTGCAAAATACCCATCTCAAACAGAGTATTAATAGCTGCACCGGTATCTATGACTTGACCACGCCAATTGGCGACATGGGTGGTCTTCGTTATGAAATGGAAACGGACTGCAGAATTGTGATCAGTAGGCGAAAGATACCCTCCAAACGACATTACAGCCAAATGTGTGATTTGTTCATAACCAGCCTGTTCCCGGAATCTGGAATTCTTCGAACGAGATCAGGAAAATCAATAAGAAAGGTATTAAAATGCAAAGTAACAACCCTACTCAACGTTTTATAAACACTGGTGATTCTGACCACGGCTCCGGTAATCAGGGAAGTTTTCGATCAAAATTCGAAAAACCAAACAGACGTTGAAAAACAGACATAACCATTCATGACCATCACCACAAACGACAGATAGACCAAGTTTGAGGAAGTGTGGTTTGTGAACGTTTTCAGAAAATTCGAAAAACGGGCTAGAAAAACTAAAAACCTCATACACTGATAGCCTTGGGCTCGACGGACCACCTCGACTCCACCAATAAAGTTACCGTATCCCGAGGCTAGAGGTATCCGTTCTTGGCTCCACTTCTCCTCCAAAGTTCCCTTCTGTGAGATGAAACTTGAGCGAGTTGTTTCTATATCGATGTTAGGTGCAAGCAGTATGCGGACTATATCAAAATTTACGCGGAGTGTGGTGAGGCTTCTTCCAGGAGCCTGCAGCTTGCGCTAGATGCTATCAGCCAGTGGACCCACACTGGACATTACCATTAGCCCCTCAAAAAGTACTCATATGAAAATAGGAACTTCGCACTGCTGCACCCATTTCGCCATTGAAGGAGTACCACGGAAAATAAGATCCCTGCATCCCTATACGTGATGAAGTTCGCGATTTAGGTTTCCATTACAATAATAAACTAGATTTCTCCAAACACTACAAGACTATCTGTCGGAGGGCTTATATGCGTTCTTACCAAATCTTCAAGGGTATGGCCACAAAGAACATCAAAATACTAGTCACAGCGTATAAATCTCACATCAGGCCAATTCTAGACAGTGGCACTACAGTTTTCGCTCCTTGGAAAAAGAAGGATATTGCCGCAATAGAGAAGATCCAAGATAATTTTACCAGAAAAAAGGTGATAAGATATGGCGGTTTCCTTTACTCTCGAATTCCTAGGGCTACAATCCGAAACAAGTTTCTTGCGCTTCACTCGAGAATCTCGTAGGAAATTGAGAGATGTTTGCGTGCTCTTCGAAATAGTAACTGGTGTATGTAACACTAACAGTACAGCGTTCTATAAAATTCTAAAACCAAAGACTCGTCTTGGGGAGTTTAAATTATCTGATCACTGTCCCAAGACCAATGTTGTTGCGCGTTCATTTGTGGCTCGAGCAGGTTCCACATTTACTTCTTTAAAGCGGAGGTCCCTCAGTCACCGCATGGCTTTTCCGCTTTTAGACGGACTACTTCCAAGAAACTGCTTAGGTTTTAACTTTATTGTGTGCATTAACGTTTTTACTCTTTGTATTGTCTCTATCTACCTTACCATTAACTTGATGTATGTGACGTATTGTACTCTCAACTGTTCGGTTCTATTTGGTACTCATTCTTCTATCCCACGATTGTCTTAAACATCGTAACAAATAAATAAAATAAAAAAATTTTTTCGACTTCACGGGCTTTGACGAAGGCGGAACGTGTCGAAAAGTGAGCCTAATGAAATAATTTGCAAACCTCGATGTAAGCTCAGTTATTCCACATCCATACAATTACGTTCCAGTTCAAGGTCAGAAATTACAGTTTATAGTTTCCGTACGCTTTCGGAGCTACCCAGCAGGACGTAATGACTTATTTATGTCATTTTAGCGCCAAGAACGCGCCGTGAATAATATGGAACAATTGAAATTCACCCACGCATGCGGCGAACCGTCTCAATAGATCGTGAATTGGTCGGGTTTGAACTGACAATAGAATTCGGAGCGGACCATAAACTCAACAGGAACTCAGGCGCGCCAATCGAGTCACCGGACCTGTCCTCATTCTGCAGGAAAACTTTGCAATTTCAATGTCTCACCTGAACTTGTTCTTTTACTGCGCCTCTTCTCCACAGAACTATGTCGTTCTTCAGAAAAGAAACCTGCTAAATCTCATCTCTCTTTAAGCTAGTCAGATATTTTTTTCAAAAAT
Source organism: Nippostrongylus brasiliensis (assembly GCA_030553155.1). Classification (NCBI taxonomy): domain Eukaryota; kingdom Metazoa; phylum Nematoda; class Chromadorea; order Rhabditida; family Heligmosomidae; genus Nippostrongylus; species Nippostrongylus brasiliensis. The sequence continues at coordinate 6,418,053 of CP130737.1, forward strand.
ATCTAGGCATTCCACTTTTCTAATGACCTTTAAGGATCGAAAAACGGAAGATATACAAGGTGTCTCAGAAAATGTACCCACTGCTTGAAATGACATAACTTTGGCGAAAGTGAACCAGTCGAAGCGTGTCATAGCTTGAATGAAAGTTAATAAAAAAGAAAATTCTCTTGCATGTGTTTGATGAGGATCGCGCATGTACTCGACCGAGGCCTCGGATTTTGGACTTGATTGATATTGCTATATGCTATATGCTTGCTCTACATTGGTCGTGAACAGGTGATATCGCTGATACGCGTTTCTCTTGATGCAGTAAACATAAAAACATCAAAAAATAATAAGTTCAGCATGCACTTTAAGATGCACTTGCACAATACTGCTTACTCTGTTCAAAAATCCAGGACTCTTGTAATGAGCATGTAATAGCAACTGCTATGTTGTTAAACTTGTTATGTTTTGATTTTTATATGCTTACTGCATCAAGAGAAACGCGTATCAGCGATATCACCTGTTGGAAACCAAAGTACATAGAACGAGCATGTTATCCGTGAACTTTCAATCAGGTCTAGAATCTGACGATTCGGACAGGTGCATGGCGCAATCTTCATGGCTCATACATTTTACATCCCTCTAAATTCTTTCCTTATGATTGCATCACGGTTGGAAGAGTTTTGGATTCTCAAACAGTGGTTACAATTGTTGACCGATATTGATGATATTACATGCTTAACCAAATCGATATGTTTACTGCTTCAGAGGTAAATCATAGCAACGATATCACCTGTTTACGACCAAAGTGTAGCAAGCATATAACCCTTGCAATATCAATCAGATCCAAAATCCAAGGCCTCGGTCGAGTACATGGCGCAATCCTCCCCAAACACATTCCAGAGAATTTTCTTTTTTCTTAGCTTTCATCAAGCTATGACTCGTTTCGACTGGTTCACTTGGGCCAAAGTTACGGCATTTCAAACAGAGGGTACATTTTTTGAGACACCCCGTATTTAACATTTTCAGAGCACTGGGCACACGAAAAGTCTTACCGCTGTTTAGGCGACACTTTCCATAATCATAAATTCTGTTCATTCTCGACATAACCATCTCCTTTTTTTGAAAGAAAAACTACTGTAAAATACCTTTGTACTCTTCAGACGAACCGGATGACCCACATACCTCCCGTAAGTATTACTCTCCCACAGGTGAACGGAGTTGTAATGACGCTTTCCCTCGAGTCTGCATTTTCTGCGAAATCTAGAAATTAGGTTAATGTTCGACTCGATAAAGTACAATGGACTCGAGGCGACCAGGGTTCAATAGGAACATTTTCGAGTGTTTTCTACTCTCCACCTTTCACCAACTCTGACCTTTTGTCATCACGTTTTCTTATGAAGGCAATCTCATTATCATTTTCCTTCATTTTTCTTGAGAATTCCTCGCATAATGAGGGAACCAGACTTATCTGACTCGCGTTGTTTTTTGCTAGTATGTTTTCCTGTGTGTCGGTCATGTTTTTCTATCACAAGAACGGTCATTTGCAAACTACAGTTCGAAATAAAAATGTGGTCTTTCTGATATCTACTTCGAACAAATATTAATTTTCCTGGTTGTAAGTCTCATATGGTAATGTAATGAAATGGAAATTCTTAAAAGAAATGAAGAATTACATGCGCTGAAGTATCAAACCATCAGCACCATTCAATCCATTACAAACATCGCTGTTTCCCCACAATTTTTTTTTTCAGAACCACTCAATTTATGGCAGTTTTATTTTTTCCAAACATCCCCTATAGGTTGTTTAGGGTGCTGGTCACAATATCCATAACCATTTCCCGAACTTCTGCTCAGATTTACAGATTTCCTCATCCAGCGTTGTCAGGTCACGTTCAGGAATTTGACCGAAACTTTGTCTAGAGGGGTTGCTTAGCGTGCTGAGTATGACATTTGGTTTGGGCATTTCAATCGCGTACAGTAAATTTGAGTAACACATGACTTCTGACAGAATGAACGAAAACAAAACGAAAAATCGTGCATTCGTGAACATCACTTGGAATAGTCTTTCCTCTAGACAACCCTGGGATTGATCACTGATCTGTCGAGTCTAAACCCTACTCGACCGCAACTATCTCTCAATACAGTGACAATCATACAAGATTATAGTGGAGCCATGAGGTTCCATTATCTCTAGTAGCTACAGATTTCACTACAGCATTTTTGTTCGTTTGTTCGTTAGCAACGTTGTTTTTACTCAAACTACCTGTAACTACCTGTATTTGCCGAAATCGGATGGAATCCGAAGAACGACCATTAGAGTGGTGACTTGTATGTTAATAACATTTTCAGACAAAGTTTCAGCTAAATCAAAGAGAGCCACTGGATCGCCGTCTCTTTGAATGTTAATATATAGTCTAAGGAAAGTCCTGATCCGCTTTGAATCAAGGTTTCAGAATTTTCAATTAACGGTACCCACGACATAATATGTGACCCTTGTTATTTATTCTCGGAACTTCATCATGACGGCTATGAAAACTCAAACAGTTCTCATCACCTTCAATTACAACATCGATCTTAGAAGAGCACCTTCGGGCGCTCTCGGCCTCTCATTGTATATTAGTTCGAGAGACCGTCATAATTGGAAGAGTTGAGAAGCAGTACGGTTCCCCATCAGCATACTCCCCACGTTTTACAGGCGAAATTTAAGCAGAATTGGATAAATACTAGGGTAGGGCGACCATTGTTCCTCTACAAGCAGTATTATGTCATTTATCGACCCAATAACTGTCGAAACTGCGTCCTGTTCGAGTGGACGAATTTTTTGTAAACTCGATTGTTCGTTTGATAAAGCTGTGAAGCCGGGGCCATATAAAGCGAAAATATCCTCACACAAGTGCCGTGCTACAAGTTGTAGCTAAATAATCCTCTAGACGAAGGAAGTCGGAATCTGTGGTGCCGACAGGGTCACCCTTGCTAACGATATTAACACTATGGGTGGCCCTCAGTCCAAATAACCATCAATGGCGAAAAGAAATGAAGAATATCAGTTAGTCAAGATTGATTGAGTAAATCAGACTATCGCGGCGGGACCCATATGAGCCACCCATCACAAACATCGCGGTTTCGCTTATTATATAGTAGGACAGGTGGCCCTCAATCCAAATAACCATTAATGGCGAAGTTTGGACAAGATTGATTGAGAAAATTCTAAAAGTTCCACGCACTTGAGTGCCATAACATGGATTGGGCCCTGACTTTCTTCTATCTCAACGGTCACGACTTATTAAACTTCCGCATTGGGTCCCTCTGACTTCATCTTCTTTAACGGTCAACACAACTACCGGCAGACGGCGAATTTTTTTCGCTTTATTTATCGACTTTTTAAATGTCCGAATTGTGTCCCTCTGAATTTTTTCATTTTAACTCGCCAATTTGTTTTATGGAGCTGCAAAGGTGGGGGACCACGGCTGGATTAAGTGAAAAATTCCTCATACAACTGTGACGCAATGCCATAAGTTGAAGCATGTCGAATAGTCCTTCTAAACAAATCTCCAGTTGGACTGAAAAAGATCCCGATAGGAGCACCGTTGTTGGATCTATCGCTGGAGTTTGGGCAAGGCTGATTGACAAAATACTTCCACCTACTAAAGTGCCATAATATATAGTGCCATGAGATGTTTTTCTGGTGGTCAACCGAACTACTAGGTTTATTTACCGACTTATTGAATGTCCGAACGGTGCCCCTCCGTTGAATTTCTATATAAACCCGGCTGTTTGGTTAATAGAGTGACTGGCTGAAGTATTCGCTGGTGCTGTTGCAAACACAATAGCCATAAGCACCCACTTGACGACCGGTTTAACGTCGAAAGACGGGCAGACTAGGTCGGGCAGCGGGTGCTCTCCCTTGACTGGACCTGAACCGTTTAACTCGGAGGTCGACGATGAGCCCGTTTTATGCACCGCCTTCACTTCTCATTATCCTCTAATACCACGCAAAGACACGCCATGCACGTCGTATAGGGCAGAAAACGTGATTCTTCGGTGAAACACTCTTTTCTATCGGCTTCGGTCCGCCAAGGTCCGCTACTAAAGACTCGGCAGTTAATCCAAGCTTAGACTGATGTTGGCCTAGTATCACCTTTTTTACCATATTGGGCAAGTATGCCAGAACATTGAACATATATACAACGTTTTCCTAGTAACTAGATGTTCGAGTAATAGCCACCCTGACTGGAAAAATAGTTCAGCCAACGTTTAAAACACAAATTGAGCTATAGGAGCCCATGGGACCACGTGAAACGCTAAAACAAACGCATTAGTAACAGCAGACACAATCTTTTTGTTATGAAAAACTATGAAGCAATGAAAGAACCACGAAAACTGATCCATTTGTCATTGTCCTCTTAGTAACTTTCCCATACACACCATTTCACCACTTCAAATCTCGCCAGTACTTCGATTTTGAAAAATAACAGCAGGTATAGTCACAACTATCAACATTGGGGACTATATAATGTGAAAACGAGTAGATTTCTGAAGAAAATTAACGCTGATCCTTCATACAGTTTTAGAATGGAGTGAACATACGCAATAATCTGAGCCGTGTGGTTTGACTAGAAAAACGATCCACCCACTAATAATTTCAATCCCCCCTACCTTTAGTTGTTTAACCTCATCACATTTTTCACCCTAATTAACTTAAATGAGTGTAATAAATAGCAAGATTGGGGCCCCACCAATAAATCTCAATGTTTTTTTCTCTTTTCGTTCCTGTTCTACCTCAGTTTTTATGATAATTACCTGAAATAGCACTATACTCTATAAATAATGTTCTAAAGAAGTCTACTAGTTGGATATCAAACGACAAAAAGTGTTCCAAAGATTGTCTTCCACCATCACTTTCCTCACTGTTTTGGACAACATGAGGTTACGCCGCTACTTCATCAAGCTATAGAGGATTCACTTATTCCATCTAATAGGGATTTTTTTTCTTAATGGCAATTCTCCAAGAATACGTAACCAAATAATATCAGGCGTCACTAGTACCTCTTTCCATTGCACCATGCACACTCTTTGGGGTCGAAAAAACGCCGACCCCATTACCTCCTTTCACCTAACCAAATACAGTAACCGAACAAGGATTGTTTTGCATTGAACTACGAAATGTGGTGGCGTAAGCTGTCCCGATGTGAGATTTAGTGCACTGCTGCGAAACTCCTGCCACTTGAGCTCGATTGTCAAACAAGAGCCTTCGGCCGGCTTTCAGACCCTCTAGTATCCACCGTATCGCCCACTAGCGCTTCTCTCAGACTGTTCCGATACAATATTTCGTTTTGACGCTCCCTTCATGGTTTCCATCGTTTTTATCCCGTCTCTCATCTCCATTTTATGCAGGATTGAATCGCGTAGCAATTACTTACAACGCCCGTTAGTCGTCCACTTCAAATACGGTGTTTACCTACAGCAGGTGCCAAAAAGATAGTCACACTGCATTTTTGAGCGCGAATTGCTCAAATCGAAAGGAATCTCAATAAATGGAAGAAAACATGATTCAATTAATCGTTTAGAGGATTTCAATTGATTATGCATCGATCCATGACTTTGCTGTGGATTCTCGCTTATTTAAAATTTTTGCAATGATTTTCACAAGCAATTTCAACCGGAAATATGTATATCAAGAACCGTTGACTCTTTTCACTCAAGAGGCCAGTACACTGAACTAAAACACCATTTCTCATAATATGTTCAAGTGTTAAGTATGTAGCCATTTGAACTAAGTCATCTGTCAAACGATCGACTGTTTTTTTCCATAGTCTGAGTCGAAGCGGTGAAGTATCGCCCTCATTCAGCTAACATTTGTCATCCACATTTTCCTCTTCTATTTTCCTATTTTGTTCCTTACCAGCAAGCATGATCACCCTCCATTTCTAAACACGCCCCAATTTGAATACGCCCTTCACCATGAATGCATGTTGAAAGACTTTCGCACGATCGAAAGATGTTTATTCCTCTTTAAGCTTCATTAGAGTGTCCGCCAGTTTTCACAGAGCATTCTATCATTGTCCTCCTTGTATTGCTACTCCACAACGCTAACTTGAAAACTTGTCGCGGTGAAATATTAGGTTGTAAACCCTCCAATTGAACTTTTGCCATGTCTTAATTTTTCAAATTTATTTCTCCGAAACAGAACCCGATTGAAATATGTATGGTACATTATTAGACTACAATGTGTCGCCTTCCTGCTGGTAATTGTTTTACTCCATACGCGTGGAACCCTGCCGGTTTATTGACGAACAACTTTAACACTCCCGTTTTGAGTTGACCTTATTTGTTGTGATTTTTCTCTCGCGTGTTTTTGATGAAACCGTGAAGAATGGTATTCTGTAATAGCAATGTCTGAAGATTACGTTGTATGGGGTAACGATCTCCAATAACCCTCCAAAAAATTTTCCCATATGATTTTTTTGAAGACATCCTTGGCCGTGTTGGATGGGTAACAACATCAAACATTCTTTGCAAGCAATACAATCCAATTGCTGGCAGTTCAGATTGTAAGTCACCAGTACATCTTTAAGCAGAAGCTCCAATTCGATGAATTCAGAAGAACTCCAAAAAACGCGAAGAATATCCTTCTTGAGGTGCGGTTCAGACTTGGAGACGGTTCTCCTTGTTTAAAACGACCAAGCCACTGGGGTCTCCGGCTATAAGTAGCGTATTTCATTCACTTCTCACCTACAACAGCGGAGTTATTTTAGCTGTTGAGGATCCTTTCGAAACTTCAAAAATTTGTACGCGAAGTGACCTCAGGGTTGAGCTGTGTAGGCGACATATTGTGGGTAACATTTCGGAACATAAGTATTGTCCCAATATATTAGAACGCTTTGCAGCTAAATGAGCACTAGAACTTTCTACAAAGTAGTGAGTGGTGCTTGATGGTCCATCTGTGGCTACTTTTAGATCATAATCAAAGCAACAAGTCCATTGGCGGAAAATTTATTCTCGAACCCATCATTGCCTTCCTTGACTTCCTGGAACCAACCTTTTCTGAAGGAATATACAGGACACATTACTCTATTATACAGCAAAATTTCAGGACTGGACACTGCAGCAGAATGCCCTAGTCAAAGCCCATTGAAGTTATGCAGTCGGGGTCCTATGGTTAAGGCTTTATAATTTAAAGGATTTCTAACGAAATCGAATGAGCGATAAATAGTTCAGAAGAGCTTTAGCTACTCTACTGAAATGTTATCGAAAGAGAAAAGCAGAAGCTTCAGCAGCAGTTTTACTATGCGATGAAAAATATTCAATCGGAAGGTTTACAACCTAATACAAGGGATCTACATATTGGCAGAATTTTTCCTATTTCACGGACTAAACCTAGATGTGTGATATTGTTCGAATTTAGCTACCACACGCTGTACATGTCCTATGAACTTTCCGTGTATTCACATGAGCACACTACATGAAAAGAGAGGAACCAAAAAATGATAAAATCGATATGAAGAAAATTCTATTCTTGCTGCGGTAGGCTACCCACAAAAAATGTCACTCAAGCGGGATTCGAACGGACACGTTAGGACGATTGAATAAACCCACATTGTTTCTGAATCACATGTCGAGTGGCCGTGATTCTTCGTCCTTTGACGACTCTGTCTTTCCCGACATCCGCAGCAACCGGTAGAACGGGTCAGCTGCTGGAGACGTTGCAGTGGACTGAAAACGAAATGATTCGCTCCGCTTACGAACTTCAAACTTTGTTCAACACCAGATAGCAGTCCTGCTGAACGAGTTTTCGGGTCGTTCACATATGATTTCATTGGCTTTTCTACTCGTTTGATGAACTCGTTATGCAAATGGTAATCATTCGACAACGAGACGTTTTTTCTTCAATTCTTGCTTACGATTTTTCACGTCGATTCCAGCCAGATCTACGGGTTGCACTTTCTCTAGAGTGGAGCGTGGTGTGCATACTCAGAGAGAAGTACAAGGACCCTCGTGCTGTCGATAGCCTCACTCAGAAACCCCTAAAGACGCAAAGAGACCTGAAAAAAAGTGGTTTTGTCGTGCAATATGTTCTATTTCTGTCTTCGGCTCGATTTTTTTTCGAAGGAAATGATTTTCCATGTGTCAGCAAACTAGTTCACTCTATTCTTACCATCAAAGCCTTTCATCCAGCTTATTCTATTATAGATGGCACAGAAAGAAGTTCTCAGCGGTATGATCAACGCAATATCTCTTATTTATGTACATATGAGCCGGTTTCGTTGACGACAATTCAATCCCGCAACATTTTACGACTTCAATAGTACTTTTTGCCTAATGCTTGGATGAAATTCGCACTCATATATTATATTAGAGTATTATTAATTATACCTTTAAACATTCTTCGTTCGCTTTTCATTCTTGAATTTGTATCGTTCCAAGGGAATTGAACTGAGATACAGTAGTTCGCGAAAAGATATGTCACCTTGCATTTTTGGGTACAGATCGGTGAAACCAAAAGGAATTTCATTCCAATCGACAGTTTTATTAACTATTATTGAAAATATACTAATCTGTGCCCTTGTTGGAAATTATTTTTTTTAAATTTTAAACTCGTTTTCATATGCATTTTTAAACAAATGTATCTTAGGAACCACTGAGCTTCTGCTTTTCTTGTAGTGATATTCTGATAGAGCATAATTAGCTTGTTCTTATAGGCTATGAATAGCAGTTTCAAGTCATTAATAAACCATAGAATTTTTTGTGTGAATTTTTTCATGGTCAAAAAATGGTGAAATCATGGGACAATCTTTCATATAAAATTACATATATCAGTAACCAGTAGATGAAATACCATCAAATTGGGATATGTGATAGTATAAGATCTTCTCTTCCCCATGCATATCTAACTTTGGAGAATAGTCGTCTGATTACAGAGAAAATAGCCAATGAAGTTGCATTTACACAAGCGGCCGTTTTACGAACACCCGGAGGGCATTCGACTCCAGATTCCTCTAGTGCATAGTAGACTTATTGCTTGTTAGGTGCTTAACAGGTGGCGAAATAATTCCCGCTATTATTCAGAAAATCGTCCTCTAGTTCGACCGAGAGAAAATGGGGCACAAACCCGCGCAGCGCACGGTGGCGGGATAGTGATGCATAAAACAACAGATGATTTTCTGAACAATAGCGGGAATTATTCTACTACCTGTTACGTACCTAACAAGCAATAAGTCTACTATGCGCTAGAGAAATCTGGTGTCGAATGACCTCCGGGTATTCGCAAAACGGCCGTTTGTGTAAATGCAATTTCATTAGCTATTTTCTCTGTAATCAGACGGCTATCCTCCAAAGTTAGATATGCGTGGGAAAGAGAAAGACTTATGCTATCACATCTCCTAATTTGATGGTATTTCATTTGCTGGTTACTGATATATGAAATTTTATATGAAAGATTGTCCCACGATTTCACCAATTTTTGACCATGAAAAAATTCACACAAAAAATTCTGTGGTTTTTTAATGTCTTGAAACTAAAATTCATAACCTATAAGAACAAGCTAATTATGCTCTATCAGAATATCACTACAAGACAAGCAGAAGCTCAGTGGTTCCTATGATACATTCGTTTAAAAATGCATATGAAAATGAGTTTAAAATTTCTAAAAAAATCTAGAATTTCCAACAAGGGCACATATTAGTGTATTTTCAATAAGAGTTATTAGAACTGTCAACTGGAATAAAATTCCTTTTGGTTTCACCGATCTGCACCCAAAAATGCAAGGTGACATATCTTTTCGCGAACTACTGTATGGATGGAGCGTTGTCGACCGTCTTTCTTTGCAAAATCTTGATTGGGACTTGACAATCACAATGACAGTCACAACAGACAACGTCCTCGTCGAAACTTTCGGTGAATGCGTATTTGGCCTATACAATGACTTGCGTAGGCCAGCCTCTATACCATGTTGGAGTCTTCACTTTCCCAGACAAGTCTGGAGCCAATTTACGCGATCCGACAGCTATGGAAAGTTTGGTTAAACAGGCGGGGATCGATCGCTTGACCGTGCGGGTGTTAGTAGCGCCTCTTACCACTGTACCACGCGCGTCCTGTCGATGATAATATAAAAATGAAATAAATAACTGTCAAACTCGAATGCCCTTGAAACTGAAAGGCACAGTTTGGAAGAGCTCCAGCTGTACCATTCAAATGCAATCGGAAAAGAACTGTAGAAACTTCTGGAAAAACAATAACGTCGTAAAAAACCCATCTCAAAGACTTACAACCTTTTATAGATGGCGGAGCATGTTACCAGTGGTTGTAGGTAAGGGTAATTCGATGTCATAGAAACACATTTCTGCTTCATTTACTTTGATAGTTCGATTGACGGCCACATCTGAACACGATTGCCCTCGAGACAATGGCTCGTATCACTGTTGTGTCCCGAAGATACAATGCGTTTCATAATTACATGCTGAAACCTGTTTTCATTCCCGCTTTCCTCAGAGAAACCTTTGGTTTTTCGTGAGTTTTCTTAGATACCATTTTCATAATCACGAAAAATGTCCTCGAAACACTGTTCTTCGAAATAAATGTGTGTGAATTTTACACGAACATTTTTCGTAGATCTAAGAGAGACTCTAATTAATACATTACTTTCGAGTTTTTAGCCATTACATGCATATTCCAGGGAAAAGGTGAAGGCAAGGGTACCTGCTTTGATCAGTCCCAATAACGCCGCTCCCGCACTCGTGTCCCATTTAGAACCCTAGAGGCGTAGTGAATGCGTATCTGGCTTAGACTAGGTTTTAAACCATCCGATTGAATATTTTTCTCATCGCATAGTAAAACTCCTGATGCAATTTTAAACTATTTATCGACCATTCAATTTCGTTAGATTTCTTTTAAATTATGAAGCCTAAATCATAGGCCCTCAACTGCATCAGTTTAGCGTGCCTCGACTCGAGCATTTGCGGCAGAGTCTAACAATAAGCCTGAAATTTCGCATATAATGGAGTAAGGTGTCCGGTATATTACCCCAGAACAGGTTGGTGTCAGGAAGACAAGGAAGACTACGATTTTGAAACAGAGTGCGGTTCAAAATCAAATATATCTTCTGATAGAGCGAAAAAATGCTGTTTGGAGAACTGTAGAGAAACCAACTCGGACGTTCATAAGAAAACCAGGAGCAGCATCGAAATATTATTGTTGTCCTTCATACGACAAGCTTTGGAGGTTTGAAACTTTGTAATTTCAAGAATAAATAGAGGTGGTTAACCTACCATCTAATAGAGAATAGCAACGTCTTTCAAATGGCGTATCACAATTTATTTAAGCCTCTGAAAGCAGAAAAAAATCGCTATCGGTGATGTTATTTTTTACTTTTTCGCTTTTCATTTTACTGGCCAAAAAACAATGAACTTCACTTTATCACAAATTCCAAATACACTTCTTGTAAGAGCGAGTAATCGTCTTTCGAATGCTGTATAAACACCCTGCAAAGGCTTTCGAACTCAACTTACAACAGTCGTTTGAAAAAAAACGGCTGGAACATTCTTAACAACCTAATAATTATCAGCAGCAAGGCGACACATAATACTCCAACAGCGTTCTATACATTCCTCGATTCGGTTCTCTTCCAAAAAAAAATTGAAAAATTAAAATGTGGCAAGTCTTCAATTAAAAGGTATATAACCTAATGTTGACAATGACTGGCGGGGACCAGCCGCTATACCAAGTCAGTGTTTCGACCTTCCCAGACAAGTCTCGCACCAATTGAGCCGACCCCTCAAGGCACAGCTATTAGTTGATATCATCTCAATAATATCAAGTTTTTAGACTAGTTTTCGAAATAGTATCCTGCGGTTTGTTGTATGACCTAGCGGCTGCTGCCGCGGACGTCTGGGACGGAAGCGAGCCTCTCCCTATTTTTTTCATTAAGAAACTTTGCCATCGCACTATACTGCCGTCTATTCATGTTGCTTTCTCTATCTCACTTTTTCACTGTTCACGTTCGTCTACCGATATTTCAAATGAAGTTTGATTCGAATAGTTATCATTTCACCAAGGGCTCTACACCCCACTTAGAACACTCCCACATTTCGAGACCTTTTCAAATAAAGAGTTAATGGGATCAGTTTCTGCATTGCTTTGAGGTTCATAGCAAAAGTCTCTCAATTTCGAACTCCTAGAGGGGGGAGGCATCAAGCTTCTCTAATGCGGATAGTATTCGACAAGGTATAAAGTAAGCTCAACTCTCGCCAACAGTTAGGTCGCTCTTTTCTTTTGCCTACTGATTAGGAAGTTCTTCTCTTTTGTGTAGCAATGACAAAGTCGGAAAATTTTTGATATCGAAAGATAGAATTGCGAAGACTCTAATCAAACGACTGACTTCCAGTTGACAAGTGAGTTTCCTCGATATTGAAGCCAAACTGGACGCTCCTCTGGGATATGCTCCACTTGTTAGACTCGCAACCTGGGCCCACATTCATCATTGGTAAACCCCGATAAACCCCGAGATATAGTCTGTGAACGACGCGCACCTTTCTCTACTTATCCCAAACTTCCTATGTTAAACGCAATCTCTCATCGACTCTGCCGTCTGGCTCTGGCTGCGCCGCGGTTTCGGAGACCGCTGGTCCGTTCGTGAATGTGGGCCCTGGTTAACCTCTCACTATATCAAATAGGATCTCTTCGTAATCTACACCATCCCGATACATTAGTCCCAAATCAGCTGAGTTGTTGCGAGTTAGAAATCGTATTTCATTAACGTCTTCTTCATTTTAACGGCTTATTGAACAGTTTGCGTCCTACTGCCTTGTAGTCTTTCAGGACATTCTCAGTACAAAACAGACAAAAAATACGCAAAGCATACGAAGGAGCATAGAATTTACATATTTTGCTACCTCCTATAAGCAAGATGTCACTGAAAACTAAAATCGCAAGCTTTGTTTATTCATTAAGTCATTGGCATGGTTTCAAAAAATGTCGCTCATAATTATGCCATAAATTTCAATAAGGGAATTTGTAACCTCAGCGTCAAGAGGCAAACCGAGCGATGTCTTCCAATTCCAAAGTTGGTGAAGAAAATTTTTTAAAAAATTATTCGGGAAAGTAAAGACGTTAAGATCCATCGGGGTTGGTCGGCGATGCGCTTTGAGACAGTAGTTTTGGGTAATATTTTATTTTTTCGGATATTGGTTTGCATCTTAATGGCGCAGCTTCAATAAATAAGAAAACGTAGTTGGCTTTTCTTTCATAATAATTTTCAAGGTATCTGAAAATAAACTGGTTAAATCAGGTGTCATGTGAGTTTGTGGTACAGCTAGTGTAAGCACTCTTATTGCTATACTTATTAGAACTCTGAAAGAAGATGAAATTCATAATAAGAGAATATTTTCAGATTTTTCACACTCGAACACCAATTTGAACAGATCTCTCTGCAAAATGTGGAAATTTTAGCTATACCTCCAACAAATATAGCACCAAATCAGAACAGCTCGATGCACTTACCCAGACCCAACCTTTGTGGCTTTTTATCTAAGCTCCCGTTGTCAACACTACGTTTTGGTCAGAACAAGAACCGCATTTACATCAACGCCTATGGGAGCAGTGCCAGTTTTAATCGGATCAGGCGAAAATTCGTTTCGTTTTTTCGATCGCCGAATCCGTTCATTGAAATCTATTGTTTATCTAAGACGTCGTATCACCCAGTTCACTGAATAGGGACTGGGTGTGAATGTATGACTCAGCTAAGCACTACAAAACCTGAATCACAGCTGAATCAGGTTTCCGCATAGCACCGTAAACCGTACTTTCAGGACACTCGTTCAAATGTCGAATTTCGGCGTAAAAAGTGCTAAGCTGAATTATTCCACTGCAACGACGTTTCTTCGTCATTGAGGTGATCAAGATGAGGGAAAGAATAAACTGCAAGAGCTTCCCTCTTCAAAAAGAAGATATTCTGTGACTAAGGTCAAAACGGGCCCTTCTCACGAAAAACTGATTAAACTTCCGATTTACTGCTTGGATATAGAGCGGCTTTATTCTAATGTTTGCTGCGGCCTGAAATTTCGTCCTTCCATAAAATTTATAATCGTGAAAAATAATCTGTTTTTCAAGGTTTTTTTCAAATGTTTGGCTTTTCTATCTCACCTCTCTATCCGCTCATCCAACTCCTACATTTCATTCCTCCATCCACGCTAATCTACCCATCCACAACGTCTATTTCATTCGTCACCGTTAGTACGAATCCGTTCGTTCGTAAAATGTGAGAGAATTTTGTTTTTTTGTTATCCAACAATGCCTCCACGAACCATCATTGTCCAATATTTGATCATGGGTCTGCGCAAATACACCGCATATGGCCATGTCCACTGCGTTGCCTTTTTCAGTCATCTCGTTTCCACGCTCTTCTATCGATTCCACGTTTTTCAATAGACTTCAATAATTTAGCTTCGGATTTTTCGAGCTATTCAACAGCTAGCTGCAAGAAGTAGTCCCCTGAAGGGCCTTCGACTTCTAGCAAGGAATGTTTCATTTGAAAATGCCTTTATTCCGATAACAACAAGCACCCGGATGTATTTCAAGAAATTTCACGAACCACATTTCAGAGTGTAAAAAACATCTTTTCCAATCTCTCGAAACCCATTCAAATGAAGGGGAACCCCACGTATCCCCGAGCAATTACACCGACTGTAATGGCGCTCAAATGAAGTTTTTTTCGAAATTTCTTCAGTACCCTTGAAATTCCTCTATGAGCTGCTCAGAAATGCTTTTCTCAATGATTATCAACTGTTTCTAAAAAGCTTCCCAGCGAGCATTCGGACATAACTGAACCGACAATAGCGAAAGAGAAAATAGGCCAAACTTCAATGGGTAAAACCCCCATTTTATTCACTCAAAACCCACTCAAATGAGAGAATGGCCTTCCATATCTCCTATGCAGGCAACGCCGACTGGTTTCACGAATATCAGGGTTTTTCTGACATTTTTTAGCTGAATATTCGCAAAAATTTTCCACACACCGCACTGGTTTGCCTGCCTCCCGTGCGTGCGGCAAAATTATTTCACACCATTGTAGAAATTTTGAAACTGATGCGATTTGACGTTTTCGACCTCATACGCCATGGGAAATTCTAGTCTCTCATGAGCTAATAGAGGTCAGCATGAGCGCAGGTGGGTAAACAATACCAATCAGGTCAACCCACATCGTTTACCCTGCCATCTAAATCAATCCGATTAATTAATCAATTCTCAGTACATCGTGTACACTTTCCTGAATACTTTCAGCTGCCATCAAAACTTCATTTCTCGCCAGCATGAAACCTATTTGTTCAGAGCATACAGCATATGAATCATTACCCTTAAGTAACTAGAATAGCTGAAACTTTCTAACAAATTTGAGGTGATTGAGATGAGGGAAAGAATAAACTGGGAGAGCTGTCGTGTGACACTCAACATCAAAGAAAATTGCCCTGGTCGAAAAGTGAACCTTTCGTGACTAACAACAGAGTAGGTCCAATTCCAAACAAAACCAAATGCGGCGAAGACGGGCAAAACTTAATCAAACCATTACAGTACTATTATTGTCAGACCGTTTCAGACACGGAAATGTGCGTCGAAGTTAGTTATACCCAGGGGTAAAAAGAAGTAAGAAAGTAATTTTTGTAAATACAGCAGGGCAGGAATTTAACAAGGGGCACCGTGCTACACCTTGGTTTTTTGGTTTTTTAGTTACAAAGGATCTCTGCTTTGATAACCACGTTCAACTTATGGTAGCAAAGGCTTCGGCAATCACTCACAGGATCTTTCGCGCCTTATCAACCAAAAACAGTACTGCGCTGCTAAAAGCGTACAAATCTTATGTGAGGCCAATACTCGAGTACGGCACCGCGGTTTTCAACCCGTTTATGCGCAAAATTGTTGACAAAATTGAAAGAGTCCAGAACAGTTTCAACAGAAAACTTATGGTTAGGTCAATGGGTTTTCTCTATCAGTGCATTCCATCTGCCAATGAAAGAAATTTCAATCTTGGTCTTCGTTCTCTCGCCTGGAGAAGGAGAAAGCTTGATCTCCTTCTTTGTCACAAAATTGTCCATGGGCGGTCAGGTTTGCTCCATAGTCAGCTATGTTCTAAGAGTACATCTGTCACTAGGGGAGGTTCATCAAATTTCGCTATAGCCAGGGCTAGAAAAAACTGTAGGTTGCACTTTTTCACCAACAGAGTCGTTCCTAGTTACGTACTTCTTAGCAAAAAGCAACCTATTCCTGTGAGCCACAATGCTTTCAAGAAAATGATAGATAAACTACTGCTTTAGACATGACGGTGTTCTAGTTTTTTGTTTTTCTTTTAATCATTCTTCCTCCGTATATTACTTGCTATTCTTCATCAACTTTTAATGCTCGTTTTATCCTTGTTACCTCTTCCTCACTCCCGTTTATTCCAATTGTCTCTTTAATAGTTCCTAAACTGTTTTTTACACATTGCCTTGCTTGTTTTAGCCTATGTTCCTTATAGATCTGTGTTACTCAGGTCCCTTTCACCTCCTTATTCGATGTTGCGTTATTGTCGGTTTGTATTGTACTGCACATGGTACTTCCATGTAATAAACAAACAAACACCTTGTCTTCGTACATGGAAAACAGCTGGTTAATTACTTAAATTGTAATAGCTGAATCCAAATTTGTGTTTTTTTGTTTCTTTCTCTCGTTTCTACAGTTGAAACACCACGTAGATTTTCTACTTTACTACTTTCTCGAGGTTCTCATGATCCTCATGGCTTTCCTTCTCAGGCTCATTCGCATGTTCACTTCAGCTTTATCAGGAAAAGTAAAGAAATCAGTCAATAATATGCTAGGTTTCTATGCTCATGCATGTTTTCATTTGATTTCTAATCCAACGGCTTATTGCTTAATCTTGTATGATTGTCTTAACACCCAGTTAATAACTAAGCGTACAAGAGAGTCCTACAGTATCCTTCGTACACCTTGGACAGGTTAGGCGACGAGAATGTCAACTGGCACGGATCGTACCATGATCCGCCCATCACCGTCGTGATTGTTGACTCGGAAACACTTGCCGCAATCGGAAAATGCGACAAGTGCTCTCGTGTCAACAATTACTACAAAGCTGTGCGGGTCCTGGCACGATCCGATCTACGGCACTATCGATGCGGCGAAATCCCGAACGCTATCCTACTTCCTACTAATAAATAGGCAAAACCACAATGTCTGTCTGTCAACTCTAGGATCCCACCGCGATTGCCCGTTACCGTACTCCCAGTGACGTATTCCATCAGCTCCTCGCTGTCTTTTGTTGCATGCTTTTTGTTCTTCGTTTTATTTGTTATTATAAATATTCTATATATGTTTCCTATTATTCATTATTTCATTTGGCGGCCTGCAGGCCGCTGAATGGCTGGTACAGAAGTATACAGAAATCTTGGGTCATAAGGTCAGTCCATACTATCCAGGAGGTATCACACCAACTGACGGAGAAACAACAGTTTTCAGAAGTCTGAGCTTCACGCATTCGCTACGGCTCGGTCCACAATTAAGACTTATTTTCCTTCTAACATTGATTTGAACTGCGTTTTTTTTTTGAAAGGGCTAGAGCACCTACGCGCGAACTGCTATGCCGCATCCTCTACGTCTCTGACATGTTTTTGACCAAGTACTGCGCTGCCTTCCTGTCGTGTACGAATGACATTCAACTTGTCTAGTTTCTTGGATGACTACGATTTTTACAGGAAAGGCCCAGACTTCCTACTCCCAATGATTCCGAAAAAAGCGACTTTACCCAGGTGGACTATTTTCAGAACTTATTCAGCATCCCGCTCACGTCCAAGTGTCCAGTTGCTGACGTAGTTGCTCCAATAGAGAATTTCACCACCCAGAACCGGGTTGAATGTGGTTTTTATGCGGTTTTCAGACATCGGTGTCCACAACTGACTTCGCTCTAGCCCAACATTCGCTTCTCCAGCTTAATCGCTACTTCGAATAAACTACCAACATCAAATGTTTTGATACAGTCATAGTATACTCGTTCGATTGTTAATTTCTTTATGTTTCGGAAGTCCCCCTCAAATACGCACTTATGAGAATTACACAACACTGCACGATAATGGTAACAATGTAGTGACTATAGCCGAAATTGATGAGAATTTTTGCCCGACTGTTGCTTAAAAAATAGCTAGAAAGATTTTCGTGTTACCACAGCTACACTTTTAGAAAGTTAGCTTGATTTCCAGGTTTATCTGAACCCCGTGGACAGCAGTCGAGTTTGGTCATTGGATCTCATAAGAAGTTGGTACTACTATGTACTACACCTCCACCAAACCTTTATCTGTACCTTTTCCAGATGTAGAACAATTTTCGAAAAAAATTGTACAGGGTGCGCAAAAATTACCCGGACTAATACATTACAGGCCGCAACTACTGTCAGAGCTGGATTCTGAGCTTCATATAGGAATATGTTACACAACAATACTACGCGCAAACGCTGTCCAAGTTTGAGCTTTTGAGTGCTTGCACAGCGGTAATAGCAAAACGAAACTATCGGCCATCATCAGACTACACCTCTCTGGTCGTACTGCTATTTTTACCCCAATTTTTTTAAATTTTTCTGAGTAAACCGATTTTCTAGTCTAGTAGGTTTTTGAGAAAAAAGTGTGCTCTATTTGATGTGCAACTTTGCTGCCACTCATAGCACCGTTAACAAACACATGGAATAATTTCGATGAGGACTACCTGCGTGCCACGAGTTATTCGTTTGGTGCTATTGATAACAACTTTTAGAACTAAGCTCTCAACCTAATATTGGAGTATTGGGTACGTATACACTAAATTCAAATGTATTCCAAGCCTGAGTTCATTCGAGTTCACAATGTGCGAATGGCAATGCCAAATCGAGAAAGATCAGCAATCAGTTGCAATTTAATTTGTTCTGTCTCGTCCCATTTTGTGTTGTTTTATGGCGCGTCTTATGACGTATTTAAATAAGTGAATAAATAAATAAAATCATCGACTCATAATTTTGCTGTTCCACGCCGCATAGCACAAGATAGCTGACCTCTGAACACACGGGATTTGAATCGCCTTAGTTTCTTTTCTGGTCGCTTACTGGTAGCGAGAATTCCCTTACACAACACAAAAATTTGCCTATACTGGAAGCTCCCCTGGCTGAGGCGAAGAACGATATAGTAGAAGACTACCTCCGTGCCGTGTGTAATGGGTTCGCTACTCGTCTGAGGACATGTGCCCGTAAGAAAGGGGACCACTTTGATCGAACTTGACACTTTTCTATTAGCAAGGGAATAGGGAAACTGTATGTTAAGTTTCATTGTCAGATCTACATTTTTGTTGAAGTTACAATGCAATATTTTTGTCCGGGTAATTTTTGCACACCCTGTAGAAAAAAGGCACTCTCAATCTACGAAGGGCCTTTCCAATCGCTGCTACCAAGCACGGGAGAGGAAAATAGATAGGAAACTTTCCTATAGACCACGGAGTGCTACGACAACCAAATTTCCCAGTATTTTTCTAGTTTCTAGTCCTTCTGTAGTGTCTTTAGGTTCTGTCGAGGGTGCTGATCAAGTGTGAAGGCTAGTTTAACTTGGGAATCGAAATCCTAAGTTCAGAATGTACGACTCAAACCGTTAACGATGACCTCGTTCCATGCGATTTTGTTTTGTTTGCGTTAGTGCGCTCGGAAACGACGTGCTTATGTGCCCATTTCTTGACAAACTCATGTAAATTAAATTCAACGATCCCGTCGGGCTGAGGTTACAGGTGCGACTGGCTTTTTGCCGATTTTGGAAACTTAGAAGCACATAAAGAAACAATTTGAAACGGTGAAAAACCTAGCACACTCAAAAAAGCGGAAAAATAGCGGAGTACTATTCAAGAACACCTCACTGTGATACCAAAGCTAAAC
Organism: Nippostrongylus brasiliensis; assembly: GCA_030553155.1. NCBI lineage: Eukaryota > Metazoa > Nematoda > Chromadorea > Rhabditida > Heligmosomidae > Nippostrongylus > Nippostrongylus brasiliensis. The sequence goes on from CP130737.1 coordinate 6,437,959, forward strand.
ACTTTTAATGAACTAATGCTTTACAGAAGAGTTTCCACTAACTCGCTTTTTCAGTACCATCATGATATTCATTCGCTTCCCAAAGACTTTACTTAGGCTTGTATCACTCTTTTTCATGGGCGTCAAGATGAAACCGCAGGCCTAGCACGAGAATCTGTATGCTATTACATCGGCAAGTCATTTTTTAACTCAAATACGCAGAACTTATCATACTTTTGGTGTTAGTGAATAAGGATAATTTCAAGACGCTAAGCCTATTCTGAACGCGAGACGGCCACGGCGGTACCTATCTAGAGAATGGTGTTAAAGATTTCTAGAAGTTGGGCAAAGTACATAGCAGATCTGCATCAAAAACGAAGGACTCAAAGATATTGGAAGCTTACCAAGTTAGCATTACTATTATTATGTATTACTTTCTTCTCTCTGTCAAGGTTTGAACAAATTTTCAGTCCAAGCTTCAATTTCGATATTTCATACTCTTAACGATTGAAATCATCAGACTAACTAAAACTAGTAACAGCAAACCCATTAGAGCTTCAGCATGGAAATAAACGCGACAAAAACGATTTGAGGGTTGGTAAAGGAAGGCTTCTTATACGGTTGAGTCTTGTTTCTTGTAGAAAATCATTTAAGTAATTAAAAATCAAGAACCATAAGATTACGAACAGGCCAAGAAACGATTGCGTTTCTCCTCAACTGCAATCCAGCTAGAGGACTTTTAAGTGGTGGTCCCCATTCCTGAAGTGAAGGTCAAGAGCGAAAATTGAAGTTGTCGGGAAGTTTTCCAAGGTCCTAAGCAGGATTCCAATGACCAGTCGATTTCAGTTTCAACTTTTTCACATCCTGCAAGCTCCAACATAAGGAGCGAATGCATTAGAGCTCCAAAAAGAGCTGTTGACACAGACGTATCGTCTTAAATATGCAAGGTAGCAAATGTCATGCTTCAGAACAGTCCAAGCAATAAATTCGTTCCTCACCATCAACAATCGGCTAGCTGGCTTTTGAGTAGGCCCAAGTCTTAGAGTGAAGGTCAAGAGCGAAGATTGAAGCTGCCCGACAAGCTTATTAAGATCCGAGGTGACTTGATTTCGACCTTAACTCTTGCCGCCTCACCGTCGGTCGACCCGTCCATCACTTCGACCTCCTCCTCCTCCTCCTTCTCGTGCACCTCCTCCACCTACACCCATGCATCGGGGATGACCTTCGTTTTGCGAGGTATGAGCACTGTGTTTCAGCAATTTCATTTCGCTCTCCTCTCTTTCTCACACATCTCATCTCAGCACAGCTTCATTCTTCTGTTTGATGACTGCTTTATCAAAATCGCAATGAAACAGCGACGAAAAGATAGCAACGGGTGTTGGCTGCTGTTGTCTCCGTGTTTTATGTCATTTCGCCTTCTTTTTTCCGCCACATGGCCTCCTTATGGTGCGCTCCATTCACTATCGCCGGCGAAGCATCCCAACCGCTTTCCCCGTCCGTTCGGTTCGAATTCTCTTTATAAAAAAATCTAAAATACCAAACGTCTTCCTAAATAGGAACATAAATTGTTCGCCATGACGTTGCCAGAAAAAAGAAAACAGTAAAAAACGATGACTCTTTTTTGATGCCTCTATCCATCAAAATTCAAACTTTAGTTGACGTATTTATACTTATATAATGGTATTTCGAAGTATGCCCTACAATGAATGAAATACCATGTGACACATGCTTGTCCTGTGCCCCGAATCAGAATTTACCCATAAAAGAACCCCAAGACCTCTCACCTCCCATCACGGCATTGTTGTTGATCGTCGTTCCCCCCACGATCGAGGTTGTCAGATGGAATTCCTTTTGAGACGAGGTCGGCCAAATGAACAAAAATTCCATCAAAAACCTTGACAGGCAGAAAAAAGTAGAAGTAAGGGAACCAATGTCTATGATAGAATGTCTTGGCTGCATCAATCCTGCTCAGGTCAAGTCTACTACTTTTCCCTATTTTTTCCTTCTTCTCCTAAACATTTCGTGAGCGAGATTGGTTGAACTCTTACTAAGTCTTTAGCGAGGATCGAACATTAAACCGTAGTCCTCAAAGTCGTGCTTCTTTCCGAGTAACAATCAAGATCTCTAACAACATGAAAATAGTATGCTGTACTCCCACTTTCTTCCTGAACATTCCTGTTCCCAATTGAGCTCAGCTCAAAAGTTACCAACTTATAGGTTTTGTAATATAGGGTGAATATTTTGGATTTGTTTTTGCATTTTGGAACCACTAAAACTGTCAACAGGAACGTGTGATGTTGAGGTTTGCATTTTGCAACATCAAATGGCAACAATTTGACGATCATTGAAAAAGTTCAACAGCTATGCCCTTTTGTTGTCGAGAGAGTGACGTTGTGGTTTCGAATTGGTGTACGCCGCGTTTTTATTGGACCCTAAACACTGGAAACCTGCGGTCGTTCCCTCTCTCCACGGCTGAATATAGTTAAAAGTGATTTGCTGGCAATGGAAGACGTGTGAGATGCCCTTTTATGACTCGATAGATAAGCGATTTTTTCTATAATACAATATCAGGCATTACAGTATACAAATAGTAACTTCTAAAAAATTCTGCTCGGCTACTATTGTAAAGTCTCCGAGGTTACATAGGAATAGCCTGTTGTACGAAAAGTACTGTCTCCGAAGAAAATAACGCTATTAGTCCCAGTCTGGGATACGACTTCTTGTCCTTCATCTTGATTCCATACCCCGAATTTGAATACCAGCTGGGACCATACATTTCTGTGTCCGTAAATTTCCATTGAATCAGACCCAGATAAATCCCACCAAAACATCACAGCGACTCGAGATATTGTAGACGTCCACTTATTTATTGTGTCCCGTCAGCGCTTTGTTCTATTCTTTTCTAAATCTAACTTCTTTTATTTGCACTGTGTAAAAAACACATCAGACCTAAATTCTTGATAAAAGTTCTCTTATTCCAATTAAATCACATGCCAACGAGTTTCAAAGCATGCTTCAGGGCATTAAATTTCTGACCCAAAAAACTGCTCACAGACCAGAACTTCTCAAATTAGAAATTCTTGAACTGTAGTGGAACTCCCATCTCATTCTCGGCACAATTTTTTCATTTCTCATTTTCTTTGAAACAAAAACAGTCTGTGAATTCCTACTTTATCGTCACATTAGTCGTTAAATTCAATTCGAAAGAGCAACAGCATTTAAGTAAGAAAGTATGGCCCGCATTGACAGAGGCACGATTTCGATTTCATTACTCATTAATTTCCCGTTCATTATGGACACAAAATAAGTCTGCCTATGTGTAATAGTTTGCTTATTAGTTTTAGTGACATTTTGCGTCAGTTTGTTGACAGGAGGCGGTTTTGATAACGGAGATTTGATAATCCCTTCAAGCAGGAACTGCCTCTAGCCGGGAAGTTGGTTGATACCCCTGGAGACTCGTTCTGTGAATGACTAACCATAAAGCGCAAGTGTAGAGCCCCGTCTCCCTAAAGAATGTGTTTTCCACAACAAAATAGCCGCTCACGAATAGCTGTACACTACTTCTACTATAGAGAATTTGGGATAAGGGATGAATATATTCCTTTAAGAAGACTATTTTAAAATATCGCCACAACTCTCAATGTCCACAGAAGTTTACGAATAATATGCACTAAAACGCTGTGGAGCTGAAAGTTTTCTCTCAGGACGTTGTATTTAGGTCGGTTAGTCGTTTACCATCGAAAAAACTACATGTGTAAGCTACTCCGTCAGAATCTTTTGTGGAAGTAAGATCGAGGCCAACAAATTTTGAGATCTCAGAAGTTATCTGGTTTGTTATCTCTCGTTTTTCTATTACTATTGAATGTGATTTTCGTACGGATGTCAACAGGGTACTTTTACTACTGAGTTGATAACAGCACAAATGTGGCTTTAGGTGAAGAATTTATATTTAGTTCGATTCATCATTTGACAAGAAAGTTCCCCAACTAAATGTGAAATATAATTAGCGGCCGCGACTGGGCTCCTTTACATATTCGTGTGAATCTCACTGCACTCACCCCACGAGAATCACTACTTCGTCTTGTTTCCTTTTCTCTTTTTTTTCTCACAGCGTTTGGTACCTGACTCTTTTTTTTCAAAATCTTGCCTCAAAAAGACCAATCTGGTCCGGGTCTAGAGTTCTTCACGCATACGGACACGAAGCAAATTCATTTGAGGATGTCGTGTACTGCCCAGCCTAGTGCACTTATGCGAAAATGCCCAGAATGAAGAAAGTTGTCTGGCTTCGGACGGATACTTCAGAAAATTTTTTTACCTGTCTTGCCGAGCAGTTGATTCAAGTTCCTACCTTTTTCCTGAATCTTAGTTTTATGGTACTTCGTGTGCCGAATTGTTACGAGCTAGCACGCCTTTGGGCGTAATAAATATGTAGATAAATAAATAAAATAAGATCACCCCAATACGAAAGATTCAAAACTGCCCTTCCGAACCAAGACATTTTCACTTATTCTAGCGCCCTTTATAAGCTCATTATTTTTATCCTGAGAATGATCACGCTTGAATTCATCCTGAGAATGATCGCACAGAAATTGGGCTGTCTAAACTTTTGCACATTTTCTGTTTACCAATGAAGAAAATGAATAGATCCGAAAAATTCCCATCTCACATCCAGGTTTTTAAAAGAGCCGAACCGAGAAATATGTGGTAATCGAAATCGAAAAAATGGTAAAAAAGGTACGGCGGACCGAAAAAATCTTGCGCTTCAGACGTGGTTCCAGTGTGTCCTACAGGAGAATTTTTCTAGGAATCACTAACAGTAGGTCATCGTTTTGCTTGCAATGAAAATGGAATGAAAACTTTCTCATGAAATAATATACCGAAGTGAATGGGATTACTGTACCCATAGTACGGTTGGTTCCAAAGCAAAATTACTAGAAAGTGTCCAAAATAATTTTACGCGTAAGCTTTTCCTTAGGTGCTTCGGCTCAAATTACAACGTTATCCCCGGTGGTGAAGAACGAAATAAACTACTGGCACTGTGGTCCTTGAAAAGTAGAAGAGCCAGAAATGATTTGGTAATGCTTCACAAAATTCTAACAGGAAAAGTTCTCCATGATCTAGCAGAAATGTTTGACTTCTCCTCAAGTAGGACTCGCAACGGTTACCTCAAAATTCGTGGCGCTGTCGCAAAAAGCAGTGCAAGAACAAACTTTTTTTGTCATCGAGTGTTCCGAAAACATAGAAATCTGATGAAGGAAAATGCTTTATCACTTTCTTTGAGTTCGTTCAGATCCCTATTGAATAAGCAAAGATGTCTTCTTGAAAATTGAGTTCTCGCTGTTTTATTTGTGCACATGACTTGCTAATAACAAGAGATTTTTTGTTTGCCTGTAGTTGTCGTTTCTGTTTTCCCTTAACATCCGTTGTCGTTTGTGTTCGACTGGCTAATTTTTGTCTTATCCTTTCTTGCTCCTTGGTTATGTGTATTACTTCCGCGGCATAAGTCCACGTTGAATAAATAATAATAATAATAATAATAATAATTTTGTAGCAGCTTACAGCAGAGAAAAGTGCCACTTTCATTCGTAGGGTTGAACGGTCTATCTTCGCCCAAGACCTAATAAAGGCTCTATTCTTCCAGGGTTAGTAAACCAATGCCATTAGATCGAGATCGGCTGACTTTTATAATACGTTTCCAGCCCAAGTAACCTTCTCCTCATAATATTTCTGTTCCGTTTTCATAAAAAATGATAGTAGCAACATGTCTATGCGATCAAAAAACAGACCGCTATAAAGCTTGAAGAGTTCCGAAGCTCAAAGAGCCGAAAGAAATAACCTCTGCATGTTTTTCTTTCACATTATCTTTTTCAAAGATCTCCATACCTCAACAACTGTTCTAACGACTTCTTTTGCAGCGTTTCCATTTTTAAGTTGAATTCCGAAGCTCGGATTCAAATGGTAAAGCGATGAAAAAGCTCTTATTGTCTTTTTACGCATAACGAAGAGAAAAATCTGTTTCGTAGGTACGAAGCGTGCAGCTACATAAAGGTACAAGATTAATGAACAAGTTTTCTACAACGTAGTCATCTACGACGTTAGTTTCCCAGTCCAAGCATTTGTTGCAATGTCAAAACTACGGAAATTGACTACGAGAACTTTTTGCAGATCAGTTTCAATCGGTCGACGACGACGTGTATCGGGTCGGTCGGCTGAGATGACCATTTGTCGTGGTTTTCCATTTCGACTATTAGAGAAAGCGCGACGGGGATTTGTTTGAGAGAATCCCCACCACCCCTCGTCAAGCCGGATAATCACTCTTGTCGGTGAACCAAATTGTAGGTCACCTTAGACCCTTTTCGCTCCCCACACACACCACCACCTATCGTTTCAGCCAACTTCCCCTTCACGTGCTTTCTCGTCGTCAGCTGTGAACTGACCGCCGCCGTCTGTGTGTGTTGCATCGTTTTCAGTTCTTTTTCGCTTTTCAAGGTCTCATTTCAGCGATAACCGCGGAAAGCAACGGGCGGTGAATTGTCTCACTGTCTATTTATCAACGATTTACAACAAAATTCTCCATCAGGCGACCAACAATATACTGCAAAATTTTACAGCAAACGTCGTCGTTGGGTTCCTTTGGGTAGACATAGTAGGTTCTAAAAAGCAAAATTATGAAGTAAACTATTGAACCAAAACTATCAAACTTCCTACTTTTCCCATTTCTCCGATTTTCACTTGCTTTTCATGGTATCATTCTAACGATAACCGTCGATCAGCCAAATTCTGCATTGGGCGAATCGTTACCATTGGGTTTCTTCGGGCTCACGTTTAATAAGCCCTCCAGTATCCTTTTTCCGCTTTCTCCCTTTTCATGGTCTCATTTTAGCGATGACCGCGGAAAGGAACAGGATGTAATGTCCGTGGGGTATTCTGTCTACATATTTGTCAACAATTTTGACGATTTACGCAACCACCTACTGATACTCGAAAGAAACTTAAGATGTTTTACTTCTGCCGCTCGAGGTTGTTAGGTGGCAATACTTTATTAACGGCCTAACGTTTCGACCTTCCCGTCTTCTTCGGAGGCCTCAATCGTCCACCTTTGAGCTTAATGCTCAATGTTAGTAGGTAAGTAACGTTAGGCCGTCAATAAAGTATTGCCACCTAACAACCTCGAGCGGCAAAAGTAAAACATCTTGAGAAATCGTCGACAATGCCGAGGTTTAGAGACGAGAGGACATGGAGATTGTTGAACTCGAAAGAAACGGTTCAAGAAACAAACGAAATTTTCCAATGAACGACAATGAGTATCGAAAGTTTAGTCGCATTTCAGGATGAAACCAAAAGGTCTCAAGTCTTTCCCTGCGTAGTTTCCCTAACCTAATCAATCACTATGAATTTTGCAGTAGTTAGCTCATATATTTCCCCTATTCTTACTTTTAGTGAATACTCTTAGTAATGGTATGATGTACAGCACCACGTGTGGTCCCAGCAGACGTCTTGAATTTCTAAAAAATGAATGAAATATGCAGAAAAATTCTACAGCAAACGTTGCCGTTGGATTTCTTTTGGTTGACATGGCAAACCCCCTTAGACCTTGTCTGTTTGAAACAAAGGCGAATCTGATATGAACCCGCCAGGTGTCCTATCATCACAGGACATGATGCAATGCAAACCGTTTTCGTTCTTCGGCTGTCCGCGAGCTTATCTCAGACACTTCGTCCCCACTTCAGCAGTTTTTATCTATATGATTCGTGCAGAAACTGAATTCAGTTGTTCTTCTATTCTGAACCGCTCATCCAATATACCTCATAGAAGAAAAAGGGGGAGCGGTGGCAGCCAGCTGATTAAAAGTTCTTAACCCAAGCTCATTTTTTTGCTTCACCATTCTAAAATTATTTTTTCTCAAAATTTTCCCAAACTAAATTACGATGATAGAAGCTATAGGACTAACACTGGTCTTTACCATAAATTCTTTACCATATTCATGCAGGAATAGATTTCAGTTGTTTTTTTCGCTACTCCTATATCGTCAAATGAGAATGAGGTGGGAGCTTATTAAATGTCTCATATCTCCTTTTTTGATCCCTCATATTAAAACCACTTTTCTTGGCAATTTTCCAAATCAATTGGATCAACTGAACTACAGTGATAAGCGATGAAGGCCAGCTTTGATCCTTACCATAAGTTCTTCTATTCTATTCATGCTATTAGCTTTCAACGACCGGAACAATTTCAAGTTTCTAACAATTTTAATTTTCCTTGATTTTCTTCTAGTAAATACGACGTAAACTCACCATGAGCTATTTGACAATCTAAGAAAGTCCAGCGGAGCTCCAGCTTCCGGAGAGACGATCTCATAAGTGAAAATTAAGACAAAAGACCAACCTCACGTTCGGATAATATCCCCTATAGTAGAATAAATGACGAGTGTAGAATAACGTGTCCAGTTACCACTCCCATCGGAAGAGCCTGATAATTTTTGATAATTACAAATTGAATTACAAAACGGGGACAGTTAATCATTTCAACAAGGATAAACTTCTGAGAGCGTCAAAAAGTGGGAAATCGACGTGTGTCAAATCATCAAAATCTATCTTGGTGTCTGGAAGGTGATGTGTGCTACGTAAGTAACACTACTCAGGAGATACCATAATCCTATAAGTAATTAAATATAAACTAACATTAAATCATCTAGCTCAGAAGAATATTGCAAAACCTATCACTTCGCACCCATCTGACCGTTCCAATTGTTGAGCCATTCTAGCTGTTGTGTGATTCGTTTCACTAATCATGCTTCGAGAATTATGCTATGGTCTTTCTTTACAAAGCATTGCCTTGTAAATGGTCCTTTTTTATGAGGCGTAATAAATAGACAGTTAAACTACCAGAATCTTCAGGGTCTCGAACGCTACCTTGTAGCACCTATACCGTATTTCATTACTGGTTCGTATTCGTTTTTTCCGCATTTTAGGCAATTTCTATTCAAATCATTCACATCCAACCGGTGGCCGTTCAGGATCAATTTTCGCCCATAAATATATTTTATTAATTTATTACGGCCGTATAACACAACCGTGATAAAAAGTGTACCGCAACTGATAGCTACCCACGACACTTGACTGGCAACAGCACTGACAGTCGAGATGGTGCGCATGGTGCAGCGATAAGAGGCGCCACTGACACCTGCAAGGTCGAGCGATCGATCCCCGTCAGAGCTGACCGAGCCCTCCATCTCTCTGGCGTCGAGTAAATTGGTACCAGACGTGTCTGACGAGGGAGGTCAGTGAACTTCCCCCGAAGATTCCAATCGAGACCTATATGGTTTTGTAGAGCTTCGAATGGCGATTACAACGGTGTAGTTTGTTTTTGCTACATGGCAATGGGCGGTCCAAAAAAAGCGAAAAATCTTGACCATTAACTAGTGGCGAGAGAGGTTCTAGGAGTTAATCTCCGAGAGATAGTGCTACGGTGGCTCAGTGGTTAGCATGTGGGACTTGCAATCTGACGGTCGAGGGGGGCACAAGGGACTATATCTACTAGCACTTATTTACGTGACCCATACTTACCGTAACCAACCCAAATCGATCGAAAATTCAAAAACAAAGGTCAGGTTCGTGATCAGCGCCCCGAATAACCCCCGTAGACAAAGTTTGGGCTAAAACGGCGATTTCGACCCAACCAGCTTTACTAGTATCGGGTGAGTAGTTGTATGAACGTCCAGTTGCTGAGAATATCATTAATCTATTGTTCTACTTCTTAAACTCTAAAGGATATAGAGACTCCATTTTTGGCTGTGTTCCTTTCCCTGTTCATCAAAAAAGATTTCTTGGCTGCTGACAAATCCACAATTTACAAATCTAACATCGACTTTTCCCATTGTGTCTGGCGTCTGCTTGCTAGGGTTAACAAAGTAGGGTGGCTGGGTCGATATAATCGATTTAGCCCAAACTTGGTCTACGGGGGTTTTTTGGGGCGCTGATCACGAATATGACATTTATTTTTGAATTTGGATCGATTTGAATTGCTTACGATAGGTGTGGGGCACATACATAAGTGCTACTAGATATTGTCCCTTGTGCGTACTCTGTTGGCCATAAACCTCCCATACGCGATTCTATCCCGCAACTGCGACAAAATTGCAGAAGCAGCTTAATTGGGTATCAAGTGTATGAAGGCAAAAGAAGAGCCCGACAATCGGTCCGATCCCCTGACCACCACATTGTGAGCACTACATGCTACCGACTGAGCCATCTTTTTCATCTTTTTGTACCGCCCACTGCCATTTAGCAAAAACAAACTAAACCGTTGTAATCGCCATTCGAAGCTCTACAAAACCGTTTAGGCTTCGATTGGAATCTTTGGGGAAGTCCACTGACCTTCCTTGTGAGAAGGTAAAGACACTGACTTGGTATAGCGGGCTGCATACCCAAGTCACTGTATAGGCCAAATGACTCCACCATTCTAAATTGAACACGAATGCGGCAGTGCGATCTCTAGGAGACTGACTATCGCCGACCATTTTACATTCATTGGTTAAGCCGGCTAGATCCACTTCGACCACTCTGGCGCCTTTAGCCGTTACAGTGATCCAAGACGTGAAATGAAAAGTTTTCAAATTTTTGAAGTTTTCAGCAGGTAGTTGGATTTTGCTATTTAGTTTTCGGTACTTTGATCCAGCGCTTATTGACTGAGCCCAAATAGCCAAGCGATAAGACACCGAATGATTGCTTCGTTGGCCATCTTTATGAAAAAACATCTGATTAAGATCCGGGTTCTGGAATGTTCTTCTTGGAACGAAAAGAATTCTCTTCAGCTCCAGAGCCAGCACAAAACAGCTAGCTATTCGACGCTGCATGGCACCGACGGCCGTTATCGAGTACGCCGGCGAGACATAATGTCAAGGGCTTATCTATCAAATTATAAAAAGATTCTGCTGCAGTTCTCCGCTCTCAACTACTCAACCTTGGTAGCGTGATTTTTTGTCTTGTTCTTCTTGTAAAAACTGCGGTGCATTGTTCTACGAATTCTGGACGACAGCTTATCCGCCCTATTGCATCCATTTAACGTTCGGTTTTCTAACCACTTTGGCTTTTCAGTTGTTAGTTAACAAACTTTTGTTACATAAAGGCATGGTATTTTGCCCCTAGCCAGTGCACTATAATTGACGCGTCCTTTTATGGTGTAATAAATAAACCAATTTTTCCAACTACTGAAGCACAAAAAATATCCTTCTCTCAGCCCCATTTTACCCTTTCTTCTATACGATACTTCCAAAAATGTCAGTCCGCAGTTTTTTCGCTTACTTTTTCTCGAGTCCCCTCTGATGTCTTTCCGTGTCTGTGCAGTGACCGCGAAAAAAAATTAGAGGAAAGCGGGATATAATACACTAGGAAACTTCTAGGTTTCTCACTACAAGCTTCTTCTCCGCAACGTTTACAATCCACAGGAAGACGGAGTTTTTTCGAACACTTCACTTCCATTCAGAAAATTTCTTTTTAGTAAATCTCATGTTTTTGTCTCTCCATTGAGCGCTGAAAGTTAATTGCTTCGGGGCGCTCTTCGCAATCGGCAAAAAAATTTACCCTTCACTTCCGCCTTTTTCATTTTTTTGCTGGAATAGACCCAAGATCCGAACATAAATATGTTCCATAGAGATTCGTGTCGCCCTCTTTAAGTTGAGATCTTTATTAGAAATTCGATAAAGGCAGTTGAAAGACTGTCTGAATCTTGAAATTCCGAACGGAACTGACGATTTTGTGATGGTTCAGGGTTCCACGAAGACCGCAAATAAGCTCCAGGAGTGATAAATTTGCATACAACCGATTTGCTACCTATCTACATCTATTCAGTATCATCCCGGAATTTCCTGGTCAAATAGCGACCCCAAAACGGCCCAACAAAGGCTCCTAACAAAGAATAAATAGCAAAGATGCTAAGCATGCGTTCCAAGAGGAATTTCAGACAGAGAAATCAGCATTCAATCCCCAGCAGTCGATCTAAACAGCCAAATGAAAACCGTTGAATTTATTTATCACTCAAAGCAGAGAAAATCCGACTATACTTCCACTAAACCGCAAGTGCAAAATCCACTATTAATTATTGTAATTATTCGCTCGTATTTCGCTTTTGTTTTTCGTCGAGTATTGTGGGAACCCAGTAGTACAACGAATGCGACACTAGCAATGCAGATTTTTCCAGGGAGATGGAGATTCGCGACAGTTTATGTGACCTCGGAAGAATGGAAATTCCACGACCACAGTTTCATGGAATGCAATTCGTTGCAACGAGGGGAAAGCTGGGATTCTACAAGGTCAGCTAAACATTCAAGAAGAAAAATAAACACGATTCACAACAGTATTCCAGACGATTCGAGAAAACGGTAGCAAATACGGTCTACAGGTCAAAGCACAAGGTCCTAGACGACCGGTGCTAAGCAACGACATATTCCTTAGGTAAGTTGTTGAAAACTTTTGAGGGAATTGAAGTTAGTTCTCAAATTAAATCCTTCGATCAGGTCTTTTAAAGCATAGAAATAGACCACTGAGAGGGTTACAAGAATCCTAACGCGGGACATTCAAAAGTTTAAATAATAAAAACTTTTCTCAAATACACTAGGGCACAATTAGAGATAAGTATCGTCACAATCCTCATCAAGAAGCTCCATGTACATCAGAACAGAGACCTACACAGGTGTCAACTTTTCTATAAGCACAGAAATTTTAACAAAACCTCTTTCTTAAAAGTCCCACTCGAAAAAAAGCTGATCCTTCAGATACTAACTGTTGTAAAGGTTTCATTTCCGTTCCGTAAATGACCTTCCCACAACACACTCCATAGCTGTTGTCTTCGGTATAGGAAGTTTCCCCATATTTCCTCGCTTCCTGATTCCGGTCTGTTTGCAAGGGGTCCTTTTTCACTTTCTAGTAAAGCCGAACCTATTCAATACCAGATCAAAGTTTGTCCCTCAACTCCCGACTGCAACCAAAAATGCGGTTCAATGGTCGTGACAATACAAAACAATATCGGCCTGAATACATAATTTTTACATAATGTTAGTCTTGTTGTTGTTGAATTCGTCCAATTCCAGGCCATCAACTGTGAAAGAAGAAACGGCGGAAGAAATTTGTTCACCACAAGGAAAAACACTGATGATGCGTCCTCCACCTTCAAGGGCACCACCAATGAACGACCCTGAGAGAAATAGAACGGCTCAAGTGGGTTCGGACTGAGATTTGCACTAAAACAACATGCGACGAGACGTGTTCGTTCTAAATATGTCCTCAATCGGAGGAGAATGTTGCGAACGACGAACTGTAAGAAAAACATTGGAACCAGACTGGTGGGGATTTTCGAAGTTGTAAAGAGAAGCTGTAGGCGTCAGAGATGAGCTTAGCACTCTTACACTTACTATTAGAACTACACAGATAAACTGATGTTGCCTAACCAGATTTATCCAAATTTCGTTTATATGGGCCCGCGTGGTACAGTGGTAAGACGCGCTGCTGTCACCCGCACGGTCGAGCGATCGATTCCGGCCCGGGCTAACCAAGCCTTCCATCTCTCCGGGGTCGGGTAAATTGGTACCAGACTTGTCTGGGAAGGTAAAGACACCGACTTCGTATAGCGGCTGGCCCCCGCAGGTCAATGTATAGGCCTAATACGCATTCACTATGCCTCTACGACTTGAATAGAACACGAATGCGGCGGCGCGTCCCCAGAGGACTGATCAACGCCGGCACCTTTACCTTTACCTTCACGTTACCTTCGTTTATACAGTGCGTTTCATAAATATACGCCACCCCCTACTTTGGTGGTTTTAATTTTATCGAAAGAGATGCAATTTTTTCCTTGATGCCATTTTCATCAGCATGGAGAATAATCACGGAAAACGCTTTTCTGGAATTTATGAGCTGATGTAGTATTTTTTTGCGATCCAACCTACAAGCGGCCTCCTCCATGATCTTAACAACGTGGACTTTAGAGGACTATTAATTCGAGCGCCATAGATGGATTTTCGCGTAGTCCCGCTGAATCGAGCATTCTACTGTGCGGCGCTGGCTCAGAAATGGCATAATGTGATCTGCTGGCGCTTGCTGGTAATTCTCTCCAAACAACTGTGTGTTAGTGAAGGTCACCTCGATCGTTATGATAGCAAAAAAAAGGCGTCCCAAACCACAAGTTAAGGTCCACCGAAATTCCTTCTTCTGAAAAAATATGGTTCTTCTCTGTTGACATGAAAGTAACTCTACTGCCTGCACTGTACTTCTAGAATGCCCTTCTTTTGTCGAATCAAACTATCTGGAATGAGCCTGACACATTTTCCAAATCTCTCTGGGCGTAATTGTGCAAAGCGATAAAATGCCACATTGTGCCCGTCGGTATTTGAGCTTCATTCTCAAAAATGAAGTCGAACCAGCTCACGTGCTCTGGTCGGGCAAGATGTCTACATCATGGCTAAGCTATAGATGTTTGTTTCTTAGGTGGAGCACTCTCCATGTAAACGAGCAAGAGGATGGAATCTTTAAAACTGCGTGGGTCTGACGCAGACTTGCGGTACTTCAGGGTGTAACTCTGTAAACTTTCCCCTCCCCCTCATTGTATACTTGTCGCGAACGACTACTAGCCTTCTTCTATACATAGCCTCCAGAGTCACACAAGTAGACCCATAGGGCGGTCCTGGAGCGACCAACTTCTGCCGAGATCCTGCTGATGAATATAAGGGCACTGCTTACGGCAGAAACTGCGGCTAGCTTATTAGAAGTATGACGTGGAGCTAGAGGCATATGTGCAGAATAGCTACTCGCAATATCAGCTTGTTTTATGACAGCCCCAAAAAAAGGAAGGCATTTTTAGTGCAAAGTTCCACTCATCGTGACATGACCAAAAAATTTTCTTTATAAAAACAGCTAAATATATCTATGTACTGCGAAAAAGTGTTATCAGTGGTTCTTTTCCATGCTTATGAAAATGAGATACAGGAAAAAGCTGCACCTCGGTCAGCAAAGTGACAACTGCCAAAAGAGTGGGGTGGCATATATTTATGACACGCACTGTATGTAGATGTACTGATCACTAATCTAAAGTCTGTTTACGAAAATAGAGCGAAGGTTAAGAGGTGGGTGCCTATCAGTATCCTGAGGACGCGCCGAGCACTAGTCTCCTAATTTAAATCGTAGAGGCAGAGTGAATACTCATTTGACTTACAGTGTTTAATTCGCTGTTGTTTTCGCTTCCACACACTATTGTCTGCTTTGCTCACTTTTTTCTTACATAATGACATGGGGGAGCCGACGTCGGTATCTTCACCTACGTCTCGGTGGACGCGTCACGCTTTCGACTTACACTCAGAATCGTAGGGACAAGGCGAATGCGTGTTTAGCCTGAACTGACTTGCATGAACGACCGCTGTTCAAGTCATCCCCTTTAGGACATTTACCCGAACCATGAGGGATGAAGAGCTTGATTAACCAGGGCGAGGATCGATCCAACGACCGAGCTGATGCAGATAGCGCCTCGTACTACTCCAACGCGCTATTCTTTTTCTATAGTTACCGGCGGCAAATGGACGTACGTGGTGCACTGGTAAGAGGTCCAGTCCCCACCCATGCGCTTAAACGATCGATCATAGCCCCTGCTTCCCAAGCCCTTCATCATACCTGAGTCGAGTAAGTTGATACCAGGCCTGCCTGGGAAATTAAAGACACTGATTGAATAGCAGGCTGGCCAACGTAAGTCACTGTATAAACCAAATGCACATTCACCACATCTACGATTCCGAATGGAAGACGAGAGCGTGGAGCGTTCTTGGAGGATTGACTATGGCTGATCACTTCACCTTTAAGCTTTCGTTAAGCCTGGTAAATGCATTTTAGTCGTCGATTGTCCCTTAAAAGACATTGCTCCGCTATCTTACATGACGATTGTTTTAATCAGATTTTTCAAAGAATGGTGGCTCCTGGAATGTTCTTGAAAGAATGTAAAACATGAATATTCAGGGTTTTCTGTTTCAGAAATCGGCCAATAGTGGTGGATTACGGTTGCAGCCGAAGGGAACGGAACTAGAGCCGGACTATCCATCGGACTACGTTCCACCTCATCTTCGTAGTCACCAAAACAATCACGAACACGAGAAAACGACAATGTTCTAACCAATCGCCAATTCTTTCTTGACCTTTCGATCGACGATTACCACAAATAGTCTTCTACATTGTTTCGCATAGAATCAACGTTTCGATTCGGCTATGCTTTCTTGATAATCGAGCTATTGATCGAAGGCAAATACCTTAAGCAGTATGGGTTTGACAGAGTGCCGATCGATGGACAACATTAGCTCCGCGAAATCTCAACCCTCTAAAAAGTGGGCCCCAACGCAGAAAAGACAGATCTGCATGTACATAAATATAAAATACAAAATGATGTTTAATCTTGTCAAACATTTGAATGTATGAGATAGTACATATAACCAGTGATATAAATATGTGATGAAAATATGGTTGTGATTCTGTCCCACGTTTCCACAAATCCCCTACATATCTTTGTGACATTTAGAAAAAAATTCGTAGTAGTTTCCAGTTAATTCCAACTCCTCTCATATTTTGTGTGTTTGTTGTTGATTTCCTTCAAATTGTAGCCGTTACGACGGTAAGTATTGAAATCGTCCGTTATGCCGAAGAGAATGAACGAGCAATTCCAATGAAGATCATTGAAATCGTTATGTTACCACAAAACCCATACGTGAGCTGAATGTGAAGCGAAGGGAACGTTTCGAGAAAATGTTTTTCGAAGCTCACTAAAAAAAACAAAAGAGTGCAGCTTATATCGAGAAATTTCCGATGCAAAATGGCGAATAACAACAATTTTCCTCCCCTGTACTTGTAGAGTGCAACAATATGTTGGGGTCGAGTAAGGATGTTTAGAGCCTTCCTCTGCTTCTGTACAGCAAATCTTCACCATGTTTGCTTTGAATTTTGCCCTAATATAGTTTATTTAAGGTACTTTTCACTTTCGATGTAATGAAATGCGAGTTTTAATTTGTTGTTTATTTATTCGTGATCAACATGCAGCATTACCTACCTAGTCGAAGATGGAGCCAAATACAAAATTTTGACCGAACTAAACTTGTCCACAATATGGGTGTTTCTCCTCCGGAATCCGAAAAGAATTGAAAAATAGCAGCAGCAAAATAGACAGCCTGTTGCTCGTGCTTTATGACCCACCATCACATTTGCAGTGAGTTTTACCTAACGTAATTTATTTAAACAATTAACCTGTATTTTTCACTTTCTATAACTGAAACGAATTGCGTGTTAATTGGATTCAGTCCACCTCCTGATGGAATAGATGATGTCCTTGAAATTGCTCACTGGAGAAAGCACTAGCGAGCTGAGAAACTGATAAGAAATGTCACATGTCCGGAGTGCCGTCGATTTTTCGCCAATGCTATCTTAAGCTCAAACAAGGCCTACGCAACTACATGAAGCGGTCCCCAAGTTCAACTTAGGTTCATCTTCGCCCATAGGCGGTTATAGAGTTTTGATCACAAATTCGGTCTCCGTTTTCCGAATTTCGACCAGAGATCACTGAAATACCAACATCAGAAGCCTGCAGAATCACCTACCTAGACGAAGATGGAGCCAAATCTGAAATTCGAACCGGACCACCCTTGTTGACGATATGGAGGTCTTTGGCAGAAATTCGAAAAATATACAGTCGTAATCACTGTGAAAAGTCTTTTATTTATTTATTTATTTAAATACGTCGCGAGACGCGCCTAAAAACAATGAACACCAACAAAGTCAACAAGGAATTTCTAAAGTGAGCAATTCCAACCACATCAAAATCGCCTGACGCGTTTCATCAGTGAAACGCTACAACGGCCAAATCCCAACCAAGCAGAAGAAATAGTAGGACCTGATAAACACGCCTGAGATGCTATAAAGGCAAGTAAAATTTTGGCTTGGCGAAACAAGAAAATAATATAAGCATATAATTGGCAAGACCAGATAAGAATATTACACGATAGAAGTACACGGTGTTAGGTTGAACCACTGCAAACAACTGCTCCACGGTAGGGGACAACGAGACTTGATGCCAGATAGCTAGTCCTTTGGAAGAGGCTTCTCCACATTGAAGTATAACATTCTAAGCGGACTAAAAATGCAGAGGGAACATGAAGCTGTGCCCCGAGTTTTACCGTAGACCTGTTTGTAAGCCCAACAAAAAGCAATTCGAATTTCATAGCCACGGAAGATCATCATGGACAAGATTAGCTGCAGTGAATAGTCACACCGGAAAACATCAGTGAACGAATATGTTACTAATAGCAGCACATAAATATCCTCGAAATGAAAAAAGAAAAAACAATAAAATATTTCCAGTACCCCTAAACATCGGCTGTGCTGCATTCAGGTCCATATGAATAAAAGCAGACAAACGACGATACACGTTTTAACACGTTGACGACAATGTCCCATGATGCTGCGGGACACTTTTTCCGCCGCGTGGGACCGTGTCCCATGATGTTGCGGGACAACATTATAAAAATACTTGGTGGAGAACTATCAAATATTTCACGATGTAATATTTCTAATAAGTCATAGTGGGTGATAGGGAATAGTTATGGTCACCAAGAGATGCACTCATTCCATAAAGTTTCATGGATATAAGGTACAAAACTGGTTTCAAAAAACCGATTCGAAATCCAGAAAACTTATAATACACCCCATGCATGATACACCGAATGCATGAAAGTAAGACGGATTCGTTTCCGAGTAAAAACCTGGATTGGCAGAGAGATATTCCAGCTTCGCTCAACTAATTATGGTAGAAAGAAATGTTCAAGTAAGCAATATTTTGCAGACTAATGTAGCAATATTTTGACTGACCCAACTCAACAGTTACGCTTCGGTGATTAGCTTTTTTAATTTAATCAATTAGCTCAATGAATTAGCTTAGATAAGATCAATTAGCTTTTTTAATTTAAAATTTACAACCGTATATTCTATGGGACTATTTCCGATGATGCCGAGGGTATTTCCCTCCACAACGGACTAGGCGCGGTCCCACGAGCAACGCGCACCAAAATCGATATTGTCGTCAATGGGTTAAACGACGTTTGAGCCAAATGGGACAACAGAGTGATGACCAGCACTTCAAAGTACTCCTACATGTTGGGTTTTAACAAGATTGGGTGAAAAAACTCTCCCATTATTGGTGTGCTATAAGCTGCATATTGCCGAGCCTTCTACCGAGCAAGAAATCGTGAAGTATGACGAAGTATAAACGGCTTTTGGCAAGGACCACGATATTTGGATAGGAAAGACTTTCTAATCCACAGCAAAAGTAGTTCTCATACGTTGGAAAATTCTACCTTTATCTCCACCTTCACGCTGAGATATGGTATGATCGTACCGATATAAGAAGGAAGGATTTCTTGCAGACCAGTCTCCCACCGTTTTCACTCCGCTCTGGTTTATCGCCATTGGAACCCGAATTCCTCCGGAAGTGTTCTGGACTGTTTAGGATGCAGAGCGCAGAGAAAACGTCACACTAGACAGATTGAATGAAATCATCCAGTGTGGTTTTCTGTAGGACAATGACGAACAGGATTGGGGAGCTAGAAGAGGAGCAATGATGATAATAAAGGTAAAGGTGTCGGCGAACATCAGTCCCCTAAGGACGCTCCACCGCATTCGTGTTCCATTTGAAGAGGGATGGTGGAATGCGTACTTGGCCTATACAGTAACTTTCGGGGTCAGCCTATACCAAGTCAGTGTTTTTACCTTTCCAGAAAAGTCTGGTACCGATTTACCGACCCCAGAAAGATAGAAGCCCTAGTTGGCCCGGGCGAGGATCGATCGCGGGTGTCAGCACCTCCCGTCACTGCACCGCGCGCGCACAATTATAACAAGGAGAAGAAAAAAGGGACAGGAAAGACTGAAATCACCCGGTTGTGAACAAGGAATAATGAACCCTACATTGAAGCTCTGTCCATGAGAAAAAAATTGAATAAAATAACAAACGAATATATTCGGAATATTCAACTTGTATAGTGTTTGTTCACCTATTGGATTTTCAGGAAGGTACTTGATCTTTGAAGATGTAGTGGAGACTGCGAAATTTTCTAGACAAAATATAGAAGAAAATTAATGTGACAGTAAAACTTTCACGAAACGCCTTCAGACGGCAAGAAGATTTCCGAACAAACTGTAATTTTTCCATGAAAATCAGGGTTATTTATTCGAGGATATTCCTTTGAAAAAAAGGCATAATAATGTCCCTTCTTCAGAATCCCGGAGCTTTTTGCTTGATTAACACGTTGACGACAGTGTGGCATTATGCTGCGCCACGCTCAAGCGGCCGCGTGGGACCGTGTGGCGCAATGCCACGCCACTGTCTTGTATTGCATTTTTCTTTTAACCTGGTTAGGGGAAAAGGACATTCTAGAAGCTTCCAGCTGTTATATTTCTATTTTCATTGTGAAAAAAGGAATAGTCACAATCTCCGACATTACAGGACTGTATATGTAGTCTTCGAGATTTATTCAAAAAAAAATCGAAAAAAAAAATCGGTTGGTCCCACGCGCCAGACACGCGAAACAGGCGCTGTCGTCAACGTGTTAAATAAGTTGCCAAGTTCCTACTCAAAATATGCTCGAAGCCCAAAGGGAATGGATGTCCGAATAAGGAGAAATGATGATGACGAAGAGAAAACAGAGCAAGAATGAAGAGAGAAAAGGGGAGTCACCAGGAGCGGCCGGCTGCGGACGAATTCCAGGGTGCCTTAGAGGATCGATCAATTGATGGCCGGCTAGCTGTAGAGCAGATTATCCGCTGCTCTTCGATCTCTCCCATTTCCATATTAGTATTAAAAAGTAACTTCTTTAATTCTACACGAAAATCCTCGATTCCAGCGTTTTGTCCATGAGCTCTAAACCATACTCTAGGTCACTAGAAGTCATTCTGACCATTATCTTGCGCCACTATCTTGATTCCAGCGTTTGCACGAAACGGACCCGGTTCGTGCGTTGCAATGGGTGATTTCTCGATTTTTTGGGACGAATAGCGGAAGTTTCCCTTATCTTCTTCCGATGGCAGCTGCGTCGCTATCCACTTCACCAGCACCACAAGGAATTCCGGATTGTTGATCAAAAGGGTGTGGAGGAATACTGCCGGTAATGATAGCGTGCTGTACGAAAGAAGAGGACAAAGGGTAACTGCAAAAAGCTATGTTAGCGGTTAAGGGTAAAAACAAATGAGGACACGCAGACAGTAGTCAGTTCACATCCTTCTGTATTAGCCAATAGCCTGCAAGTACACAAATGACTTGAATAGCATGAATTTTCTCGTTGCCTAACGTAGTAATTGTCTTGGAAATTTTTTGCAGCCATTTTGCTTCGTTTTTTTGATAATTTTGATGTATTTCGAAAAATCCAGGTAACTACCGTCGGTAGGAAACCATTGACCAAGAGCCCCAAGGGTATGATAATACGGGCTTGAAAATGATGCTGAAAAATTATGAACATCTTTTCACTTCGTTCTAGAGTCAGTGGTTGTAGAAGTCGGTAGTCCATATTCCGAGATGAGACCATACCCCTGAAAGGTACAGCACTTGACTGGTCCCGAATGAGGATCGAGCGCTTGGGTTCGGTACGGGTGAAAGTGCCGCCATTAAGCTTTTCACCGGGCGAAGGAAAAAGTTAGGGAAAGTTTTGAACGTATGTGTACGAGACCAATCACCGATTGCAGTGATACATCAACGTTAGGTAGTAGGATTCCCAAACAAGGCTAACAATCCATTCGCCATAACTTAAACATAAATTTCAAAGTCTCCGATAACGTATTCTGACCTATCCAAGACATTCATCGAACCTTGCTCCAACAAAATAATATTTGTTCCTTTGGTTCTTCATTCAGTTACTAGAGAACCAACTCGACGAGTGAGAGCACTTCAAAACGTGACTTGATAAGTTTTTTTCATCAAAACTCTAGAACTTCTGTACGAGAAGACTTCAAAATTTATCCAGTAAATAAAAAGATGTTGCTGATGGAAATCATGCATAAGTATGTCGGATGCCGAGCGGAATAAAGAAGAGAAACAAATTTGAAAAGAATGGCAGAAGTGGCGGGAAACTTTTTTGTCGGCCTAATATCAGTTTATTTGTTGATTCACCCCTTAACTCACCAGAAGACCAGACCAGATGTTACTTAGCTTTGAAAATTTGATACAACCCTCACCAGATGAAACTTCTTAGGCAGTTAATTTGGTTTTAAAAACTGGTATTTATTTATTTTTATTTATTTAATGAGACATGCGATATAGTCACATGTAAGGCGATCACTGGGACAGTATCACCATTGCACCAAAGAATAAAACATCCTAGGAGTTCGGCACAGAGAGGTGATCCCCAATTAACCTCCCATTTTAGGTTTGTTCGTGCAAAAAGTACTAAAATCTGAATTCCTCTGACAAGACGTTGAGTAACATACAGCATACTATGAGAGTAAAATAAAACCACAAACATCCAAAAAGTCACAGGAAACAGTTCGGAAATGCATTTCCACCTTTCGGGCTCTAAAGAAGAAAGAAAAACGTGAAAATGTGAGCAGAATTAAGAAAATTATACAAATCTTGGCCTGCAGCATAACGAAACCTATTTGTAATGTAGGGATCTACTTGTATTCCTATTTACAGTTTGAAGATTCATTCACCACAAGGCCACCAATAAGCCTATTTGTAGTGTGAAGATTCATTCAACCTAGGATTGTAACCATTTATATTCGCTTTTGCAATTTAGTGAAAGTCTTGGCTAGCAATAGCAAAAAATCGAGTGGATGTAGCACGTGACCCGGAACTGAATTTTGCAAAATATTGAGCGATCTATATAATTGTATGGGACTACGACTGTTAGTCAACTTAGGTGAGTAAACATGGTAGTAGGAATTTCGTTCTTAATCGTGGTTACCTACGCCCAAACTGCGGGAAACGCCCGAAATATTTTTTTCGTCTTGTGAGCTGTAAAGTGAGCGCGTAATCGCTTCTGTCTGATAGCACAAAGTTGCTCGTCTACGTAAGTTCGTAGATAACGCCATCCATATATAAAGCAAAGCTTCATCCGTACAATACTGTCTAGCCATGTTGTAAGTTTTCCCATTTCTCTTAAATTCGCAGACATTTTCCGCTAAAAGTCCAGTTTTTTTAGCTCTACAGTGTTGTTTGTTGCTTTGCTCGGCACCGCCGCTGCCACTACTGGTCTGGATGCTATCCAGGTGAGCAAAAGAGCAATTTCTTTACAAAATTGAACGGTCCAACGGAAATTCGTAGAGAAAAATTGGCCATGCTTCAGCCCATGTCAGCCAGCACATTCACCTGCTTGAAGCAGAACGGATACAGCTTCTTCATCGCTCGTGCTTGGGAAAGCACCGGTAACTACGATGAGACCGGTATCCAGAACATAAAGAACGCCCGCGCCGGTATGTCAAACACCAATTGCTTATTAGCTTGTTAATCAGCCAGCTTTCAGCCATCAGACTATAAAAAGAGGTTGTTCAGGATTGTTCTAACCTTGATAGCAGATAATTTCTTCAAAAGAAGAAGTTGATCACACACAGTATTACGGCCCCTTCTCATTCGATTAATCACTTACGAGAAAATCCCATGAACTTCGATGATAAAATCTCTTGAAATATTGTAAAGATCAATACGCCTCCATAATAACAGAAGTCCTCGTTTCAAGAAAAAAAACTTTCTGTTTCGGCACGATTTCTGGACTTCGGGCTCCGTTTCCACGAGAGGAACGTATTTTGGTTGAAAAATATTGGAAAGTAGTAATTGATGACCAGTTTAGTCCCAATTCCTAGTGACCTGTACTGTCGCTAATTGCAATTTCTTTCGTAGGAAGCTCAGAACCACCTATCCTTCCACTGAAATAATTGTTGATTTTTTTCAGCTGGATGGGAGTACGTTGACGCTTACATCTTCCCATGCCTCAGGAGCGGTTGCGCCGCTCCAGCTGCTCAGGTAGAATTATTGTAACTTCAGAGCCCATCCTTCTACAGATGAATACTCTGCGAAAACTAAATAGAAAAGATGTTATTTATAGGTTGAAGCCACCGTGAACCGCCTCAACTCGGAAGGCGCCAAGTTCGGTATGATTTGGCTCGATATTGAGATCTTAAACTGGCCGAGCGATCAGAACTCCAACAGAAACTTCATCAACGCTATGGGCAACAAGCTCAACGTGAGGAAAAACTAGTCCCTTCAAGCTGTATTCGAAAAATCAATATTCTTTATCGATTTAGGCTATGGGAGTCAACTGGGGAATCTACACCAACAACAACAACTGGGGCAGCATTGTCGGTATCAGCTGGAATCAGTGGGCTAGCCGACCCCTCTGGTGGGCCAACTACAACGGACATCAGGTGAGTAACACCTGAATCATTCTGATTCATTCATATTCACATTGTGCTGTGCACTTTTCAGGACTACACCGGATTCGTTCCATTCGGCGGATGGTCGAAGCCAGCCATTCACCAATATGCCGGAGACTACAAGGGCCCCTGCAGTGTCGATCTTGACCTCAACTGGTATTGAGAGACCTGTACAAATATTAATGTATGATGAAAGAATGAATATTATTAAATTACTAATCAAAGAAGTTTATTCACATCTAGAATCACCTCTGATTACAACAGCACAGATCTCATCGCTAATAATTAATCGACACCCTATTGAAGCTTTTACTCTACAGAACTCTGCAGGGAAAAGCAACCAATGAAAACGATTCGATCGACACAATTCGATAGGTTTATGTAGAAGAAACTAAAGCAATGTTAAAGAAGAGTTCAAAAAGAAAGGGAAATAAATATGGTACAGAATTTACACAATTTTCAATGTGTAACAACGTTTAGCAGTTCAAGAAATTAATCAACACCGTCTAGAAATACAAAACTAACGTGTAGAGCTACTGGAAGGGAGCAAAGTTTTCGCTTTACCCATGTGCTTTGGCAAAGAATGAAGTAAATGATCAGGAACGGTAAACGAGTGAATCTCCTCGTCATCTACTGTTCATCGTCGGAATCGATCAGCTGCTGGCGTTCGTTCGTCTTGAACGATTTCTTGATCCGATCCATTTTCCCTCTCTGAAAACATTATTCAATTTCAAATTGGGATGAGGGATGGTTAGGCCCGACCCATTTTCGGCACCATCGCCACTAATCGACCAGCTGACATAACCTACGACGATGTTCCATCGACCAATCCACCCTAGCCAAAGTGGAGCGCGCCACGCACCTCGAACAGAATCGATCGAATCCATCGATTCCTTATCCAGAGTGCTACTCATAGTTCCGTACCGGAATTCCGAGCTCTGTTTAAAGCTCACAGACTTCGTGTTGAGGAGGAATTCCTAAGCTCGAAATATCTAACTGAATGAGTCCCCAACACCTGCCACCACCTTATCAGTTGTATAATTTACTATCGACGAATTCAAATGCACCATTAGAAGATCTTCCAGAAGAGACTCCGTACTGGTTCGCACCCCAAATCTGGTACATACACCATAGCTCCGTCGGGGCACGACGAGCCAAAGTGGCGTGCGCCACGTACCTCGAACAGATTTGATATCAGTGTCATCGACTGATTAAGCCCTGAGAAGGCTAAATTACCCCAGCAACATAACATCGAAACGGCTCCGGATGTGAATTTCGAGCTCCATTGAAAGTGCCCGAACGGAAGCTCGACAGTCCAAGAGTTCAGAAGGAAAACTGATTTAGGCACCAGATGAATTGTACCACGCACATTGAACACATACAATGCGAGTTCAATCGGTTACTTATTTTGAGAGTTAACTTCATGAACTCCGTATACCTCCGTTTCGAAATTTCCAGCTATATGGAAAAACCCCAAACGTAAGCTTTACACCTCTAGGGTCAAAGAGGAGTCTGTAAAATCAAAATATAAGTTTTCTACACCTGCCACCATTTCATTTGACGCTCATTTATTTGACAAAACCCAAATATGCCACACAGATTTCTTGAAGAAGGAGCCACGAACCGAGAGAGCCGACGGTATATCGCCGCAGGCATTATCAGCTGGTCGGGCGGCGATAGCGCCGATAATGAGCAGGGCCTAAAGTAACTTCCCATTCAAAGGCCAGTGATGAACTCTACTTCAAAAAATTACTATAACTTCCAATTAGTAAAGAACGAAACTCATAATCAACAGCGGAGCGCACGTAATGTGAATAAGGTCGCAACCCATTCCTATCACAGGAATAGGAATTCTCCAACTTCTCTAATTCCAGCAAATTTATTCCTTTGTTCAATATGTTCTTCATTATCACTGTGGGAAGTTGAGAACGTAAACAGGAACTTCCATTGCTGAACCGAAATAAGCTACAGGTTCTAATAGTTTTAGGCTACGAAAGTCAGTTGAAAACTTTGACACAGATAATGTCGAGCGATGGAGTGGGGTACAGAACTGGGACAGGATGTCGATGAGATAAAATTTGCTAAATCTGGGAAGCTAAAAGATAGAGTTCAAGCTTTGGAGCACGAATAAGTGCTTCCTTTTATAAAACAGTTGAGTCTTCAAGTAATTATTTACAGCCTACGACGATTTTTCGTCGCAGTTCGCATTCATCGACATTTACAGATGAGGATAATGACCCGAAAATAGAGAGCTGCTATTTCAGTTTTCCACACAACTGCTAGGAACTTCAAATGCAAAAAATTCTTAGCTAAAGCAAGCATCAACCACTCATTCTATGATAACGTCATTCGCATTCAGATTGTACCCTTTCATGGAAACGACAACTAGCTTAATAAAGCTTTTGTTGAGACTACAAACTACCCGCATGAATTCAGAAACTACTACAAATCGCTCAACCGGCAAGCTCACAATCATTCCGAGAACTCTACAAAGGAGGATTCCCTCAGGGTCAGTTTCTTTTGGGCGATACTGACTTGAGAACCGTTTGGCAACATTTACTCTATCAAAAATGATGAAAGAATAATGAAGTAAACCAAAGAATACGACAGGAAACACGTGTATGCGAAAAGGACATGCAAAGTCAGCCAAAGTTCCCACAACGATTTCACTCCACTACCTTCATATTAGCTTCCTTCTCATTGTTTTTGGCAAACAATACCCACGCAGAAAAGACGAAATTTCTCCGAATTCTGTACGAACAGAGAAAATTCGAAAGTTTTCTGCATTCAACTCAGAGTCCGTGACAGGTAGAATACGGAGTTAACGCCACGCACTCGTTCCCAATGAAATATTAATACAACCCCTATGAATGAGAGACACTCCTCCCGATTACGAATTAAGAGCCCAGATTCATGAACAAAGTTGTCAGAATCCGGTTACCCAGAAATCTCCGCAATCTTCGTGAATCAGCAATCAAGGTAAGCCAGGAATTTAACGATGGCACGACATTACCGCTATGTGATATTTGATACCGTGGAAGTTAGCGTCAAATTGCCGTGCGAAGGTAAACTACAGAGTTAAATCAAACCCACGCACCCCAACGAGAAATATTTTACGATTTCCCCTTCCAACTAGAGTTTAGCTGGTAGGGAAGAAACCGCAACTCACCGTTTCCTTGAAGATTTTCTGCGTTTTCTTTTCTTCCGTGTTCTCCTGTTTCTCTTCATCTTTTTCTTTAGACAGATTACTGCTACTGCCGAATGGTGAAAGCCGTCGTACTACTGATGTAACCTGAAAGGACATCGTAATGATAATAAATGAAAGAAAAAGAAAACTCCAATGAAGTGTAGCTTGTTAACACCCACCTTTTTCGAAATGTTATTCTGTGGTTTACTTTCCGATGTCGCTTTCGGACTTTCCATCTTCTTCTCTGGGACAGGATTCTGTAATAAGATGTTATTAAAGAAATTCAGTCAAATACGATGCGGTGTTACTAGTATTTGCCTCATGCCAGTCTTCTTCAGGAATTATCAACTCGGGCGGTTCAAAGCAGTTGAACTCACTGGTGGTCGGATCCGTCCAGCTCGGATTAACTGAAAGTTTATATTTTTGTTGAAGAAACGAATAAAATGAAAACTCAAAAATATAATAAGAGTAACAGCAACTGATTTCACGGCGAAATAAAACAGTGATATGGTGCTCACATAAACAAATAAGGAAGTTAAATAAGAGATGAGAATTTTAAAGAAAACATTACTGTAGTATGCACTTAAAGCGAACTATGGCGCATAATAGAGTACCGAGCACTGGCAAGATTAGTTGATAGTTACGGTAATCATACGAAAAAAACTGATTAATATAAAAAAAGCTTTTAAACTTAAAAAGAACTGATTAATAGTGCAGACAAATTTATTAGCTAACAATTGGTCAAGTCTCGACAAAAAACCATTCTTCGAAAAAAGTTATCCTTAAGTTATATAAAGTAGTACAAAATCTAGTACCATTTCACAAATGTGCGCTCTCTCATAGTCAACATTTCCATATGCGTATATATAAGTGCCATTTTCAACTGCAAGATTTGTTGAAGATATAAGGTTGACCTGAGGAAGGTTAAAGAATGAAGAGAGACGAGGAAATTTTCCGCTGCATGGCTCATACTACTCATCATGCTGCAAGAAAGGTGTTTGAAAATACAACAAGAGGAAAAGGCTGGAATAGTTCCAGAAATTGTAATCGTTATCAAAAACCTATTATAACTTTATAATTTCTCTACAAAGGATGTCTTACAACCTATAGGGATTGAGTAATTGAATCAAATTCTATACT
The DNA here is from genome assembly GCA_030553155.1 of Nippostrongylus brasiliensis. Lineage (NCBI taxonomy): Eukaryota > Metazoa > Nematoda > Chromadorea > Rhabditida > Heligmosomidae > Nippostrongylus > Nippostrongylus brasiliensis. The sequence goes on from CP130737.1 coordinate 6,466,693, forward strand.
AAACATTAGTAATCACTTTTATATTTTACTTGAATTAATATCCAACAAAATGTTAAAAAAAATTGAGAGTTTGAGTCGAAAAAAGAGCTGAATCGATAATACTTGTACTGTTGGTCATTCAGCAAAATGAAAGATAGAACCTCTGAAAAAAATGGAGTAGTACGAAGTGTTAGGAACGTTTTTGCAGAAAATTGAGCGATTTTTTCTTTTGTTTTTCTTTTCGTTATCGAAGGTATCACTGTAGAACTGCTGGAAAATACTAGAGCAGAGCTCAAGTGGAAGAATTTGATCTTTGGTTGCTCTACACGACACAAAAAATCTCGTACTACATTAAAACAAACGAGGGTAGAGCGAAAGAATGACGCATGAAAGTTTTTAACTGCAAATCGATCTTAGCAATCCAATAATTATAAATGGAATGCGATCAACTAAATGTGATATTAGAATCGATCCGATTCAATAGAATACGAAAAAGCTGATGTGACAATACATTTTAATAACAAATGCTGGTAAAAGATACATCATGAGGTTGTTTAGCGAAAATGAAATGTATGTATAATGTAAATGTATGTATAATATTATAATAATAAAGTTCTCACCAAAATCGGAATCTTTTCCTTCGCCCACAAGTCTTTGTCTCTTGTTGGAGATGTCGTTAAAACGTGACGTAACAGCTCGAGAAATGGAATTCATCCTGGCTGCAAAAGATAACGCACGCAATCTCACGTCAATTAGAAATATGAGTTTAACGAGCTGAGAGGAATTGGAACCGACGACCACCCTTATTATAGTAGGAGGTTTTTGGAACGACACAAAAAATCTCGTACTACATTAAAACAAACGAGGGTAGAGCGAAAGAATGACGCATGAAAGTTTTTAACTGCAAATCGATCTTAGCAATCCAATAATTATAAATGGAATGCGATCAACTAAATGTGATATTAGAATCGATCCGATTCAATAGAATACGAAAAAGCTGATGTGACAATACATTTTAATAACAAATGCTGGTAAAAGATACATCATGAGGTTGTTTAGCGAAAATGAAATGTATGTATAATGTAAATGTATGTATAATATTATAATAATAAAGTTCTCACCAAAATCGGAATCTTTTCCTTCGCCCACAAGTCTTTGTCTCTTGTTGGAGATGTCGTTAAAACGTGACGTAACAGCTCGAGAAATGGAATTCATCCTGGCAAAGGTTAGACGAATGCTGAATAAAATAAAAATATAGTGATGTTGATACAAAATGACGTGATAACTAACGATCAACACGGAATCTTGAGCAAGTAAATAAGAGTAAACAACAGCGCAGCACAAATTAACCAGATGCGGAGGCGTTTATATGGAGGTTAGAATTGTTTATTTGACGATCGTGTTTGTGCACTGAAACGATTAGAGGTCGGTTTTTACGAATTTGTTTGCTAACTATAATGCAAGCAGCAGGTTGATGTTCACAGACTCAGGATGTTTACTGACGCACCACCAACCCCCAGCGATCACTCAGAGATGAAATCAAAACAACTATTTCATGAGGATTCCCTCGAGGAAACACAAAGTCAAAATCTTGTGGGGGTGGCGAGGTTTGGGGGTGGCGAGAATTTAGCTAATTCAGTTACATTTGACATTTTCGATCACAAAATCCTGGCCATAAATGGCGGCAGAAACGATTCAAGGAAATTTCAGAGAATGGAGAGCAGGATCAGCGGCGCAATGATAAAAGAAACGAAATTTGAGAAAGCAAAGTCAAAACGTTGATTATGTGTCTACAACATTATAGTGTACAGGAACTTCAAAAATGGCCCAGAGGTAATGGAGACCCAAATGAACGTAGACAAGAGAACATACGATGATAGAAAAGGTAGACAGGTGGAATACTTTTCTAGTCATCCGTCAATTTGTTATACTATTAGGTTGTAAACAAAGTTCTGTCTTTTTCCGCACTTCCCTGAGGTCATCGAACATCAAATTTGAAGGGCAAGACGAGAAATCAATGAGTTGTGCTTTTTCGGTTAATAAATAGCTCTTCTTCTCATAGAAGTACTTCTTTGACAATTACTCACAATTCCCGATTTATTATAAAGCATCAAATACAGAAAAGCTGAGATGGCTTTTTGAAGGATTTCACTTGACAAGTCGAAACTTTGCTGAGTGGTGGAGTTGAGCGCTGTAGATCTGGGCATTGTACGCCTAGGAAGCACACTGTCACGAGATTCTGTACTTGTCTGATTTAGTAAATTCCCTGAAGAAAGCGAATCAGTTGAAGTGAGAGCACCAGTTACCGGACGTTCGTTCGTTCATCCTTGTTTCCTAAAGGAAGTGGGAAAATGAAGCCACCACAACTACTTCATGTGGAAGCAGGAAATCTATGCTTCTTCTGTACTATTGACCTTGTCCACCTAAAGCCGCCTAAGAGGGTGAAAAATCTCGACAATTAGTGGCTCATAATTTCATGGCAGCGCGCAGCTGGAGCGAATGACCGTTGGAAATTCATTCAGTCAGGGCGACTTTTACGAGAAGATTTTTGATACATTTTCAACGCGCGATGAAGAATGGATACTATACTATGAGAAGAAACACCTTGCACTGTTTTTTCACGTCGACTGGCCCACCAACATCTTTCTGGAGACGGGTTTGCACTGTAAGAAGGTAGTGGTCTCCATCCTGTCAACTACAACTTTACTACACTTACTTTTTCTTCCTTCCTCCTAGCCAGAGAAGAGGTGACAGCATAAGCTAAGCTATGAGCCACGATGTCCCGTTACTTCTTCAGGACACAGCGCATCTACGCGTTTCAGAGTTGGCCCTCCAGCCCCCCTTTCTTCTACGTCCACCACATTCATCGAGCCTCACTATAATTCGCTGCCCTTCTTAGACACCCACATTGCATTTGAAGGAAGAGAGGATTTAGAAACCAACATGATGTCTAAATCGCCTTCATGGATTTTACTCAATGCAGATCTTCAGATTTTTTCGCTAGTGGCACGGTGACTAACATTCTTCTAGTGAAAGACAGGCTCTTTAAAAGGTTGTTTAGTTTAAGAAACACGGTTAGTCCTGAGCTGAGTTATGACGTTTTAAAATAAGGTGCAAAAAAGGACAAAACATTGTTTACAACTTAGTAATTGCCACCTCACTGCGTTCTAAAAAATGATCCTTTTTCCGACCATTTTGATTGCCAAACCCAATTTTGCTAACAAAATGTAAGCTTGCAAAAATGGTTTCGTCGATCTGGTGAGCCCTGGTAATACTGTACACTAAACTCGAATGAATAAGCGAATAATACACAATAATCACGACGAGCGATACTTCTTCAGATTAGAAAAGTTCCACTTCTTACACAGCACCGCTCCGACGGTAAATATCTGCCGAAATGTAAAATGAATGAAGAAAAACCCTCTTTTTTCATCGATCCGCCGTAACTTTTGCTAATGTTAACTTTGAATGCAAAAAATACGTATTTGGTAATCCCATAGGATCCCTCACTTGTCCTCATTTAGTACAACGTTTCAATTACAACGTATGCAAGATGACGTAGCGAAAGGTTCCACTACAGCAGCCCGAATTTTACAGCCTAATACATGAGAATAAGGAACAATAGATAATACGATGAGCGTTCCCCGCCGAACGATGAACAAAGACAGCCAACAGCTCCGTTTGGGCATTGAAAGGCATTTGTATAGTTTTGCTGAAGAGCCCATTCCTATTTTGCTAGAGCAACTACAAAAAGGTTGTAAAGGAAATGCTGTGAGTCCTAACCGTCCATGATAGTAAAGCATCTCAAATTCAGATGATGAGGCAATTAGTCGAGTACGAGTGCTCCTTACGTAAAAAAATGCTTTGTATTTCTAATAATTGTTTTTTGGTATTACAGTTTCCGAGGACTGCTGTCACATTAGGAAGACTCTAACTTTACAGTCTAATACTTGGGTTTGAGAAACAATATATGAAAAATCATTTCCGACAAATGGTAAACAAAATGCCTAACTTCGTGCGATCGTGAAAGGCATTTGAATACGCATGTTAAAATACAAGGTTGCTAAAATTGCTTCCATTCTGGCATTGCCCCTTTACAGTAAAGAATCACCAATTATGACGAAAAGACAACGATAATAAACAAGAGGTGCATTTCGAATTCCGGTACTGTTGAATTTTTGCATAGCATTTTATAGTAATCCTTCAGGATTCTTGACTCATTACAAAGCATTAATTACTATTTATACTATACAAGTTGGCGAAAGGTTGTCTATTAACGGTTCAAACTTTACAACGAAGTACATAATCATCAGCAGCTGCCTAAGCCCAGTCTCCTGCAGAATTAATCCTGTGCCCTGCTATATTTACTTTGCGGTTTTTTTTCTACTCAGAAAGTCACAACCCAATTTAAAACTTAACACAAGCTATTCGAATAATTGCTTGCTCTCGTTTATTAATCCGTACAGGACCCACAGGGCTTCATTTGTATGTGCTTATTTCTTTATTTATTTACTACGTTATACTACAATGTGCTAAAAAAGCCTATAATGGCAGCAACATGCAAAGCGAAAGCGAAAGCCATTAGTGATTAACCATCTAGAGAACGAGGTCATTCCCATGTGCCATACAAGAACCAAAAAACAGAATAACATGAAAGCACCAATGCGTGCTTGCAATTATCTGAACACAAAAGAAATAATAGCTATAAAAATAGCTTGTAGATATCACTGAGGTTTGTATACATAGGATGACTAGTATATTGCCTTTAAGTGGGCAGATTCGCCTTGTGATAATAGCACATGAGAGGAACAATAGATAATACGATGAGCATTTCCGACGAACGACTAATAAAAACAGCAATCTGCGTATGAGCATGCATTGAAAGGCAATTGAATAGGCTTGTTTAGGAGGCCGTTCCCGTGGAATGTTAGTCGGATAGAACTGGGTGAAAATGTCGCGAACGTTATGTGAAGGCGGTGAGAGTGATTCTTGCTGACGGCGGTGACCATGTTCGTGGCCTGAGTGAGGCTAATGAAGGTCGAGGAGAAGGAGGAGGAGAAGGAGGACGAGGAGGAGGAGGCGCAAAAGTCGTTCGTCAGTCCATTTGAAGAAAGAAAACACACAACACCGCCACACACACACACACACACACACACACACACACACACACACACACACACACACACACACACACACACACACACACACACACACACACACACACACACACACACACACACACACACACACACACAGACGGCCTTCCAAACACTCCAACACACGCATTTACATGCATATACACATCACACACATACGGTCATCCACAAACACCCTTGAGCGACTGACAAGCAACTTCATAATGCGAAAAGATGACAAATTCTGACCGTGACTGCCTTTTTTGGCAGTTCTACCGAATACTATGTTCATGTCTAAACGAGAAAAAAAAGGAGAAAACTCATCATCCAATTATTCCACACCAGTTTCGGACAAGGAATGCTAATGCATTCTATGTGAAACGAACAGTTTTGGTTTTTTTCTCGTTTTGCAGTGAACAGAGAGGAATTCAACGTAAAAGAACGTATGTATGTATTGTATGTGTACATGTACACCCCGGTGCAAAATTATAGGTTCACCTCGCGATATGTCCATAGGTGATCAAAGAACCTGTCGTGGGGATCTAGTAACATTACTGTCATATTCTTCACCATCGAGAACCTACATATAACAATTCTGGACGGGATGTCTTGTCACAGTAAGATACTACAATTTTTTATTGAAAAATCAGAGATAATGACCGGTGCAAAATTATAGGTTCACTTGAAAAATTTTCGCTTTTTTTCGGGATTTTCCCTCCCAAATCTTAACATAAATAGGTCAAAATGTAAAGGCTAGTATATGTTGTATAAAAGAGGCACACAGCTTTCTTTACACGAGCAAGTTCAAGTTGATGCTCTCCAACAATAAAGCCAACTCATCCCTCAGTATCCAGTTCGTTGGGTTTTGGACGAGACCTGCGGAGGCAATAGCGTTAAACTTTCATTTGCTTTTGATGGATGATCATTTTTAGCAATCTTTTGAACCTCATAGTTTCTTTACTTTGTTTTGTAACATGTTTTCTAATGTCTACTAACCACTGCTTGACCTCTGGTGCGCCGTTCCGACGTAGAAGGTAAACAAATAAACACAGAAATACAGGGTGGCGAATAAATACGTGCGCGTGAAATTCGGTTCAATTTTGACAATTGTATGAAACCTTGGAGCGTACTTTTTCTTCTCAAAATATGACAATTCTTATTCGCTCATTATGAAAGAAATTTGTTTTTCAAACTATAGCGAGCAACTATCCAAGTTGTAACGCGATTGCGCAAGACGCTCAGAGCGGCGTGGAGAGCTTGCCGATTTTTTCGAGGCTCGATGTTCCTCAAAGAAACGTGTAGAAGACTGACAAACAGTGATTTTTGAGGAGGATATACTCCACCCAATCTGTGAAGGTAACGGAAGCGGATGGTGAACACATTAGAGGGGCATGGAATAATTAAAAAGAGGGCGGACCGACATTATGATGTTAGCTTGAATAAGATGTCCAAGCAGCCCCACCTTATTTTTGCAAATCGGTTCGATTGATAGTAAAAGAAGAGCTTGGACTCTGTAGCTGTCATATGTGGAAGGCACAAGTCCTCACCGATCAAGAGGAGAAAATTTGAGTAAAAAATGCAGGAAATTCCGGCAATTTGTCACGGTGCGCCGCAGCAAGGGCGTCCTTGCCGTAGGTTGAAATTTTTACCGTTGAGTTGCCTAGAAACTTTCACAATCACCACCATCTCAATAGCCCAACCTTCACGTGCAATTACAATCAAAGAACTAACTCAAAAAGTGTGCTTCCATAATCCTTAATCTTTTAGAACAATATCGGTCCTCTGGGCAGGACTGTTTTAATTTTATAGATAAAAAAGTTGATAAGTCATGCTAAGCTCTATCAGCATTTTTTTTTATCAGAAAACCACAGTGCTCCGGTAACGTAAACATGCCGAATAGTCCTTTCAGTGGAGTTCTGCTTCGCTTCATGGAGCCAAAATAAAATTGCGCTTCTTATGACCAAAATCAGCCCTTCTTCGACGAAAGGTTTATGGCCCTCGAACAGCCCGATCCTGAATCCGTCCTAGCTCGCCGTCGAATATTTTTCGGAACAATATCTTGGGAATCTACAAAAGAAATTCATCAAATTACAACAAGCCTTTTCCGACAGATGAAGCAATATAGACGTCAGATACCTGCGGCGCACCAGTTATTCGATGAATGAAGGAATGATAGCCGATATCAAAGCTCATTGCAGCTACTTTAAGGACCTTGCTTAATTATGAAATGCTATGTGTGCTTCTATACGAACACATTTGTTTGAATACTCGTTGGCAAAAAAGAAAGTTATAACACTTCTTACGGCGCAGGTATGTATTTGCCATCCCGTATATAAAAATATTTATTGTCCAAATTAGAAGTTATACAAGAACTGGTTAAAAACGATGATTTCACAGCAAAAATGCGCTTGAAAGCAAAAAGCAATAGAATTAAAGCAAAAAAATGCCGATTTATCATTCCGGCATGTGCGGAACTGTAGTTTTATGGACGTTTCACACTGAGAATTCTCAAGTTCCTTTCTATTATTGAAATACAGATTTAGCATCAGATCAGTGGTCTGAAGAGGATTTTCAATAACTACATATAATGCTTTAAAGAAGGTATTTGAAACAATATCGTAAAAATATCAGTGAATTAATAAATAAAATGAATAAATAGGCGTTTTAAATCAGTGAATCTCCATGATCACTTGTTCAACCCAAGGCTTTAATTAAGTGGCCTTTTGGAGATAAGAATGAAGGGTGAGAAATTAATTATGAAGGTTATATATCGCATTTGACCTCTGAGCCCAATACAACATGTACAACTAATCACAGATGTTCAAAAAAGAACTGCAATCGAATTGAAAACTTCGGCGGCACCTACTCCCTAGTTTTCTCTTGTTTGAACTATGGCATAGGCGTTTGAATATTCTGTTGTTATTTTGCATGGCAAGATTGTTCGGTAACCGTCAACTGAGCGTTCCACCTTAAAACCTCATAAGGCACAGCAACAAAAGAATATTTGAATTGGCAACTACTTTCAAAATCAGGAAACGTTATAGGGATATTTTCGGAACTAAAGACGAAGCATTGAAGAAGGACCGATACTAAGCGAAAAGAAGAGAGTTTCCAAAGAGCTTCGGGACACCTTTGTTGTCAGCACCGTTTCTCATAATAGCAAATTGATCGACCTCTGTCCATGATTAGCTTCAATATGGCTTCGCGACCGAACATTTACGATTTACGACGCCGCTACAATGTAATTCAGGCATAAACATCTACAACAGGTTCCGTGACCGTCATAGAGGCACATAAACTGAACAGGAAAACCGAACGAATGAACGAACGCCAGACCAGAGATGGAAAATGGGAGGAGCGATGAATTGGTGGAACAGAAAAGAGGACGACGACGGTGAACGACAACGTGGACGTGGACATTGTCGCCCTCGTCGAATAGAAAACATTTTCGATCCGAAGATTATCACCCCGTTTTGATAAACTCCCACCACGTGAACAGCACGATCGAAGCAATCATTCATGGAAAGCAGATGAGTTCGGCACAAAAAAAAACGAGAGAAAATCGTTGAGGTTCAACAGACTTCGTCTACAAGCCTCGTAACCATTTATTCGTCTACACTCACGATCAGAACGGATATTACTTTTAGTGATTAAACGTCTGGATGAGATTTTTATCCTGCTAAGGACTACTTCTATCCATATAAGGACAACCCCCACCCACCATTCCACTTAATTTCCCCTTCAAGCCACAGACGTGATACTTGGAAACCAATTCTCCAGATGCCCTTTTAAAATCATACTTTATGAGAGAAAATTGACAAATATTTGCAGAAATCCTTTTATGTAGAGCACTTTTAGGGCAGAAAACATATCGTAATACAAAAATATGTGGCCTCCGACCAGGTGATAGAATTTTCTAATAGATTTTTACGAGGAAGATCTGCTTTTCGCTGACTCGTACAAAATACAATATGTAACCATAATTACAGAAACCATTAAATCGATCAGATCCGAAGCTCCGATCGATCGATACGGGTGTGATTATGTTCCTTTAGTATATTTGTAACAAAAGACACGCAACGAAATGACTACATATGAATAGCGGATGAGAGCTCCTGCTCATAGCTGTCACAATAAAAAAAAATCAGGTGACAGAGAAAATAAGAAATGGAATGACCGCGTAATGATAGGATATGACCAAACATACTCCACAAAAGCCTTTACGCTATTGTGCGACGGTATAGCAAAAGGCAGACATGGCCTTGGGTAGAATACAACTTGCGTCTTCATTGTTCCCATTGTTTTTTAACTAGCCTATTGTCAAGAAGATAATGCATTGTCCACATGAAACAAATTTATACCTCGTACTTGTTCTACAAGTACGAATTGACTTGCTACAGTTAGCCTCAGCGGCACACAATCTAAATGAATAGGAACATTACCATGTTTCATATTTAAAAAACCAAAATGGAACTACTACAAGGCTCATGTTGGATCTAGTAATTTCAAGAGCTCACAGAACTCATTCCTAATTGCGAACAAGGAAAGGGGACTCCCATGAGAACGCTCTGACAACTGCAAAGCAATAAACGTTTGTTCGCAAAAATCTGCTTATTAAAGCATTATAGCTAGCAGCCGGAACAAATAAGCTTCATTTGCGGCCGAAATAGAGTTGAAGGAAGATGTATATTTCTAAAAAGCCCAAGGAACTTTCGCTAGGGTGCTGAAAGTAAATTGAAACTAAAACTAAACATTTGTTCTAGCCAAGACCTCCAGAAAACCTTGCGACAAGAGCAAAATGTTCAGAAATTGGTTAGAGGCGGGATCATATCATGTTAAAGCCTCGTTTTTTGCTTTAATTGAAAAATGACAATTTATTATTCAGGTCCCAGTAATCGTTCTCTTTGACTTCATCGTGTTGCTCTAACTTCATATTTCAAGTAGAAAACCGAGCCAACATTTAGAATCCAAGTTCATATTGCACTTATTCAACATTTTTCCGTCTCAATCAATATTTCAAAGTTTGAATACGGTAGAATGAGGAGGAAGATGACGTTTTTTGGGCAACGACCGATTGACAGAGCACTGATGAATGCTGAGGGAGCGGAAATGACGAGGTGAACAACCGGAGGCAACATCTCTGCGATTTGCGGCCTAATTGTCGGCACCCGAGGGAAATGAGCCCAGGGATATTGCCGTCTGCCGTTCGGACTATTCCGAACAATTCATGACCTCATTGACTACATTCATGGCATTATTTTCTCTCTTTCAGCCACTATGAGCGAATAAAATTAAATGAGAACCGCGTCGACGTCATCGAGGAACGTAGTCCGTCGGGAAATATGGAAAAGAAAGAGAAAGCAGTAAAGGGCAGATAATCCAAAAAAGGTGTTCTTTGAGATGTTAGGAATATTCGGGTAGCAGATGGGGTAACCTTATACCAGCGGAGCACAGATGAAATAGAAATGAATGAGCGGAATGAAGGTTGACTAAGTGCATGAACTCTCCTAGGCAACGCGCATCTCAACAAGAGGTGAACGCGTAATTGGCCAGCCACCTAATGAGTGGTGATTGAACCTTAATAATTTCCGCTTATATCTCTGAATTCGACTAGAAATGGCTCACTGCACGTACTCCTGGAAAACCTCAACCTTGGGGTACCTGCAGACAGTATCTGGCACTAATATTATGCAAAAAACTTACAAAAATGTGCGATGAGATACTTCCGGTAACCTCTTGAACATCTTCCAGTTCTTAGGTGTTCGTAGCTTCGACAGATCCTCTATTAATTTACTTTCGATATCAACAAATGGTGGCGTCAACAACAGAAAATCCCGCATACGACGGAACTAAGCTAATTTACTATGAAAATATTTCACAAAAGTTTCTGAGACCCTTTGTTAATGTATTGCAGCAGTGAAAACGCACTTGCCTCGAGACCAGGGGTGTGCGGAACTTCCGTTTCCGTGTTCCGAATTCCGGTTTCCGGCCGTTTTTGGCCTTTCCGTTCCGTTTCGTATTCCGCTTTGTTTTTGGGCGGAACACGGAAACGGAAGAAGAAATGGAAGACCTCCACTGTGCAAGCTAACAAAATGGATACTGAAGTTATTGTGCTGTCGTCGATGCGATCCATTCGAATTCTGGTAGAATGAAACCAATGCAGCGAAGTACACACCCCTCCCCCCTCTTCCTAAGAAAACGCGCAATGAAGTATTTCTCGACACCTGCCACATCGTCCGAGTGCAAGAGATTGTTTTCTTCTGCTGGTTTCATTGTAAACGATCTGAGAAAAAGCCCCTCTCCCCAAAATCATGAAAAAAACTGCTGTTTCTCCACCGTGTTTCTCCACATGCTCGTTTTAGGCTTTGAATTCTATTTCGAAGGCATTCTTGTCTATCATCCCAAAAAAGTCTGTGTTTCTCTACGTACTTGTCTTCGGCTTTTAATGAAGTTTATAACGATGAATTTCCACCCTTTACTTTGAAGCTATCACCAAACGTTGAACCCCTTCACCAAAATAATAGACACATTCCAGTGTAGACAGAACGAGCACTCTATGGGTACCTTTAGAACCAGAAATAAAGGCTTTTTGTGGTCCAGTTTTGGCTAAATTCCAATACTTTACTGATTTTTGCACTATTTCCGGCTTCCGTGTTCCGCATTCCGGTTTCCGGCCATTTTTGTCCATTTCCGTTCCGTCTTTCGCCTTCCGCTTTTTTGAAAAAAATTTCCGCACACCCTACCCACTAGAGACTCTTTCTCAACTGGTCGAGGCCCATTCAGACTTTACTGCGTTGCTGCGGCAGTAATGATGATTTGCGAAAATCATCCATATCGTCATCCATGTATTAAATCGTTTTTTGTCCAACGACAGTCCAATGGACGAACGGAAAAGCGCACAACTATTGCGGAAATGCACGCACTCCCCTTTTTTTACTGCTCTACTTTGCTTTACGGGCGCAGTAGAGTCTGAAGGGGCCCTTAATGGAGAGTTGACCCAGCTGAAGGAGAAATTATCAGAAAAATGGTATTTCTATCTTAGGCAGAAAATGTTTAGAAATGTGGTTCAAAGGATGTTTTATAGTCAGAAATGGTGCTGCAGCATGGCTCGTAACAGTTGAGATGTCACAAGTACTAAAGATGTCGTTATAAGAATACGGCTGTTGTTCTAACTACATACCTGCCAAAAATTATCGCCAGAGAATGGTTAAATAACTCCAAAAATAGCTAATTACGAAGATCGAGACGAAAAGAGCCAAATAATTCACGCGTTCACATTCAGGGATAGAGTAATGTAGCAGTCACACTCTCATGGTTTCAGAGAATTTAGGGCAGAAAATAGATAAGGTGCAGGGTGAAGAAGATATTTCGTTTCTATTTTTGAAACTGTATATGTCTACTATCACTTTCTCGTTTATACTGATTGCAATTGTGTTTCGATCTTAGCCTCATGCCCATTTTATGTGACTTACCAACAATTACAAAATATTTGAGTTAACGTCTTCCAGAAAAAGCTACAGTTAACTGAAAAAATTCCTGCATATTAATCCAAGAAAGGCCGTACAACACACACTACGACGTGGCCCCAAATTCGACAAAAAAAGAAAGAAGCGTAAAGCCTGACTCCATTCCGCTTGGCCTACTCTTCACAGAAAAATGTCGAATCTGCCTTCTCTTTGTGAACAGGTTCTTTACCAACAATGCTCTTTCCTCACTTAAAAGAGACTCGTAAAGAACTTTTCGCAATATTCTGCATAGTTGTCAGAGGTACTAAAAACAGAAGGCGTGCATATCAAAAATGACTGATGCTGCTTCTCGTATGCTTAAAATAGTATGAATAACACACCAAACTTGACCCCTGGAACAGTTTTTATGATTCGTGTAGGATCCCTCGCAAGCGCCCTAGGCGACAAATAAATATTCACAAAGCAAAATCGAACTATAACGAAAAGCGATAAAAATGGTTTTAAAGAATCCAGACAAAACGATTACCAATTCATGTTGCTTTTCTAGTTATCCGAGAAATAAGCCGTCGGCAAGTCGCCTTGAGGAAAACATTTCCTGATTACTACTTTACTCTGCGATCTCGTTACTCCCACTCGGGCAAGGATATTTATGACGTCATGACGAGATTTACTCAACGAAGTATATAAATCCATTGGGTTGAGAAGAAAGACTGACAAGAATGGAACCAAAAATGAACTGAGTTCGTCAAAGCTAAATACAAAGTAATGTTAGATAAAAAAGCGCCTTGATTTCGCAATTTTTACTCAACTATCTGGTCTTTTAGAGCTTTTAATGAAATCCAGACTACGAAATAATATTTGCGCAAACACTATGGTACTCATAACAAGGACCACAAACTTTCTAAAAAAAAAGTCTCTCGGTGGGGTCACACTTTACCATTAAACTGCCGACATTTGAGCAAATACTACTACATGCATTGACGCGTCGAGCAGCAAGCTTCATTATTCTCTTTGACAAAACAAAACCATTCTAAAATTGTTGTAGCAAAACATTTCTAAGTTACGAAGATAGATCACGAGTATAGACACGATGATGTAAATTTCGGAATTTAGAGAAATTACTACATTTTTTTGACGAACAGCTGTCTCCCATCAAACTTCTTCGCTCCTTGACTTTTTCTTCTCCTTTTCCTCGCGAATTATTTCATAAGCTCTGGTGAAATACCGAAGCCACAACAATTATAAACTCGAATATGATATAAAATAATATAGGAGGCCGAGCATTAACAACAACAACTGGATTAATACTGAATAAGAAAATTAGCCAATATATTGGAGCAGAAGTGCAAGGAATTCTGGAATTGGTTTTTGCAAAAAAAAGCTGGCTATGCTATTTCTAAAGCCTATAGAGAAAAGAAATGAGTATGCAAAAAAGACTGACTTATAAAAACATCGAACTATAAAACATCGGCTAAGTGAGCCAACCCCAAAACCTACAGAGAAACGAAGAAAGTTTTTGCAAAAAAAAACTGACTATGAAGACTATTTTGAAGAGAACTAAATTTTCGCAAAAAAAGCTGACTATGCCAACTCTAAAACGTATAGAGAGAACACTGAAACCAATGGAGAAAATTTAAAAAAAAATTTGAAGAAAAAATGACCGATTATGCCAACTCTCGAACCTATAGAAAGAAGAGAACAATGTTCTTTCAAAAGGCGATGACCACGCCAACTCTAACATATATAGATAGAAGAGGATGATTTGATGATGATGACCTAACGCAAGCAACGTGCTATGGCGCCACGTCGGAAGGTAATACGTCACTGCTTCAGCTACTTTTCGCTGGGTTTCTGGGTTGTGTTTACTCAGGTCGGTTGGGTCAATTTGCATTCCTACGCTTTTGTGCTCGCTCTATTCGCAGCATCCTCTGGTGAGTTGTTAACCACATGGTGAAGACAGAGACATTTTCCTCAATACTTCCGCGTTGCTTCTGCCCAACAAAAAAGGCTAACACGATGAGGCCAACAACAAATTCAATTCGGAACAAAAGAAGCGAAAACGAAGCGGAACAAGAAAATAAGTTCGTTTCGTCCCTACTCAGACAGATACCCTCGTTTGTCTCTCCTTAGACAGACCTACATAGCAGATATATAAAGTTCAATTTGAAGGATTAAGCCAACGAATGAGGGAAGAGAATGGATCTCTGAGATCTCTGAGATCATGCAAGCGACAGCACACAAAACGACAGAGTAAATAGAAGGGGTTCAAGAAGTTGATGATGTGCGTGTCAGGGCTAGTGAGATAGCTCACAGTGCTCTCGAAATGATACTGAAATTGTTGGAGAAAATTCGAGCTTTCGATGCGGGCATCGTAGGTGGGAAACAACAAAGATTAATTAACTAGAAATACCGCTCCTCGGGATGAATGGCACGTGGGAAAACAGCCCATCGTCAAATTGGCCCGCCAGTGGCAAAAGCCACCCTGCCGATTGCCATCCCACACCCTATATTAAATATCTCGCGGAGACACGATAAAATTGACAAGAGGCATTTAATCAATAAGGCCATAAACATTCGAAAGCGGGGAGAAAAATAAAATACTGCAACGGAATAAAACGACATGAAGTTTTGAGGGAGCTTCCCTCAAACCCACATTCGCCGAGGAAGGATCTTCTTTCGAAAAATATACTGAGCGAATCGGAGCGTAGTTGGTGCACTTCTTTTCACTGTTCGACGAGTGGTCTCAAATGATCATCCGACGAGGAGAAGTTACACAGCGGAAATTTCGAGAACACGTTTTCCATGTATACTTTTGCTGGCTAAATCTTGTTGTGATGCGATTACCATACAATCACTGCTCAAACACTGACTGTCAACCAGACGGGCAACGAAAACCATGGCTGACGCTGACAACAAACGACGAAGAGGATGAGATGCCAGTTCTGGAAGTGGAAGGATGGTGGTCAAAGCAGATCGGCGAGGAGGGCGAGGGGCGGTTGTGTGGGCAGGTTGAAATTCAGTTACTGAGACTCGTGTCCATGTTTACAGAGGGGCAGGAAACACGATCCTCACGGATGTGGCAAAGCCATGATGCTGGGTTTCCGAGCCGAATGGCGTCATGATAGCCAACAACACGGCTAATCTACATTTCTAGGTTCCACATGGGATGGGGGTTCAGCTTATGTCTGTAAATTCAACTAGAAAAGACGTACTGTAGAAATTTCAAAGAGCCAGACAAGACAAAAATAACAGAAAAAATTCTTGACCCCGTATCTTCCGTAAGAAACCCGTCCAGATTGGTGATAGGGTACGAAGGATACTGAAAACGCTCATTTGAGAACAATTTTACCTCTTTGAAAACACTACTAAATACAGTTAGTACAACACTTCTACCGCCTGCATCCCTCACTCCAAGCAAAATAGCACCCATTTCACAAGGCTGGCGTATGGAAAACGGCGTAACTCTAATTACAAAAATTTCACTACATTATATTTGATTTTATATAGATTATTTGACGTATTTTCCATCTGAATTCCAATGGAACCATACCACATTTGCTGATGAGATCCGAATGTGGTTCCACATATTCGTCAGTTTTGCACGTCAGGTTTCAAACGAGCAGATCAAATCAGACAGGATTCTATATACTATTTGTTAGAGATCATCCAGAAAATAGGAACTTTGCCATTGACCTTTTTGAACGTTATAGGGGGATGTGGTGTTCTCCTTATACAGAAGAACTCCGGCAAATAAGAGATTTTTGCTCTTTCAGTCTCATTCTGCTCCTGGTAGTGTTTTGGAGTTCTTTAGAGTCCAATGCTTCGCCGTTTTTAAACAACAGATAGTGATGTTGGAGGTGGGAAAAGCGACAGGATTTTTGGCTAAGTCCACTCAGACTGAATGTTGCTATAAATAACTCTCACATTAGAGCAAATTCCTTCACTAACAGAAGCTTAGAGGAGCTTAGCCACATTTTGAGCCTGTGGTAAAACGTCTTCCGTCTTTTTTCGTGTGGTTTGAGAATTTTAATTGCACTTCGTAGACAGGTGTGGCTAAGGTCAACGTCTTGAAACGATAAGTGAAAGAATAAATAGACAAGTAAATACGTAAATAAACAAATATGTAGGTGATAATTGAAGCTTCACCTGAGCGACGTCACTAAAGGGTGTCAAGCGCGGAAAATAGGGATTCTAAAAAACTGAATTCGAGAATAAAATCTGTTTCCAGGCAACTGACAACGTGGTGGACAACAGAACAAAGAAGTTGTTGCCTCTCGGAGGTTGGACCGAAAGGAATCAACACGATTGTTGTCGGCTGGCGTAGGCCCTCAAGGCAGGAATTTAAGCTTACATCGTCCGAACGCACAAAACGTCAACACCAAGAATAGCGACGGACAAAAACATTGAAACATCAACAGAACACAAGAAACCCGCAGCCGCTCACAACCGCAGCAAACCGGTCGATGCATTTTCCCGATTAATTTGATTATCGGAGGTCAGCGAATGTCACACGAAATGGGAGGTCTGGGTAGGGGAAGCGTACAGCATTTCAAGATATTACCGCAACCCACTTTTTAACAAACACAGCTTTCAATAGCTTTCAAAGAAGAATCAACAACAATATCAACAAAAGAAATTCAAAAACATCAACAGTATATGATTTAAAAAATTGCACAGTTTACTAAGATCATCCCTCCCTGTGAGGAGTTCTGGTAATGTTCTTACTAATATTTGCTTTTCTCCATCTAAGGGTAGGAACCAGAAGGATACTAGGTTTTCTCTCTTTTCGTTTGTTTGTTCTTCTTAATTGTGTCAAGCAAAGAACGCGTATTGGTATTTGATTCCTGGTATGATCCATTTCCCGATGTTACTTCGAGTCTTTTTCCGGAGAAACCTAATCAATTCAGAAGACTGATCGGAAATGGTAATGTAGATAATTTTTCTAGGAAATAAGAATCCCGACAAATACCATTCGATCTGTCCGATATATGACGATATGAAAATAGCTGACAGGAGTAAGAATCATGGCAGAATAGATCTTTAGTGCACAATGTCGGATTTCAACAAAAACTCTGGCTTCTACTGGGGAGAGAACTTCCTTTATGTCATTATTAGCCTCTCAGGTAACATTTGAGAACCAATTTCCTGTTTTGTGGCATATGGAGCTTAGAATATTCTTCTAGATACGCATCTCGGTGGGTCAGTATTCTGATGAGCCTAAAGGAACATAAAGTAGAAGCATCTGTTGATCTCTACCATTACTAAATAAGTCCGAAATTCTGTGATATATCGAGAGTATACAGCATGGTATTTCAAACAGAGGGTAGATTTTTGAGACACCCTGTATATTGGAAAAAAAGGTTCCAGCAACTTTCCAGCAAATATTTGAAAGAGCAGCTGATGGTAGAACACTACTGTTACTTGAAATGTGATCGCATTGACGGCTAGTAGACGTTAGAGAGTTCGATTTGACAACGGTGGACAGGAATAAGCATTGTTTCCTGAGGAAAAAGGAGAAGCATTTACCGGCTTTTACTAGCCGTAATTTCCGGCAGGTCAGTACCAGCTTCTTAAGTCCGCTTCCAGAGCTCACATTATATTAGGATACAATGCAGCACCAGGGATCATCAAAAAAGGTAAGCACGAATTGATTTAAAGCAATGTTTGAAGTTAGGGATTTTGCATCGTACTGGCGCCACAAATTCGAAGAAAAAACGCAATTCTACAACTTCTCAGCAAACATTCGATAAAACAGCTGACGAATTGTTTACGTTTCTACACTGCACACTGCACTTTCGGTCCCACCCATTCCTGTGTCCGTGGAATTTTTGAAAAATTCCTTAATATTTTTGCAGTGGAATGGACAGTCGGTGTCGTACGAACTCAGGCTGGTTGGTCTAACCGGGCTTCATGGGTGGTCTAGACTGGGTGGTGAGGACTGGCTGGCTCGCTGGGGATGGCCGCTGGCTGTGCAAACGCCGCGAACCGGCCAACAATGAATAAAAGCCGCCCGTGGGCGCGTTTAGGTTTGAATGACCATTGTTGGCATACTGAGAATGTGCACAGGAATCCTTCCCCTCCCGCCGTATAGCATGACTGAAACCATCATTTCCACAGGCAAACACCCATGCGACGGAAATAACCCAGCGACCGAGCACGTAAAACGCAAAAGGTAAATTCCACGTCCGGCTCTCGATGAATCTTGGCATAGTGGTCAATGTGGAAAGTCTGGTACTCGGAGCAAAAAACCAAGATTGATATTACAGTTTATTCGGGCTAACGTTTCGGCGTCCTCGCCTTCTTCAGAGCCTGGAACAAGTCGAGTTCAACCTGAGAAACTACCCACTCAACACCTCATCGAATTCTCCGAAAAAAAATAAGAGAAAACTGAATGACCATCGTGCAAATGAAAAAGAGGGTCAGAAAAGGCTAGCCTTTGATAAGGGGACTAATATTTAGTAATAAAACTGAATGACCCGGGTGTGTAGTGGACCTCACTAGTCCACTTATTAAAGTTAGTTTTTTCTGACCCCCTTTTTCATTTGCTAGATGGTCATTCACTTTTCTCTTCTTTTTTCGGAGAAGTTGATGCGGTGTTGAGTGGGTAGTTTCTCAGGTTGAACCCGACGTGTTCCAGGCTCTGAAGAAGGCGAGGACGCCGAAACGTTCGCCCGAATTCCGCAAAACGTAAAGGTAATGGTAAGTGGACGGCGTTATAGGCTACTAAGTACACGCAGCCGCATTCGTATTCCATTCAGAATCGTAGAAGCATTGTGAATGCGAGTCTGGCCTGCGCAATGACTTGCGGGGGCCAACCGCTATACCAAGTCGGTGTTTTTACCTTCCCAGACAAGTCCGCTACCAATTTTACCGATCCCGGAGGGACGGAAGGCTTGGATAGCCCGGATGGAGATCAATCGCTCGATCGTGCGGGAGTCAGCAGCGTTTCTTATCACTGTACCGCCTGTGCCGGTGACTGACTAGGTATCCTCAAAAAGTACCACTTGGTCGCATCTCATAGCCGTCGACGAATTTTGTTGTCAGAAACAACGAATGGGGAAGGATAAAGGGTGCTTCAAGCAGAAGCAATGTTGAAAGATATTCATGTTTCTTCTGTGAACCACTTTCAGTGGTTATAGTAGAGTACAAAGGTCGCCTGATGCGTTCCACTGTCATGCGTTGCGTCGCGTTGGGTGCCCAACGATTCCAGACTAAAAACAAGTTGCAGCGACCTTGAAATATCATTTAGTTTACCGTTTAAAGGCTGGTCGTAGCTAAAATGGAAAAATATCGTGAAATTCTGATGAATTTCGCCCTCACAGCCAGTAATGGAGCGAAGTATCTCGGACTGATTCAATCAAAAACGTCGAAAAAAAGTCATGAATCATTAACGATTCCTCGGAAATGGATACAGCGAAGTTCGTAGATCACCTGGTGGGGTCTACTGTCAAACGCTGCGACGCGATGCGTGTCCGTGGACTCGGGTCTACGGACAAGTTGCAAAGTACGTGCACGCTAAATGGCCTACCAGTCACGCACTTCTCTTGTTTTAGGTTCCTCCCCAAATGATGTACAATTCGCATAGCACCGTAGGAGATAGCTCCATGGATAAAGCAAAAGCCTAAAAGAAAATCAAGAATCACCTACGATTCCTCGGAAATGGTCACAGCAGTACCTGACGTAGAATTCTCTTTTTTAGGTGGACCAAAATTTACCAAAATTTACTCACGGCCTAACGTTTCGACCTGTTCGTCGTCAGAGGCCCAAACAGTGGTTCAAAACTACTCATCTTAGGTCTGTCCGGCCAAGCGCCGAACCATCTCTAGCATTTTTGACAAACTTGAGGAATCTACCCCAAGAAACCGTAAAAAACTAGAGATATCAAATGCAAAGTTCATAGGCCACCTGGTGCTATCCACTGTCACGCGTTGCGACGCGACGCACGTCCGTGTACAATACGGCCTAGCGGGCGCACTCTTCATCTGCCTTCTCTTTTAGGAACG
Source organism: Nippostrongylus brasiliensis (assembly GCA_030553155.1). Classification (NCBI taxonomy): domain Eukaryota; kingdom Metazoa; phylum Nematoda; class Chromadorea; order Rhabditida; family Heligmosomidae; genus Nippostrongylus; species Nippostrongylus brasiliensis. The sequence goes on from CP130737.1 coordinate 6,487,276, forward strand.
TTCAGTTTATGAGATTGAGTATTATTTGGCGATTTTCCTTGAAGTAGAGCAATCAACAAATGCGGAGATATCTTTTGGACAACGTCGCGAAGAAAGACTTGGCTGAAGATGATACGAAACGTTAATAGTAGAACAGGAGCAAAAGGAAAAAAACTGTGTTGTACCAAAAAACTACAAACGTGAAGAATTTTTGGACGGAAAGGTGATGGATGAGTGACCAATGAATCTACAGCAAAGCAATGCAGATTGTCGTTCGAGCTTCAACTTTGATGTATGACGTCCGGAACACGTTGAACGAGTCAAACTCAGCGCCGATTATTGCACTTTGTCGTTGGAAAGCCGTCTATCGAGTTTTGCCGACTGGTAGAAACTCGATGTTCGATTGCGAACTTCGCCGATGGCGTTTCTGCTCGCTAGCAGAACCCGTAATTTGAAGAAGATTCCCAATTTCACGCCAAAAGCAAATGAAAATAGGAGTACCCATAAGTAACCCTGGAACTCAAGGCATACCTTCAACTACCATTCTAATCAGGGTATGATTCCGTCTAGCACTCTCTGCACGGGCGCGCATGGTGCAGCGGAAAGAGGGGCTTCTGACACCCGTGCGATCGAGCGATCGATCCTCGCCAGAGCTAACTATGCCGTCCATCCCTCTGGAGCCAGGTAAACTGGTAACAGACTTGTCTCTGGAGATAAAAACGCTGACTTAGCATAGCGGCTAGACCCCGAAAGTCATGGCGTAGGCCAAATACGAATTCACCATGCATATATGTACGATTCTGAATGGAACACGAATGCGGCGGCGTTCCCTAGGGGACTGATCAACGGCGACACCTTTACAACTACCTTGACCCATTGCACTACTGTCCTGACCGCCCCGCGGTCCATGGTTACAAGAGCTCGTGTACTGCTTCCCTTTTTCCTCTATGGGTGTCCGCTTGTTCAAAAATTCCGGTAACATTGAGATCTTCGATCGAGAAGTCATGATTAAATTCATTTCCTTTCAGGCCCTTAAGAAGGCAAATCCGCCGCAACGTAAGCTGAATTAAGATCAACGTCAACCTCGAGCCGAGTTCAATGAAATCAGCACCTAAATATTCAGTATGCCGAGGTTTATTGAGAGTCGAACCTGGCGATGCCTAGCTTAGTGTAAGCTTCTTTTGTGGGGTTGACTTCAAAGATGCCGGCACTGATCAGCCCCTGAAGACGCACCGCCGTATTCGTGTTCCATTCAGAATCATAGAGGCATGGTGAGTGCGTTTGGCCTTAAAAATGACTGCCGGGGTCACCCACTATACCAAATCAGTGTCTTCACCATCCCAGACAATATCAGCACCAACTTAACCGACCCCGGAGGAGTGGAATGGTTGGATAGCCTGAGTGGGGATCGATCGCTCGACCGTGGAGGCGTCAATAGCACCCATTACCACTATACCCTGGGGTTGACTTTGACCCCTAAAGCCCCATGAAGGCGACACGGCAGCTGCAAAGGCGAGGCCACTATTCCCTTTATTGTTAATTGCAATCTAATGGTCGGAAGACATTTTAACCAAACTGGCACAAGCTCCACCTTTCCGAATTGTCTGGGTTAATGATGGCGATTTTTGCATCGGTTTTTCAAATTTCGCTCGGACACCAACTGTATCGTCCTCTCAGGTGATCGGACCAATATGGAATATTTGGCTTAAATTTTGTTCAGGCAGGCTATTTTGCACACTGATCATGAATCTGATATTTCGTTTTGAATTTCAGACTTTTTTTGAATTAAATTTTGGCCACTACAGGTGTAGGAAAAGGTAAACAACGAAGGTGTGGTGAGTGTAGTGGCGCGGAGGAGTACGTGCCTGAATCTGCTGAAATCAGCGGTATTCAGAGAAAACCTACAACAAAATAGTCATGCTAAAAACCTACTCAGGCATCGTTTTAACGAAATCGATGATTTTGAGCTGATCACCCAAGTCGACGACAATGCCAAAATCAAGATCAGCATGCAAAATAACCACCCTTGACAATGTTTCAGAAGATTCGATGGTCTTAGCTGGATTACCTCGCTGGAGAACTGAGTGGACTTAGGTCAAAATTCGGGAAGCGGATGCGGAAGATTCGTGGTCAGGACCCGATAAAATCCCGGCGATCTCGTTAGAACAAAATTGAGTAACGAAAAACTTTTTTCGACTACTGCAATGCAAAAAGTGGATTACTGGCAAGACGAGATAATCGCATGCTTTTCTCGTTTGAAGTTTACACCTAAGCTTTGCGAACAAAGAATATTTACGGAAAATGTTGAAATTTTTCGCCCACTACCTGCTTTCCTTTTCTATGCCACTTTGAAGACTAACGCTTTAGCCGTTCGTCTCCATTCGTTTGATGACGAATGCTCGCATTCAGCGAACAGTTTCCCGCCGAGTGTTTTTCCCAGCTCGCCGAAATTCCTCTTCAAACTTCCAGGTGAGCAAAGTGATGACGGCTGGTGACGCTTCGAACTATCGATTTCAAATAAACATCTAATAATGACGAGATCGATCCTTAACTCTAAACCGAATGGATCCGAGGAAATACGCATTCACATGGTTAAATAATCATATAGGCGAGAATATACGGTTTTTCCTAGAACCTTCCCCAAACTGTCAAAGTTTGATCACAGATGAACCTTCACAATGTAATACAGCTAAACCATTCTGATTAAACATTTAGCAGGCATACGTTTCAGCGTTTTTCGCGCTCTCCAAAGCCTAAGAAGTCGAAAACGATTTTGGAGAACATTCGCTTCAGAACGCCATTTTAACTTGAAAAAGTGAACTCCAGAGTGGAAAAGTCTGCGCAGCAGACCCATTTGTTTTGATGTTGTCCCGAGGTCTGACCTCGTTTCAGCAACGGAAAATTTGGCAGTCAAATGAAGTTATTTACGTGTTGTTGTTAAGTCGCCGATTAGACGCCCATTCACAACAAAATTGTCTACGCCCAAAGGTGTTGTTGGGAACTATGGGTCCCCATAGTTAGATCTTGAGCAAAAAACCTTGTTTATATGACTACATTACTGTAACAAGCTTCTAGGATTGTGGAATTCTAGACAGCCTCAATAGAAAGCGATGTGAGAACGAACGAGGCAACGTCATATGAGCGCACGATCGATTGAACCGAGGAATAAATGCGAAGAATGTTTGAAGGGCGGTTGCTGAGTTAATCTATTCAACATGGGGTCCGCTCGCAAATGCTTGATACATTGTGAAGAACGTGGAGAACAGGGTAATAAAGAACACTTGGGCGATGAAAAACCTGAACAAGTGCTGGATTGACGAGGTTCTTGCAATAGAAAAGCGAATAACACGAGAGCACTGCATCGTACTTCGCTAGCACAACACTAAAACACCAAAAAGATGTGAGGTAAACACATTTGTCTGGATATTTGGTAGTTTCTGTAAGTTTCTGTAAGTTTCTAGCTGAGAGTATAGCGAAGGTCAGGCGGATAAGTCGGTCTGTCGCCGTTTCGGGCGACTTTGACTGAAAACTGGATGAGGTTCAGGTAGTGGACGTCATATTATTGGACGACGAGAGGGTCAGAAATGAGCCGATGAACGGGGGCTGGATAGAGTGAAAGAGAGAGAAAGAGGCATAGGGAGCGAGAACCTGTTGGGAGGAGCGTTCACAGCGACTATGAGGCTGAGAATGCGCTTTCCAGCTGAAGGAAGCGAGCGTAACCATCAAAAATCACCAGAGAAATCTACTTGAAAATTATCTACTTACTTACTTATTTACACACCCGAGGAAGTTATAAAAAAGAACGAAAAAAGCAATAGTAAAACAACAGTCGGGACGAACATATTGACAAAATTAAAACTAAAATTAAAGAATCTCACAGATCGACATCTGATTTCAGTTACTAGGAGAAACGCTTAAACGCGTTCGCACCTTTCCACTGCATATGCTAACAATTTATTGGCGATTTGAATACCTGCTAAAGGCATTATTGAACATACTTCCCTTTATTAATCAATATTGCTTTCCGCATTTTGCAAATTCGCCTAGGCATTTGAGTCCAGCTATTCTACGAAATAAATAGGAAATTGTTTGAGATAGAGAAAGACTAGCATCCACTCTTCTTGCTAGAGCAAGCTCTTCGAAGATCAAAAGCTCCTACAGCTGGAGACATCTAAATCCGAACATAAACACTTGGCGAAAATGCAAAAAGAAATGTGAGAAACTAGATAACAAAGAATATAACAAGCATTTGCGTTCAAACAGAAGTTGTTTGAATCTTGAACCATTTACGCTACACACTTGATTTCAGCCTCTTCAGTAAAGAATTCCTTTCTGAAATTGACTCACGGTCTAATCGTCTGACATCACTTATTTCACAGAAAAACCTATGACGAAGAGCACGAATATTAATTAATAAATAAAATTATTAAATAGATAAACAAATGATCTTATTAAGAATAAAGGTGCAACGCAACGGTTCACTATGTGCATACATGCGCAGACAGAGAGCATTCGGTGAAAGCTGCTTCTGAAATAGTCTGAGGGTGACAGCAGTTCTCCGATATTGAAAATATTGTGAAAAGTACTAAATAATATTAATTAGTATAGCAAATGAGGCTGACCTGTCTACGACAAGAAAGGATTGTTCTGTTTCTTTGTTAGCCCAGCTGTTGGACGAAATACAAGGTCCATACTTTGAACTTGACATAAGAATGAATAAGCGCTGACGAAAATCAAAAAACCTCCAACTGGCGACGGGTATGGAGGTCAAGATGTTGTAAATGTCTGAAAACAGCAGTGATCCACTTAGCACCACCAAGTAGAGGAAACGACTCGACCGGAAAATGGTGTCACACACAACAAGAGCGATGCGTTCGAATTGAAAGCGACTCGGTCATCTAGCACGATCTCAAAATCTTTTTTCCCCAGTTCCTTCTTAGAACTCGCACGAGGTTGGTACGAATATTTATTTCTATATTCATGTTTATTTGACGTTTTATTATTACTATACTTATCATTATTCAAGTCCAATAAACACATGTTATTCAAGTTCTTTTAAATACTAATCTGTTCGAGATCTGTCGAATGGAGCAAATATCCTGACATTAATTAATTGCTAAGTTCAACTCATCTATGTAAACAATCTGGAGACTCCAAAAACAATAGGCGCCCACATTACGGCTCCAGAGATTTCTCTTTGGTTGATGGTTCAGTTATGGAAACCACAAAGTAACTAATAACTGATGAAGTTCAAGTTAAGACGGTGCCGAAGCACATCAGTATGCACGGTGCTGTAATATAAATCACAATAGTTTTTATAACATCGACTTATGCAATCATATTTCAAAAGTCAGCTGTGAAGTAGGACTATGAATCATACGGTTATTCTTTTCCGCTCAAAAGAGTACATATACCACCCCATGCAATCCGGCCAAAATCAAAAACAGTGCTGATTGTCGAAGCTCCAATGAGTTATACGAGGGTGAACATAAAAATGTGGTCTCCTGACTTTAAATAATCACAAAAAAAATCACAAATAACAATAACAAAAAATAACTATTTCGACCAATGTTTTATCATTGTTTTCTAGGATATTCGCAATTTGCTGCACACTAGATGAAACAAATAAATAAAAACTGTTCAACGTGAACAGTGAATGTCATTTTTAAGCTCACACAGCGATGTACATATTCCTCCAAAAATCGAGACGGCGAGTTTGAAATCGACCCATCGTCTTCCAAAAAATGTGGATGTAATTGGAGATTCAGTCGAAACATATTTACTTTAAAACGGCTTTTGTGCTCTTTCTGATAGGTAGGATCCACTGGCGTAACACGTCATGCTACAGAAATGAATGGAAACGCTATAGCACGTTGCAACAATTCATCAATGTTCTAGTATTACTCACGAGTTACTCATGATCAGAGAGAGATGATAGAACAACGCTAGATGCGAATGATTTACATTTAATCAACATCTTAATAAAAACCTCAATGGAAAATCAACTCTTGCTAATATGTGCAAATCGGTGACAGCTATCGGTTCTACATATTATCCACGCTAAGCGGGGCACTGAAGGCCCGTTCGTACACAGAAGCGAAGCAGCGCTGCAACCGAGCTACTTGGATGCGCTCACTACATTTTTGCCGAGCCCGAATTTGATATTTTCTCCATGAAGCCCAAGATGGGAGCCATTTCGATCCGACCAGCGTCGGGTTACTGTTGTGAACGGTACGAGAATCTTACCTCTAGCAGGTAATGTTAACGCGTCCTCTGCGTCTCTGTTCTATACTTGATCATTCTGCAGTACTTGCGTAGCGTGGAAGAACGTTGACGAGGATAATAGCGAGCGATTATGATTCGATCGACTGACCCGTCTATAGCGCCTGTCCGTTTCTGTTTGCTGGAAACGAAGCCGTCAAATTACGTTACCATTACTTCTCACAAAAAAAACTAGTAAACGGACAGCTATATAGTAATACTAAGTCATCATTTTTCTATATTTCGAGAATGCTAGGTTATTCGCAAAACACTGACAGAAACAAAACACTGGCAGACATTGACGGAAAAGATGACAGGGGGTCGCAGCGTACACCGGTAGCACAGTGGTCAGTGCACTATGGAGGAACCAGAAACACGCTTGTTCAATTCCAGTCCGATGTCAGTGTTTTGCGAATAACCTAGTGTCTCCAAATATATAAGTCAATCAACTAGTTCTCGTCTATAACCCGCAAAACAAAAAACGGTAATTAACAGAATAGTTTCGTGTTACATCAAAAATGCTATCAGCTTAACTGGTAACTGCCGATAACGGCTTACCGGCTCATTCCCGTGATTATGGGTGAGTGCTGATAGCAACAGCCCGACCGGGCTCATGAAAGATGCTAGGGGGTTGCAATGTACATCGGTAGCACAGTGGTCAGTGCAGTCTGTCGAAAACAGAAAGACGCGGGTTCAATTCCCATCCGATGTCAGTGGTTTGCAAATAACCTAGCATCTCCAAATATATAAGTCATTCAACTAGTTCTCGTCTATAATCCGCAAAACAAAAAGCGGTAAAGCGGTAAACAAAAAGGCAGAAAAGTCTTCACTTTTCGTTTCCCACACACCAAAATCTGCTAGAACGAATAATCACAAAGGCCTACATTCAAAATTCACGATGTCGAACATACACTACCGGACATAGCTTTTGATCACTTACCGGAAGAGCCGCTCAGGAGCGTTTCAAAGCGGCTTTTTTATAACTTTGTTGAAACTCAATTATTTGTAAAAATATACATATATTTGAGCTCAGCAGCTCGATCTCTATCGACTGGTATTCAAAGATCGATACGACTGCAAAATATTGCCCCTTTTGCCGACCCCTCAAATCTCGCCTAGTCGGCCCCCAGGGACCGACCAGCCCCAGAGCGACCGACCAGGCGAGATTTGAGGGGTCGGCAAAAGGGCCATATTTTGCATTTGTACCGATTTTTGAATACCACTCGATAGAGTTTGAGCTGCTGAGCTCAAATTTATGTATATTTTTACAAATAATTGAGTTTCAACAAAGTTAGTGGAAAAAGCCACTTTGGAACGCTTCTAAGCGGCTTTTCCGGGAAGTGATCAAAAGCTATGTCCGGTACTGTATTAACTATTTCAAACCGCGCACATTTACATCTGGATGGAGGCCCAGAACCACTTTCTAGGGTCCTGCATATTGGACTGGAGAGATATAAAACTTTCGTAGCAGTTCTATTACTGATAACACTACGAATAATGAGCGCATACATTTTCATCACTCGTTTACCACTTTGTTGGGCCCTGGTTATTCGATAAGATGTTTGATTGCTTGAAGAAAGATAATATCACTCTGTTTTCCACTTTCATTTCGAGCAGAAAAAATTCTCTCAAAGTATATAAGGTATAAGGGCTTGTTCAGACGACGCGCGTCGAAAATGCAAAATCGAAGCTCAATCGATAATTAACGCCCTTGATCGAATTTGCTCTTTTGCATTAGTGGCGCAGTCCACTTATAACAAACTTACTGGTCGCTCGGGTTTTTTAAAGGTAATATGGAAATTTTGACAAAATTCACTTTTTTCGTTCAATTTCTTTCCTATGTGATTATATGCATTTTTTTGAGAGGCAGACTGCGCCAAACGCAAAGGAGCAAATTCGATCAAGGGCGTTAATTATCGATTGAGCTTCGATTTTGCATTTTCGACGCGCGTCGTCTGAACAAGCCCTAAATGTAAAGGTATCGGCATTGATCAGTCCCTACGGACGAGTCGTCGCGTTCGCGTTCCATTCATAATCGCAGAGGCATGGTGCGTGCACATTTGGCCTGAACAACGACTTGTGGGGTCAAGCAGCTACACCAAGTCGGTGTCTTTACCTTACCAGACAAGTGTTGTACTAGTTTACCCGACACCGGAGAGATGGAAGGCTTGGTTAGCGTGGGCCGGGATTAATCGTTCGACTGTGCGGATGTCAGCAGCGCCTCTTTCTACTGCACCACACAGGCCCATATAAGCATATATAGTCACTTAGTTATAAGCAAATTTCTAGCTCTCGAAGTCTCGTTCTCCGAGACATCCAGTAAAATCTCCAAGCTATGTCGAGCAGAAATTAATTAACAGCTGAATTTTCTGATTTTATTTCATGTTAAAAACACAAGGCATTCTCACTGTGAAGAAAGAGCAATTAAGAACAGGAATTAGTGCAATTCGGTGTTAGTTTTGCAATGAATCTATATTAAATCTGCCCTTTGTTAGTTTCGTTTTGTTTTAAACGCGCTCCACTCCGTTACCTCGGAGTGGGGCGCTTTTAGAGCTCAGTCAAATGAAATACCTTAAAGTGTAATGCTTCATAAGCACTCACCATAATCAAAATTCATTATGTTCGCTACGCGATTTCGTACGCTTATAGGCCTTTGGGCCTTGAGGGACTGAAAGTCGTATCTTACAAAAAGCAACCTCGTTCTTCTCCATGTGAATATTAAATCCATGAATTCTAGAATCATTCTTAGTCATGACTATTCATACTTGAAAACTTTATACGGGAGAATTCGCGCGTGTATCTTTAACGTTATCATTCAACTTAAACACTCACAGAGATCAAGTTCGACAACCTCACATAATGAATACGAGATCATACATTAATTATACACAGAGGAATTGATAACTCAACGGAACAATTATCAGGAAACATTTTCGAATACGAATAAGAGTGAAAGAAACCGATGTGTTGTGGCACAGGAGATGCATGACTAGACTACACGAAAAACACAAAACATAAAAAAATGGCAAAAACAAGGACAAAACTGCGTCGAAAAAACTGTCTACAAACGTGTACAACAAGAATGACCGCTTCGTGGTCGCCTATAAATGCTCTTCACCCTCCAATCGGATCAATTCGTCATAATACTGATCGACGTCTTGCCATTGTGGTGGTGTGTTCGGATCGATGTTGATGTTCTCGTAGTGGAACTCCTCAAATTGTCCAACGAATCCGCATCCTGTAAATTTACGACATTTTCCAAGTAAAAAAAACTTTTAAGAAAAGAAAAAATGAATGGTCAGATTTATTGTTCAGGATGCGCTTGCAGTTGTATTGTTTTTGACACCCCTGTTAATGTGCGCTTAGTGAATAAACAAGTAAAGGTAAGGTAAATGTGAAGCGATTGGCGTTGTTCGATCTTCTAAGAACGCGCCGCGCTTTGGTATTCTGTTCAAATCGTAGAGGTATAGTGAATGCGAATGTGGCTTACACAGTGACTCGTGGGGCCAGCCGAATTATCGGCCAGTGTTTTCACCTTCCCAAGCAAGACTGGTACCTATTTCCTAAACCACGGAAAGATGGATGGCCTTATGTTATCCTCGGTGAAGATCGTTTGCTCGATCGTGCGAGTGTCAATAGCGCCTCTTACCACTGCACCATATGCACCAAAATATCAAAGTGAATAAACAGATGGTAGGCTGTAGCTAAAAACCTTGAATATCACTATCAATAAGCAATCTCAATCTATGGTATTCATCATATAGGAACAGGTGAACGGCCTACATTTAGTAAAGGAGCACAATCAAATTGTTGAGATTTTGAATTTTTTTTTTGAAATTTCCTCCATTCTTCCTACTATATGCTTTTCACCGTCGCGGTTTTGACAACACTACTTCTACGGAACATCTCTTGCTCTAACACTGAAAATGAAGGAAGGTGTAATCTAGATTAATCTGGGTGGACCTTGTCACCTATGGGGTTTGAGCTTACCCACAGGGGGACCACATGAGGTCCAGTTTATACATCAAACACTTACTGCTTGTTTCACAGAAAAACCATGCATAATTCTTCAAAAAACTTGCATTTGTACTTTGTTTATGCTCGTATAGAATAGAAAATCCTAGAAAGAGTATGCTACAAACCGTCAATCTCATAGGAAGCAAAGTCACTTTGCCAATTATGATCTGAAGAGAGACACTGATCATCAGACGAAAATCCAATATCGGATAGTGACGGTTCAGAAAGATCCATTTGTACAGATGATCCTGTCGGTGAATTGCTATCGCCTAAATTTAACAAGTTTTAGTTACAACAGTTGGTGCATAAACTAAAACTATTCACTCACAATTCAGGAATACTTGGTCGTCCCACATAGCTGAAGCGGGCTCATCGAAAAGAGATATATCTAAAAAGAATAGTTTAGCATAAAACAAAGAAACGAGGGCGAATCAAAGGAAGGGAAAACAAAAACGCACTTTGTGGTGGTAGGGACATTTGTCGATTTCGAATTGAATCCATGTACTGCAGCACTGCAGAATTCACTCGTGATGATGGCTTTGACATGGAATTCTCTTCCGTTTCAGTTGATTTACTTCTTCCCTTTCTAGTCGGAATGTTTGATGTAGCACTGCTAAAAAGCGACAGTAAGAACACTATCACTATCACTTGAAGCTTGTTTATGTAGAATAAAGTGTTAATTAATGCTTACATGCTATCGTTGATAGTCCAGTACGATCCTTTTCCTTTCTCTCCGTTCTGTCGTGGAACTCTCTTGAACAGCTGATTGCATGACAAGTTGTGACGGATTGAATTCTGTAAACACCCACAATGAAAAACTGCAAAATAGAAAGAGCTGAAGGAGGTGGGAGTGTGAGAAGGCGATCACCATCTGTCGGAAAACGGAGTAGGTTAGCGAAATTCGAATTTTGTTTGTATGAATATATAACGAAAGTTTAAAAAATAATCATCCACAAAACAAAACGCCCTCCTGTCGACTACTATTGTATGGTACTCCTGCTTCACTTGGGCATTCGCAAAATTGAAATGAAATTTCGTTCAATATGAATCGGTGAAGAAAAGGAATAAACCGTGCATGCGTGATGAATCAAGTTCTGAGTTCACGTCTGATATCAAATCCATGAAATAAATGTTTTCATTGTAGCAGAATCGAGTGCACCACCAGCTTTTAACATCTCCGTTGAAATCTCTGGGTACTGATCATTTTGTTCTTCAAAGGATTTTCGAAAAATGATACCGTTGGCCTAACAACTATCTAGAAGGTAGTTCCGAGTTACTCTGGTTAAGTGTGTAATAAAGGTATTGTCCGTTTAAATTTGACCCATGCTGTTGCGTTTATCTTCAAAAAGCATAATGAATAAAACGTTAATTAATAACGGTTCGGTTTTCGTCGAAGTCCAGGTGAAGGGGTGAAAAGAAGGTACTCACAAATTGTTAGGGCGACGAGGATCTTACCCAAGAATAGAATTTTATTCATTTTACCAACGCCAGCGGCCAGTTCCAGATAAGAAATGAAAAACGATTAAATTGCGAAAGCAAATATGTAGAGGCATGAAAACGGTGTAAATAGTATCATAATCAATGGAAATAATTGGAATTCTAAAATTGCAACATGGATCGATCCCTTCCAACACACCCATCCTTAGTGCTTTCAGCTGACCGACGAATAACAATATGTAGTTACCTTCCAGGGACCCTTTGAGCTCCGATAATAGGCATAGCGTCGGGCGGCGTACTCATAAATCTCGGAAAGGGTAATCTTCTCCACCTGACGTTCAGCCATAGCATCGATAATGAGCTGAGCGTAACTTAACGGCGGTTTCGCATTCGTTGCGTGATAGTCGATCTGGGCCGACTGCAACGAAACATTTTGAAACACAACAATAGTTTCCTTCATCGAAAAAAGGAAAGAAAAATATGAAAATAACTTCAAAAATTGTAGCACTGCTCACCGCATCATTAACTGGTCGAGTTTGGTGTAACAGTTGACGTTTTTTCTTCGAAAAGCTGAGCGGCTTCTTAAAAAGAAAACATTTCACATATGATGGTGATCGAAACAAAAACGTAAACACCTACAGTAGGTTAGTCACATAGAAAATTGGATTGGCTACACCTATTTCAAAGTGTGTAATAAGGGTATTGTCCGTTTAGCTTCCTTTTCAAGAGCGAGATAGAACTGTTTTCAAAAAATACAAATGATTTAAAATAGTAACAAAAAGCAAATCTCGAATATTTGTAACGATGTCTAGCATGTATCTACATATATAAGCACACCAAGTTCACCTTAATAAAACATAAATAAAATTCTGATTCTCAATTTAATGAATAACTGCAAATAAAAAACACACCTGCATGAAAAAAAACGTCACATGAAAGAACCTGATGAATTGATACATCCTGCCCTACCTTTTCGCAATGGAAAAGATTCGCACCATATTTCCTACTTTTTTTGTTTTTCTTCTTTCGTTCTGTTATTCTAAACCGTTTTTCTCCAGCATGTTCGTCATATGTAGCTCAGGTAGATTTTGAATAATATTTGAAATCTGTTTCTCCAATCTCAGCGCTCCCGTTAGGCGTTTTTTCGCCCTGCTTTGCTCTTTTGCAAAAAATCATCGAAATAACTAGCAACATCGAAGTTGAAATGATCGAAGGGTAAGGCCATAAGCCCCTTCATCATTTCAAGATTACTTCTCATCATAATGGTGGATAAAATCACCTTTTTTGGCGTCAGTAGAGTCGGTGAAGCGTGAGAGGCGGCAATATTGAGGAACCAATTCAAGTCTGGGAGCCTATCCGAGTAGAGTCCCACCATTGTTTCTGAAATTCACTTATTCGAGCAGATTTGAGTACTGTAGAAACGAATAATTCAAAAAAAATACCCTCTAGACATACAAACGCAAAGAATTTCAAACGAGTGATTTGGAAATGTTTTCAAACATTGTTCTCATGAAAGTTCTTTTTTCTCAGTAGAGGAAAAACGAAAAATCGAAAGCAACACTCGCGAAGTGCAATATAGGGCTACATTGACAAGAGATAGTAAGAAAAGATGAACGATGAAGATTCCACAAAGATGGTAGAAAACAAAAAAACAAGTCAAACATAAAAGCTAAATTTTCACAAACAACAATAATTTTATCGAATGAAATAATAAACTAGAATCAAAGAAATTCAATTTAATATGTCTTGCACATTAAACCACCTACTAGGCACTTCTCTTCATTTCTGTGCCCACGAATATTACAAGTAAATAATTTGATCACCAACATTGAAGTCTCTAGAGTATGTTGAGAGCATGTGAACTACAGTTCCTGGTTCAAATTTATGAATAACACACATAGTACAATTTGAACAACAATTTTCTTTCCCTTTTGAAGTACTGCACCTGAAAGAAGCAGCTTTTGACACTTGAACAATGTTTTTTAACAACATTTTGACAATCGCCCTTCGCTACAGCTCAACTGAAGTGCTTACTTCGCATTTCAGCGCAACCATTTGGAAACCACAATTTCCCGGGCATCATTCAAATTCCATAGATATTAAAAACCAATTCGTACAAACAATTCATGAATAGACATAATGAAATATGAAATAATTGGCACAAATATTCACATGACACATACGTTTAGTGGGTGAGTTCAAAAGGGAAAATATAAAATACCGAAACGCTATAAATAAAATAAAAATAATATAAATAAATATAAATAGAAATATTCATTTCAATAAATAATATAAATATTCATTTACTTCTCTACTAATCTAAATTGGTAGAGTGGCTTGACGAAGACTTTACCTCGAGCTACACGCAGCTACACCCGAATGGAAAGAGGTTCTAAACGGTGAGCGGGTTGTCTCCACTGAACCCTAGATACGTTGACTTTCGAAATGGAAGAGAAATAGGGCTATATGAAACACAATGTAGTTAGCGAACGACCGAGATTGTTAAACTTTTTATTCTTCGGCTTACGTTTCTCGAGCTGACTTTCGAAATGGAGATTCATTAAAAGTCGAACGTAGGGCTATATGAGTTCTTCTTTCTCGTAAATGCAAGTGTAATTTGGGTCTGGTAACCTGCTGGCAACATCCCGGAAAGGGTGGCGTTTACCAACATCTAGGCAAAAATCCATCTGTTACTCGCGACTTCGTTGCTGTTTGTCTTTGGATGATTAGGAACGGAATTATGCCAAACCAAAAGAGCAATATGCTCCTTTTTCTAGACCAGTATATGTATTATAAAGGTTGGGCTGTCGATGAACCAGCTCTTAGGCAGTGTACACACTTGCCATTTTAGATTGTATGAGTACCTTGTAGTGTGGATTTTTTTATGAAATGACTGGCTACGTTTGAAGCGAGTGATATGAAAAACATCGAAAGCGGTTCGCACACAAAAGTCTAGCCCTTTTCAGTGAAATCTATTGAATGCTTCTTCATTCTCTCTAAATTGCTAGGTTAGGTGCGGTTTTCGATAAGGTAGTTCCTCGAGTTGTTTCACATCGAACTGCATTTAGGTCTCTGACGACGACAGTGAGGCTAAAACATTGAACGACGCGAATTAAGTGCTAAACTAAATAAACTCGAATGATGTAGAGAATAAAGCAGTTGTAGCTAATACGACATGAGCTAGGAAACCATTGGTACACTGAATGAAAAGGCATGTGAAAAGGACAGGCCTGAACTTTCTTTTCACTACATAAGAAAAGCGATTTGACTGTCTTTCCAGATCGCCTAACGATTTCTGTCCAATTTGATATTAAATGATAGCCATTTAGAAGTAGTTATGTTAAAAACAGGGATGAGTGAAGATACCCCGTTCCCCTGTCTCGCTCTAGACATAGACGTTCTTAATAGGGAAGGTATATGTATTCCCTTAGGATCATCACTAAGGCTGGGAGTGTAGTGTCTGTGTGTGAGTTATATTCCACATTGCAGCACTCGGTGTAGCTCTGCATATGTTCGCTGTTTATGATCCGCTACCGATATATTAAAAAATTTATACATGGATTAGAAGAAACAAGAAAACATCAAAGAATGGGATCTCGCTGAAAAGATGACCGAAAAATATGACAGTAACATCGTTCTGCGTTCAGTAGAAACGATTTCGAATTTACACATTTCAGAAGGAGGAAAGTATCTGTGAGAAGACAAACGAAGCAATAGATAGTAAGATGGTCAGGTGATGCAGGCAAGAAAAATAGGTCCAAGGGTGGTTAGGCGTGGACCGATAGATGAGTAGAGGCAGCTGCTTGTGGGTGTATATTATATACTTAACTCTTAACAGCATGACAAATTCACTAATGAACGTTTCCATCCCATTTGGCACATGGAGCATCCCAAGTGCAATAAGCACATCTACTTCTAGGAATACAAGTTACTATAGTTTCACGTGTAATCTTTTTGGCGTACATGGAATAGAAGAAGGAAGAAGACTTCAAAGAATGCGATCTCACTGAAGTGACGGCAAATGTAGGACAGTAAACAATTTTGAATTTACATAACATTTACAAGGAGGAGAATATTTTTGAGTATTCAGACGAAGCAATGGGTAATGAGGTGGTCAGGTGGCGCAGCTAGGAAAATTAGGTCGAAAGATGCTTCGGTTAAGGCGTCGACCGGTGGAAGGGTAGAGGCAGGTGCGTGTGGGTGTGTGAGGTGAGGAGTGTGTGGTGGTGCGAGCGAGCGCCGACCTGAGTCTCACAGCGGCTTTCCCTGCCCTTGCACTCCCTAGCTCCATCTCGATTAGGTCTCTGAAGCTCGTTAACGTGCACCTGTCAGTGAGCCTTCGTCGTCACCGCTGTATGGATCCCTTACGAGAGTGGTCCCGAGATGGCCGTTACCCGTACCGGGCGGCTTCACCACCGACCGACATACATCATCGGCTTTTCGCGACAACTAACACCCGGCACGTGAAAATAGACTTTTTTGATGGGAGTTCACATACTGGATTCGCGGAAGAAGTTAACCGATGTTTGTTGTGCTTTCAGAATATAATCTTTGCAATTCGATACAACCTCATCGAAATTTTAGAAACTGGTTCTCTCAAAACCTAGAGGAACACACTACAAAACATGGTTTCTTAAACCGAGACTAGAAGCCAAAATGCATTCGTTCACAGTAAGAGTCGGACCTACATCAGCTCTGCTCCTGCTCCATCGGTACTTTGCAATCGATTAAAGCTACATGGTTATTAGATCGAGCACCGTCCGAGGGCGAGCAAGGCCTCGACCCATTCGGCTACGATGGGTTGGTTTCACACTTTTCTAGAAGAATGGAGCCATGGACAGCCCCTTTGGCTTGTTCCGTTTAGAGAGAACATACATAACACACATATACCCTAAACTTTCAACACTGAGCCGTAAGCTCAACGTTGAAAGTATAGGGCCTCTGAAGACGACCGAAGGGTTGAAACATTAAGAAGTCAAATAAAACTTTAACCTAACAACCTCGTAAGACAGAATGAAAAGGATACAGAAATAATCACTAATAACGCCGAAGTTTGAAGATGAGAGAACCTGGAGTTGGTAGACAATAAATGAGATCGAGACGCTGCTTACTTTTGTACAGGTACGCGGATAATTTGGAAATTTTTTAACTGAGGGCCTGATTTTTGAGGCTTTTAGTGGCCGATAGCTCTATTTACGAGCTGCCTCTTACCCTCATCACCCGGTTAGTATTCTACAGCTCCCAATCGCCCCGTCCAGGTAGTGCTCACGTGCTCAGGTAGATATGGAACCCTCTGCCGCCGTCGCATTGTGGTCAGGTCAGCAACGAGAGAGAAATTAGTCATTACGAATCTCGCCAAGCCGATAATTCCCTGATAGCACACATCAAATTAGGACTGAATGGGTGTCGTTTGAGGTTGCAAGGCCGCTCGTTGATTGCTGGCTTCGAACGGCTACCACATGTGTACGTATGTATGAGTGTACAAAGATGGCAATCAGTGCCACTACACTTCGCACGCATGCACACACCCATATTTTCGATTAGTAGCACCTCGTATTTACGTGAAAAGCAATATGTAAGACACAGCCATTCGTAGACGGGAGCCATAAAACTCGAGAAGGCGGCCCGTGCGTGAAAGAGCTTCATCTTCACTCATTCTTCCTGATAAACGTAAATACTGAGGCTCGTCCAGACCGATCAACAATGAACTCTGGCATGAGAATACAGTATAATAGACGTTGGTTAAGCTAGTGCGCGACCTTTCATTGGGAAGTACGAAAACATTTTGGGTTTCGGACTTCCTTGAAGATCCTCTCATCTTACGGGAAGACTCTAGATGAAGGAAGGAAACAATAGCATAAAAAACAATAGCATATGGCTAACTTCAGGAAGGGGGAGGGGGTAAAACTCAGTTAATTGAGACTGAAACACACAAAAATTTCAGAAATCCACCGAATCATTTGAAATTCTGATAATTTGCCATATTCTTGATGCTATCCGTTTACAGGGTTTAAGTGAAACGAATGTGATATACTTGAAAATAGACGAATAGGTTAGCTTCAACCTGTAATTACACTGTTTACCCAATCCAACCGGTCGAATAAATCCTTCGTCCGAGGATATCACATCGATTTTCAAAAAATTAAACTGTGGACGCTACAGGTAGCATTTGTCTATTTGCATCTATAGCTATTTACCGTAATAGTACTCCGCTTAAAAAAACACTTGACTGTGACGAGGACCTGGGTAAAAGAAAAATTTCGGTCAAAAAAGTTTTGACTAGTGGCATATGAACATTGGAACACAGCCGATGCAGCCCTTTGTGTTTACTAGAACTCAACCCAGAACTACAGGAAATTGAGAATGAAATTGAAGAAGGAGAAAAGCGAAGTCATCAAATTTGCACTACATAATTTCACTTCGATTGTTGAAGAATTATGAAGGATAAAGATTTACAGCTCAATGAGATAGGGCGACACTGCGAAGGCCAAGCGAACACGTCAAAGCAGAAAGAAACAAAACTCATCAAGCCGGTACTAGAACGCACATATTAGCCATGAGGTAGGAAATACGAGCTGAAATTCGTATGAAAGCTGCCAGCAAGAACGTATTACGTAAATGTTTAATTGTCTTGTACTGATGTAGTGATTAACCTTCTGATCGAACAAAGGTGGACAAACAGTAAGAACTAGTACTATACGAGTAGTACTAGCTCTGCTTTTGCCTCGTATATGAACTTACTATTCAAGTTTTACACCACCATTGGTCAGTGCGACGTAAAGGTAGGTGATAGAGGTGACATTTACGAACGACAACTGGAAGGACCATCAAAAGTGTGGATGAAGTTATTGTCATATAAGAAACAGGACCGATCAATCTGGATGAAATCGAGAGAAAGTGCGTCAAGTAACGGAACTCTGTCATTCTTGAGCACAATGTCAGTTGGCTAACCATCGAAACCACCTGGAGACACCTGCTTCGAAAGAAGGACGATAGATGGAGCCTCCGTGTCACAGAATGGCTCCAAAGAGACCATAAGAGATCATTGGACGTCCGCCAACAAGATGGGCAGATTAATTTTCGAAGTCTTTCAGAGAACGGAGTCTCCTTCGCTGGATGCAAGTTGCCAGAGATTGAGCGGTCTGGGAGAGTTGTGGCCCCCGCAGAGAATATTTCCAGCTGAAGAAAGGACCATCAAAGAACCAAGTATCAAAGTAACTCTTAAAATAAGGTGCTAAAAGAAGCAAAATCTTTGATAATTGTGAATTTCAGGATTGAAGCTACAAGCGATCCACCCATCTCAAATGATTGTCACATGTTGCCCTCTAGCAGGGTGGTGTCAGACCACGCAAGGAACTTCATCAAAATTGACTTCTGGGAGGCGCAATTTCATCCTTTGTTCGGCTTACCCGCTCTAGGCACCAAAAACGCGCACACATGGGTGATAATCAGGGAGCTAAACACTGATGACTTCTTCAACAGTAAAGACGTGTAGTATTGAAAAGAAACAAACGAAACAAATTGCGTCCTTATGGAGACGTAATCTGCCTGGAAATCAATGAAGAGGGCTAAGCGCGAAACCCGGCAAGTGGTCAGCCCGCACCTTAATTACGCCTCATTAGGATTGCCGCCCCGTACATACATAGGTGGCAAGAGACACGAAGCCATCAACAACCTTCGCTGTTCGGAGGTTCCAGCAGGGATGGCTGACGGCTCCTACTCTCGGACATCCACGAATTTTCCTTCAGTTCAGATATAGTTTCCAAGGAGAATGTTTACTCACGAGACCGAGCCTAACAATAAGATCTACTGGGTTCTTGAAACACCAAAAATCGTTTATTTTTGAAGCAAATACGTTAATCTGAAACTCAGGCAATGACCTATTTCTCAACTTAATCTCCGACACTATTCGACTTATGGCACTTTGGTAATCGGAGAAAATTTACGCCCAATCTTGTTAAAGCTTCATCTATGGAGGTAATTGGTACTGACCACGAAGTTTTCCGAATTTTGGCCTAAAAGCGTGGCCGGGTAGAAATCACCCATTTCACTGAAACTTTGTGTAGAGGAATGACCTATATATTTAGCTCATTCCCGTGATTGCTTACCGGCTCATTCCCGTGATTGCGGGTGAGTGCTGACAGCTACAGCCCGACCGGGCTTAAGAAAGAGATGCTAGGAGATTCGCAACGTAGTACATCGGTAGCACAGTGGTTAGTGCAGTCTGCCGGAAACAGAAAGACGCGGGTTCAATTCCCGTCCGATGTCAGTGTTTTGCGAATAACCTAGCATCTCTAAATATATAGGTCATTCAACTAGTTCTCGTCTATAAACCGCTAAACAAAAAGCGGCAAATAGCAGAATAGTTTGTGTAGAGGGTTATTTGGATTGCTGACTACGAGTCTGATGCTGGCTTTTCGGATTTCTGACCATTTGATGCTGCAGGCAGGAACAGGTAAGCAATGAAATCGTGGGAGCCTACTTGAACCTCCCAAAATCAACCAAATTCGTGATGGTCCTCGGAAATTCAAAAAGTTATCGTCAAAATTCAACATGTCGAGTTGTCAAGTTCTAGTCAATTTTAGTCAAATCTGAGATCTAAGCTGGACCACGTAGCTCACCCTTATAAGCGATATGGATGGTTTCCAACAGAAATTTGGAAAACGGATGCCAGATTCGTGATCAGCGCCGCAGAAAATCTCCATTGACGAAATTTGAGCCAAAATGGAAAGAAAAATTCTTAAACAGCTGAAGTGACTGCTAGAGATTAGAGTACCAAGGAGAATTCTGAGACTCAGCATCGAATCTCGTCTTATGCGCAATTTTTACGAAGTACTACCAGCAATAGAAATGTACATATTTTTCTTAAAGATTCTTGTAATCGGCAGAATGCGAATATCTTGAGACAATACTCATACATGCCGCTTCTGCTGAGCGGAACGGGTTGCGCCATGCCAAAGATATGGGTGCATATGTATGTATATCTGAAAATCGAATAACTGCTACATATAACTCTCACAATTTTAAATTGCTGTCCGTGCTGTGAATGGATTAATGAGGAATAAAATTGGCTATATGAGAAATAAAATGTAGTTATGACACAAGACGTCACCTGCAGTAAATTCGAATCAATTTGTACATTAAACTGTCTTTCGAGAAGCAGCTTGAGATGAACTTTGAAACTATAAGCGATACGTGTGCTTTCCGGCAGACATCTGGAAAACGGATGCCAGATTCGTGATCAGCGCAAAAAGTAAATCTCTTTGACAAAGTTTGAGACAAAGTCAAGCGAAAAAAGTTCTTCAACAGCTGAAGTGACTACTGGAGATAAATCAACTGAACGGTTCGAATGAGTAGAAAAGCAAACGGATCGATGCACATTCGAATCAAATCGAACATCAAACTTGCTTTCGAGAAGCAGTTTGTGAAGAACGTTGAAACTATGTAATCGAAGGAATTCACTCCGAAGGAACTATTTATGTAGAAGGGCGAATTTGAGTCGAATTTGAACGAACGATTCATTGGACACGTGCCATTTATAGTTGTGCTCGAATGAATATTCGAACGTTCGAATTCGAATAATTCTATTCGAAATCGAATATTCGAATTCGAACATTCGAAAAAACGCGATTTTCGAATGTATTCGAATTCGAATGCTCGAAAAATCGCGATTTTCGAATGTATTCGAATTCGAATGCTCGAAAAATCGCGATTTTCGAATGTATTCGAATTCGAATGCTCGAAAAAACGCGATTTTCGAATGTATTCGAGTTCGAATGCTCGAAACATTCGTGTTCGAATGCTCAAATTTGAATGCTCGAAACATTCGCATTCGAACTATAGTTGTGCTCGAATGAATATTCGAACGTTCGAATTCGAATAATTCTATTCGAAATCGAATATTCGAATTCGAACATTCGAAAAAACGCGATTTTCGAATGTATTCGAATTCGAATGCTCGAAAAATCGCGATTTTCGAATGTATTCGAATTCGAATGCTCGAAAAATCGCGATTTTCGAATGTATTCGAATTCGAATGCTCGAAAAAACGCGATTTTCGAATGTATTCGAGTTCGAATGCTCGAAACATTCGTGTTCGAATGCTCAAATTCGAATGCTCGAAACATTCGCATTCGAACTATAGTTGTGCTCGAATGAATATTCGAACGTTCGAATTCGAATAATTCTATTCGAAATCGAATATTCTAATTCGAACATTCGAAAAAACGCGATTTTCGAATGTATTCGAATTCGAATGCTCGAAAAATCGCGATTTTCGAATGTATTCGAATTCGAATGCTCGAAAAATCGCGATTTTAGAATGTACTCGAATTCGAATGCTCGAAAAATCGCGATTTTCGAATGACATTCAAATTCGAACGTTCGAAAATCGTCGATATTCGAATATATTCGATTATTCGAAATTTTTGGGAGAGCACAACTATAGTGCCAGTGTCTTGCACTGACGGAAAGTGCACCTCCCTATCCGACGCTCTACTTCCGCTGAACGAGTTTCACTCACCGAATCTCATCAGTTGAAATTGGTCTTCACGTGCTTTCTCAGACATATGCCCACATATAATATAATAATAATATCATATAATATAACATATACAATAATAAGGTCTCGACATAAAGTGCAAGGACACTATTCCACTCATTGCACTCCACTGGGCGAGAAAAATTTCTGTTCAATTTCTCCAATTTTCGCCCGTAGGGGTATTCCGAGGTACTGGTCACGAATCTGTTATCCTTTATCTGAATTTCGACCAGCGACTCATCATATCGCTTGCAGAGCTAGCAGTGTGGTCCAGCGAGGATCATCGAGGGTTGCTTAAAACGCCGATTACGAATTTAACGTCTTTCTCTCCGATTTCGGTAAATTCAGGTAGGTACCCCGCAAACCCACGTCTTCATGGCTTATCTGAACATGAATGTGCCAGCCAAAATTGGGCCATATTCGCAAAAGCAACATCATATTCGTGATCAACATGTAAAATAGCCTACCTAGACGTGTTATGAGCCAAACCTAAAATTTTGACCTAGGCCCAGGTTCATTAACGGAACGAGCGGTCTCCGATACCTCGTCGGCGCTATACCCGCTCGATACCGCGAACTTGCGGCCATTTTTGATACGTGAAGGACAGCACGCGATAGCATTAAGCACGGCGAGGAGACGAAACCAGTAAGATAACTATGAAGTTCAAAACTCAATTGGAGTTCTTTTTAGCAAATTTTCGATAATTTACAAGCAGATATTACCTGTCGAAAGATATCGATCTAGTCTAGAAAATGTCTGGTCCGACAAATATTATACTTTTGAAAGAAAACAGCAACCAGTTTTCGAAGCGATATTGAAGAGCTACCAAAAAGAAACCACGATGCTCATGTGGAAACATAGTCAGCTTTCTTACATCCCCAAGATAACACGTGGGTCGTAGTGAAGCAAAGAAATCAGAAGACCTTCAAATTGAATCAGATAATCTGAAAAAGTAGAATAGAAAGCTGTAAGCGCTGCTACTGTTATTGCTAAATATGGAGGAAAAAATGGGTTGCTTAAGCTTTGGAAACAAGACTGGGTACGAGGGTGAGAAAGGAGGAATAATAAGTCCAACGGAAGATCGAAGACGGTTTTCTTGAAATCCCATTGTAAATAGTGCACTTAGAATAGTGTGCAAATAGAAACAAAAAAATGTGCTTATAATGAATCAGATCAACACCCTATTTTATGCCCTCCGCATGCAGTAATCAGTACACATTCAGCTATGGTTTTTATTTTTAGCGGTACCTGCAGTGAAAGCTTCAAGGAAATGCTGTGAGAATTGTCTCTCCAGTCGATATGTAACATAGCGAGGACTTTTGTAGTAGAGCAGAGCTAACACGTAGAATGATTCATCGAATGAGCGAGTTCTCCAAAATGTAAGAGAGGAGAAAACTGAATCACAACGGCTCTTCAGAGATGCTTAGAAATTTAGTAGCTAATTCATGAGATAACGATGATTCGGATCTGAGGAATACTAGTAACTTCTCGGGCAACGTCCTCGGAAATGGGTTGACCATGTAGTCAGCAGAATTGAAAAGTGGAAGATGTATGAAAATCGAATGAAATGAATCGCTAAAGTACTATGCTTATTGAGGTGTGGTCCCGGAGCCAAGTAGGAGTGAAGTATTGAGGCAGGGCAAAGGGGTATTTACGTCGGCCGGCCGGTGGTCATTCGACTTGGTCGAAGGCTCTCGACTTCCGGACTCCATCGAAGGACACGTAATTGCCGCTCGATGCTATGCTTCGAGCAGGAAATCTCACTTCGTTCAAGTTACATACGTTTTCGAATGCTTATACTTCAAAGCTACAACCGCTCTCCATCATGCCGAGATTCATAGAGAGTCGGGCACGGCAGTTTATATTTCAGTTCCGATCCAATCATGATTAAAGCATCGTGGTGGTCAATACAGCATGGAAGGGATGAAACACGAAAAGTATTCAAACATCAAACTCGACAACATATTCCTTAGAACCAACCGTTAGCACCAAAGGTTAATATGTGAACGAAGGAAATTTTTATCCTCGGCCGCTTCGAAACTGGGTATAGCACGCATTTATAGAGAATCCTTAATCGTCACCTCGTTGAAAAGACCTCTTCGTTCTTCACGATGAAAGAAAACTACTCACCGCGAACACGAGTACGGACTACTATGGAGTGGAAATATGGGAAGATCTCTGCCAAATCGTGCCTATAGACATGCAGCTGTAACACCGGAGTACAACTGAATCGAACTAAGAATATAAAACAATAAAATTCTTCAATTCTGAGAATCTATAAGAAAACGTTCCTTCTCATACTTTTCCAATTCGATTCTCAGGGAATGTCACAATGTTTTTTACGTTGATTGTTACCTCCGTATGCTCCTCTTGTGGCGAACGACTTCGTTGGACTTCTGGTCCGGATATCTTGCAAGTTAACTAGAGGAGAAGCCGCCGTCGCCTACGAATCTAGAAGATTTGGAAAACAGTGGGCGGAGCACTTTCCAACTCTGACTGAAGTTTTCGCAGCCAAACAACAAAAAACGATTTAGAATCCATATGCCTTCCTAATAATAGCCGATGAAACAACTGTCGTCAGAGCCACTCAAAAAATGGTGAAGCACTACTTTTGTTCTTCCGATGATGGCCAAAACCAAAGCCAGTTTCCGTTCTATAACCGTCATTTTTTCCCAACAGAATGAGCTATAGAGACTCCACAAACTCATGGTTTGCTATCTAGAAAAAATATGCTGTTTTAAAAGCATAAACGCACTATACGACGTTTCCCTTATACAATTAATCTATTCTAACTCAAAGTCTAAGCCGTGGCAGACAGAAGGTCCAGCACCGCAACAGTAAGACGTTTTAAGGAAAATGTTTCAAATACCGTCAAATTTTCATACCTAATGAACTACATGGGCCAGGTGTTAAGCTTTTGCGCACTTTCACTTTTTCTCTTGAGTCGCAAAAGACACAGATGTTGAACACAACTGTTCGACAGACGAGGAGCATAAGTCAGTATGTATTTGAAAGTCAACCTGAAAACGAATTCCACCCCACGCCCCCCTCCGACCATAGTATTCGGAAAAACTAAAATAGACCTTTTTACGGACTGTCAGGGTTGCGGATTCTGAGCTTCTGAGCATGTACATATTATTTTCTGTTAAGAACTACGAAACCTTTTCAAGCCACGCGATTTTGAATGTTGCGATTTTGAATTTTGAACGAAAATCTGCAGCTTTGATCAAGTGGAATTTACGGCTGTTCATTAAGGCGCGGACAACCAGCGCACTGATCTAAAGAGTTAAAGTATAGATTTTGTGCTTAAAAGAAACTCCCCCAGTCTCTCAAGGACCACTCATACTTAGCAGCAAAACACTGACGGCTCGAATGCAGAAACAGCGGCTTCTTCAAGAATTGTGGAATCATCTTCATATCCACAGAAATACTGATATTGAGTTTTTAAAGCGAAATCAGAGAAAAACTCATTCGTGGCACCCACCGCTGCGCTCTATCCTCTGCGTTTCCACGCTATACTTCGCTACTACTGTGCTGCTGTAAAGCAGAGTATAAATCGAGCATTAAGCCTATCCGCATACACATACGCATCCTCAAAGTACTGCTGTGTCTACTGTTGAAATCGACTAAAGGAATGACGAAACCACTTGTTGAGAATCATTTATTTATTTACGCCTCTCCAAGACGTGCTTTAAAAGGCAAATACATTAGCTAAAAGAAACAGAGCGAACCTCGGCAAAAACCTCGTAGTATAGGAATAATAACAACACAATAAATTTGGGAAACAATATTTTATTAGGTTGGTGCAGAAGTTCTCGGACATTTGTTATACAAAACAGTTTATTTTATAATATCTGAACAACAGCAAGGGGTCATTTGAAGTAGACACCGTTAATATCAACGGTCTTCTCTTCTCCATCAAATTTTTTGACTGGAGCCGAAATTGGCGGGGAAATCCTTTTCAAATTCAAGAAGTCGCAAATGTCGGAAAACTTTTGCACCAACCTAACACCACCATAAAGATTAAGAGTACTATATGCTTAGTAACTGAATTAACAACTTTACCGGGTGAAGTTTCAACGCGTGACTTACTCGTAACACTACCAACGTGAAAAAAGAAGGTATACCCTGACTCACTGAATCAGCTAGCGACTTCTGAACTGGGTTCGTCCACATGTTCGAACTCTTACAGACTTGAACGGATATAGAACCTGCTGTATCACCGAGAAAGATTTTATGCTGCTGTACCTAGCAAGACATAAAACGATTACAACATCGTGCCGGGATTTGAAGAAGAGAGAAGTTGGAGCACTGAGAAATGACTTTATTCGATTCGACAGAAAACGTTAACGCGAAGATATAGTCAGGCGGCCAGAACAAGCAGAGAGCAGAGCGATCACTGCGAGCTGTGTGCAGGCTACAGTGATCGTTGGCGCGGGACGCATAGGGCTCGCTCGGCGCGACGTCGAACCATCCAGGGGCCGTATGCTCGTCTCTCCCGGCCGGGCGATGGGCGCCCTTCGCCCGGCAGGGTGTGGGCGAATAGACACACTGAGTTGTGTCTATTCGCACTAACCCGGCCGGGCGAAGGGCGCCCATCGCCCGGCCGGGAGAGACGAGCATACGGCCCCAGGAGTGCGATTTAGGTCCACTTTGGCGACCTTAAAAACAAAAAAGCAAACAAAGACGGTTCGAAACGATTTGTATAACACCTCGTAGAGCGTATCGTCCTCTTTCGAAAATTATATGAGATTTTGCGAAAAGATTGAAACTGGAGGTTTGCTCCGGTGAGAAAGCTCAAGACACTTTTCTCGCAAGAATTTTTTAAAATCGAGCATTGTTCCAAAAATAAACACATAGTGCGATAGAGCGAAAAATTCTGCTCAAAAAACTGCATAGAAATCAACTCGAACGTTTAGAAGAAAATCGGGAGCAGTATCAAAAATTATTCTTGTCTTTCGAATGACAAACTTTGGGCGATAGAAATTTTGTAATTTTCAGAACAAATAAAATAAGTGACATATTATCTAATAGAGAAAATCATCATCTTTTGAACGGTATATCATGTTTATTTAGTTTTTCAAACTGAGCAGAAAAAAATTCGCTGTCGGTGAGGTTACTTTTTCACTTTATCGCTTTTCATTTTACTAGCCAAAAAAAAACAATGACATTCGACATTGTCACAAATTTCAAATATACTGCTTGATAGAGCAAATAATTTTCTTTTGAGTGTTATGTAACACTCTGCAAAAGTCTTCGAACTCAATTTACAACAATCGTTTGAAAAAACGGCACGAACTTTCTTACCAACCTAATATCAGAAAAAAATTGAAAGAAAGTGTGGCAAGAGAGCAATGATGAGGGAAAGGTGGAAAGGAAGAAGATGCGACCGCACGGAGCTCACACCATATCAACGACTGGCGTGGGGCAGATCATCACGAAGTTCCTTCGTCATCAAGGCCCGCCCGACACCATGCCTGAAGCACGACAGCGGCGTCGGGCGCGGGCTGTACAGGCTCTATTTGAACGATGTCCACCTGTATTGCATCATCAACGACAGTTCTACCTCCATTTTACTCCTTCAGAAGGAATAAAAGCACTTCAAGTCTTTTCCACACCCAGCCGTTCCCCAATTTATCACGATTCGCTCAGAAATTTTAGCTGGGACATCAATAGGGCACCGAATCTGTAGCGAAATGAGCGATAGAAGAAATATTTTCTTCATAGGTAACCCGCCACAGCTGGCTAGGACACCTTCGACGTTAAGGAACTAGAATATCAGCACCCGTAGAACCAGAGTTATCTAAGTAGCCTCGAAGCCATATATATTTGCAAAATGATTACCGTCCAAACTGAACCAAGAAGGCTCTCTGCTGGCTTGCTCAAGCAGTACATAGTCACCTTTCAGTGAAAACGTGATCCAGCACCACGCCCTTTTTTTGTTTTATTGTTTTTAGACCTTGTATTTGACTACAGCAGGTTTATTCACAATACTATGCTTTCAAACAAAACATCCTGTGCAGCGGTGGAGATATTTTAGCTGAGCTTATTCTCGCCTTACAACAGAGTGGGTATGTGCTTTATTTCAGCATTATCACACTTCCAGCTTTGCTATCTCGCAGGTTTCCTCACCTCAAAACCTAAGATAACGGGCTTATAAAGTATTTCCGCACTTAACGAGTATCAGAATCGTTCTTCTCATGGCCGATTACCCCCCTCCCCCATAGGCATGCTTTAAATGAAAAAATGGAGCCCCAAAAGTACAATAGTACCTCAAAATCGCTAATTTGGCTAAAACTTCGTCGAGGCTAATTATTTGTTATGTTGATTACGGATCTGGAACCCTTTCACGACTTCGGTAAATTCAGGCGAGTACTCCTCCGCACTACCAACCGGACAACCGGACCCCGACACTCCCCCCTCCCGCCTTCATTGTTTGCCTGAACCTGCCAATAACGGTCGAAATCGATCGAAATTCGCAAAACTAACATCCGGATCGTCATAAGCATGCAAAATAACCTACCCAGATAATATATGAGCCAAATCTGCGATTTTGACTTCACCATCCTAACCAACACTATGGGTAGCCCACGGCCAAAATTTGGGAAATAGACATCAGATCTGTAATCAATGTTCTAAAACCCATCATAAGCAATGTCTCGAAGGAAAAATTCGGCCTATACCCGGTTTGTGGAGTTGGCCAATATTGAGACATGCGGAGAGGGAGCACCATTTTCTCGATGGTTGCTGTTTCAAGCACAGCATAAGAGCGAACGCGTTCCTAACGCAGTGGTTACTACTAAACGACACGCAAGCAACGAAAAAACTAGCGTCGAAAAAAAACTTGTATTGCTTGCTAAAACAATGACAAGACATAACTTCGAGGAGACTACTATGCATTTGAACTTTGCCATGAAACGATACGCAGAATTCTACATGAAAAATCCAACACCCTCTTCCCTTGTCAATGTTGCTGCACCATTTTGGTGTTTTTTTTCGATCAAGTCGCATGGTGAATCTTCACCATGATCGTTTTAAATATATAGATATGAACATCCAATTATAAACTGTGGAAAAAAGTCATATTTGTATGTGCGCGCGTAAGAGCAGATATATACAGTGCCGGCCAAAAAGGTATTCGTTTTCACTTTTTTGGATGTAACTCATTAGGAACTGAAGCTTTCAAACTGATTTTTTCTACAAGTAACGGAGAGTGGCAAGGGTGTACATATGCTAGTTTCATTTCGATGAGGGCCCGAAATTTCAGGAGTTTCTTCATCAGTAAAGTAAAATGGGCACTTTTAGAAAAGCGGCCTCATTGTCAATAAATTTTCCCTACTCTAAAACAAGCAACGCTTTTGCAACCGCTTATATGTCGTTTGAAAGAAGGAGATTTTTCCTACAGAAAGATATAGTGACGTCTTCTGTTACTCTTAGCTTCCATTATTTTTAGGTGGTCCAATGGGGGCTTGTCCAAGAGGTGTGAATTAGCTTTGGATGCAACTCGTGCTTTGTATACAGAGGCTTTCATAGAGTCTTATATGCCATTTGGAAGAGAATCAAGGGCGCTATCGGACACTGTCTTCACTATTTCATGAAGCTGAGTTTCAAGAATGTCATCTAAGAAAAACTACAAATTAGAGGCGTCATGTTTACCCGCTTACAATTTTTTTTTCTGCTTAGGAGATTTTCCAAATCCTTAAGCACCGTTCGTAAGAAGAAACCTCTCTCTTCGCGGAGGTGCTTTTGAGAATTTTCCACATATTGATTTTTGTTCGTTTCCAAGCACTTAAATGGAGTACGTACCTGATCACTGATTCCCGCGCGCGATGACTGCGCGCCGCTTGCGACGTCCGAGGCAAACCGAACTAAAGCATTTCAACTGGAATTCAAACGACAGGGACAATAAACTGTTAGTGAAAGTTCGATAGCTTAGCTTACTACTGTTTACCCTGTCTCCTACAGCAACACCTGAAAAGGTATTCGCTTTCACATTTCGCGCACGCGGCGCGCATTCATCGCGGTGGTGGAGGACGTACTCACTTTAACTGCTTGAAAACGAACAAAAACTAATGTGGAAAATTTTCAAAACCACTCTCGCGTAGAGCGAGGGTTCTTCTTAGGAATGGCATTTGGCGTTTTGAAAAATCTTCTAAGCAGAAAGAATTGTAAGGAGGCTAAAATAGCGCTTCCAATTTTTAGTTTTTCTTAAATAGTTCTAGAAACTTAGCTTCACGAGAAAAGGAAGGCAATGCCCAATAGCGCCTTTGATTCTCTTTCAAACGGCATATAAGACTCTGCGAAAGCCTCTACATACAAAGCACGAGTTGCATCCAAAGGTAATTCACACCTCTTGGGCACGCCCCATTGGACCACCTAAAAAATAATACAAGCTAAGAGTAACAAAAAGCGTCAATAAATCATTTTGTGGGAAAAATCTTCTCTTTTCAAATGGCATATAAGCGGTTGCAAAAACATTACTTGTTTTACATGGGAAGCTTGTGAGCGATCGGTGACGATTCATAACGAAACCCATATGAGCGTGTAGGGCTTTGCACGAGGGATGCAACGATGTGTTCACCAGGTGCCGTCGTCACCTGGTTGATCTGAAAATGGCCGGCGAAATTTTGCACTGCCGCACACGTAGGCTCCCCGCCAGCGGGAGTACAGGGCCGAGTATAACGGCCAGCACGACGAGGTGGCCGAGTGGATAATGCTGTGGACTCAAAATCTGATGGGCGTGGTTTGTTCCCTCCGGGTGACTTTTGTTTTGCCTTTATGCGCTAGATTCCAAATTACGCTCCTTCTGCAATTTTGTCGCAGTTCGTTTGGGACGAGTATTACCAACAGAGTACGCACGGAGGACCAAATCCACTATGTTCGTGGCCCATACTTACCGTAACCAACCCAAATCCATCCCAAATTCAGAAACTAATGTCAAATTCGTGATCAGCGCCCCGAATAACCCCCGTAGACAAAGCTTGGGCTGAATCGGTGATTCTGACCTAACCAGCCTTACTAGTGTCAAGTGAGTAGTTGTATGGAGGTCCACATGGCAAGAATATTCTTTGTTCTATTGTTCCACTTTTTCGACTCTAAAGAACAGAGACTCTATTTTGGATGAGTTTCTTCTCATATTCATTAAGGAAAATTACTTGGGCAGCTGACAAATCCACAATTCACAAATCTAACATCTGCTCTTCTCGTTATGTCTGACGTGCGCTTGCTAGGGTTCAATGTAGAGTGATTGGGTCGAAACCACCGATTGAGCCCAAATTTCGTGTACGGAGGTTATTCGGGACGCTGATAACGAATCTGACATTAGTTTCTGAATTTGGGATGGATTTGGGTTGGTTACGGTAAGTAGGGGCCGCGAACATAGTAGATTTATTCCTCCGTGCGTACTCTGTTGGTCATACTCGTCCCAAACGCGATTCTATCTCTAAACTGCGGCAAAATTGCAAAAGGAGCATAATTTGGAATCTAGCGCATGAAGGCGAAACGAAAGCCATCCGGAGGGACCGATCCACGCCCATCAGATTTTGTGTTCACAGCACTATCCACTCGGCCACCTCGTCGGGCTGGCCATCATTCTCGGCCCGGTACTCCCGCTGGCGGGGAGCCTACTTGTGCGGCAGTGCAAAATTTCGTCGGCCATTTTCAGATCAACCAGGTGACGACGGCACCTGGTGAACACATCGTTGCATTCCTCGTGCAAAGCCCTACACGCTCACATGGGTTTCGTTATGAATCGTCACCGATCGCTCACAAGCTTCCCTTGTTAGAGTAGGAAAAAATTATTGACAAAAAATTATTGAGGCCACTTTTCTAAGGGCTCGTTTAGACGTGGGGCGGCACGCGGCGCGACCTAATGCAAAAGATGCAAATCGACCATACCGTGGGAATTCCCACGCTATGGTCGATTTGCATATTTTGCATTAGGTCGCGCCGCGTGCCGCCCCACGTCTAAACAAGCCCTAAAAGTGCCCGTTTTACTTTACTGATGAAAAAAATGCTCGAAATGTCAGGCCCTCATCAAAACGGAACTAGCATATGTAACCCTTATCACTCTCCGTTAACTGTAAAAAAAAAATCAGTTCAAAAGCATCAGTTCCTAAGGAGTTACATCCAAAAAAGTGAAAACGAATACCTTTTTGGCCGGCACTGTACGTACACGCGGCGGAAACACAAAAAACCATGAAATTAGGTAGTACTTTGGTGAGTATGGCGGAACTGAAAGGCAGGATAAAACGAAATTAATGCCTCACTGAGGTACATGTAGTCTATTTCAATCAATTATGTTGAATGGACAGTAATTTTCAATCTCGCCGTGTGAAAAAAATAGTTTTAGCAAGACTTTGTCCAGACGAAACACCTGCGTGGAACATAACAGCGGGTCTTCGTTAGCAGGTTGCCATAAGATGTAGAGAGATTTGTGAAGTATAATCCTGGTCACAAAGAGAACCGTCTAACTAGTAAGAGGGTTCGACCTCGTTCTAGAGAAGTAGTAAAAACGGGATAGAGATTGCTACTTCGAAGCCAAAGTGAAGCACCTGAAACATTCGTTCATTCTTCCTCATATACTTCAAACACAGCATTACCAGTGATCAACATGTAACAAGAAATCTTAGTTTTGGAAGCTTGAAAGCTAACGCATAACACGCATTTATGAGCTTGCTTTAGCCATAGGTTCGTGGAAAATACCCCTGGCTCTACATTATAATGAGTCTATACATCACCCACACATGAACACACATTGAAGAACTTCTCAGATATTCTCTAGAACTCCTTGAACGTTCCAGTGCAATGTGAGAAAACAAGTTAGCACTCAGAATAAACCATTAAAAGGAGAAGAGTAGGAAGACCTCTGTCAAAGTGCGTCTCTAAACACGCAAATGTAATACCAGAGCACAGAATAGAATTAGGAACCTAAAGCAATGAGCATTGGCCAGCCGACGTCCCGGCTTACTCGGAAAGAAACGTGAGGTGAGTTGATGCTCCAAAGGGTCACTTATTTGCACCCCACTGCGACCGTCTGTTTCAGTGTGTTTCAACCGACTGCATGAAATCTTCTCTTGATACCGTAATAGGGCGCAAAATTTAAATAGTCGTAGCCGGCTTCGCACTGCGACTCCTTTGCACTCCGGCTTTCTCCGCCGGTGAGGAAGTGCACACACTGGAGGGCATTCAGAGAATCGGTGGATGAATGCTAAGAGATTCCATTATACTAAGGACCACATGAGGTCATCTGCTGTCCCAACGAGATCTATGTCAACACTCGCGCCTATATCTCCCAGTCGGGACGAGATCTTCAACCTGCAACCACGCCGCTGCGCACGCTCCGCAGCCGCGAGTTCTGGCTACGTGCCAACGGCTATCCGATCGATTGCCAGCTGATTCGCCTCTTCTTAATAGCAGTTCATCACCGTCATTTTTTCACTCCTGCTTTGTTCCTGACTCGTTTTCTTTTTTAGGCTTTCTATTGCGCTGTTAGTGCTGTTGTTGTTTGTAGTGTTTTCCTTATTATGTTTTGATACTTCTGCGAATCGCTGATATATCTTTGCTAGTCATTGCTTCCTTTTCTTCATTTTGCTATTTTCAGATAAGACCGTTGCCGTCGCATAACCTGAACGGTCGAGCAAGAAGTGGCAGTGGGATGATCTCATATTTCCTCATTCGTACAAGTATCCAGTATCCACGCGGCCGATTACCCCTCTACGCATGTGTTTCGCGCGAAAAAGACAAAAAAGTGATAACAACGATAAGACTGATCGGAAATGAAAATGTATGTCATATTCGACTTTGCCGTGGTCGATTACTACTATAGACGAGTTCATAACATTTTTTTGAATCCTGATGTTTCGTAGTGAGGTGCAAGCAGTTAAAACAGTCCAAGAAACCATTGTAGCACATTACTCCACTTTACAAATTAGAAAAGGAATTGATAGCTATTGATAACGTACCTGAACTTCTGTCGATGCAGCGAGTTCTTCAGTAGCTCTTATGAGGACCTCAATTAAGAAATCAAGACGGGTACTCGAGGATCTATGCAGCACCTCTGTCTCCAATCTATTATGCCAGCGCATCAACGCGCTAGTCAACGAAAAATTTATTGAATAGCTGCTTTTACTGACTATTGGGATAGGAATATTTGGGAATATTTCCTCGAACCCATTAAAAAATGCAAGTGCCTCATCCGTCATGAAGGCTTTTGGCGAAAATTCAGGCATCAGGTTCTTTATCTCAGAAAACAAGTATGAGACATCAGAAGATTTCATGTGCCGGG
Source organism: Nippostrongylus brasiliensis (assembly GCA_030553155.1). NCBI lineage: Eukaryota > Metazoa > Nematoda > Chromadorea > Rhabditida > Heligmosomidae > Nippostrongylus > Nippostrongylus brasiliensis. The sequence goes on from CP130737.1 coordinate 6,521,796, forward strand.
AAATCAGAAATCTTGAATAGTATTGTTATAATCGCGAAAACAAATTAGGAACATAAGAGCGCACCTGCTGGCATTCCACGGTCCTTTCCATCAGGAACCATAAAAGCGGCCACCTTTAGAGTGTATCTTGTCAAATCAAAGGTGTCGTCGATTGCAACGCCACGAGCACTATATCTTCGTAGCCACTCCAGCTGTAATGGAGTAATGATCACTGGAAGGCAGCATTTGTGAAGATGAAAATCAGCCTTTTTCCCAGCTCATGTAGAAAAAATTCACTGTGATAAAGTTAAGTTAACGTGAAAAAGCAAATAAATAACAAATCATTATTAAAAAAGTACAGAAGTGAGTAAGTGTTCAAAATATACAAGAAGATCAGGAAATACCGTAGAACAGTCATTTCTCTATGCTGTTATTCGACCTGTCACAGCTTGAATGACCGGGTTCCTGGCATTTTGACAACTTTTCAAAAACCATTGATGACTAGGAATGCGAGGGAGGAAAGACGTGAGTGCAAAAATATATTACCTCTTTGATATTTTCTAAATGAGACGTCTTCCTGGACGCCATAAGTGAGTCTGGTGATAAACACATGTTCTGCACTTCGAGAAGTAACTCACGTGTTCGTATGTTAGCCCGCTTTGGAGTCTGAATTTTCGGACAATAGGAGCTTTTGACAATGATGAACTCTGAGCTCCGCCGACCTCGAGATTATATCCTTTTGAGACGGGTATTTCCTCCTTCCCAGGAACGTAGTGTATTTCCGAGTCCTTTGCAATGGGGGGATACCTCTTTTGTGGGGTCTTGCCTGAGAAATAGAAGAAAAATGATCAAATTCTCATGAAAACCGGCACAACCTCGTACACAAATAGAACAGTCACCATACGCAATAGAATGTAAACATAACAGCAAGTTTAAATGAAAAAAAAACAGAAAATTTTGGCAACACTTATCAAAGGAAGAAAACAAATAAATCGAGCGGAAAAGAGTTCCTCAGCAACTTGGTGGGGGAAGAGAAACAGTTTAGAGTAAATATAAGGTATAATAGAATTCAAATTCACTAACAAATTCGATATATAATTACCAGCCGTTCAGCGTCCTAACGGCCGCCGAACGTCTGTTCGGGAGCTTCGCTCCCAATTTGTATAAAAAAGGTGTTGTTTTTGAAGTTGCGGACTGGGTGGACGTGAAGTTTAGTTTACTAAAAATGGTTCATATCAGTCAAATGTTGTATTTTCCTCTTTTGTGAGAAGTTAGTCTGTTCGAAGTTGAACGGGGAAACATGACTCATTGGTTTTCTTGATAAGTTCACTGGTTTTACAAAGCAGGTGTTCGGGATCAGAACGACGCTGCTGGTGATAGTCTGGCTCAAAATGCACAACAAATCATATGGATCAAAATTTTATTTCAAAGTTATTTGAGAAGCAGTGGTGTTTGGTAAACGGGAATGTGAAAGTCGTGTGTTTCTCTGGAGACCGTTGATGTTGGCGGTCGTTTGTGGGGCTGTCGTACGCTGGATTGCTTCAGCAGAAGGAATCTGAACGATAGATTTTGTATATAGATAGAAGAAGATAAACGCATAAGAGCTAAAGTGCAGTTTCTTATTGCATTCGACACTCACTATAAATTGGTTTCTCAGAACTCTGCCAAAGATTACTCAATTGGTATAGTTTTTGAACGGTCGGGACACCTTGATGAAACGGAACACATCAATAGATCTCTGCTAAAGTGAGTTGTAGTGGTGGAAAGTTCTACTTCAGTTAGTAAAATAGCGATACCTGAAGCATATTCTCATTGGTGTAAACAGAAGCGAAATATAGTTAGTATAAGTGCTGACCTGAGGATTTTGCTATTCCGCTGAATACGTCCTATTCGAAAACTTCAGAAAATACTACATTTTTCACAACATTAGAGTTGGCTTTGATTAATAAGCCTTCTGGTTGACGAACTCTGGATAGTGCCGTGTACAGTTGTCCGTGGCTGAAGACGTCCTCAGGTAGAAACAGGCCAATGTGCGAGAACGTCTGTCCCTGACTCTTGTTTATGGTCATGGCAAACGCAACTCGAAGAGGAAATTGTCGTCGTCGCAGGCGGAAGGGTACTCCATCCCAGTAAAGGTCCATTCTTGGGATGAGAGTCAGCTGTTCTTTTCGCTGCCCGCTGATAAATCGGCACCCCAGCACAAATCGTCCTAGTGTTTCCACCGCTAGACGTGTACCGTTACAGAGCCCGTTATCGACATCGAGGTTTCTCATAGGCATCACGATTGTACCTTTCTTTAAATGCAATTCGTGCGGAGGCATCCCGGGTGGAGTGAGGCTATTCAGATACTCCGTTGGCATTTGGAACTGATCGACGTTACCGTCCACTATGGCCTCATCGACACTTCTGAAAATTTTCTCGTCAGTGCCTTGATTCAGCACCCGTAGTCGTGTCAAGGTGTCGGCGTTGATTGTGTGTACATGCGAGTTCTTGGGGGCCAAAATGGCTCTTTCAGCAAGGTCGTACACACTGCCTGGCTGAATGGTTTCTCCGAAGACCGATGTCACAATGTCTCCCGTACAGATACGATCTTGGGGCAATGCTATGCAACCGTCGGCATCGTTTACTTCGCCGTTGCCTACCTTCAGAAGAAATTCTTGCCACTCCACTGTCGCGTCTCGAGCACGCATGTTTGTACTGAGGCGCAGTTTATTAAAAAGCGGCCAAAGTAAGGAACGGCTGACGCATGCCTGTACCGTTTCTTCTCTTCCTCCATGCTGCACTATCGGTAGCGTTTGACGAAAGTCTCCACCAACGACAATGAGTTTATTTCCAAATGGACTGTTGTTCTGCATTACATCGCGGAGTAGAATATCCACGGCTTCGAAAGCTGCTTTAGATGCCATTGAGATTTCATCCCATATTATGACATCAGTTTCCATCAGTCGTCTTGCCTCTTTTTGTTGTCTTTTCATAGACGATGATCTATTTTGGTCGGCTACGATGAGTTTGAAGGCGGAGTGGACCGTGCGACCCTTGGGTAGAAGATTTGCGGCAATTCCTGTCCAGGCGACACATAACACTTTTTTGTGTCTGCCGATACAAATATTGTGAATGGTATTGTACAGATACGTTTTTCCAGTGCCTCCAGGTCCGTCTACGAAAAAACAACGATTTTCTTCACTGTCGAGAGCCGCGAGAATGCCATCAGCTGCGTTCTTCTGTCCTTCATTAAGTGTTTCGTACTGAGCAGCTCCCTCAGCAGCATGTGCTTCGAAGTTTACTGGAATGTCGGGAATTTCTGGCCTTTCGACTTGTGGAGCTATAACAAAGTCTTGAAGGCGTTTACCCAATTCTTGCATACGGTCCGCAACGTCAAAATAGGCAAAGAGGATAGACTCCTCAGCTGAAAATCCTCTATGAGTAAAGTCTTCAGCCATTGCTTGTGAAAACTCGTTCCAAAGGTTGTTAGCATTACTGATCTCACAGTAGCACAGTAGGCAAGCGAAGAAACCTCGCAGAGCAGGTGCCGTCTGAAAGTGGGCCGCTTCCATAAGACTTTCGCGAAAATAGTTGTCGTCATCTAGAAGACCTGAGGCTTTGGCGGCGTCTAGAAATCTATTATAGTGGACCCCGTTGATCGTTTTCAATGCGTCGAAAGAAGTAGCACCTTTGTGGTTAAGTAGCAAAATCCGTAGTGCATATCTCTCAGTGTCCATGGGGGACACAGTGAACATTCTTCCTATTGTGGGTTTATTTCCCCTGCCTCTAGGTTTCCATTCTCCGTTTCTGAATGTGAAATGGTTAGGAATTTCGCTATAGAACAGTTGCGGGCGTCTACTGGGCAGGCTTGACGTGTTGATGTCGAGGCTTCAGAAATTCTTCCACTCGCTCCGTTTAGCTTGAAGTATGCGGTGAGAGTAGAATCCCTCAGCGCCGCTTGAGCTAAAGCAACCTCCTCTCCACCTTCTTCGAACAGTACGGTTTGAAGGTTTGGAAGATGTACTGCCAGACGAACAACGCTGTGCGATGTGTCGTCCAAGTCGTATCCAAATATTCTGTGTGCTGCTTCTGGAGGACAAACGTAGCGAGCGTTTAGGTATTGTTTGATCTCATCAACGGTTTCGTTGTTACCTATTCTCAGTCTTGCCTTGTCTGTGCCCTTGTACACGTATTTGTAGAGGTATTGGTACATCACTTTGGCACTGTTCGCTGAGAAACAAAAATTTTCACTTGAACCGGTGAGTCTGTAGATGATCTTCATGTTCATGGGTCTGCCCATGGAGGAGATGTTCTGTAGGAGACTGTCCACGAAGTTCAGCTCGTTGAGCACATCACTTTGGCACTGTTCGCTAAGAAACAAAAATTTTCACTTGAACCGGTGTGTCCGTAGATGATCTTCATGGGTCTGCCCATGAAGAAGATGTTCTGTAGGAGACCACTAAAGAAGCTCAAGGAGTTCACCTATGCTAGTAGCACATCACCTTGGTATGGGTCCCAGGTGCTCGCTAAGAAACAAAAATTTTCACTTGAACCGGTGTGTCTGTAGATTATCTTCATGGGTCTGCCCATGGAGAAGATGTTCTGTAGGAGACCACTAAAGAAGCTCAAGGAGTTCACCTATGCTAGTAGCACATCACCTTGGTATGGGTCCCAGGTGCTCGCTAAGAAACAAAAATTTTCACTTGAACCGGTGTGTCTGTAGATGATCTTCATGTTCATGGGTCTGCCCATGGAGGAGATGTTCTGTAGGAGACTGTCCACGAAGTTCAGCTCGTTGAGCACATCACTTTGGCACTGTTCGCTGAGAAACAAAAATTTTCACTTGAACCGGTGTGTCCGTAGATGATCTTCATGGGTCTGCCCATGAAGAAGATGTTCTGTAGGAGACCACTAAAGAAGCTCAAGGAGTTCACCTATGCTAGTAGCACATCACCTTGGTATGGGTCCCAGGGAAAGCGTCCTTTGCGGAGTGCGTCCTATCATTGAGCGTGGGCCGTGGACCGCACACCGGGCGGACGGACGGACAAACAAACAAACATCTCTTGGTTTCGCTTATATATAGTAAGGATAAGGATAAGGATATGTCGACAACAAAAAGTTTGAATAACAAAATTTAAGATCAAACACAACAACATACCTGTTTGCTTGGGACATAACCAGTTCTCCTCAACCATCGCCAGCACCTCCTTATTCATTTCACCGTGATGATGGCATATATCACGTATAAGCGAACTCTGGGATATCACCTAACAAATATGTCATGGAAATTAAACGAAGTCACCCACACGGTATCACCTGTATCACCTGTATCACCTGTCGTCCCGTTGATCATCGATTTGCTCGAGCGGGCGCCAGTAACGTCTCCATTCGTCCCTGTCGCGTGCCACGGTAGACCAGTGGGTCCTGCTCGCTCGAGGAACACGAAGAGCATCGAATCGATCGTTCAAGGATTTGACGAAGAAGTCCGATCAGCGCTGAGGTGGGCGACCTGGGGTTCTTCTGACGTCCCGTGGAATCCAGTCAGCAACGGCCCTCGTCCAACGGTCGTCACGAAATCGCATTACGTGTCCGGCCCACCTGATCCTCGACAACTTGGCCCATGCGACTGCGTCTCTGATCTTCGACTGTCGACGTAGCTCGGAGCTCCGTATGCCGTCTCTCGCCTGGATGAAGCGAGTCACTCCGAGCATCCTTCTCTCTATACTTCGTTGCGCGACGCAAATCGCATGTTCATCCTGCTTGCGCAACGCCCAGGATTCCGAAGCGTACGTCAACGCAGGAAGAACCGTAGAGTCGAAGAGATGGGCACGGAGTCGGGCCTTGAATGCGCCCCAAGCCGCTCGTTTCCTCCTGCCCAGCTCTGGACTCAAGTCGTTGGTCATGTTGACTTCCCGACCCAAGTACACATAGCTGGACATTCAGAGATGTTCGTTCCGTTGAGCGAAAATGGGGCATCAGAAACGTATCCATTCCTCATGAACCCACACGGTATAGATCTGTAAATCTATATCCTACTAATCTACGGCAACAATACTTCTAACCTGCTACTAATCTACAGCAATAATACTACTAACCTGTTTATTCTCGCCTTCCTTTCGCGTCGCTTCAGACTCGGCAATCAGTTCTTTAATGAGGCCACACTGTTTGTTTATCGTTTCCACAGCTTGTCGGGCAGAACCGTAAGCTTCACTGCTAATGGCTTTCGTTTCGGCAGCAAGATTGTCGACCCCCGCCTCCCTAAAACGAAAATTCATTGAAAGACCAATTTAACTGGAATAAGACTACATAAAAAAATTAGCCCACCTTTACGTTCACGGCCATTTCCAAAACTGTGGATGCTGTCTCCTTCAGTACGCTACTTACAGCAGCACTAAAGTATCGAATAGAATAATAGTCAATAAAAGCAGCTATTTAATAAACTTGTCCTTGACTAGCGCGTTGATGCGCTGACATAATAGATCGAAGACAGAGGTGCTGCGTAGATCCTCGAGTACCCGTCTTGATTTCTTAAGGAGGTCCTCATAAGAGCTGCTGAAGAACTCGCTGCATCGACAGAAGTTCAGGTACGTTATCAATAGCTATCAATTCTTTTTCTAAATTGTAAATTGGAGTAATGTGCTACAATGGTTTCTTGGACTGTTTTAACTGCTTGCACCTCACTACGAAACATCAGGATTCAAAAAAAATGTTATGAACTTGTTTATAGTAGTAATCGACCACGGTGAAGTCGAACATGACATATATTTTCATATCCGATCAGTCTTATCGTTGTTATCACTTTTTTGTCTTTTTCGCGCAAAACACATGCGTAGAGGGGTAATCAGCCACGTCGATACTGGATACCTGTACGAATGAGGAAATATGAGATCATCCCACTACCACTTCTTGCTCAACCGTTCAGGTTATGCGACGGTACATGACCCCATATAGATGCGGGAGTCGAACGCAGCACACCGGTCTGCTCCTGCCTTTTACTCACCTGATGGCATAATGTCTTCGATACTCGAACCAAGAATGCAAGTTGTGGGTCCACGCTGCATGTGGAAGGACGCAGCATGGGAGCCAATGTCTGGCCTGTAAGAAAGGGGAATATGTCCCATGCATGGTGGACTAAAATGAATGTTAAAGCGAATTGTCTTATCCAACGCATTGTTTAACGAAATGCGAGAAGTAAGCCAACAGCAAAACGAACAAGTGAAGGGGAAAATGGTAGAATCATCAGTCTTCTGTCACAAGGCGAAGACAGCAAGCTGTCGTAATCATTGTATTGTTCGATGAAATTGATTAGGTAAGTAGCCAACAGCGAAACGAGCGGGTGAAGGGAGGAAATTGGTCAGAATCACAAGTGTACCGCCACGAGTCCTCCAACACCTGCTCAAAAGTTCGCTCTTTTGCGAGAAAAGTGCACTGCCAGTTAAGAAAAACGGACCGAAATATGATGGAGCTCACCTTCCTCCCCGAATGATCCAGACTCGGCTGTAAGAGTATGGCAGTACAGCAAAGTAGATGGAGTAATGCACAACATTCAGTACAAGTGAATAAAGCGTGGAATAGTCGAATAGACGGAATAGTAGCAGTGGAGTGATGGCTGCGACGACAACGGTCTTATCTGAAAATAGCAAAATGAAGAAAAGGAAGCAATGACTAGCAAGGATATATCAGCGATTCGCAGAAGCATCAAAACATAAGAAGGAAAACACTACAAACAACAACAACACTAACAGCGCAATAGAAAGCTTTAAAAAAGAAAACGAGTCAGGAACAAAGCAGAAGTGAAAAAAATGACGGTGATGAACTGCTATCAAGAAAGATGCCATTTATAAGTACACCGCGACTGCGGCGTATTTCATGGTGTAATGCGTGACGCTGCACACACCTACTCTATGGTACCGTAATCCACACATAGCATAATAAGTGTTCTTCCACTTACGTAGTGCTACTACTCTGATCAGATGTGCTCCTACGCAGTTCTACTTTCTTTTTGGGACAGGAACATTTTCATGGTTCCATACTACACATGCAAGCAGTGCTTTGGCGCTTTGAGAAAGGCTTCTAATCCGTGCTACCTATAATAATATATGAACAAATTTTCCCGAGCGTGTTGTTTTTCATGTTGTTTTAGTCTTTCGGTAGTGGTTTGCTGGCTTACTTTACGTTATATTAGTGCGACACAACAGCTTCATCATCACTCGTTTATAGCATCGTTATATGTTTATTTGAACCACAGAAATGCAGATATGGTAGGAAGAGGCTAAATTTGAATAAGATAAACACTAGATGTTAAAAAAATGCGAGTAACACAGTCCATTCATAGTGTATTAAGTACTTACATAAAAGGGTGACGGTTAACATGAAATTTTGAGGCGAAATCGATGTACCCTCCCCTGCCTCTCCTCTGTTACTTTCCTTATTTCTTTCGTATTTCCTATGCATCTTGTGATTTGGACGTTCCTGGCTCAGTCGCGTCATCTGCTTCGGAGGCTGCATTTTTTGGAGCTTTTCCTTTCTTCCGAAGTTGCGCTCTCTGAAGCAATCGTGTTGATTTCTGTTCTTCAATAAAGAAGCTTTTAAGGTTGCCAGACATCTCGTTCACATGGCTGCGAGCCAAAGCGACTGCACGGTTTTTTTGCATGCTGTCTGAATCCCCCTACTATCTTAGCACTTAGGCATATCTACGGTGCTCTTCTTACTTCTGTGATTCTGACTTCTCGAGCGTGTTGGAATTTCTCGTGTCCTAGCTGTCACGTAGGAGGACAAGAGTAATTGAAAGGACTAACCGTGTAAAGATCTACGTTTTTCACGTTCACGTTGACGTTTTCGCGGAAAAGTCTCTCCTCAGACGGCGAATAACATAATCCAAAGAATGCTCTAAAACGAGTAATTACATTAATTACCTAATTCTTGATTTGCTAGTGGATAATTACCTTCTAAAAGTGACTTTATAAAGTTTTTCTGATCCTCCGTTAGTCGAAGGAGCACCGGCTCTACACTATGACCGGCATGACCGAAACATCCTTTCATGGATATTGAGCCATTTTCATTTGTAGTGACGTTTACGTAGCAGGAGCAGTAGATAACGTCCTTCTTACTAGGTTTTGCCCTTCGCTCACTTCTTCCCTCACGTTGGCCTGAGCGGTTGCACCTAAAGCATTTTGAACATTGTTCAATTGGGTATCACACCTTTGCAACTTTCACTTTTAAAACTTTGGTACCTTAGCTGGTACGTATTCCCTCTCGTGTTCCTTTTGAATAGTGAGGTTACTGTAATCTCACACTTTTCTTTCAACCATGCCTGTAAAAATATACTGCAGTTATTTTCCCACTGATTAACTGACTGTTGTACCTCGAAAATTTCTTCTGATTCAAAAGTGAGCGAGTGGTCTGTGTAGTCCTGCTCTTCACCATTCGCTCCGTCATCGCTATGCTTCATGTAACAATGGCCAGCCAAACTCTCTTGGTCCAAAAACTTGTCTGCACAAATAGGGCACGTGACGACCGTCTCTCTGGATTGTGCACTCTCTGCTTTGAAACCTTTCTTCACCTCCTCAATTTGTTCGTCCGTGTAGTGGTGCAACCTCCTTAGGTGCGGGTACAAATTTCTACGTAACATCACTTTATTGCAAACTTCGCATGTCGCGTCTCCGCTGGTTGACATGATCTTCAACGAAAAATTAAAAACTAAGGCCACAATATAATCACCAAGCGATAGGAAAAATATGAAAAAAGTTAAATGGAGAGTAAGAGGCAACAACCCAGACTTCAGCTGTTTACTATGCAAGCGTTGTGAAACATAAATTTGTGCGAAGTGATGAAATAGACAACGATGCGAGCTCAATCGCTTTCGTCATTAACTTACCCTTCAAGTCATCTACAACGCGGCCTCAGTGGCCTTCATTGGCAGTAACCGTTCTATCATGAACACAAACGTTCAGGATTTTCTGTCGAGGTAAGTCGGATAGCAGCAGTTCATGAATGTCAAACACTTCAGTGAAGAGCGTTACCCAGTAGTCACATTTGCTACTGGCAAAGCACTCCAGCACTGAATATGTTCCGACAAACGAGTAGGGTTAGAAGGAGTTTAGAATTAACAGTAGATATAGTTGTCGTTGGAATATAGCGAATAGTTGTCGTTGGAATATAGCGAATAGTTGTCGTTGGAATATAGCGAATAGTTGTCGTTGGAATATAGCGAATATAAAGGCAATAGCAGAATACAGAACAACCAGGAAGAAGGCAGCAACAGAGCAGTGTCTGCCTTGACAGGTGCGCGCAGGACGAATCACCTGGAAAAATAGTTTTTCTAGCAAGAAAACGGTTCCTCGAAAAGGAGAAGTTGTGTAGTGGAAGAATACATTGAACAATTCGAAGACATACTGAAAGAATGGTCTTGTACGGATAACACACCAAATACAGGATAGATCAAGCGGATGGACAGCGAAATCCATTATAAACACTATAAGATACACCGCAGCCATGGTGGAGGAACACTTATTATGCTATGTGTGGATTACGGTACCATGGAGTAGGTGTGTGCAGCGTCACGCATTACACCATGAAATACGCCGCAGTCGCGGTGTACTTATAAATGGCATCATCAAGAAAAGGCGAATCAGCTGGCAATCGATCGGACAGCCGTTGGCACGTAGCCAGAACTTGCGGCTGCGGAGCGTGTGCAGCGGCGCGGTTGCAGGGTGGAGATCTCGTCCCGACTGGGAGATATAGGCGCGAGTTGTGTCAACGTAAACGCGTACTCGTAGTAATACCGTAAGTAACGTCCCTTGGATAAGTTCCAATCTAATCGATCATCCCGACCAGGCTCTAGCGTGCCCGATAGCTCAAAGTGGAGGGCGAGAAGTTCAGAAAAGTTTACGATAATGAAAGCTGCCACATGCCATGAATCTTCAAAAACATCTATTAATATTATTAATATTATTAATACATATGCAGATTTGATGTATGCTCTTGTGCCGAACGAGGCTAGTGAGTGGATCAAATCATATTATGGCCATAATAAAATTCGATTCCCCTGTTAATCTCGTTCGGTATGTATGACGTGTCGAGCTGTCGTGTCGAGCTTTCAAAAACAGAGAACGTGAGGAGTTTTACATATGTTACAAAAGGATAGGTGTTGCCCAGGGGTACATGTTCCGCATAAACGACTGATATCTACACCAATAAGCATCTACAACCGGACTGCAGTTGCTGTGTGGCATAGGAAAAAGTCTCAAAGTCGTGATTTTGAGCCTTTGTGACAGGTATGTAGTTTGACAATAGCTACGCTATAATATTTTCAGCTCCACTTTTCCCACACAATTTTTCTTGTGGGACCAGCGCTTCCACACTACGGTATCGTCGGTGAATTTCCGCCAAAACGCGATGTAAACGATATAGATTAGTCGCAATCTTTTCATTCAGATTCGCAGTGGATCCCTGGGTAAAGTGCCAAATACAGGATTTTTATTATTCCTTGTCAATTTCAATGACGAAAGAGCACTACTGACATCCTATTGAGAAGGACACAGCTCAAGTCCGTTGCATACCCTGCGGCACCGATCACGGCACAGAATACAGCATTTAGGCGCGGACATATTCTTGTCGTGGTCGGTGCCGGGTTCGGTGCCGGTGCTCAGCACCTCGCAACGCCTTCAGGAACGAGCTTTGAGCCGGATCGAATCCTTAAAATTTTTGAAGTCTTGAAATTTGCAACTAGTTTATGCAATTTGAAATTATTTCCTCGACCACCGGTGTACTATGTATATGTTGAATAGTGCCCGTTTTTGTATAAAAAACAAAGGAGCGGGACTCTACATGTTGTAGACTTCCAGGAACGACCACATGATAAATCGTAAAGCTAGTGGGGTACCGATCGATACCGTCCCTCATCACTGCGGAGTTTTAAGCGAGATTGAAATGCAATAGATAGTGCAGTGGTTGGTGTAGCGCCATTAACTGAAGGGGGAGGGAGCGGTTTGCGGCTTCTTAACAGCATACTGTATTGACAGAGATCACATGACTAGTACGGTCGACCAGCATTCGGTGACTTCAGCAAGGACGGGAGTCACCAATCGCAAGTGATCGGCTGATCGACATCGCTAGTACTAATGACCAATCGTACAAGACAGCTCTTGGTGGTAAAGACCAGTATCGAGCGCTTATCGCCTCTATCGGCTGAACTTAATAAACGGCGATCCCATTACATTATAGACTGGACACACATGTAGGTGTATGGATGGAGGGACATTGTAATTACCGAAAATAACGACTCTTCAAATTCGAGTTTATTAACTACGGAACAACCGATGCTGAACAAGTTATCGACTCCCACTACGGTCTCACTGAATGCCACCGCTGTCTATCTGAATAAATTGGGTTGCATTTCTCCACCAATGGGTGACCGAGTGTTAACTATCAGTGGGTATTGCGGCTTAATTATTGGTGCGCGGTGCTTCACCTTTGAGAAACTGCAGTTACTGTTGCTGCAATCAAAGAATGTCATTCGTGTAGTGAAGAGGTAAACAGGTAATCATCGGTACAATCATTTTTTTCTAGAACACGTCAATGCCGTGCTGATCACTTCACGCACCTTTCGGTGACGTTATCACGGCGTCGAACAACACAGAAGATCAGGACTATTTGTCATTTAATGCCACGGAAGATCAGTTAACAAGTCAGTAAATTCACTAGAGTGCCAATGAATTTCGTTTCGTAACATTACAAAGTGGGAGGAAGATTAAGTAGAAAGCACCACAATTCTCAAAGTTTTTTAGTGCAAAAGCCAAAAACTAACAAGGCTACTAATTAATATTTTATTTATTTTATTCATTTATTTGTTACATCCTAAAACATGGATGTGCTGCTGAATAAGAAAAATGTGTTAGTTAGACATGTCGTGTCCGATCAGAATCCACAAGCTTGAGTGGGCTTCTGATAAGGACGAACCGCCCACCGAGCAAGACCCGCACGGGGCAGTGCCGGCCGAACCTCCCGCGATGGGAGCTTCTCCATCTTCCTCCTCGTTATCATTAATTATAGATCATGTATGAATAAACAGTAATGCTAAGAGTACAAGGCAGAAGTACATTAGGAAGAACTCTCCTCTAGTGCATCATATTAGGATTGGCCATCTTTAATATGACATGGAGATCCCGGGGAGATCTAGGAATGATTAGTGCTTCTGTCTAATTTTTTTTTCTCTCACATCCCACATACATAATTTTCTAGTGCTCTATTCTTTCGGAAAATGGGGAATTGGAACGGGTTGAATATAGTGCACATATTTTTTCTCGTCCAAACCCTGTATAAGCAACTTCTCCGGGAGAGGAAGCCGTGCCTCCGGTAGTGGAAAGTATATTCTATCAAAAAAAAAATTTGGAAAAATGAATTTTTCTCATCTCTTCCTTCTCTCTTTTTATTTTCTTACTCCTTTCCACGACCGTCGACTTCATTGAAAAAATTTTCCTCCACCTTTCTTCAACATGTCAAAGGATTTTTTTTTCTCTTCAATCAATGAAGTTCATTTAACTTTCACCAGATTTTCAACAACTACTTCCCGTAATCTTGCCATACTAGGCTTGGGGAGAGTGAAATCAGGGGAAAGACTTTCACCAGATTTTCGATGACTACTTCCCGTAATTTTGCCATACTAGGCTTGGGGAGAGTGAAATCAGGTGAAAGAGTGGGCGGATTCTCTAATTGCTCGACAGTTTTTGAAGCCTTTCTTGATCTTTTTTTGAAATTATCCCCAAGTTTTTTCGAAACATTGGGGCGGAATAAAATCAAGAAAAAAGCCTCCCACACCCTCCGGAGGGAGGCACATCATCGATGCGATAGTTCAGAGTCAAGCGCACGATGCTCTACTCCGGTGGAAAAAGAAGATATAGTCCCAGCCGTAAAAGAAGGCTGATGCCAGCGATAGGTAAGCTGATGTAGTTCCAGCCGTAAAAGAAGGCTGATGCCAGCGATAGGTAAGCTGATGTAGTTCCAGCCGTAAAAGAAGGCTGATGCCAGCGATAAAAGCTGATGCCAGCGATGAGAGCTGAAGTAACGATAAGTCGCGCAATAAAAAAAATCCTCGAGGTAATATGAATAATATTCCTAGTTACAGCTATCAGAGCGTGTGGTGTTTCTAAGATTTAGACCACCGAGGAGTGGTGGTTTAAAAATCCATAAACCGCCCGGGTGAAAAAAAGGTTTTTGAAACTACTAGCGAGTAAAGTTTTTTTTTTGTCTATTGAATTGATAAAAAATACTGCTCCTGTTGAAAGGGATACCCGCTAATAGTAAAAATCCACCCGTATTTACTCAGGATGGCCCGTTCGTAATGATAGTGAGTAATTAGAAGCAGATACCGTAGTCGTATTCTGATAGGAACGCGTTCCCCATGCATGGCGCAACCTAACCTAGGCAAGCAAACAAGCCTGACCGTTCCCAAACCGAGAGACCACTGATAGGTCTTATCAACGGTCAATAATTTTCGTGCTACAAACAAATAGCAACCATGTAGCGGCGTATCAAACAAGATAGTGTTAATTTTCTGGTGCACCATATCAATATTTTTCTGAGGAAATGAAACCTTCCCATTGCTGTGAACAATACGAAAAAAAAACTTCTTTATTTACGAATAAACACATGAGACCGCAAAGGTATTTGTAATGGTGGAATACAGCGTGTGGCGGAGTGCGGTGGCCTAGATTAGTTCTCCATTTTCTTACCATAGATGACGGCAAAACTCGCGGAGGTGTGCGTAGTTGTGTGTCGAAGTGCGGATTATCTGAAATAATGACTTTTTTTTAGAATATCAAGGAAAATGAAACATCATTTTTTGGTTATTCCTTTTTTTTTCTATACATACCTCGTCGACACTGCTGAGGATCTTCCTATTGTTTTCCACTGTCTTCGTTAGCTCCTCTCGGTGGTGCGCCTGAACTGAACTCAGGTATTCGTGCTGCGCACGAATGTCCCTGTCCTGCCTTCTGGCTGCACTTATTTCCTCCTGCAGATGAGCCACCTGAAAACGAGAGAATGGACGAAATTATGATGTAGGCGTGACCTACGACTGAATGTTCTGATGCAGAGAGAGCTGTTGATATGCTGGTGGCTGGTAGAGCTGTTGATATGCTGGTCACGATCCCAGAACAATATTTTCCCAACAACCTGCTCTGGTACAGGAAATAAATAAGAAACATCGTTATCATTCTAGAATACTCAACTTTATTCAATCGATATACAGCACCTTTCCGGAACAACCTTTTGAAGTTTTGAAAAGTAAGGTACCTCAACAAAACCACAAAGATGACTTTATACAAACAATGTTCCATCTTTTGAATACAACACAACAAGAAACATTTCACCATTCTTCATCTATAAAGAAACGGCATATCGACCCCATAGGTAAAAGTAGTTTCCGTGCTATTGCCGATTTTGCGCATAAACCAAAAAACTACCCTCTACATAGATTACTTACGGATAAATCTGCTAGGATAGCACATCACGTTTCTCTACAAAATCAACCTGATTTCACTACTAGGGGAAATGACATGTCTTTGTCACATGAAGATCGACACAACCAACAGCATTTCGAGTTCAATTCCAAGCTGCAATTTCTCAAACTTAAAATGGATGAGCTTATCAAGAACGACTTTCAGTTTGTATTTGACCGTATCTGTACTTTGATGAATTTCAAGATTCAAACGATTAAAAACATGGCAGCAATATCTCCCACTGCAGCTGCTCGAATTTTGCTTGGTCGCGAGGATATTTTTGCCTTATCGGCGGGTGATGTTTTAGTGGTATCCAAATGTAAACCAGTAACAGTGGATGAAATACTACTGGACCATAGAATAGGGAATAAATGTTTTTTATACACGCCCGTTCGTGTAGCTAAGACAATTTATTTCGTCCAACCAGGTAGTAGAGACTTAACTACTTATAGTCCGGAAGCGGACTGTGGGCATTTGCCTCAGGACATATACAATGATGGTTTAAATCACTATAAATCCGCAGCAGGATATGTTCCTGTGTCTCGGATACATGTAAGCCTTCCCACAGCATTCAAACAGGAAAATTTTGTGTTTAATGCTCCACCAATTTTTCATTCAGATTTGGCAAAGTTTACCACAGAAATTCGTTTATTAAATAATCAACTCAATCAATTTTCTTCTGCTTCAAATAACATAGGTGAAATTGACCAATCTTCTTTCGTCTCCGATGATATTAAGAACAGTTTGACCAACACAGTTGGTTCCATTGAAGAAAATGCAGCTGAAATTTTGCAATCTCAAAAGGATAAGATACTCAACTCCGATACTTTACACAAATCAGTGAGAGTAGCAGTGATTATCATTTTCACTCTATTCTCGTTTCTTTTGTTGCTTTTAACTTGTGTATGTTATCCTTACCTTCGCAATTTTCTAATACTTATTTTGCGGCCAACAGCAATTCTAACCTCATTTCTTACATCTTATCTTGTAGTCCAATCAAAGCGTCGGTATTCGAACAAACAATCGTCAGCTCCAGACGGTTTACTCCACAATATGTCCAAGCAGGTATCTAATCCCTTACAGGAGTCCACAAAAGTAGAGGATTCCGTGAAAATCAATATATATCCTCCTTTGGAAAAACAAAATCACAAACCACCTACGGCAAAAACCGTTCGCGAGTCCCCAGTTCTGACATTTCTTCCTAAGGTAAATTCTATACAAAATGTAAACGTTCAAACTATGATTTACATACCTGTAGAACTAAATTCCGTTCCAATATTCGCTTTACTGGATACTGGCTCGGCTTTAACCATACTTTCCAAATCCATTGTAGAAAAACTGAATACAAATATTCATTGTTCAGACATTAATGACGCTGTCACAGCCAATGGATCTCTCATACAATTTGTGGGTAGAATAACTGTTCTTTTGTCAATCGAAACCATTCATAAAAAAGTAATTTGTTACGTAGTTCCTAATGACCAATGTTCATCTGACTTCATTATAGGCAATGACACTATAGGCATGATATCTTCCAACCTAACCATAAATTATGCCAACAAAAATGTTTCTTTTGATAATATTACAATCCCTATAATCGAACCATCCTTTCGGAATAATGATAAATTTGTGTTTCCAGTTTTTTTGAAATCGAATCTTATACTAAAACCTTCAACAGATAATGCTGTTTTCGGCAAAATCTCAATTCCTTTTCCTGCATCCTGGGAATTTTTCGTATCTGACACTTTGGAATACTTTCTACCTATGGGTATTACAGTGGGGAAAACCCTTGTCTGTCCATCCACACATGGAAAGGTGTTACTACGCATTTATAACTCCACCGATACTACCGTTAAATTATTGCGAAATATGCTAATCGCAAACGCTGTTTTGCTCGGATCCAATTTACAGCACGCACCTATATTCTCGATTTTTCCTAACGAAACTTCGGAAAGCCGCGAAGTCGATGAATATACACCGCCCGAAGTAGATTTGGACAAAGATATGCCTCATTTTCCAACATCAGAATCAGTTCCATTGATAAAACAAATAAAGCTTAATCCATCTGTATTAGATGAGCTACAGTTTCAACAGTTCAACGATCTTTTGGAACGGTATAGCGACTGTTTTGTAGGACCGGATGGGGAGTTAGGTCATTATAAGGGACCAATAACCCATAGTATTAATTTTGTTCCCCATAAGCCGATTCCACAGCATCGTCCTTATCGAGTTCCTCTCGAGAAAAGGAAAGAAATAGAACGTCAAATTGAGCAAATGCTTCGTTCTCGCTTGATTGAGCCCAGCACTAGTAAATTTGCTTCTCCAATAGTTTTGGTTAAAAAAGGCTCAAATAAAGACCAATGGCGTTTTACGGTAGATTATCGTAAAATCAACGCTATTACCGAGAATGAAACATACTGCATGCCACATATTCAGGACATAATTGACTTGGTAGGAGGAAATGAAATTTATACAGTTCTTGATTTCAAAAGCGGTTTTTTCCAAATACCACTTGAAGAAAAACACAAAGAACGAACAGCGTTCTCATCATTTCTTGGTTTGTATCAGTTCACAGTAATGGCCCAAGGACTAAAAGGTGCACCAGCCACATTTCAACGAGTAGCTAACAGTTTGATTCGAGAGCTTAAAGCTTGTTGTTTTGCATACATAGACGACATAATTGTCGCTAGTATGTCGATTGATGACCATTTATGCGATTTACAAGAAGTTCTTGAACGCATTCTCCATTTCGGTATGAAACTCACTCCTGAAAAATGCTCCTTCTTCCAGACTGAAGTTAAATATCTTGGTGTTTTGATCAGTAGGAATGGATCTCGACCTAATCCGGAGAAGGTTTCGAGCATCTCGAACATTCCCCAACCGACTAACACCAAATCTGTCAAGTCATTTTTAGGAGCCGCCTCTTATTTTCGTCGTTTTATACCACGATTTGCTGAGGTGGCATCTCCTCTCAATGAATTGCTTGTCAAAAATGTTTCTTTTGTTTGGTCACCACCATGTGAAAAGGCTTTCAATGCATTGAAACAGGCACTAGTTCATGCACCGATTTTGGTACCCCCTACTTTTGGTCTGCCATATATTATACACACCGATGCTTCTACAATAGGGCTAGGTTGTTGTTTGCTACAGACCAAAACCGCCACAGGCGACGACCATCCTATAGCTTACGGCAGCCGTTCTCTCAATATACATGAGAAGCGATATGCTGTCATTGAATTAGAAGCTTTAGCGATAGTATTCGCACTCAAACTTTTTTACCCGTATGTAGCTAATGCTAAAATTACGGTAGTAACTGATCATGCCCCCTTAAAGTCACTAATGCATCGATCAGATCTTGTTGGGAGATTGGCTAAGTACCAAATCTCGATACAAGCTTACGATATTACTATCGAGTACAGACCAGGAAAACATAATACGTTTTGCGATTTCCTTAGTCGTCTTCCCACGAGTAGTGTAAATTCCATTCAACCAACTGCTTTGCCTACTTTATCAGAAATTAGGCAGAGTCAGGAACGATCTGAATATAACGAACTTTTATTATACCTAAGAGGGCAGACCTCTCATTTAACAGATAAACTCAAAAAGGTATCTAAATATTACACTCTCTTTAATGACTCTTTGTACTACACTCATGCGGGAGAACCACGACTTTTTATACCGGATGAACGGATGCAAACTGATCTGATATCTCTATATCACGACAATCCTTTGATCGGTTCGCATCAGGGCATTAAAAAGACACATAATGCCATCCAAAACAAGTACTACTGGCCTTCTCTCCATAGCGACGTCGTAACGTACATACAAACTTGTCCGGTGTGTCAAAAGATAAAAACACCCGCAGGACATATCATACGTGAGGAATTAGGAATATTTCCCATTCCTCAACGACCTTTTCAACGAATTCATATAGATATAATTGGCCCTTTGCCACAATGTCTACATGGATATCGTTTTATTTCGATCTCTGTTTGTGCTTTTAGTAAATTTGTGATATGCACACCTCTCGAAAACCAAACCACAGAACTAGTAATCAAAGCTCTAATAAATGATGTAATTTCGAAACATGGTATCCCAAACGAGCTAGTCTCGGACCGTGGTTCAAATTACACCAGTGAAATGTTCTCTAAAATAAACTCCACCTTAGGCATAATTAACAAATTTACTACTAGTTACAATCACAAGGCGAATGGACAAGCTGAACGAATCGTCAAAGTCATCAACGATTCTCTAACGGCGTATTGTTCGGAAGCCCGAGCAATATGGTCTGATTTATTGCAACCCATAGTGTTCGCTTATAACTGTAGTATAAATTCAACTACAGGTTATAGTCCATTCTTCCTTGTCCATGGACGTCATCCTATCACGTGGAGTGACGTATTGCATGGACTCCCATCCACTCTTGTATTTGCCACCGACAGCTTCGCAGATCAGTTTGCCGCTGGATTGAAGAACACCATCGTCAGTGTGGGACATGCGATAGCTGACAAAACATCCAAATACAAGGCTGGATACGATCTACTTCATAAGGTATTCCGAACGGAAATTTCCATTGGAGATTTAGTGCTTCTCCATGACGACACTGTTCGTCCAAAATTTTCTGCCCAGTGGAAGGGTCCGTTCCAAGTAGTCGAATTAAACCGTCCTAACGTAACAATAGTTACACTTTCGGATCGCCATAAGCGACAAACCGTGCATATGAACCGACTTAAGTTATATTCTCCGCGTTCAGCGACGGCCAATGTTTCTCTACCAAACACTACATCACTTCCAACGAGTTTGGAAACATCGGAAGTCGTTGAACAACCAATTAGGCGATCACGCCGTTTGCAGGATAAATATAATTTCAGAAGGAGAACAGAATCAGTTTGTTCGGATCAGAGCGAATCTGATTGATAGGATTGGATTATTTTAGCCGCATAGCGCATCTTGTGAAATAAAAAAAAAAACAAAAAAAAAACAAATTTCTTTGAGTTGGCGGTTCAAAGAAATCTAGGGCATAGCATTGAAAACGCACTTTTGCAATTAACAAAACAGATTTTTCACTCTAAGCACGCTCGTATATTGATCGCTTTGCGATAACTTTCCAGATCAATATCCGTTTCGTTTAAAGATACCATAGGAATGCAACGTATGGGCTGATTAGAACCATCAGTTCTTTTCTCATGCCAAATTGTTGACACCCATTTCATAATGATAATCCATAATCTTTACTAGGAATAGTTGTTTTAGTAGAAGCCTTACGAACAATAATTTTGATATTTTATAATTGTCTATGAGATAAGCTTCTTCACGATTGTAAATGGTATCATCTGTGTTAAACGCAACTGATTTTTCATGCATGATCAACCATGATTCACTATCGCTCGAGGACGAGCTCTTTTTTGTGTGGGTATGATACCAGCCACCAGCATATCAACAGCTCTACCAGCCACCAGCATATCAACAGCTCTCTCTGCATCAGAACATTCAGTCGTAGGTCACGCCTACATCATAATTTCGTCCATTCTCTCGTTTTCACCATTTTCCGCAAGCAGTCAGTAGTATCAGTCGTAACTAGGAAACTAGTTCATTGATAAGCTGACAGCAGGGACCCTGCCAACACTCCAACTTCATGGCATTCTTCAAAATGGGTCGGGAATGGCGACTAATGGACGTGGCGACAATCACCCAAGACACCATGAATCGATCCTGGCTCAAAGCTCGAGGACGAGCTTTATTAGAGGAATGGAGATGTCGTGTCCGATCAGAATCCACAAGCTTGAGTGGGCTTCTGATAAGGACGAACCGCCCACCGAGCAAGACCCGCACGGGGCAGTGCCGGCCGACCCTCCCGCGATGGGAGCTTCTCCATCTTCCTCCTCGTTATCATTAATTATAGATCATGTATGAATAAACAGTAATGCTAAGAGTACAAGGCAGAAGTACATTAGGAAGAACTCTCCTCTAGTGCATCATATTAGGATTGGCCATCTTTAATATGACAGACAGAAATGCTGTTCAGACACAAAAAAAAACAACAAACGTTCAGAAAAAGTGGTATTAGTAACAATTTTCAAAAAAGGAGCTCAGAAAAAAAGGAATATACATAGCATGAAAGTATAAACGACATGAATTATTCAGGCAGGCGAAAAATATTAATTAGAGTAGGAACAGTGTAGCAAAGCCACAAAATGAATATGTAGTAGAAATTAGTTGTGAACATATAAAAATTGAAAAAAAGAAGCGAAAAAAGTAAAAAAGAACAAAAATCGTGACGCACCCGAAGAGTGCCCCACGAGGGTGTTAAGTACATCTTCATCGTCCTCGTCGCTAGGTAATAACACCGTGTTTTCATTCAGGGATTACGAAACACACGGGAGACAACCATACTTGAAAACATTGATGAGTCGTTTGTTCCTATGCATGCACTCCTATGGAAAGAATTATTAAGCTGGGGATAGAATGGTCCCGATGGAGTTCATCTATTAATATCATATGCAACAACAGCTAAAAATATGTACCTAGATAGTATCGGAAAGGAAGGCGGCAGGAGATTCGGTCTGTGCTACTTTGGTGGGCCCGTGAACGTTTGTTTGACTGCAACGATCAATCGATTTACCGCAAGTGATCTACCGATCACAAGAACTACCCAATCTCTTATTTTCAGCACTGCATTATTCTGTCATTCCAGAGGCGCTTCATTGCATATTAAATTTGAACACAGTTTTGAGATGTTTTGGCTAAGAATAAATTACTGCTTCTTGCGGGTTTGTCAGGTTTGTGTCGCTATGCAGCCACAAATTTGTTTTAAAATCACCCTAAACACATTATCGACCGTAGGAGCTTGGTAGATAAGAAAATTTCTGCAGTAGGGATACACAATCGGAAGGCGGGGTTATTTCCAACCTGTGGTACAGCGTCGACATTTTCACTATTAAGAAGCATTTTCCGAACAGAAGACAAAGCAGGGAGCTATCGGAACTATATGTCTATCAAATATGTTGGAAGCTACGAATACTAAGAAATTTTGAGGAAACCTGTGCAGCACTCTCAAGTCAGCATCGTTTTTGTCTACTTTTTTAGCAGCTGGAAGCCTCCGAAAATGCAACAGAGTTGCCAAGCATCCCTGTCAGTACGTAGCTTTTGTATTTTTAGCAAATACGTCATGTAAAGGATAACGTTATCCTGAAAATCTCACTGCTGAAGCTCTATAGCAATAACAGATCATCTTATTTCTCAGGATCGGGCCTTGAGGTTTGCTCTTGCCCTTGGACTTAACCGCTGCTCTCTCTTAACTGCTCTGCACAATTGTAGACGCCTGAGATGGAAGTGAAGCGAGTTTCTACCTACTTTCGTTGAGGAAGTTTGCAGTCGCATCACTCTACCAATAATTTCTATTAGATTGTAAAGAAAGTTCTGTCCTTATGTTTGGAAAGCCATAACTCTACTCAACTTCAGCTGTTTTCGTTAATTCAAGCACCATTCGAAAGAGCACATCTTTTTCTAATAAAGCCGTATGAAAAGTGCCACCATCGCAAAAACCTGAAAATCTGGACTAAGTAAAATATTTGACATCATGTGGGTATTCGGACCCTCTGCTCCGAGTGCGAATGAGGGTTGTGGGTTCATCAGTTGGAATGGAGTTTGATTCCCTGACGATTTTTAACCTACGAGGAAGAATGGATATTATACTATGATAAGAAGAGCTTTGCACGATTTTTACACAACAACAAACCTTCTAAGACGTTCAAGAAACCAGATTTTCACGACACGAAGACAATGGTTACGTTATGATGAACTGCAGCAGTACTAGTGCGCCTTCTGTTCCTTACTCTTTACCAAACCATAAAGAAGGAAGTGGACATCGTGAATATATGTATCTTTCCAAACGATACAGCGAAAGCTAGGAGCCATAGAGTCCCGCTTCATTTTACAGCAACGCAAATCCACGTGTTTTAAAATATCATCTCCAGAATTCAAGCCAACGACACATTGAAACTCGCCTTTGTCCATCATAATTGCCAGACCTGGTGCTAACTATCTGCCAATTTTCAAACGTTCACAAGGCCTCTCAAAGAGGAGATGGTTCGAATACCAACACGATCTCGAATCCGCCTTCGAACATTCTACTTAATTACTATCTTTACAATTTCACGATAGCGGCACACTTTGTACTGCCTTCCTTAAAAAATTATGTGGTCTTCCGAACGGTGGTTAAATTAAGAAAAACGGGAGCACATAAGCCGAGTTATGGCGTTTTGGATATAAGCTGCGAAAAAGAACAGAACTTTCTTTACAACCTAGTATATCGCATTTGTTCGCTGATTGTGCTCCGTTATCTATACTTCAAATACATAAACAGTTCCATAAACATTTTCCGACCACCCATAACGACCACCCACGACGCTCCACACTAGGGCACTTTGTCTGCGACTGCGTCTAGGGGCAGAGTGAGACGATAAGAGTGCGATGTGAGAGACCGCCTGCCCTGTTGATGCGCGAGGAGGGGCAGACAACGCGACGGAAACAGAGCGCGGCCATTCGGCTTGATGCCAATTCGCCACTGACTGGGTGGTCTCACGGTGTTCCCACACAGATCGCCTTCCTCCGATAATCGCCTACGGTTTCAACGCGCCACATTTGCGTTGCGGCGCATTGATTGACCCTCCCAGTGTCGATTTTCGCATAGTCATAGGAAAAACTGAGCCAGTACAGGCGAACATAAAAGTGGCTTTGAAAGTCGTTACGTGCATGTGTCATGAACTCGAAGCTGATTGTCGTCGTGGCGCGCTAGAGAATGGTCATGGATTCTTGCCCTAGAAGTGCGTTATCCCGTTATTCCAGTAGGCGATGAGATTTCGTGGTGTTGAAGCGCTCCGTATGTGTGTTTCCCGCCGCGTTTTTTTCACAATGTTTTTAACTCCTATTTGTCATCCGTTCCTTGACTGACATGTTTTACTCGTTTCAATTTGAAGCTGGTGCAATTTGAGCATAAATCACTGAGCCTGTATATTGGGACAAATCCTCGAAACAAGTAAAATATGCGAGTCAGTGGTCTCGGAAGTTATTGAAGGAACCCCATTAGGTACTCTCCGGTGTTCTAGCTGCATCTTGTTGAAGTTTGATAGACAAATCCTGGTTTGAAAATATTCTTGTTTAGCTTATCGTGCTGAACCACGGTGGCCGATGCGATGGGATCGTGGCCGTCGCCGGAGGAGGTGGCCCTGCAGGGCCTTCGCTCAGCCACCGGTCACATCCTCGAAAATATCGGCTTCTCCTCAGTCTCCAGCGATTCGCTAAATGCTCTTACGGATGTTATGCGTCGATTCATGGTTGAGCTATGGTCAAGGAGTAAGCTGTTCGCCGAGCATGGTAAGTCTTTTCTTCACGTTGTGGTTTTTTTCTTGTTCTTTTCTCTTTGTTTTTTATATTGTATTGTTTTTATTTTCCTTTCCTTTTTATGTCGTAACGTTGCGTAATTCGTGTATTGCCTGTTGCTGGTGTGCCGTTGAAAACTACAAAGGGCGTTGTTGAATAGGCGTTCAGTGTTGTGATGGCTCAGTTACCCTTTGAATTTTGAATATACTCATTCTCCACACGACAGGATCACACGTAAAGTCTCTTAGTTTCAATGAAACGAACGGGAATTCCTCAATGTGCGCTCTTTACTCTAACTTTCATGTGTTTCTATCTGTTAAGAACTCTAGAGGTATCGGAATTAGTCGTCTTTTTTCATGTTTCAGTTCTTAGGGTTATAGAATCCTCTCGCATAAATAAAATAGCTAATAAAATACCACGCTAGAGAACCAGTCGTTGCTTCTTAGGATCGAAAAGCTGAAAAGTAGACCTTGTATCCGAGACCTTGAATGATCTTTCAAGCTGGGAAAATTTGTAGTCTAGAAGGATGTGTCACTACAAACTGAAGCTGAAAATTGACGTATTTTACAAATTTTCCATAGGTTACCCCTTGTATCCTTGTATCAGAGACCTTGATCAGTATCAGAGACACTGTGTTTTCCCTACACTGCGGTGTTCTCATGCTCTGAACATGCGGTAGCTCATCAAGTTTACTTAGGGAGTCCCTATTTCTGAACACAGCATTATAAATCTTTTGGAAGACAGTCAGCGCTTGTAGAGATACCTCCGGAACTCTCAGGGCAACTACTAGTTGAGAATCGGAACGCTTGAATTCTTCCGTGCTAATGTGTACCTTCGTTTCGCGTACCTGTTTGTACCCGTATATTCCTTTCGTACTCAAAATTTTGCGCTTCGTAGTGATTTGCAATGGTAAGGTTTAATTTTTTAGTCTACTAGTTGGCCATCAAGATATGGAGGCTAAATAGAAAGGGTTCATTATCTGTCACGGGAGTGTTCGTTGTCCATAGAATGTGAAGATTGCGATGATGTAAGATATCACTATCAATTTTTCCTATACTTCTCTAACATTCTACTTTCGGATTTCTTTTAGGCTGGAAACTCATGAAAAGTCTCATAGTCTCTACTGAATTATACGGGTTTCTCCAAGTACGCTCGTGATTTTAGTTCCCATATGTCATGAAGACCATCTTCTTCGGGCGTTTTCGATTTCTCTACCATTTGATGGCGCACCTATGAGGAGCAGGAAAGTGGGATATAAATAATATGGTTCATTAATTCTAATGAAGTTGATGAGTACCTAATGAGCTCTGCACTAGATCTGAAATTAATCCATTAATAAACGCTAGAGCACAGTTAACATAGATGAAAGTAGCAGTAGCAGCATCACCACCACTGAATACTGCTAGGCTATCGACCGCTATAGCTGCAGGAAAGAGTGCCATCTATGTATTTCTTTAATTACTCATTTAGGATGTACGAAGTTGAAGTGATGTATTAGGAAAATACTTGTGTCGTAGTCATACTGCTCTTTGCTCGCTCAATGCCCAACTTTAGGAGGACCCCCTTTTTGAATGCTCAGTGCATATGTTTGAAGCTTTCGATTTTGTTTTCAATAGTAGTGTCATTCTTTGTTCGATGCTGTGCGGAGCAAGGTTAGTAGGTATATCGAATTTTTATTGACCTATGGTTTCGACCTTTCCGGTCGTCTAGAGAAGTCGCGGGATCCACCTACTAATCTTGCTTGGCGAGCCTAGTTTGTTAGCGATGCGTTTTAGTTAAAGTAAAGATATCGGCATTGGCCAGTCACTAAAAATGGTGAAGGTTCCGGCATTGATCAGTCCCCAATTACGCTGCGTCGCGTTCGTGTTCTATTCAGAACGTTGCAACTAGGACACGTGACTCCTTATTCTACATGGATCCGTAAAAACAAATCGTTTTCTTAAGCGAATGTATCTTGTGATACGAGTCCCGTTTGCTTTAAGTTTTCAATTCTGTTTTGCCTTAGCTGTGCACTCGTGTAGAGTTCTCAAGTACTGTATTTTCAGCTGGGCGTACACAAATTTGTCCCGAAGATATGAACCTCACCTTCAGGAAGATTAAGTTCTCACCACTTGAAATGCGGGATTATTTGCTGCAAGTTGGAAATGTGGGCCAACCAAAACCCGTACGTTGCTTTAGTTTTATCAACTTCATGATTGAGTAAGCTCGTCTAAATGTTCCAGATGTGCCAATTCCCTATCGCTCATCCGAACGTGAGGCCTTTATTCGCTCCACAACCGAGCACTAAGGAGTTGGAAGTAAATATTTTCTTCACTTAGATTCTTTGTCAGAATTCTCGTTCATTGAGTGGCTCTCATTGTCGTACTTGTGTACAGGATCGTCCTGAGCACATTCCACCCTATTATCCAGCTGTTCATCCAGAATGGACGACAGAAGGCAAGCTATAGTTTTCTGTTCTGTTGTATCTTCTTATATAAAATATTCGGTTGTAGGTGCTGATTACCTTGCAGTGATGAAACCTTCGACGTCTGCCGAAAAGAAGGGGTCCGTTCAATTAAGCCTTCCAATTTTCTCTCTATAACGTTTGTTTTGTTATAGTGGTGCAGTTGACTTTCCTGATTTCTCCAATTGTGACGCCAAGAGCCTTGGTTTGTTGCCGCGCGGCCATCAGGAGCCATCGTTCTTGGATACCAGCAAGGATCACAGCTCAGCAACTGGTTAGTAGTTCTAAGTAGTAGTTTTTCCTTCACGCTTTCTGTTACGAGCCTCTTGCAACGGAAAGGAACTTTTGCTGCTTTCTCGACGAGCTAGCATGCGAAAGTGATAGAGTCAAATTCTTTTAGGTATCCGAAGTAGTGCTAATCTTTCATCGCTGAAGCTTCAACAAAGTGATAACGATGAGTTTAGTGCCAGCATATCGTCTCCTCGGAAGAAAATCAAAGGAACTGCAAGCTACGTATGTTCCCTAGCGTTTTTATCACTCCCGTACGTTTTGTCATTGTGTAGTGTATGCTCTTAGCTTTTCAGAAGGATCTTCATAGTAACTATTCACCATCGCCCACACCCTCTCCTTTGCCGTCTCATCTGTTGAAGCGCACTGAACAATCCACTAGTAGAGCAGAGGTTAGAATCTCTGCAGATATCACTCCATTGTTTCCTGAATCATTTGTTTACAGTCGCCGTCGCCCCGCATCCAGATACCTCGAAAGAATGAGCAGAAGCAGCCGAAAGCGCAATATAGCAAAATTAAGAAAGTATGTTAGCTTTCCGTCTCTTTCATTCCTCGGTTTTCTTTCTAGCCTTCAAGGTTTCTGACAAAGTTTCATATTTTGTACTATAGAGTGCCTTTGCTGAACACAGTACACCGAATACATCACCGATGCCCAAGCTCGAATATCAAAATACTCGTGAGTTCCTTCTTATAATTGTGTGCAGAGCTTGACTACTGTGAGGACACCACCTTAGTAGCCTTTGTCTGTACTAAGCATAAGCTTGCATTTTCTGTTGGAGGAATGTTTACAGCTTTTTTTACAGCTGAAGCAGTGCAAGTTTTGCCCGAAGTTCACTCAGCCCGCGCATCTCCTGTTGTCAAGTAAGATATTGCTTGTCTGTTTGTTTCGATTTTCTCGGTAAGTAGTTTTCAAACAGGTTCTTCGAGGCTAATGTGACATATGAACAGCACATATATCGTTGAATAGAAACTCTGATCTCTATTGATTTTCCTCAAACCACATAGAACGTGCCAGTTATCATTATCTTTTCCCGGCTTTCTCAGAAGTTTGAGCCGGAGAGACGGCAATCGACGGCAAGTCGAAGCGGTTTGATCTAGCTAATAATACCATTTTTAACGGGGAATGTTGTTCGTCGGTAATCGGTAATGTTTCAGAGAAGAAACTGAACGGCCCAGTAGTTCGGCGAGGGAATGTCCGTCTCTAACTCCAAGGTTTGTTCTTGCTCTTGTTTGTTTTGGATATTGTATTTCCGTCGTTCTTCCTTTGAGAGACCTATGTTTGGTACTAGCGCCTATCATTCCGTTCAAGTTATAGTAATTCAAATTGCAGCACCTAATGTTTTGATTAAGATAAGGTTTTTATAGCAGCGCTATTTAAAATAACATTCCGCTGTGGAGCCGGAAAGTGTGTGACAGAACTTCTGGTTATTCAATAGGCGATGGATGTATTTGAGACGGCTTTAGCGAAACCAATTACTTTTTTTTCGGTAGCATTGTGGTCCGCCTTCTGAACTAAAATCCAAATCTCCCTTATTTTCGTACGCAAACCGAACCCACTTTTGTAAATCCTGCAAGAACTCGATAGGAATAATTATGATTTTATTTTTCAAGGAGAGCCATTTTTATATTTCGTGATGGTGCGATGATGTTCGTTAGAATAGTGGAGGCCTTCTTTTTTAAAGCAAGATTTCAATTGAGTCACTGTGATTGTCCTCATTTGTTCCAGCTTGTTTGTACCTCAAGTGAAGGAGGAGGTGAAGAAATCTAAGAAGCCAAAGGAGAAGACTTCGAAACCGAAAGAGAAGAAAAAGGTGAAGTTCTAGGGATGCTCCATGTGAATTTGTTGGAACACTGTCGTTGCAGAAGACGCCAATGTCAGTCAAGGAGCCCGAGAAGGTCAAAGAGCCTGTGGTTCAGGAGGTTAAGCTGGAGCGAGATCAGCTGGAACAGCAACGAGCTGAGGAGAAAGCGCGTTTGCATCTGTTGGAGTTGGCACGTGACATCGCCACTCCGCCGATGAGACAGGAAGTGCCTGAGGGTTAGTGCTCCTTCCGTGATGCTATTTTCAATCGAAAATTTTCCTAGCATTTTCTCATTGTATGTGTCTAGCGTCGCCGAAACACTTGAAAATCGTTATCAGCAATCCACACAGTGATTCCGCCAGCTCAGCATTTTCGCCACCTCGTGAGTTCATTTACTTTTCTTTTCGAAGCCTCTTGATTTGATGGTGCTGTTCAAAAATTTAGTCGGCTGTGAGAGTTATCTACGGTGTGTGATAACTATATTGTGTGCGGTACACAACTAAACACAATCGGCTCATGACATCATGTGTAATTAGAGATTTACTACACTAGAAGGTAAAGGGTCGGTGTTGATAAGTCCTATAAGTGTATTCATGTTCCATTCAAATCGCAGATACGTAGTGAAAGCGTGTTTGGCCTATACAACGACTCGCAGCCGCTGTATCATGTCAATTTCAGTTCCTTGCCAAAGAAGTATGGTACCAACATTACTTACTCAATGGAGATGGAGTTCTTCGTTTGCCCGGGCGAGGACTATCCTATCCCACACGCTTCGCTTCGCCGCGCTTTGGCTGGGTTTTGGGTGGAATTAGCTTTGAATTTTCACTGCGATTTTTTGTGGTAGAGAAAAGAGGCAATTTTTTTGCTCAGTATAGTCCAAATTAAGCACTCCAAAAGAGAAGTGAAACATTTAGTGGCTCGAAGTTCTCGGTCCCCGCACTCGCTCCAGTCTTTGGCTGGTACTGAACTACCCAAACCTGCCAGAAAGGGGGTTCTGTTTTGCCAGGCTGACGTTCATGTCCACTTTGATAGGTTTCTGCAAGAGAATAAAAGCCTGAACATTGGTAGATTGATTGATAATCGACGTCCCGGCGAATGTCGGCATCTCCAGAATCTGAAAAAAAAACAGACCAAGACACAGATCACATATCATAGGACACATTATGATGCGTAGATTAAGGATAATAGACCAAACATTGACCCGATCTTCGCGGAACTGTGAGGTCCCTATGAGCAGCAACCCTTCCAGATAGAGAAAAGAGAGGCGATGACAAATCAGCGTTCAGGAGACAAAAGAGATTTACATTTAATTTAAAGCGGAATACTGATCTATGAGAAAGCTCCCGGTTTATATAAAAGCTTGAAGAGAAGAAACGAGGACAGTTCTATGTCGGAAGATGAGAGAGACCAAAACTGTATTTGAAGCGAGGAGTGATGTAGAGGGTGAGCTCTCGGATTATAGGGTCGCATTTCCCCTTTCTGAATCAGCCTCAGGACTTTGACCCGCACCTAGAATCCATCAAGGGTATTGCTGGCTGCCGTTGGGTTCTGGCGCTCCAGAATTTCGCTAGGGCCCGTATGCTTGTGTCTCCCATCTCGAGAGTGGGCAGGGTAAGGGGAGGAACGCGCGAGTATGATTGGACTCGATCCGTATTGCCTGTGCTCTTACTCGCCCGTTGCTCCCCTAACTCCACCCACTCTCGAGTTGGGGAGACACGAGCACACGGCCGCAGGTCATCCAGCTCAATGCGGTATTGAGGCGCAGCTTGCCATTTCCGTCTAGGTTTTTATTTATTTATTTATTTATTTATTTATACATTTGATTATTTATTTATTACACATTGACGTGCTCAACCGACATCTAGGCTCCTTAATATGAAGACAAAGAATTGAATTGGAGTCGTGAAAATCACGCTGCATCGCTGAAAATGACCAAAGTGTTTTTGAACTCGAGTGTAGAAAAGGCCAACTACCGGTGTATTCAGTAGTAGTACCGTAAGCAACCTCATATACCATGCAATCTATTTCTTAACCAGGGGCCGTGTGCTCGTATCTCCCGGCCGGGCGATGGTCGACCATCGCCCGGCCGGGAGAGACGAGCATACGGCCCCAGAAATGTAGATCAGGCAGCTTGCAGTTTCTCGGTCTTATAGCCGATTTATGCTTAGCCTACTGCACAAGTGTGCAGCTGTGCTTAACAAATCATAATTAAGACTTGTCAGTGATGTGTTCAGCCAGGGTCGAAGTGCCGTATATTTTATGGCAGAAATCTTCACAGGATGTTCTTTTTACTTCTTCCTTTATTTACCTTTTTTATAGGCAGTTTGATGTTTTTGTCTTGTGAATGCGGTAGTATTAAATGGCGTAATTCCTCCAGCCATGTTCATTACACATTTTCAGCACCGACTCCACAGGCGACGATAGAAATTCAAAATGCAAATCCATCTCCTGGTCCAGGTTAGTTGTTGACCGTCTTCTAATTTTATGCGTGTAAAGATAACTGTGATAGAGTGGTTGAAAACATTTGCTGTACTAAAAAACCATGTAAGCGAAGAGATTTAGTGTGTTGCACATATTTCCCGGGAAAATGTTTGCTGCACGCAAAATTCCCTAATGGGATTCAAATCTTTAGTCAGTATTGATTCTGTTACCTGTTTCTCACTACCGTCCTTTTCTTTCTTCACACGATTTGTGCGGCTCAAGTGTCTGCATTATGATTGACATCATACTAAACTCTTTGGTGGAAGAGTATGTTGCTACAACGAGGCTAGTGAACTGTGTTCAGTGTCGTTTCTTTTTTTTTTTTTGAAAGTGGAGCGTACTACATTTCTATATTGATATTGATATGTACTCACGTTTTTTAGTGTTGAAGATGTCAATGTCATTTATTTTTAGTCGAACCCACCTATGACAACGATTCCGATACAATTCCTTTCTTCGACGATGCTGTACCAGCTACGGAGGACTCGAACAAACCGCTTGAAACCACGTTTCCTCTCAACATTAGTATGGATGAACCGACATCGCCACATCACAAAAAGAAGAAGAGAAAAGACAAGGTTGTTGTTTCATATCTAGCATCCAAGAAAGACGGTAATTCCGCCGTTGAATTTTCAGGACAGGTCACGCTCAAAATCCCCACACAAAAGGGACAAGAAGCGAGATAAGGAACACAAAAAGAAGAAAAAGAAAAAGGATCGAGAGAAGGAGCGCGAAAGGGGTGGTCATGATGCTGACGAGCACCGACACACTCATAACTCGTCGGCTCGGGAATGTGAGTTCATCCTTAATCAGCATTTTTGAACTTAACATCTTTGGTTGCTGAAGTTGTTTAAATGCCTTGGAATTTAGCGTCTCACGAACCTAAGTTCACCCTGAAGATCCGTATTGGTGACCAAACTTCCACCACCGAGACCGTTGCTGAAGCAAGCCCACAACCGGAGCCGGTCAAAATTAAGTTCAAGAATTTCACTCTGTAAGTTGCTGTGCCGCCGTTACCTTCAAGTGTTGGTAGCTGCATTTCACTGGTATTTCGCATGCCTTTTAGGGATGAGCCGAAGAAGAATGAAGCTAGGTTGGTGCCTCCATTGAAAATCGCATCGTTGTCAACAGCTAAAGAAGTCAAAGAAGAACCTGCACCTGAACCGAAAAAGAAGTTCTATACAAAAGCAGAGGTGCGTTTTAGAGTTTCCAACAAATGTTATACAGATTTAATTACGTTATTCATCTGTTCACTACTACCTGCTTTGTTTCAGCTCAAAGCGCCTGCGCCAACATTTTCTTCGTTCGGCGAAAAGCATTCGAAAGAGGAACGAAAGAGGAAGAAAAGGGAGGAAGAAGAGAAGAAGAAGGAAAAAGAGGAGCGCAAGCAGCGAGAAAAGGAGGAAAAAAGACGCTTAGAGATGGAACTTCAGAAGGAACGTGAACGAGAACGAGAACGTGAACGCGAACGCGAACGAGAGAGGGAAAAGGAACGTGAGCGCGAACGAGAACGGGAACGCGAACGAGAGCGGGAACGAGAGAAGGAAAAAGAACGCGAACGAGAAAAGGAAAAGGAGCGGGAATTGCTGGAGCAAAGAGAGAAGGAGCAACGAGAGAAGGAGCATCGCGAAAAGGAACGAGAAAAGCAGCGTCGCGAAAAGGAGTCGCATTTGCCGCCTCCAGTGACCGCCTTTGTTAAGGCAGGTGAGGGCGAGCTTTTTCATATTTTGTAGCATGATGTAGGTCTGGCCTATTTCTGTGTTTTCTTATAATAGTTGGAGGAGATATAGGACGTCCGCAGCCAAATGTACGTTTACCCATTCATATGTTCTTGATGAGTTATTTTATCACATTGTAGAGAAGAAGAAAGCAAAGAAGAGCAAGGAGAAGCGTCGCAGCAAGGAAGAGAAGAAGAGTCAGGTAACTTAAGCTAGCGCTTTTTTGATTTATTTTCTACATTCAAGAAAAGAGACGTGTCTGCATACATGTAAAGTAATGCCCCCAATTGACAGTTACTTCTGTTTATAAACTTGGCAACGATGTTTAGGTTCAAGTATTGGCTCCTGTTCCCGATGACAGCTCGGACGATGGAGATGATGACAGCTCAGATGTTGTTAGTTTATTATCAGCCTATGTCGGTTTCTACTGTTATTGTAGTAAAATGTCTCATGATAATTCTTCAAGGTGTGGATTTGTCCTTCCTGTTCAGTGGCTTGGACCGAAGGTGCAACTATGGTCTGTTGTGACATGTGTGATAACTGGTTTCACTGGTGGGTTTTTCACACTTTTGATGTTGTGGTTATTGGAGCGCGAAGGCTTGTAGAAGCTAGGCTGTGATAATCTTCGAGGAGTTTCCTTTTTGCCTACCTATCTCCATAACTTTCTGCTATTTGTTAGATATATTTGAGTACTATGAGTGAGATATAATCATCGTTTGGTGAGCATAGTCGTTATTCGAACCCGTAAGTGGCTCAAAAATTGACATTGTACTTTCCAAATTTTCACTTTCAAATAAGGGTTCCAAAATTTTGTGTGGTGCTGGTATATTTAGCTCCAAGTTTCCTTTATCATATCTTTTCGTGTTCGCCCTACACTTCTACGATTTAGCCTCGTTTTCGATGAGGTTTACGAGTTAAAATTTTTAACAATTGAAGAGCGACGTGGTTTTGCTAAAATTGATTCTATTGTCCCCTATTATACTGCACTGGTCACAGGCACTGCGTCGGCCTCATTGTTGCCCCTCCTGACGACGTGCCATGGTTTTGCCAGAAGTGTGCCGGAAAGAAGCAGAACGAGAAATCAGGCAAACGACCCGGCAGCAAACTGGAGGGGACTGCTTGGAAGAAAAAGAAGATTATTTAACATTCATTCACTTGAAGTTGATGTGTATTTTGTTGGTAGACAAGTTTTGAAGATCGCTTGGTGTTCATTTAGAAAATGTCTGGTCATGGTTTGGTAAGTACAGAGTCATAAGCTAAGCTGACTGATCTCAGGTAGAGGTCGATTATAGCATAATGTGATATTCTATTTTCTAAATCACAGTGATTCGTCTTCACTCGGCATATACAACTTGTTCTTTTCTAGTTTTTTTATGCGGTGCCTCGAATGGGGCTAGGGGCTTTTCTCGGTGTACAGTCGTACAGTATGTTCGTTTCCCTCCAGTTACGATACTCGATTATTAGCCTCTGTAAGGTCCTAGTGTATAGGAGGTTTTATGTGCTCATTGTTATTCGTCTAGTTTTACGAAGGAAGTGCTATTGGATTTCGTTGTCAGATTTATGGAGCACTCTATTTGTTCTCTTCAAATGTTACAACGTACATTCTTATCTAACTCTATTTGATCGTTTGAAATGCAGGTATTTGTTTTCTCAAAGTGTTTTCGTATGAACGGTGTACGACATTTATGCTCACTATTCGTCCCGCTAGTGTTAGTTGTATGGTACTAATTCATTTATCGCCCTCGTCACTCTGCCTATGTTATTTACCTTGTCAACATCGTTATACTGGATACCTATGAAGATTGATTTTACAAATTTCTTTTTATTATAGATTGGTTTGTAAAGTGTGAAGCTGTGTCAATTTTGAGACACGTTCTGTAGTAAAGGTCACCAATGTAATATGAACCTGATGCGATAGGAAAGTTTTATTAATTATTGATTCTTTCTGGTTCTGTATAGTTTGCGATTTGTGGCCACTGATAGACATTTTCCGATTTCTCCCTTAGATGTGATGAATTCTGTTGGCTCGTTTTTGCGAGGAATACAGAGTTTCGTCGAAACTGTGCTGCTTTGAAAGCTGGCACTATATTTGAGTAATTGGATTTGTCTCCTGATAAGCTTCTGTCGTGCTTTTTCTCAAAATGTCGTCGTCAAACAGTTGTTTCGCAGGTGCTGCGGAGATTCTGAGGCCGATAGCGAGGTTTTGCAATGAACGCTAATTCCCTAGCATGACGACGGCTTGCAGTCTGCTTTCTCAGATTTTGGTATGTTTCTTGATGAGTTGTTATTAATTTTGTACCGCATCGTTTTCTACCATAGTGGAAGCATAGAGCCACAGCCATCTGGCTCTGCCCCCTTGCGTTTGTTTGATTTCCTCATAGATTGTCATCCATTTACCGGAGATATAAGGCGCGGACGACGTGAACAAACTCAAAATCAAGTTCTCGCTAAACTGAAACATATTGTCTTTTTCGAAGAGCAAATAAGTACTCATGCAAGTCAGCGCGTTACATGGTTGGAATTCGTACAGTCACTGCAGAACAACTACAAATTCGTTTGCGGATGCGTGCCTGATTCATTCTGCTGAATCAGTCGACGATGCGAACCGTTACATATCGTCCTGCACTGATGTCGAATACCGAGCCTTCAACGATTTGCATTTATTATAAACGAAAGCACATTTGGCGTAGCATAACTTATGAGACTTATTGGCGTGATCAGCCATTCCATTTCGGCTTGTCCACAGTCAACCCCACTTGTTTGCAATAGTCTTTGGAATTTCGAACTAAGGTGACCGTATCCGGGTAGATCTGTTAGCTAACAATCTACATGAGGTACCATTTTTGTCACCGAAATTTTCGTACTTTTTTGGTGAATCGTATCTTTATTTGAATAACAGTTTCACCAATTCTCCAAGTTCTTTCTTCCTCAAACTTCGTCATGGTGTAGTAGTTATATTGTATTACCTTTTGAGTTTTCAAAAAAGGACCTTGAGATCTGTTCCAACAGCAATTCTTTATTATTGTTCTGTCTAGTATTAGAACGCTGGAAATGGTGTAAGGACTATCTCCATCCGAATCCGTTCTTCAAGCCACTCTTAGGTGTTTACTTTCTCATCTAATTTTACGATAGCCAAACATTGTTTTATCATTAAGGGCTCTAGTGTCGTGGTCAATCTGAAGTGATTTTGGTTCCAATATTCGACCGTCCGCTGAGCTTCCATTTTTCAGCAGTGTAGAAATTCCCTTCAAGTGTCGGCTGGAACTTTTTCTTATGAATGGGAATTCCTCTATGCTGAGAAAGTTCTTTTACCAAAATCAATTATGAGCAACCGGTCCAGTGAGTTGACAAAGAAAGAGTTACGCTGTAAGAGGTAGGAAATTACTTGTACTAAGAAATCACTTACACGTTCGTCTTTGTTCGCGTGATTCTTTTTTCATGCTCTGCCTTTTATTATGATGTGAAGTGTGAGAATGCGTGGCGGCTTTGTTAACCTTCTATTAGTAAAGTCGTTTTTTTAGGGAAGCCACTTCTTTTAGTTTGCGACGTTTACTGAACAACCCAATAGTATACGCGGAGCTGAGCAGTCTTGTCGTTAGTGCTGGATAGTTTTAAGGATTAAAACTATGTTCGACAACATGGAGTGAAATTGAAGTTGAAAAGTATCAAACTCAGCAGTGGTGCGTAGATAGCTGCATTTCTGTGTAAACAAATGGTTTTGTGACACATGGAGCATGTTTTATGACTTTATAAGTCTTCAATGTTTTGTCGGCTGTTGATAACAGAAAAAAGCATTACTTTGAACACCTAGCAATGCATCGAAACAGCAAAGAGCTTGGGCAATTCCAGCAATTGCAGTGTATTTACATAGGCTAACAAATTTTCTTTGTTGCGTGGATTCGCGAGTATTTGTTGAGCTGAAATTGTTCATTAGTAAAAAGCTGAGTGTTGTAAAAGTGCTCACTGAGAGGCAGTCCTGTCCCACTAAGGTACTTAGCCTCAAGTCCGAAATAGGCAAAGGATTAAGACGATTCTAATGTACCGGCCCTAGTTAGCATTCAAAGAATTTTTGATTATTTGGATGTTACCACGTTTATTTATCTACGTTTGTACCATAATATTAACGAATCAGCCATGTCTCTGGGCTCGTATAATGCAGTGGTAAGAAGTGCTACTTTCACCCGCACGTTCGTGCGATTGTTCCTGTCCGGGCTAGCCAAGCCTATTTACCTAACCCCAGAGCAGTGGCACGCTTGCTCCGGGGTCAGGTAAATTGGTACCAGACCAGACCGGGATGGTGAAGACACTGGCTTGTACAGCGACTGGCCCTGAGATCGTAGGCCAAATATTCGTTCACCATGTTTTTACGTTTCTGAATGGAGGATGAACGTGTGGCGCGTACTTCGGCGCTTGCTCAACGTCGGTCACTTACTCAAGTTTACATCTGTGCTCTTCAATTTTTCCCTCAGTTTTTGGATCTAGGCGTCCTGCAACATCTCTTTCCATTTGTTTTTGGTGTTCACATCTACGAATAGTGAAATCTTAGAATAATCAGCAAGAAGTACGTGCATGGAGGGAGGTAACTGGATCTTTCCGGAGACCCAACTAATGTAATAAAATCAGTGATTTATCAGTAGTATTGTTAGAGGGGCAAACTTCAGATGAAAATAGACATGAGCGTGTGTGAGGCATTACGACAAATGGAAAACTAGCGGAATGGCAATGATGGTGGAACTGTGAGTGACAACTTTAGTGTGCAGAATCCCGCTGATTTTAAATATCTCTTCCAAACAAAAAATCCATTGTATGTACAGGGTGCGCCAGCTAAATCCGGACAAATTTCAGTTCAAATC
Organism: Nippostrongylus brasiliensis; assembly: GCA_030553155.1. Lineage (NCBI taxonomy): Eukaryota > Metazoa > Nematoda > Chromadorea > Rhabditida > Heligmosomidae > Nippostrongylus > Nippostrongylus brasiliensis. The sequence continues at coordinate 6,560,223 of CP130737.1, forward strand.
TGCCGCCTTACCGTAACTTCGTCAGAGGTCTCGACTGGTATAGTGTAAGTAAAAACCCTCTAGTTTGTAGTGCTACCCTCATGAATACATAAATGCTTCCCAATAGTGCGTAGTACAACAGAAGAGCCGCAATCATCGAAAGGGCTCTCGCTAAACGCGCAGAGGCGGAATCATTCGATCCCTCGGATACTCGAGATCGACGGATTACGATGTTCTGGCAGGGTACAAGTCTTCCGAAGAGGGTTCTCCCACTCCGGCAAGAAGAACTCATTCGCGAGAACGTGTTCCAAGTACCGCGGAAGCCGTGGAACGGGCTCAGGTGCTGATCTTAGAGGACCCGATACAACCTCTGAGGAAGTTGGCGACAGTGGTGGAGTTAGCCAACGTTCAGTGACTGTAGTAGAGCCCTAGATAGCCGCTGTATATTCAGGGAGGCCATATGTCTTTCAAGAAGATGGCGCAGAAACCATATGGTTCAAAACTGGCTGTACGTTAACTTGGACATGCTTTGGTCCAAGGTATTCTGGTCCCAGAAAAACCCAGATTTGAGCTCCATGAGAGACTACCATTTCGGCGTTGCTGAGAGGGTTGCTAACGAGGCGAGGCACCCTAACGTCACATTTCTGTGAACAGCCATTAAAGCAGTATTCGCAAATTTTGACCGAGCTTTTTTGAAGAGGGCTTGCGAGCGTGTCAGGTCGAGAATGGAGGCGATAATTGCCGCTGACAAAGGCTACATTGAGCAGTTGTAATATTAATACATCTCTCTACTAAGGCGTGAAAGGATTCTGGATTTGAATTGTATTTTGCGTTCGTAAGATTGTTTGAAAAATAGAGTCGCGGTTGTCCGGATTTAGCTGGCGCACCCTGTACATACACCATTTCGTCATCGACTGCTAACTTCTACACAAGGTGAAAAGGCTCTCCTGGGAAGCCGTAGTCCGATGCGAGCCCACTCGTTAGCATGCTTCGTTGCGCTAATATGGGTGGTAACGGGTCACGAACGGATTATGTCGCACTTCACCTCGCTGCGATAGGATACGAATTGCTTTTCGACTACAGTTTCCCAAATCACTATTATTTTTAATCTATCATGTAGTACTCCCATCTCTTTCATTAATGAGTTCCTTATATACGAAACCATGACAACCCCTCAACGTTGATTTTTGCCTTCACGGCACTGCATTCCGTAAATAAGACCAACCATCATGTAATAATCGCTTTAGTAGAGCGACTGGCTTCTGGTTATTGATCTATCAGATGTAATCGGTAGTATGGTCACCATGCTCGAGACTGCACACTGCTGAGTGTTTCATGTACACAGAAAACATTGTCGTTTGCTGGAGCTCATTCATGTCATGATGTCACCTTCCTCCATAGAATGAAACCCATGGGAGACAAGAACTTCGCGAAAAATAGAAAAAAATATTCCGGGTAGGCAGCGAGTTCTCCGCTGTCGGAGCAAGGGCTTCCAGTGTAACCAAAACATTTGAACGGCGTCAGTATTACCTGTAATTTTATTTCCTGTCACCCTTCGGCTTTTGAGCTTCTGTGCCTACCAATTTCAGGGGCCTTTCTAGGTAGAAAGGTTGCCCAAGGCTAGCGCTTGCAGTGGTATCCTTAGCCATATGGACCTAAACAAATTTTCTCGGCCTATTCTTTTGTTGTTACTAGTCTATTTCCTAATTATTTCTTGATGTTATCTTTGTGATTTACGTACGGCTTTTTTACTACGACTGGCGTTGGCCTCTCCTTACAGTGCTCTTTGCTATCGTTTCATATAACTCGTGGTTCTGCTTGTTAACTTCCTCTTTTTTGTGGGATAGATTGGGTGAAAAATAGAAAATAATTAGCATCAAATGAGGAACTAGAGCGCCTTCAGAGCATTCGAAAGCAAAAGCTGTTCATCTACGAAAGCGAAAGGAGCGATACGCGGAACCACACCCAACGAAGACGAGCGATGCGAGTCGATACGTCATCACTATAATCAAATTCGAGTTCACTGAAACCCCATTTAGACACGAAACCATAGCAGCACAGTATTGATTTAGTATAAACGTATGAGCTGCAGTGTAGTGTTGACAAGAAGGATAGTCAGAAATTTTGCAATCATAGCGCATGTAGCAGCGTCCCCGGGAGGAATTAAGTTTCGTCTTTGTTGCGATCTGTGCCACTGAGATGGTTTTAAACCTATTCAAACTCGGCAGCAGTAGCATAGGTACTTACAGTGCTATGCTCCCAAGTATGAATAGGCCTATAGGCCCGCACTCGAGGAAACAGTTTTTCAACTTTCGAATAGCTCAGTTGCGGCGCTGCTTTGTTGCCGCGTATGAGTGGACCTGAGAATCGACAGCCATAAGGCCCACTAACACTTGACAATGGCTGCGGAGCGGTAAGTGAACGGCAACGATATTTTTTGTTGCGAACTTCGTAGTAAAAAAACTAGGAAGTGAATGCAATCGTTTCCTGCTACGGCTTATGAATGAGGGCGTGAACATTTTCAACGTTCAAGCTTTCACTGCGGCAGTGCGACAGACGTCATTCCCTGTTGGTGCTGCAAAAGAAGACGTGGAGTGTGTGGGTCACGTCTGTGGAATTTTTGCCGACCACACCTCGTTGCAGAGCGGTGCAAAGGGTGCGGTTGTTGCGGAAGTACAACGGTCCTCCTTCTTACTGCTCTACTTTGGTATTACTGCTACACTAGAATCTGGAGGAGCGCTCAGTTGAGACGCTGCCTTGCTGCCGAGTATGAATGGGCCTGGAAGTCATCTCGGTAGGACAGGTTCGTCGAAGGAGGAGGGTTGCGGCGAACATCCGGAATACCGACAACGCAGCTCACATATCTCCTCAGCTGAGCAGGTGAAGACTGCAAGCTGAGCGTGACTGAACGACGTCAGCAGCTGCAGCGGTGGCAACGTCCGCGTGTATGCGCGTTCTCTTTGCGCGCTCCTCTGAAGGAAGGTGGATGGCAGCAGCAGAGTACGTCCCCCGTCTCCCTCTTCCCCGTCTCCCCCGTCCCCACGTCCCCGTTGGGCCGCAATCGACGGCCGTCGTCGTCTGGTGCGCTCCGAGTGGCCGACGTCGATCTGCCCCAGTGTCAGGCCGTCGACACCGCGGCGGCGCTCTCCGCCTCCGTCGTCGGCGCTCATTCGCCTTCGCATGACTCCTTAATCTCGATCGTCGTCGCGGCGGTCGGCCGCCTCCGTCATTGCGGCGCTCTATCACAATCAACCAGTATCTCTGTCCTCCTTGACGATTCGCCCTCTTTCTGCCGCCACCCCACGTTCATCCCTCGCGGTCACAACCACCCTTTTAGTGTCTGTCTGTCTGTCTATGTGTGTTGTGTGTGTCTCGTTTCTCGTCCTTACCACAAACACCGTGTCTCCTCTCCGCTATTATCTACTCCTTACACCTACTACAACTTCTTGATTTTATGACTCGTAAAAATCCACTATTCAACAGCCACATGCCTCACGTCATCTATGAAATGGCTGATCACTAACCAAAGCTCTCTAGCCATTCCAAGGAGCGTTGTTTACTCTTCACAGCATTTTCTGCTGATGGGTCGCCGTCATTAGCACAATTACAATTTCGCGTTCTATTCTTACTGCTGCTTTGGACGCTTTCTTTCTTAGCTGTTTAGTTGACAACTGATTGGCAGATGTAGTGTCCATTTTCGCCTCTCGCCATGGTCGTTTGTTCAGATTTTAGGTTTCTTAAGCGAAGCTCATAGTTGTTTCAGTAAACTTTTATTAAGCTAACATTTCGTCGATGCCGCCTTCGCCGGAGACTTAACGAGGGCTGTCAAAGCAAACCATCAACCATCCTGTCTCAACTGCCGAAGTCATCGGTTGTAATTACCAGTTGTGTGTTCATATTAAATTTAGTTCGTAAATGTACTTGTAAACGTAAATGTATTTTGTAAATTCACCGTGCGACTAGTGCCCACTATTTCCTGAATTTTTCGTGCGAATCACTGATTTGGCAAGATATTCCTTCATGCGATTAGTGGGAAATACAACACCCGGTGTCCGCGAAACAGGCCTGAAATCTACTAATTACGTGATTGAGTAGAAATTACAGGTAGTGAGTAACAATAGTGAAGAAAAAAACGAAACAGCAATATCTTCTTGAAGGTTTTTTATCAAATGGTAAAGCAAAGGAAGACAAATGTTTAGTTTTTCTTTCTCAACGTTCTGTGACAAGCTCGGCGTACAATATTTTCGCAGGGTCATGCTCAAAGAACACCAACAGTGAGAAATTCACTAAACACCGGAACAGCATTTCCTTTCCAGTCTCTAATTTTTTCTCGAGAGTTAGACGTTTTCTGTCAGAGTTGTTCGCAGTGCCTATTCGTGGAATACCATGTTTTCAGAATTCTTAGCGAGTCATCTTTTGAATCCAGAACGTTATTAATTGAAGAATTCCGATATCTCTGATAAACCGGTTGGCTTTCTCGTAGGAACATAGTCCGAACACCTTTTTACTGTAATGAGTGAATGGAAAGTGATTGTGCTGCTAGGTACGCAGAAATGCATTCTTTTCATCTGTACATACTGGTGAGGCAGACACCGCGAAAAAGTTGGGAGGCGGAGGTGTCGGAGCCGGAGAGAAGGTCTTCATTCATTCAGCACCTCTTGTGTTTACCGCACGTGTTCGGAAAGCCTCACTCACGTTCACACGTCTCGAATCCCTTCAGTAGCCGTTTTCAGCGCTTGATACCGTTCTACTCGTCGTAGGGAAGCCAACAAATTAGTTAGAGGGCTTGTGCGTCTCATGCCAAGATTGTTACCCAGGAAACCGCACACACCACCTGGATGTTTGGATTACATAGAAAAGCTCTTTTCAAACTTTGTAACATGAGCTGCAGTCGCGTAAGGGCCGAGCGGATAAGGTGTTTCAGCATTTCCGAAACCCGATTACAGAGCCAGCTCAGAGTTAGGGTGACGAAGGAGGGAGTGCTCACGTAGTGAATCCTCTTCATCCACACCAGTTTTACTTGATTTCTGAACTTTATTTCTTGGGAGAAATTTATCCTTCAGCTACATTGCGTTGCCCTTCTTGTTGCCTGGATCAACGCTCAGCAAAACTAATGAAATCGACTTCGTCAGAAACCGTTGTGCAGTGAAAAAATGTTCGCGTTTTCTTCCAAGTGTCCCTACGCCCTCGACCTTCATCACAATAGGGGATCGTAAAAAGCGCGATCGTCTTCATCAGATCCTGGATCAATGCGATTTACGACTTCTTGATCAAATATCGCTTTGCATTCTGCTAAAAATTCAAACCACTCAGGATAAGTCAATATTAGGGATCCCAGTTTTACAAAGGATTTGAGCTTCTACATTACGCACTCATCCCCTGGACACTCATCCTCTGGTTAAGCTTGAGGGCACAAGTGCCTTAAGCGATTTGTGTTCTGTCATTTGGATATTGGGCGTTAAGGTTTCGATCTTAACATTGTTATCCTTCCCATCATGGCGTTGAACCCGGCTGCACCTGGAATCTTTGATGTGTTCAGCAATATGAAGTGGTTTATTCGATGAACTGCTTTAAAATCAATTCAAAAACCCCTAAGACGAAAAAGAAATGAGGTGATAAAATAAATCAATTTCGTCCCTTCCGGGTACGGATCACAATAAGAGATGTCGTACGTATAAATGAAATCCATTTTAACACCATTATCGAGAGTGGAGAAGTTTTATGAATTCTGGAACGGTAGCGAAAGTTAGCTAGTGTAGCGGTTAATTCGTAGTCGAGACAAGAACATGAAGAATGTTTTAGAATGGAAACAAATTTAAAGTTCGCGGGTGTGTAAATCGATATTCGAGATATGTAGTGTGACAATTTTGATCGGAGCGTTGTATAATATTGTTAAGTAATATTTCATATGCAGTCTTTGTAGAGTCCGCGGTCACATTTTTCCTCCCAGCGTTCTAAGTTGCAGACTCTTCAGACAGGAATATACAGTTCGAGTGTTGAAACCTTGGAAGGGTCTTATCTCAGGAATTTCGGTGTTATAGCAGAATAACTTGTTGGCCTTGCTAAATGCTCCTCGAAAGTGCAGAGTTCTTTAAGAGGTTGAAATGCATGCGAACAATACACAGCTCAAGGGAAAGCTTCCAAGTTGTATGATGTCACCCAGGCTTCTTAGAATTACCGATGGCAACGTCACTTTTGCTTACTCTGCTGCTTTCTTGCTTCACGTCTCAACACCGCCTTGTTATCCTGTTTTCCAAGAAAATCATTTGTTCATTCGTCTGCAAATTTGCGTATGAGAAGTACGTGAGACCGAGAACTAAGCTCTTGCAGCGCTTATCCTACATCAGCCATCTTGTCACTCATTTTCAACACTTCAGTGTTTTATGTTCTGTCTGACGTTATTGCGTTTCGCGATGCTGTCAGAGATAAAGCCAGTGGTTTTCTTCTTCTAAGCAAATAGCGGATGAGATGCCGAGTCCCTGCTGGATTCCGCTTTATTCTCTCTTTCTGAGAAGCATATCATTGAGCTGTCATTGTGGACGTTGTGCAAAGGCTCATTCACACTTGGCTGCAAAAAAGAGCTGCATATGAGCTTTAAACGCTATTTTTCCAAACGACTCTGAGCTTCACAAGTAGTCTATTGCTCACTTGTTACCAACAATGAGAGCACCTGTTTTCGACAAAAATTCTATCGCGTTTGCTATGCTGCGTGCTCTGCGTCTCTGCCCTATACTTTTTGGTTGCTGCGCCGCGTCTTAGCCAAGTGTGAATGGATCCTAAGTGACAAAACGACACTTTGCGTCGGGAACATCCTGCGTGAATTGTTTCTCTGCTAGTTTCGTTTCTACCTCAATGCATTTGCCTTCTTTGGATAAGGTGTTGGCCATAGATCGCTCTATACTATAATCGGTCACGCACTGCCGCCAGTTCATTTGTATTCATGTCACCAGTAGAATCAGTCTTGTCAGTTTACGATGAATTCGTATAATTAACGACTTCGTATATTTTCTTACGCGGGCCGTTATTTTCGAACAGCTGAAGCAAGATTGATGGTGGGAAAGTGAAGGTTGTTTAACGCCACTCAGTTCTATTTGTATTTCGAATCAGAATTTTACGATGCTTACTCATCGTTCCGCCACTCTACTATTGCACTCCAAAGCTTGATTAACCACAAATTTTGCTCAAACTCCGTCTAAGAGAGTAATTTGGGGTACTGATCACTATTCTGCAACTTGTTTCTTGAACCAAGTTTCAAAATGGAACCTGCAGAAGCAAGTCACCACATGGGAAGCTTAATCAGCACCCTAACTAAATCCACCGGCGATGATTGTGCAAAGTTAGCTGGAAAACTATCCCGTAACACTACAGTGCCTTAGTTGGTCTGTGGTCTAGTGGCCGAGATTTCTTTTCTGCGAAACGGTGTCGATTCTGGGTTGATTTATCATCTTTGTTCGTTGGTTGATTCAAATTCAAACATCAATTCATCTAGATGCGTGTCGACGTTTGTTTTACGCACAAATGAACGCTTCGAACAACGACACCGTTGTAGTTTTTTGTTCTGAGTTGCATGATGGATTGCTGACATGACGCGTGTATGCGAGTGCTGGATTTCAAACTACCTAAAATCGGAATTATCGATGAAAACTCGGAATATTTTAAAAGTACAGTACGTTTCGTAGGTCACTCTGGTTTGGTTCGTGCTGCTCTCAAAGAAATTCTGACTTTCAATGTATTTCTTGGATACCCGTTTCTTCATCAAAGAATATGATCAATGCTCTTCCTTGGAATACGTTTGGCTTCCAAAGGTTGTTATCGACACTACATTATTGTTTTGCATAAATTTATCAGTGCTACAGCAAGATTTCCATTATTTCAACAATCAATCGGTCTTCATTCCTTCTCCTTAGCTTCATATGGAAGGAATTGCATGTCGGAAAGGTTCACCTTAAAGATTCTTTATTGAATCTCGATCGAACTACATCGAAACCTCTATAGACTTTGAAAAAATAAAAATGAAAGGAGTACTGCTTTCGTAGCATAACCAAGGTTTCTAATAGGTTGTACTGGAAGAACCGAACTCCTTTCGTTGACAACTATGCCAAGATTGATCTAGATCCAGACGTGGAAAAAAGTTTCTTTCCAACGAAATAGAGACGGTGGCGATGGTTTATAATTATATAGCTTTTTCACATAACTTGACATTTTGTTTATGATTCATTCGTCTAGACCACATTGTTTGTCGGTCGCTTGCAATAGCGGTCATCATTCGGTGTCGAATGACATCAGTTTGCACAATATTGCCCGCAATGATATTGTCTGTTGTCGGAGGAAAAACCTCCATCACAATGGTTCATTTTGAAAAGTACGAGCCGACCTCGATGATCGCGACACGTGCACGTTTTTGTTGGTGGCGATTATCACCCTCATTCTGCGGTTAGCGGATTCATCTTCTTGACGCGAGGTCCACATTCATTTCCTTTTGTGCCAGTCAGCGCCACCAATTGATGAACGGGTAGGAGGGAGGTATAGGACGTCATTAACTTTAGAGTGATCAGGCGAAATTTATTTGGAGCCTGTGTCACTCATCAGGTGTTCGTTGTAGAGTGTAAAATTGCAGTCTTTTCGTTACTTGACAGATGAGAGCACGTGAGAGAAAGAGCAACGAATACTCTCCAAGTTCTATCATCTTTGAACCGCGACATCGATGTAATTAATTTACAGCAATGATTTCTTCTGTCTCACGAGGTTGTTTGGTAGAGGTTCTTTGTTCAACGGCTCAACGTTCGACCTTGGGAGGGAGAACAAATTAAAATAAAATCGTAAATTAATTGCAACGAGAAGGCCTAGAATTGAGATGTTCATCGTTCCAAAATTATCCAGCTACCGTCGTTTTTCAATAATAACTAGCGAATCTATCGATAATAAGATTTTCATTCATGGTTCCTCCGAAATTGGCTAGTTAAGTGAGGAAATCCCAAGTATTCGTGATTGATCGCGGTCTTCGGGCAAAGTCATCTGCAGTAGCATAACCTTATTTCTTTTGATTTGGAATTGAGACACGGTTGCTACTCAGCTCCGAGTTGTCTGCAGTAAATCGAAATCATATTGATGACCAGCACTGAAATATTAGGTATCTGCTATTTACGAAACGTTGAAACTTTGATAACTTTTTGACCATTGAAGTTGAAATCAAAAATGAGAAAAATTGACTCCACCGACAGTGAATGTTACCTGCTTCGTTTCGAGACTTCCTGCAAAACTGTATATCCACAGTTTGTTTTGGTTTTCCGTGGTTTTTGTTTACTTACGGAGCGTCAAAGTGGGGTATCTCAAAGAGAACAATAATTTTTGGATGCTTGTGCTGCCTTTCTTCCGAACGTTTTCCATGAGCTTTAAACAAGTCACGAGAGAGCATTTGTTGCTCTATCAGATAGTATGTTTATTTTTCCATGCTAGCCGTTTTTTTAAAACTTTTATCATGAAAGCGTTTTCAAAATTCCTCGACGTGTAAAACTTTTCGTTGGAAACCTTTTGCAGAATTTCAGACATCATTCGAGAGAGGAGCTCTTTGGCTATAAGGAAATACATCACGGTTTTTCAATCGCACTAGGTTTTGTTAACTTTAGATCGTCAAAGTGGTCAACAAAGTCGCCTTGGCCGCGCAGCGCGGCCACGCGAGCCGTTGAAGTCGCCTGTTAACCTCCACTTTTATCATAGTTTTAAAAAACGGCTAGCACGGAAAAATATCTGATAGAGCAACAAATGCTCTCTCGTGATTTGTTTGGAGCTGATGGAAAACGTTCGGCAGAAAGGCAGCACAAGTATCCAAAAATTATTGCTTTCTTTGAGATACCCCACTTTGACGCTCTGTAAGTAAGCAAAGACCAAGGAAAACCAAAACAAACTGTATACCGTTTTATAGAGGCATTCGCCTACTTTCAGGTGGTATATACAGTTTTGCAGGAAGCCTCAAAACGAAGCAGGGAAAATTCGCTGTCGGTGGGGTCAATTTTTCTCGTTTTTGATTTCAACTTCAATTGTCAAAAAGTTGTCAAAATTTCAACGTTTCGTAAATAGCAGATGCATGTCGTGAAAGAGCAAATAATTCTCTGTCGAATGCTGTCTGAATGTTTTCGGGGGATTCTCTACTAGGCGCACAACAGAAGCTTGAAAAAAAAAAGGTAAATAATTAGTTAACAACCTAATGTGTAAGATGGATGCTCTTGATCTTGCTCACTCGCCTTAATTTTGATTGATTCTCGTTTTTTTCCCTGAAATTTCATCCGCATACCTGTCAGAAACTGAGTGAAGCTAGTTAGCGATGTAATTTCCTTTCGTCATACCCATCTAGATAATCCTTGGCCCACGCTCCTATTTTGTTCCCATTGTCTCACTCCTGTGTCTCAAATATTTTTCGATAAGGTTTTTTGAAAAATTTGACCCATACCCTCAAACACTCGAGTTCTCCTCAGTATCTACCACGGGTACGTACTACACATGCTATCTCAGGCTAAATTCGTACTTGAAGCTCAAACCCTCGTCATCTTATTCCTTTTGAGTGATCTGTCCACGACCTGGGTAAACCGTTTGCAGGGAACGATTCGGTGATCACATTTTCCGTCTCTTCCCTCGCGCAGTTGAAGTGCCTTTCTTTGCTCTGAAGGCAATTGTACAACCTCTTCTGCAGATCCTTCTAATTGCGCTTCGGCTTTTTTGAACGTTGTCTATTTTTCATTCTTATCAGTTCGCATGCAAGAGAATCGGTGTCCACAAAAACTCATGCATCTCTCTTCGAAGCGATCTGCGTATTTCAGTCGTGATTTACGTGAACGGGAGAAGTTCTAGTAGTAAAGCGTAGCTGTGTATTTAATAATTTAATATTTGATGAGTGAGCTAATCCTTAAATCTGATTCTTATCGAAAATATGGAGTACACGATAATGTTCCTTTGCCTTGAGTGAAAGAAGTGAGCGAGAGCATTGATGTTGTGAGTCGCCTAGTTGATTTCCTTGTGGTACGAAGCGATAGTTTCTATTGGATGAGTAAAGTCGAGTCCCTGTTATCATAATTGTCTAACTGCTCTGCAATTATGATGCGACACATACTTCGTATTATGTGATTGATTATTCCTGATGTAATCGTCCCCTGTCTTTTATATTTCTACCCATTTTGCACTTCTAGGTTACTTGTCCCCTGCAGTGAATGAATGCTATTGGCTCTTGAAGCTCAAAAAAGAGTCAGGCGGAAACTATCAATCCAAAGTTAGAGACTGGCAATGTTCTTTCGAGGCGTGGTCCCTATGGCAATGAGAGTGCTCGAGGCAATACTGGCTCGTTCTGTGGCTTGTGTTTTTACAAGGAAATAGGTACTTTGTTGACTAGAATAGGCAGCAAGTGAAATTGTTGTACCAAGAATTCCGACTGTTAGCTGTTCCGTAGTTAATCACAAAATGATTAATCAATGCAGACCCCATGTCAATCATGGCGGAGATAATAAAAAATTAGGAAAACTGATTGCTGTACAGCTGAAGAAGGTTTGTCGAAGCACCCTTCGAATATACGCAGATTTCAGCCGATTCACATTTTCAGAGGCACCTGCAGAGAATCTTCATTTTCATGTGGTGGTGGATAACTATTTAGTACTGTGGCACCAAGTATGGGTTTGGCATTGGGAAGTGTGGGTGAGAATGGAATGACGAATCAGGCTTTGCCCAGAATCCAACCCACACGGTTGACTCATCAGCCCGGGATGAATCATTCCAAACTGGAACATTAGTCCCATTGATGGGCTGTCCAGAAGGTTGGGTTCAACTGGACAGTGTTTTTTCGCGTATCAATTTCGAACTACTTGTTTCCTGTGTATTATTTATTCGATGCTGACAATGTTGTTACCATATTGAAGCTTGTCCGACGGTCTTTTCTCTTTGATTTTCATTCGTTTCAAGTTTCGTTCTTCGGGAATTGTAGATCGAATGTCTTAGATACTCTCTAAGGAGAACATCTGTATCATTCGGTTTCATGAGTTCAAACTAGGACGAAAAGCTATGGAGGCTCATGAAAATATTGTGAAAACCAGATGTCTTCACAGTCACAGTTTCGAACTGTGGTTTAGAAAGTCTCGAAGCTCTCTCATTTTAAAACATCGCCGACATTGTTGATGATTCCAATACATTATTCATCTGCTTCACGAGGCTGTTCGGTTGAACCTTGTATTTGCGGCCTAACGTTCCGATCTTCCCGTCGTCTTTAGTTATAACTGGTAGCTCAACGATGATAATAGCTGTAAGCTCAGCGGTGGAAGTTTAGGGCTTTGGAAGACAACGGAAGGTCGAAACATTCGATCGTAAGTATAAACTTTCACCAAATAGCCTCGTGTGGTTCTAAGAATTGCAATCTAGGGACACAATCCTCTAAGATATATGATTGACTCATGAATTTAGCGGAAAATGGATAGAATCCATCATGTTTGGTGGGAGTGGTGGGCTATTATTCATCATATGACACAATGGGTAATGACAGTGCTTATGGCCGGGTGGTGGCGGCCAGGTGGTGTTCGCCTCGTGCTTTCCGCTTTGCCGGTCCCAACCACGCAGTCAGTCAGTCAGTTCGGTTCGTTTCCCCGTCTCCTAGCCTCTCCTCAGCCTCCCAGCCCACCCCACCCGTTCAGAGCAAACAATTACATAGCGAGTGCGAGAGGAAAGCACGCGCTATGTGGTGGGAGATGGGAGGGAGGGTCGGGTGGCCTCGATTCTGGTTGTCGGTGTGTTGAGTGTCTGTGTGCGTCCGATCGATCGTCTACGTTACTATCAGCCAAGTTCGACCTCGAAGATAACTTCGCTTCGATGCCTGTCATGTTCATCTCCATCACATCCATCTCTAATCGATCTCTTTATCAACGTAAACACCACCCTGTATAGTGTCCAAGTTATCTCGTCTTTAAACCTCGGCGTTGTTGGTGATGATTTCAATATGCTATTCGTCTGCCTTACGAAGTTTTAAGGTGGAAGTCTTTATTTGCGGCCTAACGTAAGCATCCCACCTAGCAATCTCGAAAGCAAAAGAATAACATATTGGAATCATCGCCAGCTCTGTATAATGTCCGTTCTTGGGCGAATTTTAGGAATATTGTTCCTTGAGTTTGATTATTTGAAAGGTTGTCGCAAAAGAGTGGAGGAGAAAACCAGTGCCGTAAGCACAGTAGTACCAGGGATAGTTCTGCGTTCTGGGCCTGTAGTTGTTGGCAAGTTGTTGGCAGTGGCCGATCTTCGTTCTTTTACCGTTTATACGTGTTGTACAGTGAGCAAAAGACAATACTACTTGTTATTAGTTCTCCCTAGGCTTACGCATCCCGCTTTTGCTAGAATCTCTCTGTGTAGTCCTAACAGGCGTTTTACGCGAAGTCCCTGTCAAGCGACGTGTTAGCCTGTTTAGTGTCTGGTTCTAGAAGGTTTAATGCACTTTCTCTGCGTAGTTGCAGTTGAAGCGATGAATTGTCTGCTTCTCGACTAGGGCCTTGAAGGTGCTGGACAAAATGAACTAGCGTATTCAGAATACCCCTAGGAGTCTAAGATCTAATTGGAGAAGTCTGAAGTTGTTTTCATAATTCGCAATGTACATATTTCATGCAAACTTTTCTGGATTCTTCATTAAAGATATGCTATTCCGAAGTTGGCTCATGTAGTATTCCTGCTATTATTTATGGTGCAGTGCCGACAAATTTGCACTTCAACACCGCGCTTATTAACGACCAATTAGGCCACTAATGCACGCACAGGGTTAGCGATAATTCCTGTTTCTCTTGGAAATTGAGCAATTGCTGCTAACTTTTCTACTGGGAATGAGCTGTTATTCACCGTATTCGTGGTTTGTTTAGAAGTGTTTCCAGTCGTCGTCGAGTAGTAGTGTTACCACGTTCGATGCGTCGTTGGTGAATACTGATGAATGAAATTAGTATCGGTCCGTTGCAATCAACCGCTCTACTGCCTCTCGCAATCATCGCATTCGTGCAGCGGATTGGCGGCTATCCGTATTCGATTACTTGCACCTTTACTATTACTTGAAGTTTCAGCTTGGTTTAATTTGCCGCCCAAAGATTTCATCGCTCACCACCGCCCTCCGCTTCTTTCTCCACCTTACTACTCTGCGCGCTTTCGACTCGAACGAACCTTTTGTCGCCTTATCACACCCTTCGAGCGCGTACTATCTATCAGTCGTGTTGTTCTATGCGTTCCGTTGGCGTCAAATGGCCGAAGAAGGTCGTCCGTCCAGTCATGTGCATTCCACACACTTTGCAAGGTGGGTGGAGGGCGTACCAACACCACCACACCCCGTCCTCCCTCTCACCCCTCACTGCCCCTACTCCCATCATTGTCCCGCCGCAAATTGTCGTCGCTAGCATCGCTTCTTTCGCTTCAGAATATTCAGTTTGCATTGACCGTGGGGCTGCCTCAGTCGCTCGAATCTAAATCTTACCTAAAATGTTCATGTGAGTACTGGAATACAAACGAGTTCGACTACTCTCAGCTGTATGCACCCATCCGCGTATACGCCGGGCAGCAATTACTCGGACCGAACCAGATTCATACGTCGTCGCTCACCGGCTCGTTGTTTTTCACACCCCCATCGGCTGCATTACTATTTTCTTGTTTTTAGGGTTCATCGTTGAATACGAAATTGGTGAAGTATTCATCGATGGATGGTTGGCGTTGCTTCTATCCAATCCGCTAGAACATGCTGTTCAAACATTTCTCGATTCGCTATCGTATTTGAGTAGTGTCGTTCATATCGGTCTTTCCGTGAATTACAACGTACAATACGCGTTCCTTACTTCGCATTCAAGATTGGTATTTGCTGTATTCTTTTTCATAGTTGCTTAATTTTTTCAAGAAAAAAGCGAAGGAATAGGTCTTTACTACATCTGAAAGTTTGTAGGTTAACTTGACTCTTCCACTTTTATTGTTGAATGATCAAGCTGAAAGATGTTCTCCAAGGTTTCTTCGGTTAGGTTGGACTACTACGCTTTTGATCCCTCCTTTGCCGAACTTGAAATTTGCTCCAACTTCGAGTTTTTGGTGGAACAAGTAGGAAATGGCCAGAAATGTAGTATTCACGGGATTGTCCAACAATTTTCGCGGTTGTCTTCACTGATAACTTCTTTAAAAGAAAGTGAATGAATGAGTTTCTTCTACGTCTGCAAATTGAGATAGACGGAAATAAATTGTGCTAAATGCACTTCAGCCTTTCTCTTTTACTTTTCTATGGAAACATTATCCACCAAGATTTTTTCACTTTGATGATGTGGACTAATAACTTTCGCTTTTCCGCCACATGGTCCGAATTCAGGTTTCAAAGGGAACTGATGGGGATTGGCGAACAAACTTTATAGTTCACAATAAGTGTTGCCGGAAAGTGTACGACTCCATTACAGTAAGTACATAAATTAGGGGGATGTGACCAATGTACAGCTGTGTGTGCCTGCCGTCAGAACTCGCACTCTCAAACGATTATGGAGGGTAATTTTCGTGGGCTGTTGTGAGTCACTGTGCCGCGCGAAGATTTGAAAGGGGTGTTTCGTATCGCAAAAAAAGCAACACTGCTCACCAGGTGGTCCGGTCCCTTTACCCACCATCCATTCAACACGTTCAATGCAGCATTGGTCGTGTTGAATTTGGAAGCTAAGGGCCGATTCTCTTCATGTATCTTTCTGTCTAAATACCCCGATCCTCTGATGAATTGTCTAAGCGAATAAGATCGAATCCGTTTGCAACAATGCAGTTTCCCCACTTCAGCATTTGGATCCTTCAGTAGATTTATGTAATGTGGAGTTTCTCTATGGTGGATGGAGCCATTTAAAACGGGAGATTTGGTTGTTTGGAATCCCTGAGGAGCGGTTCGTCATCGCCAGTAGGACTAGCTTAGATGTGTGTTTATATGTTGATGTGAAATCGACACCGAACAAAACGTGCAATTTCTTCGCCGTCAGCATGTTGGTGCGTCTCCCATTTGTTCGTGTATCATTTTCTTCAATGCCTCCGTCAGCGTTTTCCGTACAGTTTCTGTTTACTGTAGCTATGACAATGGCGAGAATGATTTAGCCGCTGACATCGTTAGTCAGGGTTGGGTGAAAGTGAGGGGTATTCGTTTTGTGAAGACGTATTGTCTTGGGGTTATAATAATGAAGTGTTGGGACCAATGATATGAAGTCTGCTTTCTTAGGATTTGCAGCTGGAGTAGGAGAAAATTTAGCTTCCAAATATCGCCAACGTAGTGAGCTTTCTTTGGGCCCCGAAATGTTAGCAGGAAGGCTAGGCGGTTGTCTAGCCTTACTCTTTTCCAGTTTTATATACTTCATATCATGAAAGAATACATATCTATATTTCCGTATATTTTCATATCTTGCATGGTCCACTGCAATATTAATCAGGTGCCGTTTCTGTCTAGTTCGATCATGATCCCGTTTTGTTTTCCGGCATGGTCACTCACTGTTGCGCATTTTTGGTAAAAACTTTATTGTAAAATTCTTTTTGCGAGTACCAACGACGTGAAAGACTAATCTAACTGTTGCCGGTCACCTGGAAAGCTCCTAGGTCTTTCGTCGCTTTTTAAAGTTAAATGGGAAACTCACTATTATTTACCACATCGTTTTCTTCGTCTCCACTGCACTACTGGGTGTAGTGACTGTTGTGTTTACATGTGACATAAACCCCACATCTTTAGTGACCAAATAAATAATACATATTGTATGTTTGCCGAAAAGACTATTGCCGTTGTCAGTCTCTTTCAGTTGCCGTAAACAAGCCGAATAGAAACTGACAGTCGCGCACAAATAGTTCTTCGGACAAGGGTTACATGTTTGGTGTTCACTTTATTTTCTTCAGTGATTGGATAGTTTCACTTAGAAAACCAAGTAAATTGAATCTTTCTTGAATCCGTGTTCGTTTGTAGAAAATTTTTATTGTTGTCGCAACCTCAGATAAAACCTACTTGGAAATTAGATCTGATTGTTCTTCGTAGTGACCGAACGCTATGAATTCAAAAGATTAGGGAACAAATGTGGTTTTTAACGCGTATCGAATTCTTCTGCGAGCTGTTTAATTAAACAGCGAGAACTGTTTCCTTAGAAGCCGCTTATAAAATTGTGACCACCTTCATCTTTTTCGTTTTTCCGGTGTGCACTTCTTTTTTCTACTCGGACATTTTCTAGCGAACTCTCCTGCCAAGTTCCTCCCTTTGTTTCTGGAAAGTCGAAAATCACGACACTGTTTCACTGTATCATCTCAGCCATTTCTCTTCTGCTTGACTAACTTCTATTCAGTTGTATTATAATGTCAAGATTTATTGTTGGCCTGAGTTGGAGAAGATTTGATGGTTCATAGGAAAGCTCCCTAGAGGCCGGGTGCTGTAAGTAGTAACTCAGTGCGCTTATTTTTGTACTGTTTTTTTCGAAATATTTTGTTGAGAACTCTTCTGACAAGAGTCTTCGGTGGTTTGCTCCCTTCGAAAACTCGATACTTTCCAAATCTTCCTTGACGCTTTGTTCTCTCGTTGACGATTTCTGTTATTTTTCCACCCCTGTTTTTATGTTTGTCGTTGTTACGTTCGTTTACTAACTCGCTTGATTCCAAGCACGGCTTTGTACGGCGTAGAAATCGAATAAGTCACCACAGTAGTGTTGCGTGGAAACGAAGACTGGTGGTTTCTAGTAACGTTCTTGCAGTATATAAAACTGATATGATAAAGCTGAATGTTAGATTCTGACTACTCAGTGCGCAGTCGTAGAAGTAACGCCGACGAGTGAAGGGTGGGGGCGCGCGTTTCAGCTGGCCGAACAACGAATCCCCTGAGGCCAGACTGGCTTGCACTCGCTGCTACCCCGAGAAATACTTAGTCTCTCAATCGGGCCCTACACGCCCTGGAGGTCTCAGCGGGACGTCCCGAGAACACTACTTCTTCAGTCGGCCTGAACAGGCTGGCGCTGGTGCCGAGGCCGTGGTGCATGCGCCTGCTGCTGCTATCCACCACCACCACCACCACGAGATGACTGCGGTGGTTGCGGCGCACCCCCCATCTGCGTCACAACCGGTTTCGTTGGTTGTTAACCGATGATAATGTGATTGATTTCTATAGCACCTGCCACATTTCGACACTCACAGTTACTCTTTCACTATGAGATGCGGCCGGGTCCACTTTGAACGCATGTACTTCATCTATCCATTCCCTGATCTGATCGATCGCCTTCTTGGTCACAAAGCTCCTTTCAAGTTGAATCTTCATCTCATCTGGTAGCATTCGTGCTAACTAACCATAAGCTTTCGGTTTACGACCAAACGAATGTGCACTCCCTAGTAATTATACCTATTGTTATATTCTCGGCGAGAGAATTTGGCCTATTGTTTCCTTTAGCTCCACGCAGTGGCGCTGCTCGGCGTTCGATTTGTGTTGCACTGCGCCGATGCCGAGATTCATGCTTAGACCTCAAGCTGAAGCATTTTCACGAATGTCTTGAAATCTAGCAATTAGAAACGCGGTGCCCATCTTCAACTAATTCCTTTTGCCGTTCGATGTCCGTTATCCCTTCGCGAGAATTTGTTAAATAAATTTGCGTCTTCTCTGCATTTGTGAGCTAATTGTATTTGTTGGCGAGTTAATTTCGGCGGGTTCATAAGCTTTGCCGGCAACTCAAGTTCGAAAAAGTGTATTGTGTGGAAAACTAAGAAAAAGTTAAATCCAAATCACCAACAACTTGTTGATCTTCGTCCTTCGTTGATATTGACGATGTAGTTACAAGATCGATGCATCAGCGTTGCGAATTCTTTTTGAGCGTTAATTGAATCGCTGGCTCCTTCGTTTCCCGGAAGCGTTTCTCGACACTTTAGCGATCACACGTCCGGACTATTAGCTTTGAATAGTCATTAAAGAACGAGTATTGTTCAAAACATTCATCGAACTTCTCATTGAGGTGATGAGTAAAGTCGACAGTTAATCCTTCAGAAGCTGCTAATGGAAATACGCGCAACTTTTGGATTATTAAAACCAACTAAAAGTGTACGTTACTCGCCACTGTGCCGTGCTATGGTCGCTCTACGCATTCAATTTAACCCTTTATCTCTTGTTTCTCCTGTTTGCACTCACGTGTTTTTTATTCTCAACTGTTTTACAGCGAATCTCCCTACTCACATCCTTCTCTGATCTACAGATCCACACATGCGTTGGTGGTTAAATTGAAGATGAGCTTTACTTTGCGATATTTTTTATTTGTTAACCTTTTTGGGATTGTAAGGTGAAATTTTCACTGAAGACATCTGGCGCTACAACACATATTCTTGGGCCAGCGATATGACTTTCAGCCGCTGCTTTTTCTGAAAACTGCTCAGTGACTCAACGCACAAATCAGCTGCCTTTTATTAATGATTGAAGCCACCAATATCTTAACTGCATCGTAGTCGGCTTTTCGTATTGAGGTCATTGGTTGCTTCATGGCCTTCGTTAGGTAGATTATAGCGCAGCAGCTGCTGCTAGTCGATGGTTTCCGAAGTCGAAGTGAAACTGTGGACGAAGTGTTCGATTTTTGCTGTTTCATGAAAGTGCTCATTCGTGTCGTTCATGTTCTGTTTCTCATGCTCGTTTGCAATACTGTTGACGAATCATTGCCTCTCCCTCTGCTCAGCATTAAAAGAAAATCTGTTAAGCAACAGCTGGCCAAGCGGCTTATCCACTGCTTCAGCCGGCTCAGTGTCCACTGTGTTTTCCCTAGATCTCGCTCGTCATCGACGGTTTGTCGCGTGTGGCAAACGGCGGTTTTTCTCGAACACTAGGGTGGTACTTTTTTGATTTCTTTCATTTCCTTTATTTTTTTCATGCTGCCCGTCACCTCCAATCAATTGTCGTCCACTTTGGTCTTGATGCAACCATCAGGTTGAGAAACAAAAAACAGACCGTTTTGAACAGTTTCAGACCTGTTCGTACGAGTGCCCTTTTCTTGAGATGCTCCCACCACTGTTTCCTTCACATAATCTGCACCAGTCGAACGAATTCCAATGCATAAATAAATGGTTGTACTCGGCGAAAGTGCAGGAAGGCACCGCGAGAAACCGAGTGCCATTGTTGCAGTTTGTTGGCGTTGCTAACTGCTAAAATTCCTGAAACTTCTTACATTCTATGATGCCATACAGTTGCGAAGTCATACGATTATTTACTCATTGAAGTTGATTTACATGAGATCAGCTTATCAGCCATTTCGACCTTGCCGCAGTGAAGCTGCTGTTCAGCATTTTAAATTGCTGTGCTAAGGCCGTAAAGCGTAGCTGTGAAGTTCATGCTAAAATTCCCTTAATGAAATATTTAGATTCATTGCTTCGTATTTTTCGAATCAAATAGTCATTTGTCTTCCTTCTTGTCTCAAGTGATTCATTTATTATGCCTACTTGCGTTTCTACTCATCTCTCCAATTTTGAAGCCAAAACGGGGTACCGCTTGGGATCGCGCTCAAGGTCCGGACTACCTTTCCATTTCCGCTTTAGCTGCGAATTTTTACTCTCAGTTGAAGAAGTTTGAGACTGTATCTGTTGTTGTCATCGGAACCTCATACCCTGCTGAAGATAAGATCTGTTTATTTCTTATTTAGAAGCGTTAAGATTGAATTTCTGATGGAGCTCGAAATTAGACAAGTTTTTCTTCACTCGGTAGCTACTGGACAACTGAAATTTTCACTGAAAATATCATGTGATGCGAAGGAGAACTCGTTGAATATAATATTTGTTGAGTATGCAAAACCTTCCTGTTACTTCTTCCACACCATTTCTTTGTGTTCTCATCGTTAGCTAGACACCAGATGAAAAGTGATATCGGAGGTGAAATATGAGCCGTAGAACTTCCCGAAGATGGTTACGCTCTTTTTCCATATACTGAGTATAGTTTTAAATGGAGAAATGCTTGGAGGGACGCCTCATATTCATGTTCTATGTTTTAGGGCAGTTAATTAAAGACTTGAAATTTCAAGGGGAGTTTTATCCATCAGCTTCAGGGGAGGGGCGAGAGTCTCGCCGATCTCATGATCACGGGGGCTGTTGTTACGGTAACAGAGGAGATAAGGGTTTTCTAATGCCGCAGCTCTCTAGAATACCTCACAGGGATACACACACGCGTATACACACATATACACGTATACACATTCACACACAAATCCACACGTACATACACACACGCACACAGACACTCACTCGTTCGCTCATGTGCCCCACACGTTCTCCGCCCCAAATCTTTGCCCACTCCATCTAGTGTGCATACACTTTCCATTGCCTCTACTAACCTCGCCGTCAACTGCAATTCAGCCAGACGTCTTGAAGTTCTGTTTCACTTTCCTAATGTGTCAATAATTCGACTAGCTAACAATTTGAACTATGATTTAATTCCTGATCTTGATCACAGCGCAAGGCACTCCCTATCGAAGAACATCACTTCGTTGCTTTACTCGGCTTCATTTATTTCGAGCGTTCGAAAAAAAAAACGAAATTGACTAAATTCTATTACAACCGTCGTGAGATGCGTGTTGTGTATTAAGTTAGTAGATAAATAAAGAGAGAAGGAACGTCTGGGTTCAATGCTGTTCTTTTTTTCAACTCCTGTGCTTATATTCCAATTGTTGATCCATCCTATACGCTTACCTGGCTCTTTCAATCATCATATAATTCTGAAGGACTGAATGATGAATAAATAAACCTGGTCGAACCTAACGAGAAAGTGACCTCAACGAAATCGCTTCATTTCCGTTCCAGCTGCGGAGTGGTAAACATTCACCTCTGCATTCCTTAATTTGTTTGTTTTGAGCTCTTTTTGTGTTTCAAATCTTTTATTTGTTTTACCGATCGTTACTCATCCCAACATTTTCCTGCAAATCAGTTTCGCCCTGCTTTACATCCTTGCTGTCCGATATCTAGCTCGGTCGGGCTTGCAAACATAAATCATTCGTCTTATTAAATGCGTTTCCTGAACATTTGCCTAGTGCTGATGTATCCAGTCTTCGGTTTTCCCCACCCAATAGAAGGAGAATTCGTTGAAATACCAATTAAGGTAACAATCAAAACAAGCAAGACTAATTAAAATTGCACTGAATTACCCGTTTCAACCTGTTTTTGGTGTACCCTTAGACAACGAAGTTGTAAGGAAAAATTCGGTCATCAGTACTCTTCAGTAAAGAGTGGACATGAAAGTAATTGTTTTTGCCTTATTTATATGTATGTACTAGCCATTCAGCGGCCTGCTGCCACACCGCTGCCGCGATCACTGCTATTTACGCTGACTCAGGCTCTCCTCCTAGACAATGCTATCTCGCTGGAGTCCGTCGTCGTCTAACCACAGCAGTTGTCAGCAACGTGATCGGGTTCGTACCGTTACAAATAAAATCAGACAGTCGCGGAAAAAAATCGGTAGCTAGCGAAACTAACGGGAGATACTGAACGAATAGAGCTCTATACATATAGCAATAAGCTCTTTTGCATAAAAATTTCTACTCTTAGCTATTGTCTTTGTTAGGTGAAAAACCTGACTTGGGGGCCGCGAAAAATCGAGAAAAACTTCTATAAATCGTAAACGAAGGGTCCTAAAATCGCAGAAAAATTTGAAAGTACTGAACAAATGCATCTATACGATGAATGCGTATTGCCCTGGGAGTACCAGAATCACAGAACAATCTAACGGGCTGCAGTCGCGGCGGAGGAAGGTCCCATTTCAAAATTTCCCGAACAAATCTAACAATCACGGAGCGTTCTAAAATCGCGAAATAATTGTGGCACACTGCTCAAACATAGCACTGCACAATTAGATTAGAGCTGTTTTGCTGACACTATCCTAGAGTTCGATATCGCCTATCTTTGCGGGCTGAAACGATATGCACGCCTTTAAAATTTGCGAGCAAACACATCCCAAATTTCCTGGAGAGGTGGAATGAACAATCTGCTGGCTAAACATTGACTTATTTCTTGGACTTTAACTTCCACATCCACCCCACCTCCACCGTCCCCCTCTTTTATATATTACTCATCTGAAACGGCAATTTCTAATTGGCTCGGTTGGCTATGGCTGGGTTTTAGTGGAGTTGTGGTGAATTTTCACTGCGATTTTCTGTGGTAGGCAAAGGAGGAAATTTTGTTGATCAGCAGAGTCCAAACTAAGCGCTTCGAAAGAGAACGGACACATTTAGTGGCTCAAGGGCCTCGGTTTACCGCACTCGGTCCAGCCAAAGCGCGGCGAAGCCGCGCTTTGGCTGGGTTTTAGTGGAGTTGGTGGTGAAATTTCACTGCGATTTTCTGTGGTAGGCAAAGGAGGAAATTTTGTTGATCAGCAGAGTCCAAACTAAGCGCTTCGAAAGAGAACGGACACATTGCTCAAGGGCCTCGGTTTACCGCACTCGGTCCAGCCAAAGCGCGGCGAAGCCGCGCTTTGGCTGGGTTTTAGTGGAGTTGGTGGTGAAATTTCACTGCGATTTTCTGTGGTAGGCAAAGGAGGAAATTTTGTTGATCAGCAGAGTCCAAACTAAGCGCTTCGAAAGAGAACGGACACATTGCTCAAGGGCCTCGGTTTACCGCACTCGGTCCAGCCAAAGCGCGGCGAAGCCGCGCTTTGGCTGGGTTTTAGTGGAGTTGGTGGTGAATTTTCACTGCGATTTTCTGTGGTAGGCAAAGGAGGAAATTTTGTTGATCAGCAGAGTCCAAACTAAGCGCTTCGAAAGAGAACGGACACATTTAGTGGCTCAAGGGCCTCGGCTTACCGCACTCGGTCCAGCCAAAGCGCGGCGAAGCCGCGCTTTGGCTGGGTTTTAGTGGAGTTGTGGTGAATTTTCACTGCGATTTTCTGTGGTAGGCAAAGGAGGAAATTTTGTTGATCAGCAGAGTCCAAACTAAGCGCTTCGAAAGAGAACGGACACATTTAGTGGCTCAAGGGCCTCGGTTTACCGCACTCGGTCCAGCCAAAGCGCGGCGAAGCCGCGCTTTGGCTGGGTTTTAGTGGAGTTGGTGGTGAATTTTCACTGCGATTTTCTGTGATAGGGAATCCCCCACCCTATCCCCCACCCTATATTCGAGCAAGCCCTTCGCGCACTAACCGTTCTACACGCTATTTCCCGTCCCTCTAACCGTCGACCTCCTCAACGGGGAAGCACACCGCTGCCGCGATCACTGCTATTTACGCTGACTCAGGCTCTCCTCCTAGACAATGCTATCTCGCTGGAGTCCGTCGTCGTCTAACCACAGCAGTTGTCAGCAACGTGATCGGGTTCGTACCGTTACAAATAAAATCAGACAGTCGCGGAAAAAAATCGGTAGCTAGCGAAACTAACGGGAGATACTGAACGAATAGAGCTCTATACATATAGCAATAAGCTCTTTTGCATAAAAATTTCTACTCTTAGCTATTGTCTTTGTTAGGTGAAAAACCTGACTTGGGGGCCGCGAAAAATCGAGAAAAACTTCTATAAATCGTAAACGAAGGGTCCTAAAATCGCAGAAAAATTTGAAAGTACTGAACAAATGCAGCTCTATACGATGAGCTAACTCCTTCATTGCATAAATATCCCTATACTTTGATATTGCCCTTTTTAAAAGGGGGAAATTTCAAAATTCGCGAATAGAAATCCAGAATCACAGAACAATCTAAAGAGTTAAGAAAAAGGTGGAATATAGTGCACAATCAATGCACTACACAAAAAACAGAGTATGGTTCTGCATCGGAGTTTTTGCAGCTCGCTACGGCCCTCTTTCGGAGGCTGCGACAAACGGCTAAATACATAATGAATAAAAACAGAAACCAACCATTAATAGACTGAAATAAAGACTTGAAATAAAAGAAAAAAGCTTCAAAGTAAAACGATGAACAAATAGCAAAAGACGGTGAGCTGAACTGATGAAATGCGTCCCTGGGAGTACGGTAACGGGCAGTCGCGGCGGGACCCATATGAGCCACTCATTACAAGCTAAGCGGTCTCGCTTATTATATAGTAGGATAGAAACTGCTAGAGAAAGTGTGAGGAGGCCCGTTTGTTGCTCCTGTTGCTCATTTATTTTTAACTTCCAATGATGTACTAGTTGTTCAATGTTGCCTGGGTTACTGACTTTCTGTTGTTGGCATTGAACATTTATAGAATTGATTGATGACCATCTGTAAGAATCTTTCAAATGCCGACGACCAATAAACAAAAACTTATAGTCTGAACATTGTTTTTCGATGGAACACGAAGCACGACATTTCTTTTCTGACCATCTGTTGTCGCTGCTCTCCTCATCTCCTGAGGGACTGCAATCGAATCCTTCGAAACTAGTGCGCTCGCATTCACTCATTGAGTAATGTGTTCGTCTTCGTTGTTCCAACATTCGCTGCGTTTCTCTATTCGTTTATCACGTATTTTGTGTCGAAATATACCCACCTTATTGTTACCTTTTCAGCCATGACGGTGGGTAACCTGCTGCTCGCCAGCTTGTTAATACCCTTATCGACCACTACGTATATCAGTGTGAGTTGTTTTTCTCAGATTTGTTTTTGTAGCTTTGGGAGCATCTTCGAGAGTAGCATGGAGGATACTTCGCTTTGCATAAATAGCTATTTATTTCACGTTTTACGATGTTATGTTGCAAAACGGAGAATGGCGCAGCAAAATGATAGATGTATTCGGGGCATATGTATTCCAGACTCTGTTTTGCTTATCCTCAATACCACCAAACCGCATGTTCTTCTGATTTATCGGACGGCCGAAAACTTTTTTTTTCAAATTTCGGAGAAGTAGAGATTGAGCAGAAATAATTGCTAATGCTGAAAATCTTTGGGGATGTTCACTGTCTTCTCTTGTGAACTGTTCAGTTGGCCTTCTCCATTTTGTGATCATGTCACCGTGAGAATATTAAACAAGTAGTTCTAGTATTTCTAAAATTGACCTGTAAAATACTGTGTGAAGTGGATTGTAGTTTTGCACTTCTGAGTAATATTGTGAGCCTTTCAACTAAAGCTGTATCGGATTCCGAATGACAAATTCCGTAGTTTACTGATGTAGTAACCCTATCGATAGCTAGAATGCTGATCGGACTTATGGCCAAACTCCAATTTTGACATGGAATGATCTCTTTGGGCACGTTTCTCTTTCAAAATTTCATTTTCGTTCTCTGCGCGTAAGAACCTTGAAGTGGTATCCTGCATATTTTTCTCCTTACGCTTGTTCTATCACCAAACAAAAACTGCAACAGTGCGTCACGAAAAGAAAAAAAACAAAGGCAAAGAAATGACGAAGCTATCTGTTTTTTCCGTCCTTTTTCTTAGACAAGAGTATAATAGGGAAATACTTCATCGACAATCTCCGTGACTCATCAGTAAGAGGAGTTTGATATGAAGATAATGTATCGATATCCATGCATAAAAATAAATCGTAGTCAAGCTCGTCTTGCTTCCCGTGTTGCTCTTTACCTCTATGGAAGCCACTACCTCCGCCGCTTGACATGCGGCGGTGATTTTCGGCCGAAGTGTGTTGATGGAACACGTCAAGCTTCCTGTTGTGGTGGCAAAAGCTCGTAGATGAAGAGCTAGCGGAATTGGGCTGAAAATGGTAGCTCCTGTTTGATATGTAATGATATATGGTGTGCATATAACGGCAGAAAATCACTTACGTATGCATTAGAGGTGTCCAAAAACGATTCGAGTTGAACCTTGGCTTGGTCAGCTACGCTTTCTGCTGTACTACACCTCTCCACACAGTTGATAAATGACTGTATTGGCTATTGGCTGTAATGACTGTATTGGCTGATATTTGGGTGAATTTGCCTCTTTAGAAGCGTCCGTCTGACCTCAAGATCAGCTGCGAAAAGTCAGAAAATAACGGGCAGTGATATTAGATGACGATACGGTAACCCTAGATTATAATGCCAATCTATTTTATTCATAAGGGGGTCTCTTAACGAAGCGCCTCACTGTCCGACGACAACTATGCGACGATATCTGCCTTCGTGTCGTTGCAGATGTGGCGGGTTATGTCGATACACCGTGAAAACGGCGCCGATGAGCCGCACCACATGTCTAGCCAGTCAGACCTCATAAAGCTGCGCCAGTTTGCTGTCGGCACGCAGCAGAAGCTGACGACATTCGCGTAATTATTAGTATAGATTGACGAGCAACAAATCAACAGCAAACCAGAAAGCATGGAAACAGACATCGCAATCTTAGATCATGAAACAACATCAAGAAAAAACAATTGAATTTGTCTTGAAGCCAAACGTTCGCTTATCACATACGGGTGTTCTTTGAGGAGCCCAAACTAGTCTGAACCTGCTATGTGGCTGCAGAAGTTTGCCCTAAGGCTACGATTCGCTCTTGGTCGGACATATTTAGATACTTGTTCCTCGATCGAGAGTAAGGCTCCTTTTCCCATTGAGAACATTATATAACAATATCGATTTTGAGGTCCTCTATTCGTCAAACCTCGGCATTGATGTTGGTATTCTGGTGTTATTATGTTAGTATTCCTTGCCGTGGTTGTTATTATTCATTAATAGCTTGACGTTTCGATTTTCTCATCATCTTCAGAGACCGATTCAGCCGTAAACGAGAAGGTAAGTAAAATACTCGTTACTTTTACGGTGGAATCGGCCTCCGAAGACGACGAGGAGGTCGAAACGTCAGGCCGTTAATAAATAATTCCACCTAACAACCGAGGCAAGGCATACTAACATAGTAACACCGGAATGTCGATTTTCTTTCTGAAAAAGACTGTCTGAAGTTGAAAATTACGATTCCTTTCAACATTAGATGGAATTGTATCAGAAGAGAAAGCTGATGACTCTAATCGAAAGCATTAGAGTGAAGGTATTTCGAGCTCTTTCGAGAGTAAGCGTAATGTTTGTCGATGTTGAGAGCGATTTCTCTCGACAGCAATTCGATCTGAATCTAAATCGCAAACCGCACATAGGCGACAGAATCCGTCACTATTCCGCTGGCCCGTCCGTCCACAAAGAGGTTTCCGGTTTGACGGCCATGATTGACTGTGGCATACTCGACGCATAGACGTCGCAGTAATTTCCGATGCTCGACACACACACACACCCATCGGGTGTGTGCTGCACTTTCCGACAATTTACCGTGTCTGTCGGTGGTTCTATGTGTGCCCTATGCGCTCCGGACTTTTTCTCAAAGCGGTCTAGATGCTTGCGATGCATGTTATGCAAGCAGCCAGCACTGCTGGAGCGAATAATTAGCCTCCGATACCGAAGCATTTCGACCCGATTCGCCCAAAGAAGCGATGGAATTTCACGCGCTCAGCTTGGTGAATGTGAAACGGCACGGCTTCTGCTGCGGCTGCTGCATCTCGCTAACTAGACGAGTCGTATGTGGGAATGCTGCATGTTTTCTCACGCTCAACATTTCAGCTACTTCATAAGAATAGCAAATGTGCAGTATAGATTGCGCGAGAACATACTAGTTCCTTCATAAAGAGGTTCTAGTAAACGGGCTCATTCTCAATAAATGGATGTGGTTCTTTATTCCCTTATTAATACATCATATGACATCATATGAACTCATCATATGACGTTACTATAAAAACTAACGAGCCTACAAAAAGAATGTACAATATACGTGTGATAGGAGATGGAGAGATAAGAGTCTGAGTTGTTCCAGTCAACCGAACTTACGATGCTATGAGCAGGGGTTTATGATGCTATGGATGAGGGTCAGATGCTAAGTGAACATATTAGGTGGCAGGAGTTGGATTTAAAAATTGAAGTTGTGGTTGTTGGAATTAAATTCGTTTGGTTTGTCGAGAAAATGTTGTTCTCTCGTGGTTGGGAAAAGAAGAAGGATTCCCGTATCAACTACAAAAAAATAAGGGGAAAACCCAACATCCACAATTTTGTGCCACTTTTTGACTGTAAAATTTGACTATATGGTTTCGAAATTAGATGAATGTTTTGTGTCATGTTTCCACTTTAGTAACGAATGAGCAATGAACTGCAGTGAGGCGACGGTACCTGTAAGGTAATTTGGCAATGCTTTTTGCCACGCTCACTCACTTTCCAAGGACATGTTGGAAGTTTTCTTACCATTCAATGACACATAATTGGTGCTGGCGCGTATTGCAGTGGATCGATGCAACCACACAAAAACCCTCGTTCTAAAAGTACAACGCGCACGTTTCGACGGAGAAAGTACGAAGTCTTGACGCTGCTCTTTGATGTCGTACTTATTTACGAAAAAAAATCGAACATGAGGGTTCAGGGGAAAGGGTGCAAATGAAAAAATTCTATATTTTCTCAAAGGGTTCGTTAGTATTCAACAGATTTCCTTATCTGCCGAATGCAACGCTAAAAGATATGCCCTGTAGCAAATTGCTTTATCTCATTGAATTTTCGTTGCAGGGTGTGTCAGCCAATATCGATGGAGCGCCTTCGAAAAAGCACGAGAAATTCGTGCCACTTGTAGCATTCGAGTGTGGTTATCGTAACAAATACATGAATGAAGATGGCGTTTGGGTAAGCGACGAGAACCGATACGCCACGTGTCTGAGTGGAAAATTGGACATTCTGAAGTACTGCAAGAAGGTCAGCAACAACTTCCTTTTGACGTTTTTATTTTGTGTTTTGATATATCGTCCAGAGCACAACCAGGCGTCGCGGACCTTTTTTTCTGTGTACTTCTTCCTTCTTCCTTATTTCTCGTCCTCTTCTTAGCAATTAACGCCTATCTGCGTAGATAGACGGTTTTTTTCACCCGTCTGATGCCTGCATATATGCTCATCTTCCATCTCGTCGCCTGACTGTTCCGGGGTAAGTAAGGGGTTAGGGTATTTCTTCGTTGTTTTCTTTCCTATGTGATGCAGTTAAGGCCTATTTACGCAGGTAGACGAGTTTTTCACCGGTCTTATACCCGCTTATATGCTTAGTTTGCATGTCGTCGCCTGTCGATTCCGGGGAGAGGAGGGGAATTAAGGCTATGTGTTTTGCCATTGGTGAGGGATCCCTTTAGCTGCCTGAGGCTATATAGGGGGGGGCGTACCCTCGCGCATTCACAAATACACACAATGAGTTGGCCCACAAACACCTCACATTCGTCTTGGCAATGCTAATGCAGTTGGCGGGCTAGGCGTGCGAGTCCGGAAACAGCTTGACCGAGTCCGCCAGCCCACCAAGAGTACGAGTATATACCTTTTTGAGTAAAGCTGGGGAATTTTTAATTTTGAAGGTAAAAAGTGAAGGGGCCACGCATCCGTCTTCTACTCAAAATTGTGGAGCCGTGGTGAATGCGTGTTTCGCCTTCACGATGACTTGCAGGGACGGGCTGCTGTACCTAGTCAGTGTCTCCACTTTCCCAAACAAGTCTGGCACTAACTTACCCGACCCCGGAAGAATGGAAGGCTCGTCACCTCAGGCGAGGATCGATCGCTCTACAGTTATATGTCAGTAGCGCTTTCACCGCTGTTCCACGCTCGCCCTCCTTTTACTTTGAAACGTTAATGAATACCATTGTCGGTTATATTTACCGTGAATGCACATTGTAGTCGGTGTGCAATCCAGGGCCTAAATTCATGATGGGTATCGGCACAATATACCCGAGAATAAACCCCGCTCGGCGCGATTATTCGCGTTCATGAACGCGCCGCGGAGTGAAACAGACTCACGATATCCCCCAAATAAACTCCGCGGCGCGTTCATGAATGCGAATAATCGCGCCGACCGGGGTTTATTCTCAGGTATATTGTGCCGATACCCGTCATGAATTTCGGCCCAGAGTACACCCGTCCCTGTTTGGGAGCCAATGAGTGTTTCCTAGTTGAAAGAAAAATTCATTCTCAACAAAAGTGAGCTGAAAACTCAAACTCATCCTTTTATTTATTGTTGTAGCCTATTAATACAACCTAGCCCAGCATTCTCATTATTGCAACGTGTGATGCTGTAGATTCAAACAAGACCCTGAAATAGATCTAATTTTCAACTCGCTTAGAGAATTTTTCATTTTTCGCGGGCTACTGTGTAATAACGTCAACGATAACGTATGCTCCTCTGGCTCTGTTAATTTTCGGTTCTATAGGCAGCAGGTGTCCATTTAATGAGTAGGAGCTGTTTATGTCAACTACTGAAGTGTTGCCCTGTGGTTAGTGAAATTCGATAGGAAATTATCCACCTTAAGAGTTACTGAATTCCCGAATTTCGGAAAACAAACATTAGGAATTATGACAACTTTTTCGTTGGAAAGGAAACGCTAGTAATGAAAACAGTTAAATTCATTCGTGTATCTTTCGGCGTAAAATGAAGACTCAAAAATTCTGAAAATTGGCTGTTTTCTCCGATATTCCTACTTTGTCTATTAATCTAACAAATGTGGACACTATGATGGGGCTCGCATAAGTGGGTATCACTCTAGGGAGTCGTTCTTCCTTTGTTGAGTCATTCCAAATTTTCTTTTAACTTCATCTAGAATAGTAGGTCAATTAAAGCTGGTCCGAAGTCGGAGTGTTTTTCAAGGAGATTCGAAGCGCGAGTGGTTCTTCCGAAGCAAACTTTGAAGCCACACTTCGAGTGCTCATGACTATTTGAACAAAGGGTGATTCACTTGAGACTAAGTAGAAAAATACATTCAAGTTACTTCAAGTTCTCTCTTCTTGAAACCTCGACGTGATCTTATCTTCTTATCTCTTGTTTTCATGTTTTGTTTCTAGAACTATGTAGGCGACGAATAAGTCTAAACGTCAGGTCAATAAATTTATGGTCCATCTCTTAACCTTGCTCGGCATAGAAGCATGAATCAATAAAATGATTTGTTTCAGGCGTACCCGAAGCTAAACATAACGAATATCGTCGAGTATTCGCATGAGGTGGCCATCGAGAAATGGTGCCGCGAAGAAGGAACACCGTGTAAGTGGACCCACACCGTACGACCGTATCAGTGCATTGGTATGTTTATTTATTTGTCTATTTATTTAGTAATTGTAAACCTCATACACACAATGTAAACATAGCAAAACTCAAGGAACATGTGTCTTACCAATCAAATGAAAACTGGGTCAGAATGCAGCGTTCCTTGTAATTATAATCAACAGCAGATCACTTTGTAACAACTCGATTCAAGCACCCTTTGAGAAAGGACGGAGATTGATGACGTCATCGCGGACAACCCAGAATAGCATTGAATTCCTTCAAAAATCTCCATGTTAGAAAGCTCGAGTGCATATGTGACTTTACAACCGCGATGAAAAGCCTTCATTTCCTACTTCGGATAAAGGAATTCCAAAAAAAATAGCAGCAGGTGCAGATAGACACTTTTTCTTAGAATTTTGGACATCGTGAGCAACCTGGGTTTCTTCGTTCTCTTACGAAGTCTTGAAAGGCCAAACATTTTATGTCTCTGAAGTTCTTTTTAAACACGACTACAAATTCGCTACTGGTCGATGAGTGTTGGTCGGGAATGCTAGGTGATTCAACGACGATCACGATCCAATATGA
Source organism: Nippostrongylus brasiliensis (assembly GCA_030553155.1). Classification (NCBI taxonomy): domain Eukaryota; kingdom Metazoa; phylum Nematoda; class Chromadorea; order Rhabditida; family Heligmosomidae; genus Nippostrongylus; species Nippostrongylus brasiliensis. Next base: position 6,592,662 of record CP130737.1, read on the forward strand.
GTCAGATGTTTGCCTTCAATAACAGTGGAGCGGAAATTGAGGCCGAGTCGGCGGCGCGTTCACCTCGTTGTCCACGAATAGAACCGCGTTTTATGGGTGGGGGAACCGCTTCGTAGTCAAAAATCACTGCTCTCATTCTTCGGGGGAGTGCAATGGCCCTTCACAATTGAAAACGAAGAAATAGAAAAGAAAAATTGGAAACTCGAAATTCTAAATGTTCTCTCGTCCCTAATCCTCGGCATCGATAATATCCATCGTAGTGTTGATTTCTTTTTGAAAAAACGTTCCCTACCTTTCTGGGCAGATGTAGAAAGAAACCAAAAGATATTACGAAGACTCGATAATTCTAAAAAATTGATTTTTTGCATTTCATACTTTGTCAAATAATCTATCAACTGAGATGGACCTTCATAAGTGGGTACCAATAATGGGAACCCAACATTCCTAGTTGAACAATTCCACCATTTTCCAACTCTTCATCATTGATCTGTTTTTTTTTTAAATTTTTGTGCACAATAGTAAATTAGTGACGTTTGTCTATAGTCCGGAGTGTTTTTCAAAGAGTCTCGAAGCTCGATTATGTAGCAAATAGGTTCCTGCCGTGAAATTTCGGACGATATCTTCCCTAGTCTAAAGGGAGTTCGCAGGAAGATTTCACCGTTCACTAGCCACATGTAGAACGTATACATTACCGTTGCATTCAGACTTTGAAAATTTTCTTTTTGTGATGTTCTGCATGCGTTCGAACGTCTCGTATCGTGTTTTAAATGGTCGCATGGGTGCTTGCACGTAGATCGACCCGTGATTGCAGCAGATCCGTGTTCAGTGATGCATTCTAAAAGGAGAATTTCTAGAAGTTCACATAATTTTGTATATTTCATGTGGGTTGTAGGTAACCAGATCCTTATATCTATTGAATCCACCCTAGGGAGGATGTTATCTAAAATATCGCGACAGGAACTTATTTGCCACCCGTTCCATTAGAAATGTTTTATGTCATTCTTTTCGATTGTTCCGCTGACAGCAGTGTTACAGAGTAACGAGATCAGAAAACGGCAGACCTGTCAATGTACATTCTCAGGAGCTTTGCGCTAGTTTTTTTTTCTCCTTCACATAAAGCCGCCTTCATTCAGAAGGAACACATGTGAAGAAATGCCTGTCTGACCCGGTTTGCACTACGCATACGCGCACCTAGGGCTTTAGTGCTGAGGTTGAGTTCCTTTACGAGCAGCAATCTGTCTTGTCGGAAGGCGAGAAAGTAGTGGATGAGATTTTCAGCGCCCGGAGAGGATTATAGTATTGCTCGCGCGTCGATGAGTCGACGGATGTTTTTGACAGCACGACATATTCGTGGAAAGTATGATGAGGTGTTGGGCAGGATTCGCCGACCTCACGAATCACACAAAATTTCTTCTTGAAATAGTCATAGTTGCCGATCGACATCCAGAATGTTTACTTAATTTTAGTTTGTGGTATCAGATTGCGTTTTCACTGAATAACTGATGTACATATTCGTGGAACGTAGGATGAGGTGTTGGGTAGGAATGACTTTAGGAGAAATAGAAAAATCCTTCTCGAGTAGTCATAATTTGAAAATTGCCGATCGATATAGGATGTGAGCACAACTTTATCTGTGTTATCAGATTGCATTGTGACGGAATAAGTGATATACATGTTCGTGGAAAATAAGCGTAGGTGATAAGCATGATTTCCCGGCATGACGAATCCCACGAAAAGTGTTTACTAAGTAGTCATAATTTACAAATTGCCTATCGATAGAATGGACGTCTAAATTTGTGATATTATATTGTATTTTGACTGGAGTAAGTGGTAACAGGCTGTTCCTACTCGTGGCCTGATTTGAAGGGGCTTCTGCATTTTCGTTAACAAAGTTCCAATTTCCCTATTTCGTTGAAAATCGGACAGTTTTCAAAGATGTACCGTGATCCCTAATTCAATTTTCCATAGCTCCCTGAAGTGTCGAAGATACTGATCTTGTTTCGCGGAAAGTTGTCAATGCTGCGGAACCCTCAGTTCGCTACCATTCACTGACCGCCCTGTTTTCCTTTTGGATGAATTATTTTACTCCTTTGAAAGTAACATTCAGTTATCTAATTTTCCGTAGGACTAGGGACTTTATCAAGCAAGTTGAAGTACAAATAGAAACGAGAATTAATTAGTCAACATCGGATATATGTTTTGTAGGTAGAGGTGAAATAATGAGAAATGCTAAAACTGCTAAGAACTCTACTTAGTGTTATAGGAGAAGCCCTATTTTGTCAATAGCTGTCGTGCTTTTGATGGCTAAAAATCTCTTATTATGGAAAATTTTCAGCAAAATTTTCGGGAATGAGGATGAAACTCTTACACATGATATGAAGGATTCCATTCAAAGTCTTACAGTTCAACGGTGCCTCCTCTGTAAATGAACACTCCATATCGTTTCTCGCTTCTTTCCCCATCATTCACCAAAATACTTCACGATCATTGGTGCCAGATCTGTGCACCGTTTCAGTACCTCTTCATTTACAAATAATTGTTTATACTTTTAAATGTTTTTTTTTCAGATGGTGAATTCAAATCCGAGGCGCTCCAAGTGCCGCATGATTGCCGCTTTTCGCATGTGAACTCCGGTGAATCGTGCAATGACTACCAGCACTGGCAAGATGAAGCGACTAAGCAGTGCAGAGCTAAGGTTAGTCTTAATTTTTATATTTTTTCGAATGTTTTTTATTTTTAATTTTTTTATTTTTCAATTTTCCTTTTAACGATCCATTGCTTGAGTTGACAACGCAATAGCAAAAGTTGCTTTCCTTTTTTTTGCGTTTGCTTCACCAATAGGCAAGCTTGAAACGGGATGATTATTCTGTTCTCGTTTGGTGCTGCCTCTCAATCATTCTCACATGGATGTACTATAATAAATGAATAAATAAATAAGTAAAAATTATCCCGTTCCAGACGTTCAATGGCAAACCGATGACGGTGCGCTCGTTCGCCGTGCTTGAACCATGCAGTCTCGATCTTTTCACTGGTGTTGAATTCGTGTGCTGTCCAACAGTCGGTATGTTTTTTTGGTTTTTTTTACAAAGAAGTAAAAGAAGCCATTTTAAGTACTGAACAGCTGACGAGCTCAATTTGTCACAATAGTCTTTACTGACTTCATACCCAATCTGTTGCTCGGGTAAATGTATCGACTCCTTTTTTTACCGCGGCAGTGAAGAAGAAAGGCCTGAACTTGTTACCTCTAAACGCTGGACATTTTTAGCCTTACTAGGCTCCTGGAAATCGGGTCGGGCTCGAACTTTCAGGGTACCAATTGAGGGTGATTTGGTTACTTTACAATTCGACTAGCTTTAGCTAATATTCTTTTCTCTGATGTTGAATTCGCGTGCTGTCCAACAGTTCTTTCGATTTTCGATCCGATGTTCTTTCGATTTTTACTCTGTGAAGAAATAAAGAAAGCTGTTTCAATTGGCGTTCAGCTGAAACGACCATTTAGTCACAATAACCTTTACGGGCTTTTTATTTGGTCTAACGTTCGCATTAATGCATCGACTACTGTGCTATCGATGTACATTTCGAATCCCCTAGCTGATAGCGTCGACTACGTTTTTCCTACCGCGCAAGTGAATGGGAAAGGCTTGAACCCGTCTGCACCAATCGCCGGACACTTTTAGCCCTCTTAGGCTCCCGGTAATCAGGTCGGGCTTCAACATTCAAAGTACATACTGAAAGTGATTTGGTTATTCTACGATACGACTAGATTTAGCGAATCAGGTTTTTGTTTGAAAAAATTCAATCAAATAAATCTTGTTTCGAAAGAGTCACAACCGAGCTGGGTAAAGTTCGTTGAACTTCGTCCAGCGTAGTAAGCTTTACCTCATTTAGACTCCGGAGAACGATCACCGTATATAATTTCCAAGCTTTCTTTCAACGTTATTTCCGCTTATTCACCGTGAAGTTGCAAATTGCCTATTGTCTCAATTCTAGAACTCGTTGCGTGCTATTTTTTAGTTCCTCGACAATTTGTTAGGGAATGACATTGTCTGTCCAAGAGTAACTCGACGTCAAAATGCTCAAGTCAGGCAGTCGTGTTTAATGCGCGCAATTGTGGTGTGTTGTAGAAGAAGGGAGTGCGGAAGGAAGGAAGATGCATGACTCAGTTGGCAAACATCTTTCTTGCAGTCGAATCGTGGCAAATTATCTTTCAGCGCGCCGTGAACATACGGCGGGGTAACGATTGGGAGTATAGAACTATGTAGTGGCGAAAACAATTTGTCTTGCGGACTGCTGACGTATGTCCCAAATTCGAAAAAAATCCCAAATTAATAAAGTACTAGGGGTGGAGAGGATGGGAAAGGTGGCAGTGCTGGATAAAGACAGGAAATCACTTGGGCCTGTGTTTCTATTTATTTATTTATTTATTTATTTATTTATTGACCTATTTATTTATTTATTTATTTATTTATTTATATGCTACGTTTGATACTATCGTAAGGAAGAGGATTGAGACCTACCAAATAAAGTGCTAACCTGGAGTTCAAAGCGACAGATGTATTATGGTCAGCAATAAAAACAACAGAAACAATTCGTAGCACAACTGCAAACAGTTTGAAGAAAAATTATTTTTATTGTCATTCAGATAAGATCACCACTCCAGTTGCTGGCTCTCGAACTGCTGATAAGGGCAGCAAGTTATCAAAGACTGACGATGACGATGAATATGATGAGGACTACGATGACAGCGATGAAGGTGAGTGTAAAATGAAATATTAATAATAATCATATGCTTGTCGACGTATTTATTACGTGTGTGTTGTTCTGATTTTTTATTTCATGGGTAACCATGTAAGAGTAAGCAGTCAGTTCACAGCTCTTGTACAAAAAAAACCAAAAGGTAAACATGAGACTGCTTCTATTAACTCATTTTTTACACGCCTGGAGCATGCTACAGATTTGAGATTTGGAATTTGAACATGGGAAACCCACACCATCCTAAAAGGATCTAAAAATGGAATGAACTTCAGCTTGACCTAGTAGATGGGAATGAACGAGAGAACGAATATGTCTGAATTTGGATTTAACTTCTGCTGTTCAAGTAATTATCCAGCTCTTTTTCCTACAAGCAGGGGCAGAGAGGATTACGGTGTCTCTTGTTGAGTTAGCTGAATTCTCACGTTTCGATTATTGTGATTTTTAGATGCATCCGATGACAAGTCGTCCGAAGGTCAGGATCCCTACTTCAAGAACAAAGACCCTGCCAATGAGCACGAGAACTTCAAGGATGCTGAAGATCGGCTCGATAAGAAGCATCGTGAAAAGATTGAGAAGGTAATTGCTTTTTTTTCGTCTGTCTGGGACCTCCCTTCATGCCCTTCGGTTGATTTCTCAGCGGGACTTTGAGGCTTAACAACAACAAATACCTTTGTTGGGTTTATGACTCTCATCAGCTTACACGGCTTAATCATCTGCCCTCAGAGCTGACAAATTCCTTCATATAATCAAGTACAGATAACTTCTTTAACAATCCTCTAGTAACCTATGATTCAAGTGAAATTTCAAAAATAATGCATTCGTTACGAGCGTACTTCACAATTAATGGATCAGTAAGCATCGGTGGAGATGCGGCGTACTCTTAAGAACAAAACGCTCATTCTAAGTTATTTTATTACGTAATTGTTAATCGTTTTTACTATGTTCTAAACTGTTTTACTGCTTGAAGTTTTGCTTCGAATGCATATTTGCTCGCTGCAAAATCCGTTGTTGAATCTGTGTGATTTTTCTGTGTGCTTAAATCCTCTCCAATTTGTTTCCGTTAAATGGCACAGCTTACAGTATCCTCCTCTTCTAATCTTCTAAGCTGGAGACTTCCTTGTCAACACACACGACGACTCGAAGAGAAATGTAATTAGAAGATGTTTTAGGTGATGAAGGAGTGGGGAGAGCTGGAAGCACGATATCAACAGATGAAAGCCAAAGACGCTAAAGGAGCCGAATCATTCAAGGTTTCGATGACGAACCGATTCCAGAAGGTGGGAGGTTTTGAAGTCTTAGTAGAGACTTACATAGTGATGTAGGTGTAGGTAAAGGTGACTCGATTTACAAAATAAAAAAGAATTCAAATAAGTCCAAGAGATTGCATCTCTCAAACATTTTTCACGAAATAAAAATAGAGGCGTACCTGAGGTTCTTTTTTGTCGCACTACTTTCAGCGCACTTTCTTCCTAGTTCTTCTTCGTTTAACAATATTATATTTATATGTGTATCCCTTTTAGACTGTTGCTTCGTTGGAAGATGAGCACAAGCGACTCAAAAAGCAGCTCGAAACCACTCACGAGGAACGTGTACAGGCCATTCTCAATGAGAAGAAGAGAACTGTAAGTTGATTCTACTATTAGCGAGTGCTTATTTTTTGGAGCTTGATATTTTTATTTTAAAGGCTACACATGAGTATCGTCAAGCCCTTGCAATGCACGACAAGTCGGCGAATAAACACCACGTCTTGAAAACTCTGAAGGTATCATTTGCTGATGCTAGTTGACGGCTTGAAGGTTGACTTTTAATTCAACAGTTTGAACATTTTCTATTCTTTTCTTTCAGACATACATCCGCTCTGAAGAGAAGGATCGAATTCATACCATCAATCGCTATCGCCATCTTCTTCGTGTTGATCAAGCTGAAGCGGCAGCATTCAAGCCAACAGTTCTCCACAGGCTCAGGTATAGCTAGTTGATGGTGAATCTCTCCAAAAACCCAGAAATTCTAATTTGTGACGTTACAGGTACATCGATCTGCGCATCAACGGCACCCTGGCCATGCTTCGCGATTTCCCCGATCTTGAGAGTCAAGTGCGCCCGATCGCAGGTAACTTCAGCCCTTAGTTTCTAATTTGAGTTGCATACTATTCAAATAGGCTCTCAAATTCCTTTAGTTCAAAAAAATGAAATTTCAGTCGCGTACTGGTCAGACTTCCGTCGTGAGAATACACCAGAACTGTCCGACAGCGCCATCGATGCTCTCAACTCACTCGACAGTGATGCTAAGAACAAGAGACTCGTTGATTTGTACAAGGTAAGTGCTCAAGATATGTAGACGATCGAGAAAATGACTGCATATAATTTAATTTATATAGAAATCCTTCAATCCTTCCTTTATGTTAGTCATGCTGTTGCAGGAAGCCTACGAGAAACTGCACCCAAGCGCCAAGCTGGACGTGAAAGCTCCACCAACAACGACAGTTGCCAGCACTACACAGAAAACTACTCATGAGCCAGCCAAGGTATCTTAAGACAATTTTTTTGTTCCAAATAGATGGCATTATTCAGTGGTGAAAAAATGAAACATGGTCTAATTTGGTGGAATTAGAGCATTGAATCAGGGAGAACACAGTTATAGAGTTAGATAAAGTGCAGAAATGGTGTGGAATAAACGGAAATTAGCTCGCGCGGGCTGTAAATTTGCACCGAAATTCCCCCACCTAAGTAGGCTGCTGTTACGATAAAAAAAAGGAGAAATAGCTAGGTACATACCAAGTACTTCTTGAAAACCCACGTAATCCTATCGCTTTTGTGATTTTTGTGATTTTTCTCGTATATCGAGAAATTATGCTCTACATATTTGTCGATGATTTCACAGATAACGTCCAACGGGTGAGAATTAGCCAGGTACTAGATAATTATAAGAGTTTATTGAATAGATTGCCGGTTCGAATCCATTGTATTGTATTTATTTAATTTTTGTTTCAGCTGCTATCGGAAGACTCTCATGATTCTGAAGAGGATGATGACGAGTACTATGAGGATGAAGATGACGAGGAAGTGAAGAAGAGTCCAGTCGTCAAGAAGCCAAAGGTGTGTAAAGAAGTTTGTTTTGGGACGTTTTAGCACTCCAAGGGAGGAAAATTAGAGGACTGAATCAGGAAGAACAAAGAAATAATTTGTGAAATTCTGATTGTTTTTCTATAAGGTAGCGCACAAATGTTACCTTTAAATGCCGTTGGAGATGATGTGTTTGCTTCCTTTTTTTGTGAAAAACCTGTTCAACTGTATAGTGGTCCTTTCTTCTAAATCACTCGTCCTTTCATTCCGGATTTTAATCGTGACTATTCTCTTACAGGTTATCGAAATTCAGCGAAAGGAAGAGGTGAAGAAGCCGGAACCACCGAAGCTCAGCGAAAAGTCGGTTCAGACTGATGATGACTCCAACTCTGATGAAAGCGATGAGGTGCCTATCTTATCTAGTACTCATTTTAATATCGACATTATCCATTTGAGTTTCTTTTAGTTTCGCAAGAAGAGCGCTTATTTAATTTCGATTTGTATACAAGGTTGAGAGAAAAATGATAATTTCAGGAATCCATAAAGGAGCTTCGCGTCGACATTGAACCAATCATCGAAGAGAAGCCAGCCTTCTATCGTCAAGAAAAGCTGATCCAAACTCAGGTAAGGGACACATCTATCATTCACTTATTTGAAGAAGGATCGTGTTGGAATTACCTGTAATTCGACCCCTTGATGTCTTGTCAGCTGAGAAAATTAAAGAAGATAGGGACGTCGAATGGCTCATAGCTATGTTCCCTCCTAAGTGTTCCCTTTTCTGGGGTATTTAACCACTACTCCCACTTAAAATAGAATCTAGTGAATAATTGCATTTCGTAAACCTAATTTCGTGTATTTTTGAGAATTATTCATTGTGGAGTTGGCGGATAGGGACGGTGTTCTTGAATGAACATGTGATTCTGGATGAATTTGAAATTGTAGTCAAGCCGGCGGTGATCGATTGATTCGATCTGATCCCTTCATTCATTGTGTCATCAAATATTTTGGTCTACAAATTGCAATTGCTGGATTCTAAGCGTAGTAGCAGTTGTCGAGAAAACGGATGCCGACAAATGTTGTTTGTTCTTTTTCATCAACAAAAAGCTATGGGAATTTATTGGTGTCAGCGAACTGTGTTCATTAGCTGGGTGTTGAATTTTTTGTTCGAAAATATCGGTTGCCAAACATAAACTACGATCAAATGCAATACAAAAGTAACACCGATAACTGTAAAATTTCTCAACAGAAATTTAAGATCGTTTCTATCCCAGGCGTCGTCACATGAGGCTAAAAAAGGTCCAGGAGAGCAGCCGTTAAGTTGGTTTGTAAAATACCGGTGGAAGCCTCAGTTTTTCTAGTAATGAGGTTTGACCTTCGGCGACTCCGAAGGAAAAATGATTTTCAATCAAATCTGTCGGTGATACGCCGTCTCGTCTCCGGGGGTGATCTCATTGTGTTGTTCTCAGAGAGACCGAGTGTTGCCACCAGCTGCACACAACAGCTGCGTCGTTCTATGCCCCCAGTGTCATAGTCATCCACACATTATCGTGATTATTCAGAAGTCGATGTACCAGGAAAGTGGTCTTCTCTCGTCGTCACAAGCTGTGTTCATGGTCGGAGCCGTGGCGATCGTCTCACTAACCATGTTGGTGGCTACAATCGTTCGACGCAGGCGAGCTCATCACGGCTTCATCGAGGTTCGTTCTATTTTTCTTATTTTTAATATAACTTTCAATTTTATTCAACAGACAGTTATAGTCGCGCGTGGGAATGAAACAACAATTTGACCTCTTAGTGTATAGTGTATAAACTCCTCAATAAGAATTTTAGTCAATTACAGCGTGAACTAAACATTCTATGGACGAAAAACAAGAAAGGTCGTGACGGAAGTAATTTAAAGAAGGAAAATGAAATCAATTAATTTCTGTGAAGAATTCTTAGCTGACTCATGCTAACACGATACAACCGGATTTCACAAGGTTTCTTAAAGGATCTTATAATTTGGCCGTGAAATGGCAGTTCAGTAGCTGTATGGAAGTCATCAGTTCTAGTGCGTTTTTCGAAAAAAAAAATTAGTGAGGTGATGAACAATCGTCGTTGGTACGACCCAAGACATCATGGGCTCTTTGGAAAAACTGATATGTCGTCAAAACAAAATATGTGAGTTTGGAAGAGTACAAGGTAGGCACCTTGACTCGGACAATTTTTCATTAAATCGTCCGGTATTCAGCATCAAGTCGCTCTTTCTAGCCACGTAAGCTTATCAAAATCTATGCATGCCCACTTAGTTTGATCTGGAATTAATCAAGATGTTTGTTTACTCTTTTATTTATTTATTTATTTTTGTTTCGTACCCAATAATCGCATTTGTTTCAGGTGGACGTCTACACTCCAGAGGAGCGTCATGTAGCTGGAATGCAAGTGAATGGCTACGAGAATCCAACGTACTCGTTCTTCGACAGCAAAGCCTAAAATTCTCGTCGAATCATCAAAATTACCACTATAACGATGATTTCTACACAACCATCTCACATGCTATTTCTCTTACATTAACGAGCATTCCCCAGTCTTTTTTCCCCTTCTCCTCATCATGCTTCCGTCGCTTCCACCATCATCATCGTCCCCTCGTATCTAAGAGCTGACGTGTTTTGTGTGCATCGTATGAGGAGGATCGCGACGCGACGCGACGCTCCCAATCCGCTTCTCGTCTCGTCGTTTATACTTTAATGACGTGATTGTATGATGGTGTGATTGTCGCTGTCTGGTTCAACCATAGGTCGTCTGATTTTTGCTGTTCACTGAACGTCTGCTACTAATCGTCTATCGTATAACGTCAACTTTCTCACACAACTTTCTCATCGTCTGGTAAATCCACGAGTTTGTAATGATGGTTCGAGACCGAGTTTCACGTCCATCCACTAGGATCAGAGCGTTGAGCGTCCGTCCATGCATTCGCATTCATCCATTCATCCATCCATAACCATAACCATCACCATTACCCACACATGGCATACACACATACATACACCAAGAAAAGTGTCGCGGTCATACTTGTACAGTTCATTGATCAAGGTAATAATAGTTTTGTGTGTACGTTGTGTAAGTGTTTTTCTAATTTTTTTCAGTATAACTAAGGAAAGTTAAGAACAACTATGTTGTGATGTTTGAAATGAAAAACGGAAAGATTTGTGTGCGTAGCCTAGTGTTGCTCTTTGTCACAATAACCAGCAACACACTCGCCGCATAGCTGGCAGCAACGAGTGATATCTATATTGTGTCGTATATTGATGTCATTTTTATATGTGTTTGATCGTCATCTACACGTTGATTTGTATATGAATTATATTCTCTTCTCTCCTTCTCTCATCTCCACGAATGAATCCCTGTCCGTCATGTTATTGAGCGTCGTTATAATGTGTGTGTCAGAAGGACAAGCTTATTTACTCGTCGTTTCTCATCTCTCATATAATGTACTCCACTTAGAGACACAGATTCACAGCTTGTGTTGTTCCGCCACAGAAAACTAGCGATAAATGTTTTTTGTTTTGCTTGGAAAATCTCATTGTGCAGCTGCGTTGTCATGCGCTGCATGAACGAATCCTCGAGAATTGCCTTGCAGAAGCTATGCAATACCATAATCTCAAATTTCTATTTGCAAGAGCAGTGTTATCAGTTCTCAGAAGAAGTCCGTTACGCTTCTACGGCTTTATTGACGTTCACGAAAGCAAAAACGTCACTGCTCGAGAGATTAGCTGTGCTGCTCCTGGAATTAATTAGCTTGAAATATGGACTGAAATTCCTGAGGTTGCTGTTTTATGAAAGAACTATCACATTTCAAATTGAACGTCTAGACGTGGTTTAGAATAACGGAGTGAGGGACTTTCGGGTTCCTTAAGGAGAGGAGAGAAGGAAAGAGGATTATCGATTGTAAAATGGTCACCTCACAGTTAGAAAGGCGAAGAAAAACGAGGAATAAAGTAAGATTCAAGACCTGAGAATGAACGGATGACCCTATCCTTTCTTTCACCACGCCCAGAGCGAAATACTTCGTAGTAACTCTCGTCCTTCCTTCCAGAGGTAGATATGTCGATGAGTAAGACAGAAATGAAAAAACATACTTCCCTGAGTGTTGCTTTACTTTTCCAGGTATCTTAATAAATAGGTTCGTGAGCCCCAACTAAAATTTACGTCAATTCCGCTGACTCGCTGACGTGATTGACATCCGCAACATTACAACGGTGCAAATGGCCTAGGGGAGTGGGTAAAAGTTCGAATTGTAATAATCAAATATTTATTATTTCTACGAAGATAAACTTTAAAAACGTAACCAGGAAGTTAAGGATTATTTAGGGGTCCAATTTTCTACAAGGGAGCTTTTCACTTTAGCTATGAAACGTATTTCAGCTACCTTGCTTTCCCTGGCCCAGGTTAGTCTAATTGCTGTATCTCTTGGCATATCACTTGATAAATTCTATGTAACTTTTGTATAGTTTTTGATATAGAAGTCCAGAATTTAGAAGCTTTTTGATGTTTAATGCGCTTAAGTGTCTAAAACCAATTGAGAAGCTTGCCTTGCTGAACAATAGTGGCAGAATCAGAGCGCGAGAGTTGGTCGTTTTCAATAGTAGTCATCAAAAAGGCAAAAAAATGTAAACGCACCGGTTCTTCACAGAATTATTGCCACGATTCATTTTTCATTAGTGTCAGAGTACTATAAAAGTGCACTGCACCAACTTTCATTACCCTTCTTTAGCTGGCCCAGATAAGTCAAATTGCAGTTATTTTTCGCATTTTCTTTCATTTTTTCGTGCGTAACCTTCAGCAGATTCCACGTAACTGCCGTTGGAGGAATTTTTCTCGCGTAACAGTCGCGGTAAAATTGTAGAATGTGCTCCTTGTTGGTCTTTCTCAAGTGCCAACATCAAAAATGCAAAAAGACAAACGGACCAGTTCTTTGTAAAATTCTTCTCACGCAGCTTTCATTACTCTCCTATAGCTGGCCCGTTCTAGTCAAAATGTTGTCATTTTCACATTTCCTTCCACAATTTGTAGTTCATCGATAGATTCTGTTAAGTTGCAGCATTTTTAGAATCCTTATTGTATTGATACAACTTTGGAATCTACTTTTGAGGCTGAGAGCAGCTGTTGTAGCAACGTTACTTGCAGAACAATCGTGGTAGAATCGGAGTGTGTGCTCCATGATGGTCGTTCGCAATGGCAGACATCAAAAACGCAATGGTTGTATGTGTATGCATAGATATGACTGCTTATTAGTTATTCAGCTCCGATGTCGTTATGACTGGAAGGGCAATGCATCATGAACTCGTCTCTCTGGAGCACGAGAAGGAAATCGTAGTCAAAGGAATCATGTGGAAGGAAAGGGAAGGGAGACTTATTGATCGTAGAATGCTGGTTTTTCGGCTAGAAATTCGGAAAACGCGGTGATGTATTGATGTACGGTTTGAGGACTGATGGATGATTCCACCCACTTCTTGTCGAGATAGCCTGACTAAAAATACGAAAAAAATAAGAAATGCTGGGTTTATCAGCATTGACTGCTTATCTATTTATTTTTGTTTATTGACTTTCCTATTTACTATTTACTTACTTATTTATTTCTTTGAAAGACCTTCACTCAATCGAAAAGTACTGGAACTATGTACTATGATTACTTCCTCCTCAAGTAAGATGCTATTTTTGAAAAGATGGATTATTGTGCTAAGTCTTTGTTTTTTGTGGCTATAACACTTTTCTTTTTTAGATTTTTAGACAGGCACAAAATTAGATTAGATTAGATTAGATTAGATTAGATTAGATTAGAATTAGATTTTTAGACACAAAATTTATTATTTTTAAATTATAAATTAAATATAAATTAAATTAATAAATATGAATGTAATATAATATTTAATGAATATAAATTATTAAATTATAAATTTATTTATCAGAAAGATGAAATATAAATAAATATTCTATGTTACTATCCCTTACGAGGATTTAAGTTTGACTAGTGCTATTGAATTTATTGGTTTTTAGTCTGTCAACAAAAACAAAAAACAAACAAAAAAACTCGTAAAGCGTGGTAGTAGCAGAACACTCAAACGTCAATGTCGCGGTTAAGATGTTAGGAGTTGTCAAATAAGTTCATAGTTTTGTGTCATATTAGGGGTCTCCAATTAGTATATACACTTATTAATGACGTAGTAAATCCCTGCCTCAGTAAAAGCCATTCACTAATGAATTTAGAGGAATTCTCCCTGGAAATAAGCTTCATGTCACTAATATTATTCAGACCATTTAGGGGTGTCGCAGAAAGCTATCGCACGTAACATGTTCCGTACCGCATCTATAGTTTCATCCGATGCTACCCAAAAGCGTCTCTCTGGGCGTGGGGGTGGGGGTCAAATGAAAGCAGAACATCGGCTGGTCCAGGCAGACGTGGAGAAGACAGAACGAAAATAGCATTTCCTCTGCCGTTCATCTCTGACGGTTTGCGTCATGCAGTACGAGCTTGTCTCAGAAAGGCTGGTCCAAATACCATCAAGAATTCTCAAAAGCCAGCTTGTTTGTAATCGCTTGTATGACGGCATACAGTGGCGGCAATATATTTACAGACGCCTGCCCTCTGCGTGGTTTTTGGGCTATAACTTTGGAACCAGAGGAGCACTAGAAGTATTGAGCATACATCTAGAATCCTTGAAAAATTCTCTACAAAACACACTAAATTGCATTCAACGTCACTCTGAAGTTGTAGAAAAAAATTGAGTGGAAATAAATTAGTCATGAGATAGTAAATGGTAAACACATTCTCAAAATCACAATAGACTACAATGCATCATCAAAACATGTTTGTTATAAAAGAACAAGTCAATATTCAGTAAGATAGCCCTTGCTCTTGATCACAGCGAAACAGTTCGGTTTCACATTGAGTCGACAAACTTCATACATCGCTCCACAGGAATAGCACTCCACGTTTCCTTGATGATTGCTTCCAACTCGTGAAGATTCTGTGAGTTCAAGCGCTTTCATTCTGAATCCTATCGAACATCTCCTGAATGACGTGGATAGAGTTTTGAAGCGCTTGAAGCCATGAAATCTTGACGAGTTGTAAGCAATCTTCAAGGAAACGTGGAGTGCTATTCCTGTGGAGCGACGTATGAAGTTGGTCGACTCAATGCGGATCCGTTTGACTGTGATCAAGAGCAAGGGCTATCCTACTAAATATTGACTTGTTGTTTTATAATAAAGACGTTTTGATGATACATTGTAGTTTATTGTGATTTTGAGAATGTGTTTACCATTTACTATCTCATTACCAACTTATTTCCACTCAATTTTTTCTATAATTTCAAAGTGATGTTGAATGCAATTTAGTGTGTTTTGTAGAGAATTTTTCAAGGATTCTAAATGTATGCTCAGTACTTCTAGTGCTCCTCTGGTTCCAAAGTTACGGCCAAAAAACCACGCAGAGGGCAAGCGTCTGTAAATATATTGCCGCCACTGTATGTACCACACCGGGTTGTATTATCTGCCCCTTTGGGAAACCGGCAGATTTGTCGCGGTATCGTGTTCTTCTGGGGTGACCACGATACCGTGACATATCGTGGTCACCTCAGAAGACCACGCCCCTCTCCGACCTCTGGTAGAGGTAGTCTTCCTTACTGTACTGTTAACGAATAGTTCTGCTTTATGTTTGTTCCATAGATTATGATTTATTATAATCGGGGTACAGTAAAGAAGACTACCTCCAGGTTGGAGAGGGGCGTGGTCTTTTGAGGTGACCACGATACCGTGACAGATTGCATGGTTGCCGGTACCGTTTATCTCATCAAGTGCCTGTCATACGAATAAGAGTATGTTGGGGAAGCATCTAGGCCGCTTGGCGTATGGGTAAAGGGGCATCTTGATGGCTTGCAATGGCTTCGGCAACCACTATGGGCGACCACAGGGTGCGCGCACGCAAACAGCTGTTTTAGCGTCACAGTCTCCATTTTAGCGCGTGAAACTGAAATCGCGGCGAGACGTACGCTAGAAGCGCTTTGGATTGCGGTCAGGTCTCCTAGAATCAATAGGAAGGACGAGTGTGTGGCGGTGACCCAGGAGCTGGCACCGTTCGTCGACATATGTGGTCTTGACCTGCCAGGTCATGCCCCAGAAGTTCTCTAGATGGGTGGCCCCTATGCGTGAACCCTCAGTCATCCACGTATCCTACCAGCTACGTGTGTTCAGTGGACCTCACTAGTCCACTTGTTAGAGGTTAGCCTTTTCTTACCCTTTCATTTGCTCAATGGTCAT
This sequence comes from Nippostrongylus brasiliensis, assembly GCA_030553155.1. Lineage (NCBI taxonomy): Eukaryota > Metazoa > Nematoda > Chromadorea > Rhabditida > Heligmosomidae > Nippostrongylus > Nippostrongylus brasiliensis. Next base: position 6,608,774 of record CP130737.1, read on the forward strand.
TCAGTTTTCTCATATTTTTTTTTCGGAGAATTTGATGCGGTGTCGAGTGAGTAGTCTCTCAGGTTGAACTCGACTTGTTCTAAGCCCTAAAGGAGGCGAGGACGCTGAAGCGCTAGCCCGAATTAACTGTTATATCAATCTTGGTTTTGGCCTCAAGTACCTGACTTTCTACACTGACAACAATGCCAAGATTCATCGAGAGCCGGACGTGGAATGTGCATTTGGGGTTGTTTCAACTACATATAGGCGCTTCCTAAAAGATGAAATGGTGAAGTGGCCGATCCTATTTGATCCCCTGACAAGGAGGGTCGTCGAAGTGATGCCAAGCTTTGGCGATGCAATTTCTACGAGGTGTAGGGGTCCTCATCAGATATTCAAAAGTGTAAAAAGTTTTTTCGGAATCGCATTCCGTGGTACTGAAAAAGGCCTGCGAAAACGAGGAAGCGCTGCTCATCACAGCGCTCATGTTGCCACCTTGGTGTGCTTGGCGGCGCAGCGGTTAGGCGGTTGGACTCTGGTTCAGATGGTCATGGGTTTGGATCTTCCTCGGCTAATTTTGAACTACTGGTAATATTACGCCACCATTCAGAATCTAGCTCTCAGAAAACCTTCAGCATCCACTACCTTCGTTCCAGAAATTGCCTGGGAGTCTCACTTGGACTGCTGATCACGAATTTCACTATTGTTTTCGGAATTCTGGCTAGTGAGGGCTTGCTATGGTAAGGGTGGGTAAGCGAGGTGCCTGGGTCAAATTCACCGATTTCGTCCAAACTCCGTATTTGAGGGTTATTTGGGGCGCTGATCACGAATCTCACATTAGTTTCTAAATTTGCGTACGTCTGAAGTAAGTCACGATGTATATTGACTATCCATATTAATGTTGCACTTTACTGAAGTTTGTGCGTTTTAAGCTGCTCTAAACATGATTTTCTTCAACCTCTACGACACAACCTCTACGACAAAATCGCAAAATGAGCTTGATTTGGTATCAGTGCGATTGAAGCAAAACAAAGCTACACGAAGAAGATCTGAACCCATGACCATCTGAACCAGAGTCCAACCGCTTAACCGCTGCGCCGCCAAGCACACCAAGGTGGCAACATGAGCGCTGTGATGAGCAGCGCTTCCTCGTTTTCGCAGGCCTTTTTCAGTACCACGGAATGCGATTCCGAAAATTTTTTTCACACTTTTGGATATCTCATGAGGAGCCCTACACCTCATAGAAATTGCATCGCCAAAGCTTGGCATCTTTTCGATGACCCTCCTTGTGAGAGCCCACCCCGCATTCTTTTATTCAGAATCGTAGAGGCATTTTAAATGCGTATTTGGCCCATAAAATAGCTTGCAGCCGTAGTTAAAGTCAATGTCTTCACCTTCCCACACAGATCTGTGCCTAAATTCATAACGGGTATCGGCACAATATACCTGAGAATAAACCCCGGTTGACGCGAGTATTCGCATTCATGAACGCGCCGCGGTGTTCATTTGGGGGATATCGCGGGTCTATTCCACCCCGCGGCGCGTTCATGAATGCGAATAATCGCGTCGACCGGGGTTTATTCTCTGGTATATTGTGCCGATACCTGTCATGAATTTAGGCCCTGGTACCATTTTACCCGGCCCAAAAGGAAAGAAGGCTTGATGGCCCGGTCAAGGATCGATCGCTCCACATTTCGAGTGGAAGTGGCGCCTCATGATAGTGATCCACACACGCCTGTAGCAAAACGAAAAAGGTAGCAAATACACTTGTTTGTTCGTTTTGTTATTTTCCCAGGATAAGAGCCAGAATAAGAGGGTGTCGAGAAATGACCGTGGGCTGCTTGAGCGTTCTCTGAACCGTGATTGATCAAAGAGTGTCGGTTGACGATCTGTTCAACTAGTCATCGGTTTCAGATGACTATTCTGGCAGTTCTATCGTAGTTCTACGACTCTGAGGTCGCGTATAGGGCTATAATATCATGCCTTAACTGCCGATGAGTGAACACCAATGGATTTTAGATGTATGGAAGAAAAATGAGGTTGGAAAAGTTCGGCAGCTGATCTACTATCGTGAACAAATCAAATTGAAAATCGACCGATGTTGTCGATCGACACCAGCCACGTTGTTGCCACCGATTCGGCAAGTGGGTATATTCAATCTTGTTAGAATTTATTTAGTTTTGAGTACAACATTGATATTCGATTTCAGTCTCGAGGCCATTCGTGAAGCTCCAGAAAAGGTTACCCGGTGAAGTTCCATACCAAAAATGGACACAGCTCCAATAAATAAGTTCTGTTGTGCAAAGAAAATGACACCGGTCTCCGCTCAATTGTTGTTTCTGTACCTCTACCTCTGCCTATTCTACAAGGTCAGTTTTTTTCATTCCTACTCACGAATTTCAGCAGCGTTCTCATTCCTTATACACTTGCGAAGTATGGAAAATTCTTGTAAGAGGAGAGATTTAATTCAGAGAGGTGGAAGTGGTCAATGCACCCTAAGGTATTTCGCTGGGTAGTTGGCCGTCAATTTTCTATGATTTTGATCTTAATTGGTTTGCACTTCCTCTCTTTCACATCCTTTTTAGTCGCTTCCTTAGAGAGATACATACGGATGTGCAATATCGGTCGATTTTCAATTCGATTTATTCGTTATTGTTGCTCTAGTCTTTCAGGCATAGAAGTCCTCACTTAACCATCCACCAGCCGTTGGCAGACCGCCCCGGGTGTGTAAAATAATTATACAACCCGACCGCCAGCCCAAACAATACCACCCCAGACCTCAATAGGAAAAACGTTGGCGACGTGCTCCTACGCTCGTCAGCGTCCAATTACTTCACAGTGAATTATTCGGGCATTTAAACATATAGTTCGACTCGTCAGCTCGCGCTGAGTACGAAAATGTCTTCAATATTACTTCACCGATAACTTGTTCCTTAGTTATGGACCATTTTCACTGAAGCATCAATAACTGTTTTACGACCCCTCGACAGATGACATTGGAGAGCAGTTATCGATGCTTCAGTGAAAATGGTCCATAACTAGGACACAAGTTATCGTTGAAGTAATATTAAAGACATTCTGACGAGTCGAACTATATGTATGTTTAAATCCCCGAATAATTCACTGCGAAGTTATAATTTTCGTGCTGCTGTGCCGAACGAGGTTAGTAGGTGGATCAATGTTTATTAGTGGCCTAACGTTTCGACCTGTTCTCTAGCTTTTTACGGTTTCATGGGGTAGGTTTTTCAAGTTTGTCAAAAATGCTAGGGATGGTTCGGCGCTTGGCCGGGCAGAATTAAGATGAGTAGTTTCGAACCACTTTTTAGGCCTCTGACGACGACGAACAGGTCGAAACGTTAGGCCACTAATAAACATTGATCCACCTACTAACCTCGTTCGGCACAGCAGCACGAAAATTATAACATCATGCCGAGGTTTCAAGAAGAGAGAACTTGGAGAATTCACTGCGAAGTAATTGGACGCTAACGAGCGTAGGAGCACGTCGCCGACGTTTTTCTATTGAGGTCCGGGGGTGGTATTGTAAACCTAATCAGGACAGAGACATGACAGATGAATAAATAAAATACATAGCGAGATCTCTTTTCGCGTCAGGCGTCTAGCGTTCGCCATCCACATCGCAGAATTCGTTTCAACCTGGATAAGCTACCGACGGCTCCTGGCCACTAAATGTGGACTCTAAAGTCGAATCAAAATCCTGTTACCAACGTTCTCGAAGGCTTTTCAAAGATGTCACTGCTTTCCGAAAGTTTTTATAAACGTTTTATGAGCGATAATGTAGAGAGAATGGAAGAAAAGAATCATAGCAGTCAGCAATTTGTAAGAATAGGAAAGCATACTCAAGGGTAAGAAGAAAAAAAAGGTAGGAATGAGAGAATACGCTTCACTTTTATTTATAATCCTGTCATAATTATTTTTCGAGTTGGTATTCGGGCAGACGGTGGGGGTGGTATAATTATTTCACCACCATGGGATTTGTCCAATTACGGGTGAATGGTTAAGTGAGGACTTGTATCCCCGAAAGGGAAGAGCTGAAGGAGCTCTAAACACTGTGGACAAAAGGAAATAAAAGGATCACAGCAATCTGCAAGTGGCAGAAATCGGAAAGGTGTTGGAGAGTAAGACGAAAACGAGGTAGAAGTGACCAACATGTTTTACGTTAAACATGTTTCATCACTTTAGAGACCTGAGTAATGTTTTTAATGTACAGTACATAGTTGCTCGCAATTCAAACGTTCAGAGAGAGAAAGCATTGAGTGGATTGTGATAATGCAAGCCAAACATTGACAGTAGAATGTTGAAATACAAATTTGTTTCCTACAGGTAGTTAAATGGAATTTTAGATCCGACTTTGTTGTCCAAAATAGTCTTCTCTACGTTGGGGAACGAACTCCTCCTTGACCGTAGTCGTAGTGGTGGTCACAGGTGGAGCTGTGTAGACTTCATATTGTGGTTGCATCATTGTTTGTTGTATTGTGGATCTCCTTTCGATCTGTTTTCCAAAGAATGGATAGTTCTGAAATGGTATTAATTACCACATGTGTATTTATGCACATATTGCAGGAAGAAAAACAATCTCAGAATTTTTTGGGATTTTTTCATCGTTAAAAACGGCTCACAGACAATCTCAGTCAGGATTTTGCGTGGTGCTTTATTATCATTAATATTAATGTACGCCTGTTATGATACACCTCCATTCGGTAGGAATCTACAGGGAAAAATAGCATTGACAAAGTAACGAAAACTTCGATTTCCCCTATTAGTATTTTATCTGCTTTAATTCTAGCAGTGCTGTTGCTCAAACCGTTTCGAATCGAAAATGAAAGCATTTGGTTATTTTAAAAATTATCGCTCTTGCTGGAAAAAATTTGTTGATTTTCCGAGGACATAGCAACGGCTGAGGGGATGAAACTCCTTCGTCACATTTTCATTCTTCTCCATTCCTCAAGTAAGCATTCGATGCCTTTGGCACAAAGTTTCTCTAGCTGCAAGGAAGCAGTGCAACTTGCAATTTAGGTCACATTTATGAGGGAACGTTTTCTTTTGCCAAGAAAAGGTGATATTCTGTAGGAGCAAGGTCCTGGTAAGATCTACGTCGGAAGAGCAGCACTTCTTACCCAAAGTCGAGTAGTTTCTGGTACAATAAGAGGGATGGGGTTGGTAATATAGGGTAATGAGTTAGTAGTTGACTTTTCTTCAAGTTTGGTAGCAAATCTGTCTACTAGTAGTGTACTACTGACAATATACAGGTTGCTCGAGCAATGCCACTTTTGGCTCAAATGAACCAAATGGGAACCAAACGCTATTTGCGCGTATTGTGGTCGGAATCAAGTAGCGTGTTGTGGCTTTTTGAGGGAAAGTTTAAGGAAATGATAGGGCAAAGTGGTACATTTTCGGCCAGTTAGAAGTCGAGGTATATGATCTGAAGCTGACCCAGCTCTATGCCCCTAAAATGACCCCGCTTTCCATTGCGAATGGATTTTTGAAATTGAATTACCCGTTACTTAGCATATTAGGAGCTGCTCACCCCGACTTCAGTAGCAGCTCAGTACATTTGCAGTGAAATAATTTTGTAACCAATCACCAATGAGAAAAAATGGAATGTGAAAATTTTCTCTTTTTCTACTTTTTGGGCTCATTCATCATCCTTGCATCTCTTTCTTACCTTAATTACTACTATCCTAGAATGTAAGCATCAGACTCCGAGCTTGTAGGTAAATTTTGAATGAATAGAGGGCACACTCAAACAAATTCCTGGTGGAGACTGGTCTCTAGATCAACGATCCGCTGTTTGAATGTGCTTTTCTAGAAGGAATTTGCTTAAAGGCGTTAAAAGTAAAACAATAATCTCAACATGCAGCCATGGTATATACATTTCCTCTGATTCTAATTTTCAAGTAGAATTCAATCTATTCTATGTTTGAGAAACTTTAACTATTACTTTTGCTTGAGAAGAAAGTCGATTTAGATAAGTCCGTTTGACGTAAGTAAACCAAAATTGTAGCGTTCTGCGGTCTTGGCTATTTCAATTCCACTAATCCTCATCAGTAACGCAGATGGCTGGAAATAGGACACATTTGAGTATTTCACTTAGGTAATTTGTTATTCCCTTTGTTTTTAAGGCTGCACGAATATCGACGTTAGAATTTGTCTTAGATTCTAATACCTTCTTGCATGCGTGAATCGTGTAATAAATGTTGATGTTAATAACAAGGTGCGAGGAACCACTGTCTCTCGTTTTTTGTAACACAGAATCTTGTTTTTGATGATATTTTTTTGAGAGAAAGCGACTGCTCTTTTTTCAACAGCAAGTAGTTTTCCTTACTGATAGCTAGAAGACTATGAAACTTTTTTTGCTTAATAATGTAAGCTAGAATTATTTATTTACTTATTTATATATTACGTCAGCTGTATCATGCAAAGAGGTAGCACGAGAAAGAGAGTCGACTTTCATATAATATTTTGAAAGATAAAAAGAGTGAACTCAGCTTCTGTATTTGGAATAGTGGGGTCTTTCTTGTTGGTGATTTTCTTTCAGTCTGCGGCAGGACAGCAACCCCATCGAACTGTGTCGAACATCTTGTTCTCTTCGGAATTTTGTTAGTACATATTCTTTCTATGCCAAAGCTATGCACGCAAAATAACTTGAGAAGTACCGGGCAAATTCGATCTAAAACTAGAAACTGGAAGAAACTTGAAGCGTGGCTGTGCAATAGAGATTGTATACCAAACTGTCGAGTTTTCGGTTCATGTAGTGCTGTTTCCAGTAGCAAAGTTGTTCTCCGCTGAGAACAAAAGAAGAAGAGAGAACTGAGAAATGGCATCGAATTTCCTCCATTTTTTATTGTTAGGGAGCTAACTTAGTTTTCGCTGTCGCCGTTGCTTTTGCAGGTGAATGAAATCTCGTGAAGAACTTGTTTTTGGACTTGTCCTTATTCGCACCTGTGACCTTACTTCTTTTATTGAAATTCTTAACCTGAACAAACCTGGCGACGTTGCAGCAGAAAATCGACGATAAACAACAACACCATTAGGAACTCGAAAACCTATAAGATCGGATAAATGACCGTTCTACGTTGAGGTTACGAATGAGCAAAAGAAAACTGAATTGAAATGAATAAACATACAGCTGCAGCGATCCATTGTCCTTTTATATGAAATCGTCCACGACCTTGATAGTTAACCTGAATTCGAAGATTCGCATAGACGATGTCTATTAATGCACTTGTCCATGCCCAGTTATTCACACCAGTATACTATTTACAAATAAATTTTTGGGAAATTCATAAGGTCAAGTAAGTGCAGAAAATGAAAAATCAACGGCTTCACAGATCTTGCGCCACAGTTTTCCAGAGTTCTTCGGAAAGCAATTAACAAAGTAAACAAATTGAAACTACAGTGCAATTTTCAGTCATTGTTTTTTTTTCAGAGAGGATGGTCACTTCGCTTTCTTAGAAGGTGTGCTTCGAATGCCAATTTAAAATGTGTTCGATAGAAGAGAACCAAAAATTGACTGGAAAAACGTTAAACAGCGAGAAGAACATTTATGTCCAATGGCTCGAAGAATAGTAAGTTTGTATTCTTGTCAAAATTGTTTTCAACTCGAAAAACCAATTTGGTTGTTTAGTATTCACTCCTATGGGTAGTGTTTTCTCGTAGAGAAATTCACATCAGAACCCTGTGCTTCTACCACCACCTATTCTATCAGGTGAGCAGTTTTCTTTCCTACTTATACAGATTCTCAAATCTTGTGAATCTTTGAAATTCCGAACATCGTTATAGAGGAGTACGATAAGTTCTTACGAGGGAACTCTACTTTGAGCGTAGGATTTGGTGCATCGTGGTCGTTGGACTTTAAGACTTTAATCCTTTTTGACAATCAAGTACAAATATTCAACAAATTTAGTGCTATTTGGTTAGCATTTAATTTCGTATTCAGTTTATGCCTTTGTCTACGTACATCTTCTGGATGAGTTTTTGAACTGATTCTCCCCAGTTCGAATCAATTCCTTTGATATCATTGAGCCATATTTCTGGGTAATTTGCAGACCGCCAGCTCCAAAATACCTCTAGAATTGAGAAAATCCCTCGAAAAGCCCTCAATGACTCGTCAATAGTGGCGCAACTCGTTCAAAATATATCATTTACCTATGTACATGCTTGGGGTTCGGGCAGTGGTCCCAGTTTATGCTACTTGTTGTGTTTCCAGTTTTCTATTTATAACCATCATTTCTTCTGCTGCTAGTGCTAATGAGCTCTGCTGAATAGGTCCGGCCAGAAATTCTGGGTGGTAAGCAGTCATCGGTGTTAGCCAGCACATCATCGTTCGAAATGATCGACGGCTCATCATCGTTTTAAGTCATGCATCGTCAAAATAGAAGGCATATTTGATTGGCGTGACTAAATATGCACGAGGAAGAGGTATGTTGTATTTCGTTCTCCTCTTCCTCCTTCACCACCATCCAGCCCGGGAGGGAATTCCGATTCTGCTTCACTCCACCATAGAGGTACGGACGTTTAAATTCTTTTAACGCTGTGTCTAGGTTAAGCTCACCCAGAATCCGCAACTATCCTTTAAAATGTCACAAAGGACTGCCTAACAGCTCTCTAAGTTCTCTCTCCTTGAAACATCGGCATGCTGATATAATTGTCGTAAGCCGCTGTGCCGAACGAGGTTGGTAAGGTGGATCAGATTTATTCGGCCTAGCGTTTCGACCTGCTCATCGTCGTCAGAGGTCTAAAAAGTGGCTCGAAACTACATATCCTTGGTCTGCGACGTCAGGGTGGATCACGGGGTAAGTCACTCAATTATCCTGGGCCCACATTCACGAACGGACTAGCGGTCTTCGAAACCGCGGCGCAGCCGGAGCCAGACGGCAGAGTCGATGAGAGATTGCGTTTAACATAGGAAGTTTGGGACAAGTAGAGAAAGGTGCGCGCCGTTCACAGGCTATATCTCATGGTTTATCGAGGGTTATCAATGATGAATGTGGGCCCTGATCTCTCATTTTCCTCAGTTTCTTGAGGAGATTTTTCATGCCCGTCAAAAATGCTAGGGATGGCTTGTCCGGACAGACCAAGGATATATAATTACGAGCTACCTTTTAGCGATCTGACGTCGAAGAATAGGTCGAAACGTTAGGCCAAATGAATCTGCTCCACCTAACCAACCTGGTTCGGCACAGCAGCACGTGACTACCTAACAGCTGCTTATACCTCTGATTACTCGCGTAATGAAATTCTCACTTCTACGCTTCTCCGAACTTCAAACAAGCTGTAATCTTCATTACGCACACATATAACTATTGGTTAATAGTTTCCCTTCGCCTGACTTCAAACCACTCCAGAAAGTTTTCTTATCATCTTGGGTAATTGGGAGCTGCAGTGCATGTTGTCGTCGATGACAGTCAACTGATTTAGGAACTTTTCCATTTGTAGCTCCCACATCTATTTTATGAGTTAACACTTTTTAGGCAATTTTTCGGCTAAAAAACTCCGACGGAGCAGAAAGGGTGGTGATCAGTTTTCCTCAACTTTGTGTCCGACCCACAGGAAAAGTAATGTGAGAATTTTAAGCAAAGTGACTCAAGGCTTTCTCACCACGCTAACAAATGACTAGAGTGGATTTGTCTAAAAATTGTCATCCACGAGAGTTAACTGATTTTGACTCCCTTCCCATCTGTAGCACGAACTTACATCTTCTTGATTTGTTAGCACTGCCATCCATGTTCCTAGTATACCAGCAATGATGAAGAGAACCACTCCTAGGACAGCGTAGAGGTTTTCCTACAATTGAATAGTGACAATCCCGTGCTATGTAGCGTCACGAAACGAATAAATTTGAACAAATTTCCGTATGAATTCAACCGGATCATTTTGGCCCGATGCAGAAAATGAAGTCTCAAGCAATCCTTTTTCCGGAAATGTCAGCCTTTCAGAAGTCAGAGAAATTCAAATAAATAATTAATCAGATTGTAAATTTGAAACGAACCACGCCAAGGATAGCTTTGGCAAATCTAGTCCGGTGGATATTTAGACCGTATGCTATCAGAATGATCACGCATATAATTGACATCAGCAGTAAGATTAGGAGTACGAAGAGCTGTAAGTGAAAATTTGTGAGAAGCTGCTCATTTTGATAGATACTATGAATAATTAAGAGCTGTACACCTATAAGATGTCTGAATTGCCATAGAAAATGGAGAAATTATGCGAAATGTTGAAAAAGAAGCCGAAGGTATAGGGCATATGTAGCTGGTGTCCTATTTTTGGCGCACTTTCACTTTTTGTGAAACCCCTACCTACTACTATAAGTGTTAAAAAAATCCCAATATCAATAGTTACTCGATCCTTAACTGTGGTAGCTAAAATCGTGGGCGATCTTGCGAATTCAAAATCTTCTCCTTTCGAGAAAACAAAGATCGGAAAGAGAAAGAAATCTCAAAAACTTCAGAAAAAAGTGTAAGTTCTGTGGAGTATTTCTTCGGCAGGAAGGATGAAATTGCGTTTGGATTTCAGCTACGTAGTAGGTACGACTACTGACCAAACCATCAATCAGTGAATGCCATTGATTGATAGTTTCGTTGGTACTGATTGAATACGTTTGATACAGATTTTCTTTGATCACAAAAAAAGCTGGTTTCTAAAGAACCTGTAAGATACCAATTAATCTCGACCTTGTGTATTAATACTCATATTTTTATTATTTCTTACCAAAGCTGGCTGTTGAGTTTACACAACTTTTCGTGGGTGAAGCCGCTTCCCTTACGTTAATTGCCCATTTTATTCTAGCCTAATGCAAGTTTGGCATGGATATCACGTAACGGATGTTTTTGCCGTTTTTGGATCACCCAGGTGTATCTGACATAGGCGAGCTAGGTGGCCTCTGTCGTTGTTCACGCTGAACTAATTTTTTTCATTTTTTTCCTCACCTGCCCCATGGCTGTGTAGCCAAAGACGTTCATGATCATCGTGCAAGCATCATTTCCACATGTGATTTGTACAAGCCATTGCAACAGGAAATACATGAACTAAAATTGTTCATAAATAACATGATGTTCGTGTTTGAGCTTCTCTAGTTGGTAATAAATCCTCTTAGTTTCTCAACCAAACATGTTTTCACTGCGAACTTGATATATTTATTTCCGTTATTTCTAATTACGAATAACTGAATGTACATTCTTGAAATATGACCGATGGTTATATCGCTTCTCCTCCTCTGCGATAATAGTGGATCGCAAATCTGAGTTAATTTGTTGTTACTGAGTAAATTGTCACTTTCGCTGATCTATGATTAACTGGAGCGTTCATACAAGGAGGTATTTTGGCACACATCTTCTATTATTTCGTAGCAGAACTTCACGCCACGATTTTCGAATTTTTCTCTCCTTCACTTCATACAGCACCCAATGAAAGTTATCAGACGAATTTTCATTGTTCCTTCTAGGGAATTCCTGTAGCTTTAACGGAAGAACTTCATCGAGGTACTTTTATCTACAAATTACTAATATGTGGGGAAAAGGGTGGGAGATTTTTCGTCCAGTGTACGACCTTAATTCGGGTTCATTGTTATTGTCATTCAGTTGACTGACGAGGTGATTGATAGGCAAGAGAGCATTAAGTGATCGTGAACATAATTTTCGTCAAAATTGTTTTTTCATCTCATTCGTGTAGGTTAGCTTTTTTCCTTTTTACGAAAAATAGGATTATGTTCCTACTGTAGATAGTTCTCTATTCATCAGTCATTACACTCTTATGTATTAGGTTGGTAAGAAAGTTCGCGCCGTTTTTTTTTCAAACGACTGCTGTAAGTTTAGTTTGAAAGATCTTGCAGAGTTTGACACAGCATTCGAAGAAGAATTATTTGCTCTTCCGAGATGTGTACTTGTAATTTGTTATAATTCTCAATGTCATCGTTTTTTTGGCTTGTAAAGTGAAAAGCGAAAAAGTGAAAAAATAACCTCGTCGACAGCGATTTTTTTCTGCTCAAGTTCAAAGGCATAAATAAAACTTGATAAACCGTTCAAAAGATGATGATTTTCTCTATTAGACGGTATATTATTTGTTTTTATTTGTCTCGAAAATTACAAAGTTTTAAACCACTGAAGTCCGACATTCGGAAGGCAAGAATAATTTTCCGATGACGCTCCTGGTTTTCTTGTGTGCGCTCAAATTGAATTATGTGGAGTTTTCTATACAGAATTTTTCGCTCTACCAGATGATATGTTTATTTTCAAACAATGATCAATTACAAAAGATTTTCACGAGAAGGGCGTCTTGAAGTTTCTCGGCAGAGCAAACCTCCAGTTTCAATCTTTTCACCGAATCTCATACAGCATTCGAAATAGGACGATACTCTCTACAGGATGGTTTATAAATCGTTTCAAACCTTCCTGGTTTTCATTGTTTTTTTTAGGCCGTCAAAGTGGACCTAAATCCGCACTCCTGGACGATTCGACGTCGCGCCGCACGAGCCCCACGCGCCGCGCCTGCGATTTAGGTCCACTTTGACGGCCTAAAAAACAATGAAAACCAGGAAGGTTTAAAACGCTTCATAAACCATCTTGTAGAGAGTATCGTCCTCTTTCGGACGGTGTATGAGATTTGGTGAAAAGATCGAAACTGGAGGTTTGCTCTGCCGAGAAACTTCAAGACGCCCTTCTCGTGAAAATCTTTTAAAATCGATCATTGTTTGAAAATAAACACACTTTCTGATAGAGCGGAAAATTCTGTATAGAAAACTCTACAGAAGTCAACTTGAGCGCTCACAAGAAAGCCAGCAGCGCCATCGGAAAATTATTCTTGCCTTCCGAAGGTCGAACATCAGTGGTTTAAAATTTTGTAATTTTCGAGACAAATAAAAACAAATGATATACCGTCTAATAGAGAAAATTATCGTCTTTCGAACGGTTTATCAAGTTTTATTTATGCCTTTGAACTTGAGCAGAAAAAAATCGCTGTCGACGAGGTCATTTTTTCACTTTTTTGCTTTTCACTTTACAAGCCAAAAAAACGATGACATTGAGAATTATAACAAATTACAAGTACACTGCTCGAAAGAGCAAATAATTCTTCTTCGAAAGCTGTGTCAAACTCTGCAAGAGCTTTCGAAATAAACCTACAGCAGTCGTTTGAAAAAAAAGGGCGCGAACTTTCTTACCAACCTAATATATACATACTAGGAGTGTGCTATTGAGCAGGAAAGAAGGAAACCAGGAGTATGCTGTTCAGTAACGATAAAAAATCCAACAAGCTGGGGAGGTTTGCAAGCGCAGAAAAAGCTCTGTCGCTTTCCTTCTCTATTTTTCTACATCTTCTGTATTTTTCCAAAAATTGGAAAAAATTTACAACACTAGAAATTTAAAAGAGGACATGCTATAATATTGGTAAAAGTTACTTCAAAGAGTTTGCCTAAGAGTTACATATGCTTCATTCTATCGAACATTTCGATCACATTCTCTAGAAGCTGAAGGTCTAGTTAAAATTTTAACGAGAGCCTCAGCTTTCAGAAACGAGCCCCTTTCCAAAAAAAAATCTCTATTGAGAACTTCAAATTGGACTTTATGGGTTCTGTTGGCTTTGACAGGTTCTAATAATTCAATAGAAGCATAACTGAAATAACAACTTACCAGTTGGAAAAATCTGAGTAGTGCCATTGGATGTGCCAACATTCCTGGATTGCAGTCAACTGGCTCCACCACGATAACCTGTGAATCAGATAGAATAATTCTCAGCCTACCGTTTACCTCTAACTGCTTACTCAGCACAGACTAAATATAAGTGAAGCTTTCTCTAAAATCACACCTATCATTGTGTAAAGCTCAATTTACTGAAATGGTCGCTGTGAAATAATTCTCGCCTAAATTTTTCATAATTGACTCATAAGAGCTGATCAGTGTATAAAAACAGATTAGCACCATTGAAATGTTCAGACTTCATTGTGAAAAGTAAAGGTTCGTAGGTAAATTTCAACTAGCATTACATCTATTGACACAAGTTTGTTTTCCATGCTTATACCATTGATTAGGCGACCCAGATATGGTGCCCAGGTGTTCTTAAAGCTATGAATGAATTCTTGCACCTGTTGAATTCCTGTTTTTCACATTTTTTGCTTTATTTCATTTTAGTGATCGAAATCACAAAAGCAATGTAAAGCACTGTTGTGGTCGATTCTAGAATTTCTGCTACATCCTTTAGAATGCTAGTGGTTCAGCTATTCCGTCGGACTATGGTTTTCGACGTCTTCCCTCCGAGTTTTGAACCTTCTAATGACTTTTCCTGAAGCTTTCATATAATTCGTACAAAAAAAATGCCACTTCCGCAAATTTATCGGAACGAAATTTCTGGTTCTGTATTAATTGTGTTGTGTGGGTCTGTAGTCCAGCGCTTTCAAATTGATCTCGTCGTCAACCTGTTTTTCAGATTAAAAAGTGGAAGGTTCTCCAGTTGTTTCAGTGTTATTAAACACCTTTCTCGGTTCGAACCGACTCGTTTATCAGTGTGCGGTTCCTATCATGTTTGTTCTGATGTCTAATCAATCTCCCACTGTCAACTAGGCGTAATTTCCAGTTGGATACAACTGTTTGTACAATGAAATGAGCGATGATGTTGAAAAGTAGTTGGCTTTTTCATCCATAAATTTCAAGCACTGGATGTTGTAGGTGGCCTAAGTACTGGCGGGGCGGGTCTACTCGAACCCTTAGGGCATGTTCAATGAAATGACACTTCGTAATGGCGATCAGGTGGATCGGGGCTGCTAACATCACTCGAGTAGCGTTTTCGTGCCTTCAATTGCTGAGTGATTATAACACCTCGCAACCTTTAATTTTACCCCATTGCCCCTATCCTCCTCATCAGGTTTTACCCGTGGTTAATGGCCTGACGGCTGCTTATCATGTGACTTTGTTTCCTTTCAGCCCTAATAACACAATACATGACGTACAAATAAACAATGCTTTTGTCTAGTATTCATTGAGATACATATACGTAACTCATTCAACCGTTGCAACAACATTAGCTCAGTCAACAACAATGCATCTATACAGTATTTTGTTCTTAAAATCTAAAATAGACCGATCTACTTCAATGTAGGAGGTATTGGGTTGTGACTGATGTTTCCCACCACGAAATATTTTTCTACTTTGCTTCTGTCTTTAATTTTATGTAGCATCCGCTAAGCTTATACACCAATACTGTCAACAACGTCTCGTCATTTAACCGGTGTTCTAAAATTTATTAGCTTAGTTCAAAAAACGTATGATTGTGCTATTTGTAACCCTTTTTTGAAAAGATAAAATTTTAGTATCAAGTATCAGTATCAAAAATAAAATGGGTTGGGCAACATGCGCCCCTGCGGCGGTTCCGAACTTTTGTGATGCATGCCGAAGTTTTAAAAAGTACCAATTCTATCTTTACGGAATCATTTGTATGTTTTTTCATTTATTACCTATACACTTTTTGTTGCGATTAAATCATCTACTGAGGGCGTGAACTGTGGGTTGAAAAGTTTAAGGGACTTTTTATTTGGTTGATTAAATACTTATTCCTTCATTTAGGTCTGTCAAAGTGTTAAACGTTAATTTTTGAGTAAAACCGAACACCAGCAAGATAATTTTAGCAGTTACAATCCTTCTTGCGGCGTCTGTTTATAATTATTTTCGTCCATTGTCAACCCTTTCCCACGTTGTTGTCTTCCGTTTTCTCATGACTCGTTTCGTAAGCCCAAGGTATTCCGTGGGAAAAAATAATGGCAAGAACAGTTCCACCATATTTTGCAGGGCGGTCATTAAATGGATGCAAACATAGAAATTCCGCTGGAATAATTGTATAAAGACTGAGTACTCTTTTGTAATACATACCTGTGTAACTGTCTTGGTGACTCCGTTATTTGGTTTTGTATTGTAATAAATGTCATTGTTGGCGAATGCTGATGTATTCGCCATTTCTGAAGCAGAAATAACTCGGAAAAAAATATGATGAAAAGCACAAATTTCAAAGAGGAACATGAGCGGAGACGTCTTCCCGGTAATTTTTATAGGAAATCAGATTTTTGGACGAAACTTGAAATTAGAGCGGTAGAAATTGGGGATTTAATTGTATTATATTAACATCACCTAGGGAAACTAAATTATTAGTGATGAAAGTATGCAAAAGTTCAATGACAGATGCTCGAATAGTGTGAACAGGTCCGAGCGTAATCAGCGTTGAAAGTGTCTGGTACTGGAAGTGATCAATAAACCCTGATAACGATGTCTGTTCGTTGCCATTGGTTCAGAAGAAGATATAGATACGCTAAAGTTGAATGTTTCATAAAGTGCTTCATAGTTACTGATTTCTTTGAAAGCAGAAGCGTTTTTGCTCCTGAACGCTCCAAGCGGTTCAGGTTCAGCTTAACCCTACACTCCGCATTGAAAATCAAAAACTAATGCAAAATGCCAAGTTGCCGAGATGTTCGGTATTGCTAATAATGTTTCTCGCGATGATTTCCTGTGGTGATGATTTTGAAACATTTTGTAGCAGCATTTCGACCTACTTCACATTGGTAAGCAATTTTTTCGGCCAAGGATTGTTGGAAGGACCGACATGGATGAGCGTTATTAAGTGCACATCCTGTACTGTATGGTGCATGAACCCGGCGCTCCCAGCCCATGTCTTCGGTATTTTCGAGCGTCCGGAAAATTTTCGGATTTCATCCCTGTCCTCTTCCGTGCTGACGTCATGTGGTTAGCCGTGTTTTTTGTCGAGTTTTACACAAAACCCATAACTGCATAACCTTTCCGGCATGTGAGCAAAGGAAGTCGCGCGCCAGCAAGCGTGCCGCCAAACTCGGGGTACTAAATTGGTTTTAAGATTACATGATATGCGCTACTAAATAGTCGAAAGAGCAAGGAAATTGGTGAACATTCAAGCAACATGTGTTTTCTTGATGCGTGAAGGTGAAGGTAAATGTGCCAGCGATGATCGGTTCCCGAAGGACGCGTCACGTACTCATCTTCCATTCAGAATCGAGCAAGCATGTTGAATGTGTATTTGGCCTATACAATGACTTACGGAGAGCCAGCCACTACACCAAGTCAGCGTTTTTATCTTCCCACAAAAGTCTGGTACCAATTTACCTACGCCGGAGGGAAGGTAGGTTTGGTTGGCCCGGGCCCGGAGCGATCAACCATGTGGGGGTCAGTAGCGCCTCTTGCCATTGTAGCGGACGCCCCCATTCTCTTGATCCGCTGACGTAGAACAGTTCATGAAATTAGTTTCCAACCTAGTTGTAAACGTTGCAATGATGGTGAATCAGCACCGAAATCTGTACTGTAGATCATCACCGAACTGTATTTGTCTCACGAGGGAAGTCAGTCAGCGTGCTCCGGAGATTTTCAACAAGACCTATATGGTTTTGTAGAGCTTCGAATGGCGATTACAACGGTATAGTTTGTTTCCGCTAAATAGCAATGGGCGGTCCAAAAAAAGTTCGAAAAATCTTGAGCGCAAACTACTGGCGAGAAAGTAGTGTCGAGAGGGATTCGAGGTGTTAACCTCAACGGTTAGTAGCGGGGTGGCTCAGTCGGTAGCATGTACGGCTCACAATCTGGTGGTTAGGGGATCAGTCCGTCCGGGCGCCTTTTCGTTTGCCTTCATACACTAGATACCAAATTAGGCTCCTTTGCAATTTCGTCACACTTGCTGGATAGAAACGCGTTTGGGAGGAGTATGACCAACAGAGTACGCACGAAGGAGAAAATCTACTAGCAGCTATGTATGTGACCCATATTTACCGTAATCAACCCAAATCAACCCCAAATTCAGAAACAAATGTCATATTTGTGATCAGCGCCCCGAATAACCTCCGTAGACAACGTGAGGGCTAAATCGGTGATTTCGAACCAAGTAGCCTTACTAGTGTTGAGTGAGTAGTTGAATGAAGATCGAATTGCTGAGAATATTCCTTATCCTGTTGTTCCACTTTTTGCACTTTCTAAATAACAGGACTTCATTTTGGATAAGTTTCTTCTCATATTCATCAGGAAAGACCACTTGGGTTGCTGACAAATCCATAATTCACAAATCTAATGTCAACTTTTTCCATTGTGTCTGACATGCGCTTGCTAGGGTCCGTTCTAACAAAGTAGGGTGATTGGGTCAAAATCAATGATATGGCCCAATCTTCATCTACGGGGGTTATTCAGGGCGCTGATCACGAATCTGGCATTTGTTTCTGAATTTGGGTCGATTCTGGTGGTTCCTCTGGTGGTTGCGATCTAGAAGCCCGTTCCCCACTGGTTAGTGGTCGAGATTTTTCGCCTTTTTTGGACCGCTCATTGTTATTTAGCAAAAACAAACTATACCGTTGTAATCGCCATTCGAAGCTCTAAAAAACCATATAGGTCTCGTTGAGAATCTCCGGAGCACGCTAACTGACTCCCCTTATCAGTTCCTTGCTGCTTATGCCGGCCTTTTTTTACTCTAATTGAGATGTGCTTCATTGTTGAGCTGTGGCTAACTGTCGGTTCAGATTTCATTCATAGCAAAGTCCCACAAGCTGTCGTAGGAAAGGAGTAATCTATTTCATCGCGAGTGTTTACCCGTAGCATTTCTCAGCCAAGCTATGTGCGAAGTTGCCCGGTAGAGTGGAATTATTAACACAGACACATGTGTTTGTGGCATGGATTTCTGCGTCATATCCTTTTTCAAGCGTGTTGTTGTCGCCAGAAGCCACCATCCGTGTTCTGGACACGGATGTGCGGTTGTTCCTCAAATGTCTTACCAGAGGATGGGGGTGGAAGGGATAAGCAACCCACGCAGAATTAACCCAAGCATAGTTCCGCCTTCACGCAGCATTGTTGTCCACTCAGCACAGCAACTAGACTAGGTATTCGAAGGCTAGAGCCAATAAACCCATTTCCCCTCATACAGGATGGGTCCGACTCTTAATCACTTTTCGTCGACGTTCCATCAAATATTTTTAATTACTCTGCTCACTACTATGCATTAAATTTGTCAAAAGGCGATATCTGAACACTACAGTGGTGTTGTTCATTATTTTTTTTTTTCGCCGTACTAAAATAGTATCTTACAAAGTTGCTTTTTCATACAATATTAGGTAGCGGTGGCATGCCCAAGTAGCTGAATCTTGCCCTAAACTGTGAAATAGAAGACGCGCAAACCATCATTCACCAAAGCAGGGCGGGTTTGTTGATGGTATGTGGGAAGTTCATTTCACCTTTGGATTAGTGGTCTGTTACCTGTGGCGATTATATTGAGTCTGGTATCGGACTTTACGACCCTGATCACGTTTTTCAGGGTATGCAGCGGGTTTATCTCGACCGCACCGTATTCTAGCCTGATTTCCCATCTTGAAAGTCAGAGTGAAAGATTGGATCCGAAAACTAAGCTCTTGAAAGCGTTTACGATTAGAGGCTCGTTCACACTTGGCAGCAAAATGGTGCCGCGACTACGCAAATATTCCGCGCAACTCCTTTCTTTCGCTTCCTTCTTCCTTCATGACACTACGCTATAAGGATTGGATAACTAGCGAAATCGACAAAAATCCCAGCTACTGCTCCGCACTGTCCCCTGCGTCCCTTCCCTGTGTTGTTCTTTGTCGTCAAGTATAAATAAGGCATAAGGGTGTAGAGAGCCTACGGGAAACCGTAGGCCCCTCGCTTTGTGTTGAAATTTTGAAAATGCCAAAAATTACATTGCTTAGCTTTTGTGTGAGCCTGGTTATTTGTCAAAACGTGGGCTCAAAGAACTGTAAATTGGATTCTCCATTGTTCCAAGAAGGCAAATATACCGTTCTAAAATGTCCAGCTTTCTCCACTTATGCGATTTCCATTTCGACTTCATCTCTCAAGTCCTCTACTCCAACAGACAGCAGGTCACTTACGCAAAAGATTCCCTACTGTCTCAGCTGTAAGATAGTTGTACTCAACTACAGTACAGCTGGCCCTTCGGCATAATATTTAGAAAATGTCAAAAATTGCTTTGCATAGCCTTTGCGTGAACCTAATCATTTGTTAAAATGACGGTTCAGAGAACCGGTAATTGAATTTTTCAACGTTTTTAGAAAGGCAAGTGGTCCATCAAGCTCGGATGATTTTTTCGCGTAGTGTCAATCATATAACATTAGCAGCATACCTGCTTGTGCCATTTTTTTAATAGAGGAAGGGATGGTGCCAGCTTATTAGCGTTTATTGTTTATGAATAAGTTCATAATTTTGAAAACCGTCCAGCTCTCGCTACAGATGTAATTAAGGCTGTAGACTTCCATTATGCAGATCCTTTACTCTTGAAATTTTTCGTTAGTTGGCATAAGTTATAGTGGAAGCGGAGCTGCTCGTTAGAAGGTTACATTAGGGCAACATCGGTCGAACTGGAGGTTGAACGACAACCATTCTCGGACAATTAACAATTACGATTAATCTTATGGCACTTTTTGTTGAAATAATTTGAACTACGTCTTGCCCTCTCCTAGTGATTCCGCTATGTAAAATGTGCCATAATAGTACTCGACCACCACGAAGAGTATTCGTGATTGGAAAACACGAGTGCGCCCTGATTAATTTACGAATATTTGGGTCTAAGTCGGTCACGCACCTGCTCCAACTAGGTGTGACTTAGAGTGCTTGTTTAAGCCAGTTTTTAGTTGAGATAAGAACTAAATCAGCTCCTGAGCGTTCACAGTTCATGAATGATGCCGTACTTTGAAAACAGCCTAGCTTTTTCCACAGGTGTGGTCCAAACTGAAGATTTTTTTTGTTTTCGGGTGACATAGCGACATGAAGTTTCTTATTCTTATACTGGTTAAGAATGACAGTGGTTGAAATGTGAGGCCTGAAGTTGAACGACAACAACTGCTTTTCGGACAAATTAATCTTATTGTATTTTTCGCTATAAAACTGCAATTGAAATTAATTAAAACTACGTTGTGCCTGCACCAATAATCTTCCCTGTATAAAGTGCGCCATATCGGAACGTTATTATATCAGTGAAATATCAGTAAAATGCCTCAGTAATGTACGATTATATCAGTACGAGCTTACTGGACCGCCACGTAGAATATTTAGGATCGGAAAACACGAGTGTGCACTGATTAATTTACGAATGTATGGATCTAAGTGGAGCACGCACCTAGTCCTGTGAGTCAGGGTGCCTGATGTTACATCCTTTTTTTCGTACATTTATCTAGAAACTGATTTTTCCTTATGGAATGTGCAGGAAATTGATCAAGGAGGAGATGTCTACTTCTGCTAACGAAGATTATTTATCGTATCATTTCGTGCAACCCTCTTTTTCGCTCCGAATTCCGTTGTAGGAACATCATATCGAAAAACATCCAGAATTATCGGATTTTTCTGTTCTTGAAAATTAGGGGAAGATTTCGCTTATTTGTGATTGTTTCATATATTTTAAATTGTATCGTATCCTTCGTCCACATCAGTTTTGATAGACGAATGGTACGTGATCTTTGTCTTCAATTGGTATCCAAACACACAGCATATTGCTCTCTTTATGGAGTTGTCCAGTAAAGTATGTGGATGGCCGACAGCATTTCAGTGTAATGGATCTTCGGCTCAATATCACATGAATCGATGACTGTAATTGACACCATATCATTCCCTGCTCCCCGCCCGCTCTCTACGGCAAACTTTTAAATTTGTTCCTTGAATACTGGACGACAAAAATAATTTTTGATGGTTATGTCAACATTCTGAATCTTCTGAATGCTCTCTGGGACTCAGATAATGAACTATATTGTTCATGAACGTTTCGGTGAAACTTTTTTATTGCGAAAATTGCATCTCCGGTGGGATTCGACCCAGGTCTCAAGGCTTATTACGGACGTTGTTATGCTAGGCAGCTACATCACCCACCCGACGCTCCTGTCCCACACTGAGCCCTTCATTTACGCTTCCTCAAGCATTTTTATTTATAGAGACAGCTTCTGACTGAAGCCAAATGGCGGCATAAGCATGGCATTATACTATGCATTTCGTAGTATACCCCACTCCAAGAATAATTCCCATCCTGTTCAAGAAAATTTCGATTTTTTGAGGTTTTTTCTCATATAACATATCGTTTTCACCGCCTCGGATGACGGTCGCGAGAAGGCCTGTTTTAAGATAACCGTTTCAATTTGATATTTTTGCTCTATTTTTTTAGTTCCCTGAAAGGATTGATATTGCTACCAGATTTTTGTTTCTTCTGAAGCCATTAGGCTTACAACGATCTTTTCATCATTTGAACAATCACTCCGTTCTCCTTCTTATCCACAAAACATTGGAGTGGAATGTTTGAGCGCAATTTTCCATGGATTCGAGTGTTGATGCCCGTCTACTGCTTGAGTGCTGTTTTCTTGAGCTTCTGATACGCAGTATATTAATTTATTTACGACTGGTCTAAGAGAAATACGTGTGTAGAAATTAATCGGCAATACAACAAACACAAAAAAGGTTGGACTCATGGGAGAATGTTCAAGGAAGAAAAGAAGAACGAAAAGAACCCTTTCCACAGATAAAAGTCCAGGGAAAAAGAGGCACGAACATAAAGGATGGAGTAGGAGTAGACGGAAGATCAGTAAGAGCGAGCAGGACGTCAAACAATGGGCAAAACATCAACGAGGGTCAGGCTAATAATCCCAACCACCGACTGGTAGGTATAATATACTCTAACATATTCTAACGCCGGTCTATGCTAAGGACTAGATAGCGCATGTCGAAAAAATAAACTTTCAAGGTTCTCCAATGGATTTATAATATGTTCGGAGTTCACGTTATTCACATCAAGCACCTAAGAAATACAAAGTTCTGTTTCCAACAAAATAGGAATTATCGCGCAGAGGTGTGGCGTTCATTTGTGGAGCGTACACCATCTTCATCCCAAAACTCGCCCCTCTGGTGGAATTCGGGCTATTGTCTCTGGTTTACTATGGAGAAGTAATATTCGAATGAACGTCCTTGAAATTCCTTGAAAACCTGTATTCAAACCATTCCACTAGAACTGTGGCGCAAAAGGTTATTCAGAGACTGAAAGAAGCTGAAGTCGAGAACATTTTTTTGCTCAAAATAAGAAAACTATTCGAAATAACATATAAAACGCATGCAATGCATTGATGCCGATATAATAACAGTAGGTGCAAAGTCGAATATGTTTAAAAAGGTAAAAATGCTGTAATTGTGGTCCCCTGCTGATGAGGTCTCCAGGGGAGACTTCAAAAGGTTTGAAGTGCCGTAGAACAGTGGATGCTACCCCAATGAAACTCTCGATAACTAGGTCACCATAAACTTCAGTAGCAAAATAACCACAATCTCAAACTCAGTTCAGAAATTCAAATCGACTGCAACAAAATGCAAAAAAGCGTTCCGAGACGTTTTGAGTGCTCTTTGGATTACAAGTAATGAGAGTTTTATCGTTCACAGACGTTTTGATGATGCTTTTTCTACTGCGAAACTTACGACTCCGGTGGGATTCGACCCAGGTCTGAAGCTTATTTTTGGGCATTGTTGTGCTAGACGGCTACATCACCCAGCTCCTGTCCGTCACTGAGCCCTTCATTTACGCTTCCTCAAGCATTTTTCTTAAGCCAGACGGCATTTGATTACAGCTTAAGGCTAGCAAAAGCGGTAGCATTGTACAGTGAATTTCGTACTCATACTCCACTGTTTGCTTTCTTTACCGCTTTTCCCAAGAAAACTTCGATTTTTCGAGTTTTTCTCGCTCTTGTTTTCCATTCTCATTTTTTCGTTTTCGTCACCTTGCAGGATGTTCGCATAAAACGCTGCACTGAAATAACTGTCTCCATTTGGTGTACCACCAAATTGTTTTCAAAAAAGAATTATTGGATTTTCTCTCATTTCTGAAGTTATCGGCGTTCCAAGCATATTTCTGTCACTTCATGGACCCGTCCGTTTTCTTTTTTTAGTCTGCAACTTACTTGAGTAACTTCGTGCTTAATCTCTGATCCCGAAGAGTTGAGGTTCGATGTTCACACCGTCTCAGTACTGATTTCTTGAGATTTTAACTCGTGACCTATTGCGAGTATCAGTCAAGCAAATGTCGCTTAACAAATTATTATATTAGAGATAATTTGTTAGTCTCCAGTGACAAACTTCAAGAACCCGAAGCTGGTTACTATTATAAAACTGGGAGGTGTTCATTTGAATCTCCTGAGAATTTCCCTAGCTTCGCCATTGTTCAAAAAAGTCCCTAACAAAGAATTTACGGCTCGACTCACAATCAGTGTTATGTAACAGTTGAGGATTTCAGTCGAAGTCAAAATTCAATTTTCGCTGGAAAAATTTTCGACGCTTGTGGTCTTACCGTCACACTCACAGTTGGAGCGAGTTCGTTTGGTTTTCTACATCATTCAAAGAACACCAGCTGAATAAACACGACTGGGGTGTTGTTTCTTTTCACAATTGTTCATGACAACTTCCCTTCTTCAGTATCCACGCAGCAGTTCCATTGTTAGCCAATAACAAATTTACTATTCTTCTTTCAGAAGATGCGTTTGGAAGAAACGCTTCCAACTCCTACAAGACACGTCGATAGTCCGGTAGATAAGGATGACAACGATGCTATGATTCTCACGGCGGATGAGGCTATATTTCTTCAAGCATCGTGGCAGAGGTGGTGCTTTTCTGACGCGAATCTAAGCAGAAAAATATCAAAATTAAAATAAATTTTACAGAGCTGTCGCCACCGTTGATGTCGGAGCAGAACTGATTATTCGCCTTCTCAATGACAAAAGATCACTGTTCAAATCGTTACTAGAGAGCCATACCGGATACATTACAATCGAGAAATTCACAGTCGAAATTGTGAATCGAGAACTAAAACGAGGCAGGGAGGTTGGACAAGGGGTGGTTCGATTTTTCACTAAGGTAACTGTTTTCATCCCAAGTTTTATTTTATCCTACATCAAAAATGCTGCTACAATACCTATGGCGCCTTGTTGATGCTTCCTCTGCTGAAAACTTCCCTGCAATCATATTTAGTTCGATTTCTTGGTCAAAATATTTCCCGTTTCATGCTCTAGCTATATTCCTGTCGGATAGACAACTAGCAGTTACTAAGCGGTGTGATTACGTAGATGAACGACAACAATATATGAAAACAAAAAGCGGGGAGGTTTTGTGCGGTCATATTTAGTTCGATTTCTTGGTCAAAAAATTTCCCGTTTCATGCACTAGCTATATTCCTGTCGGATAGACAACTAGCAGTTACTAAGCGGTGTGATTACGTAGATGAACGACAACAATATATGAAAACAAAAAGCGGGGAGGTTTTGTGCGGTCATATTTAGTTCGATTTCTTGGTCAAAAAATTTCCCGTTTCATGCACTAGCTATATTCCTGTCGGATAGACAACTAGCAGTTACTAAGCGGTGTGATTACGTAGATGAACGACAACAATATATGAAAACAAAAAGCGGGGAGGTTTTGTGCGGTCATATTTAGTTCGATTTCTTGGTCAAAAAATTTCCCGTTTCATGCACTAGCTATATTCCTGTCGGATAGACAACTAGCAGTTACTAAGCGGTGTGATTACGTAGATGAACGACAACAATATATGAAAACAAAAAGCGGGGAGGTTTTGTGCGGTCATATTTAGTTCGATTTCTTGGTCAAAAAATTTCCCGTTTCATGCACTAGCTATATTCCTGTCGGATAGACAACTAGCAGTTACTAAGCGGTGTGATTACGTAGATGAACGACAACAATATATGAAAACAAAAAGCGGGGAGGTTTTGTGCGGTCATATTTAGTTCGATTTCTTGGTCAAAAAATTTCCCGTTTCATGCACTAGCTATATTCCTGTCGGATAGACAACTAGCAGTTACTAAGCGGTGTGATTACGTAGATGAACGACAACAATATATGAAAACAAAAAGCGGGGAGGTTTTGTGCGGTCATATTTAGTTCGATTTCTTGGTCAAAAAATTTCCCGTTTCATGCACTAGCTATATTCCTGTCGGATAGACAACTAGCAGTTACTAAGCGGTGTGATTACGTAGATGAACGACAACAATATATGAAAACAAAAAGCGGGGAGGTTTTGTGCGGTCATATTTAGTTCGATTTCTTGGTCAAAAAATTTCCCGTTTCATGCACTAGCTATATTCCTGTCGGATAGACAACTAGCAGTTACTAAGCGGTGTGATTACGTAGATGAACGACAACAATATATGAAAACAAAAAGCGGGGAGGTTTTGTGCGGTCATATTTAGTTCGATTTCTTGGTCAAAAAATTTCCCGTTTCATGCACTAGCTATATTCCTGTCGGATAGACAACTAGCAGTTACTAAGCGGTGTGATTACGTAGATGAACGACAACAATATATGAAAACAAAAAGCGGGGAGGTTTTGTGCAGTCATATTTAGTTCGATTTCTTGCTCAAAAAATTTCCCGTTTCATGCACTAGCTATATTCCTGTCGGATAGACAACTAGCAGTTACTAAGCGGTGTGATTACGTAGATGAACGACAACAATATATGAAAACAAAAAGCGGGGAGGTTTTGTGCAGTCATATTTAGTTCGATTTCTTGGTCAAAAAGTTTCCCGTTTCATGCACTAGCTATATTCCTGTCGGATAGACAACTAGCAGTTACTAAGCGGTGTGATTACGTAGATGAACGACAACAATATATGAAAACAAAAAGCGGGGAGGTTTTGTGCAGTCATATTTAGTTCGATTTCTTGCTCAAAAAATTTCCCGTTTCATGCACTAGCTATATTCCTGTCGGATAGACAACTAGCAGTTACTAAGCGGTGTGATTACGTAGATGAACGACAACAATATATGAAAACAAAAAGCGGGGAGGTTTTGTGCAGTCATATTTAGTTCGATTTCTTGGTCAAAAAGTTTCCCGTTTCACGTGCTAGCTATATTCCTGTCCGATAGACAACCAGCAGTTACTAAGCGGCATGGCTTCGTAGATGAGCGACAACAATGTATGAAAACAAAAAGCGGGGAGGTTTTGTGCAGTCATATTTAGTTCGATTTCTTGGTCAAAAAGTTTCCCGTTTCACGTGCTAGCTATATTCCTGTCCGATAGACAACCAGCAGTTACTAAGCGGCATGGCTTCGTAGATGAGCGACAACAATGTATGAAAACAAAAAGCGGAGAGCTTTTGCGCAATCATATGTATCTAGTTGGATATCTCGTTCCAAATGTTTCCATTTTCATGAAATACAGTACCGGACAAGCCGCAATGATGAAACTGCACCAGCGGCGCTTTCTTGCGCACAAACCGCCGTTTTTCTACATTTTCTTTAAAGTCGATTTACTCGTAAAAATGAATATGTATTTAAGCTCAGCAGCTCGATCTCTATCCTTTGTTCCATATCAGATGAATTTTTCAGCATGCGATTTTTGACCCCTCGATTGTCGGTCTCTCGCCTCTTCGATTCCTCGTCTGACTCATCGTTCGATGAGGCTCTTCCTTCGGCCCGGCTACCACCAGGGGCCCCGTTGAGAATGCGGCGTGAATGAATTGAGGTATACTCTGTCCGGGTCAACACGTATGGAACCTAAAACCGGCATCATTCGGCACAAAAACGCGCCGCTGCTGTCGTTTTATCGTTGCGGCGCGTCCGGTACTGCAGCTATATTTCTGTGGAATAGGCCAGTTAAGCAGCTATGAAGTGACATTAACTACGCGGATGGACGACAACAATATATGAAAGGAAGAAAGGCTGGGAACTTCTGTGCAATGATATTTGTATGGATTTGTCTGTCAGAAAGTTTTCCGTTTCAAGGGTTAGCTATGTTCCTGTTCATATGTAGGAACGGGTCCTGCCCCTGGCCCACAGGTGGAGGAATCTTCTGAAATTACATATTTTATAACTTACACCAAAATTTTGTTTGGACTCAAATCAAGATTATTATAGTTTTGCAACGCTAAGATGCGTATGAGCACTCCACCCACGATTCTAAATTATTGATTTGTGCAGGGAATAGTCCTTATTAAATTCCCCATCATTTTAAACTTTGACTTTACGAGCTCCACGTGGGGTGGTCGTATCTTAACTATCAGTCCTGTGATTGTAACAGTTTTCCTCGATCAGCCGCACTGTTAACCTGGAGCTGACTCTGATTCAACTATTTTTGAACAAGGCAAAAATGTATGCCTGTGAAGGGTTGAACCGTAATTATCGAGACAACCTAGGCTCTTACCCTATCAGCGTACCCTCCCCCCATCAAAAGTCCTCGCGTACGAGCTGACCTCGTGTACGACTGTTTGGATTTACAGTCGATTTCAATAGGCACAAGTAGGCAAGAAGATCTTAGATAAAGAATATCGGGATCTTTGCCAGTTGTAACCTCAGCTCTTTGCTCCAATAAGTTGGAGCTTTAACTTAGTGCGCGGAATCGACCGAATTGTTTTCAACATGAAAATTTTTCAGGCTCTGAAGTGCTTGGATGAACCATGTGCATCGGACAATATTCGTCAAATGAGCTTTGATCTTGGAGTTCTGCACTATCGTATGCGTGTCTGGTTCCAGGCCGAGAACTGGCTATGCGTGAAAAACAGCCTTCTTGCTGTTATTCTGGAAATCAATCCGATCAAAAGTATGACATTCTATTTACGTTTAATCTCGAAGTTTTAACAAAAAATTCTACATGCGACAAGTTGGAGCTTAAACGACGTCTGTTCCTGAACCAAAGAAGAATACGCTCTAAAATTGGCGCTAATCAGTTCGATTGGTCCCACCTCTAGACGAGGAGATTACAAAGAAAACGTCTACATGAAGCAAGTAGTAATTTTCACACCAGCTCGTCAATCTCCTCCGCCTCTGTGCCCCAGGAGCCTTTCGAGGGGAGGTCATCACCCGACCTACTCCCCTGATGCTGATATATTCTCTGTGCTCGACCAACCAACACCACGTTAGGTGTTTGTCGCTCTAGGGGGTGGGTTTACCCGACGCATTAGATGCGCAGTACCTATCTGTACTGATTTCGACGGCCGATTCAGCTTCATGCTGTAGATAGTATCCCACACATCGATTTCGTTATCCCCTGCTTCTTCTAATTGAGCTTTGCGGGCTACTCCCGCGCACCTTTCAAAGAGACATGGTAATCCACATCTCCCAATTCCATTTTTGTTTATGAAGTACTTTGGCGTGAAGGTGCCGCCGTTGATCGGACCCCAAAAGGCGCGCCACGCATTCGTCTTCCATTCAGAATCGTAGATGCACGCATGTATGGCCTATACAATGAGTTGCGGAGGTCAGCCGCTGTAGCACGTCAGCGCTCTTACTTTCCTAAATAAGTATGGTGCCAACTTACTCGACCCCGGAGGGCCATAAGGCTTAGTTAGCTAGGGCGGTGATCGATCGCTCGACCGTGCGGGTGTCAGTAGCGCCTCTTACCACTGTACTATCGACCTTAACCTTTAATTTCCAACAAAATCAATCAAAGAGTTATCGAATGAAAGCATTCACCATTGCAGCACATGGGCTTCGATTGGGACTGCATTCCCTGTGTTTTGGAAAAATTGATCAAGCTCTACTCGACCCTATGGCACAACGTCGTACGTGGACAAAAGTATTGCAGTTTGTTATCAGGAACATGAAACGAGGATTTCTTTCGGTACGTTTTTCTTTATTTTTCCACTCACTTTGCATTTTCAAAGCAGATAGATTTGAATGGCCGTCTCATTACCCCTTCTTTGTTCGACCCAATCTCATTATACTATATTTATTTACTCATTTATATGGTGCTACTAATACCACGACTTGCATTCACAGCAAAACCATCCTTTAGTTTTTGAAATAAATATGTTGTCACCCAAAATTACTCACAGGCAAGCTTAGTAATCAACCGGAACATGTCGATCATCTGTTGTGTCTGTGAGCGACGAGAGCGAGAGCGGCTTTAATTTGCTTATTTCCCTGCGTAATTGCTTATCTATCTGTCAAGTACTCGTTTAGTTATTTGCTCATTTGTTTTTGTTGTTAGTTACTTGTTTGGAAAATCGAAAGCCAAGCGTCAGACCTTTTGTGGACGCGAGGCAACGGTCGATGAAGTGAAAAGAGAGAGCGCTTAAATGGTGAAAAAATTTCTGGGTACGTAAATTCTAGTCAGAAAGGTGGGCAATGAAACAAAATTTCAATTCGGATTTCGAAAACCTGCAACACCCTTTCTCACCGATAATCATTAGTTTACCCAGTCTTGATATTAACCAGGCCTAAGCCAGCGAGACGTTTTTTCACTTCCATCTCTTATTTATTCATTTTTATATTCGAAAGTCCAACCAGCATTGGGCCAACGCAAAAAAGAGAGCCAATATTTCTGACTATCAGACATGAGATTGTAGTATATTAGGATAGAGACGAAAATCTATCAGAAAAAATGATCGTAAGAGTACAGTGATACATATGTGTACGAATTTATGTGAGACTACAGATGAGTGAAATTACGGAGGGTAGATACATTCGCACAGAAGATTTTGTTAGGAGGCTCTAGACCGTTCCTTCCGCCTTGCAGCCATGATATGGATTATTACTTACGAAACGGTATTCGACTTTCGATATTCCCACGGTGTGAACAGAGTGACTCAATTCAGTAATGTGAGAGTAACATACCAAACATTTTAACAAAATGCATGTGCAAAGATTCTTGGATGATCGACTCCTGTTCAACTTGGTACAAGCCTGCCGATAGTTGTGATTTGTTTGATAATCTAGATTCTGAAGAATCCGATAAGTTTGTAGTTTTTCCCGTCGAGGGAAAACAATCGAAGGTGGCTTTGCCACGTACTCATCACAATGTTATTAATATTATTAATATTATTATTATATTATTATATTGTTATATTATTATATTATTATTATATTATTATTATGTTATTACTGTATTATTATATTATATTATATTATTATAATATTATTATTATCAATATTATGTTAATAGAGTCATAGTAGCCAGTCCAAGCGCAATTTGGTATTGGCCATTTAATTAACGAATTACTTATTTATTTAGTATTTATTGTTCACCGAAGCATGCTTCTTTGAGGTATACAACACAATCTCCCTTGAAAAACGCCGTGAATAAACCTAGCTGAAGAATGACAAAACAAAATCAAGCAATTTTACAATCACAAAGATCAAAAAGGAAGCATTTGTCAAGGAAATTTACGAACTTAATACCGGGTCATAAATCTCATAAGTTCAACAGTCGACTCTTCTGGCGTTGATTACCACTGTTATACTTTTTTGGAATCAAGACTTGCCTCACATTCATTGCTGTATGGATATTGTTGTTGTTGTTGATAGGAATTGAAAGACTAGGCTTTGCTGATTAACACATAGTAGAAGTTTTTTCATGTTCGACTTTCTATGAACCTCGGCATTCTTCTATCTCTATATTGAAATTCTTTAAAACGATACGTTAGCCGGAAATAAGAGTGCGTACCAACCTCGGAGACGCTTATAATAAAGAATTTCAATATAGAAGTTTTTTTCGACATTTCTTAATTAACTATGCCTCGGTGGGTCTAGTGGGACTATAGAGAGAAAATTGCTTTCTTGAGCACGGTTCGCGTTGTTAATTAAGACGTCATCCGTATCAACAATGCTCCTGGTTAAGCGTCATTTGTTTACTTCCGTGTTTTTTCTTAAATGCACACTATTCCTTGTTATTTAATACGTCGCATAGAGGGAGATAAATTGATATACAATCAGTCAGCAATCAAACCGTGTCGAAATCTGAAAAAAATTTAGGCGAACGACAGCCAATATGGTCGAAAAAAAACTAGACAAAAGGCTATTATCGGGCAAACAAGCACTATAATTTCTTTCCTAAATTTCCTAAGGATTTCCTATTATAAACTGACCACTGTGACGACACTAGTATCTGAACACCAGATGAATGATTTGAGAAAAGCAAAGAACACATTTAGGAAGCTCTGAAATCGGACCGAAATTCGGGCAGCGAAGATTCATCAACGTCCGGTATTAATGGTCGCGATCTATAGATGGTCATCTGCTATCGTCTTTGTGCGATATTCCTAACTTTTCGTTGTTTTCGTTGTGGTGTGCCAGTGGGTAGCTCAGTTTTTCCTTACCTAGAATCTCTGAGCTGCAAGTGTTCTGACAGGTTTCCATTTTTCGAGTCGAATTATACCCAATGGATCAGAGCCTTTCTCGTTTGGGCTGTGTATTTGAAAGTTAAAAATGCCTTCCGTAGATGGAGAGAGCTCGTTGAAATGGTCAGAATGCCTCCTCGGTTTAGTGCTCGAAGCCTTCGAAACCCCAATCGATCGCCAATAGAGGAAATATTCAGTCGAATTCTATCGTGGAATAGCCTCTTCCGAGAAAATTTATGGGTTTGCTATTTTCGCACGTCAGCCGTTCAGGGACCTGTCGGCCGCCGAACTTCTGGTTAGGATCATTGCTTCCAATCCCAGAGAACTAATGGCGCGCTGCCGTCTCGCTCGGGGCCACCCACGAAGCAAATCTGCTTTGAGAAACCACCCAAGAACATTATTTCGTTCAGTACATCGCTGTGGCACTTACTCTTGGAAAGCCGAAATTCCCACTCGAACCCGTGTGTCTGCAGATGTTTACTTCAAGGGGTAGTTGGTGTGCAGCTTCTTTTAGGCGGGTAACTCATCTGTGTGGAGAAGGTGTTTGACGATCGACTTGTTCGTCGAGTCTACCTAGCTGTAGATAAAGTTCGAGGGACAAACCACGAAGAAAGTACTGGGAAGGAGAGCATCAATGAAGTTTAGCTCAGTGAGAACATCACGTTGGCACTACTCTCGAAGAAACAATTATCTTTTTCTCTAACCCATGTGTTTGAAGCCGATTTCGTGGGTAGAAGTGGTCGGTGTACAACTTCTGTGCAAATTCTTTTAGGCAGGTGGACCTGTCGGTGTGGAGATGGTGTTCGGCGATCGACTTGCTCGTCAAGTCTACACGGATGTAGGTAATCTTCATGGGACCATCCGAGTAGTCCACTTCGTCTAGTGGTGCATCACCATGGCATATGTCAATAAGAAAAGGTGGTTGCGCTTACTTAGAGTTCAGGGATATGACAAATGTATAGAACACGGACTGCACCATGTGTGACAGGCAACCTCTTGGGTTTCGATTATCCATGGAGAGGATAGTGTGTTTTATACACCACCCCTGATTTAGGTCTCGTTTTTTTCAAAGAAATCTTGCTTTTCGCCTTATTTTCCCAAACACCGAGGAATAGCTGCTGGAAACCTCACTTTAGAGCAACTGTAACGCACCGCTCGTTGTGCATGATTTTTTGATTTTCTGGAGGAGTTATAATTGAAACCACATTTTTGTATATTGCGAATTTATACGTTGTGAAGCTGGATCTCGTTCATTTCACCAAGCAATCAGGTTGCCTTCCTCCTTGAGAACCCCATTCTAAGCATTTGAACGTTTAAACACAGGTCTCTGAGGGTTTGAACGTTGATGCTTATCGTCGGCTTTAAAGCTGTTTCCCGAGCTTTTGAGATGTCGTATATTGCTAGGGATAGCCGAATCCATGTCGATAAGATAAGATAAGATATACGTCAGAGACTCACCACTGGGTTACGGTTCGAACTGCCCATGATCGGTATTAAGTGTTCAAGGAATAAAAAATTTCTCTTTCATTGGAAACGAAACTACCAATGGACGGCGTGGAGGATAACTATAACTATGAAACATCACTATTGTATATTCTTCGAATTCCATATTACATTGAGGTAGTCTCGGTCCACTTCTTTCGAAAAGGTAGAGGTCCATTTCCGCTAAGTGCAGCCGGATAGAGGTGGAATACTGTAATTGATCTCCTTGGGAAGCAGTCTCTTCGCTTGCATCGTAAATGGTAAGGGTAAAGTGTTCGTCGTTTGTCACCTAAAGAGGCGACATTCACTCGTCTTTCATACAGGATCATAGAGGCATGGTGAATGCGTATTTGGCATATACAATGACTTGGGGGGCCACGGAGTCAGTGTATTTACTTTCCCAGACAGGTCTGGCACCAATTTACGCAACCCTGGAGGGATGGGTTGACGGTTAACCACTGCGACGATCGACTTCTCAGCCATGTGGGTAGAATGGTCCACGTCTGGTCATAAAATAGTATGAGTAAAGCTTTCGTTGAACATGGGCCCATGTGTCCTAAGTTCGGAGCGGAAATCCGTCATACATGAGCTTATGCTCTATTTTTCTGTAAATCTCTTTTGAAACTGCGTAAGAGGCTGTTCTGCTCCAAAGGGAAATTTCAATTAGCTCAATATGCTGCAGCGTATTTATCGTGGAGAATAGATGTAAAAAGTGTTTTTAAAAACTACCTGTGTTCTGTGTGCTCGTTACGTGGTCAGATTTTCATGTTTTTGTTGATTTCTCCTATAGGCAGGGAGTTCTCACCGCTGTAAATATTTCTGGTAAATGACTACCTCTCTCTAAATAGAAGTTGAGTGTTTCTTTTTTTTTGAAGTGAATCACTTTTGCTTCAATGTATTCTCGGATCAAAGGACCAATGATGTTTCCAGTGGAGCAGACTATTTGTTCATACCTGAGACTGTCATAGAAGTTTTCCTTCGGTTTTACACATGTATAAAAGAACTGTATAGTGAATATGTGACATTATCTAATATAAGTACTGTGTAGTGAATACGTATGTCTACCTCCAGTTGTTCAACTTTTTATGTAAACAGAAATATGCATATATACACATATGTTACATTGTCTATTAACCTATTCATGTGAAAAAATCTCAGCTTCAGCGTTTCTGCTTTGTACTTGGCTATGCAATTGTTTATCATTTTAAGCTAGTTGTTTCTCATTTTCCCGTTTGAAAAATTGGTTCAAGTTAAATAGAACCCCACTATCCAAGGAGGTTAAGTACAGTATAGCCCTCACCGCTCCGATAAGACGGCGGTGCATTTGCGCCCAAAACCGCCGGTTTTTAATAAATTCCGTGGAACTCTAATTTGTAAAAATAGGAAGATATCCAAAATCAGCCTTTCCAGCTTTATCATTTCACCTACATGTTTCATGGATTCCACATTCGTTTAGTGGTAGAGCACAATCCGTTTACACCTTTGTTGGACATCCGGTTTAGCTACAGTTCGGTTCGACTGCTAAATGAGGGCCATATTGTAAAGAATGAATGAACATTATATATTTAGACAATTCAAAAATATGTTGCTCGTTTGAAGCTAGGGTTGCCAATTTCGTATGTCTTCTTATTTTTTCAAATTAATGACCCTTGGGGGATTTATTCGAAACGGCGCTTTCGGCGCGAAAACACGCCGTGTTCGCCGAGTTATTTGGGCGAATTGTCTGGTACTGTAAGTTCTCTACATTTCCAAAGGGTGATTTCGAAAATGAAGTGAGACTTAGACGGCACTAAGACCTAGTCAGGGAGAATGCCACAGTAATCTCAAAGAAAGCACCTTCGGGACAGTAAGGGGTGGAGCTTCAATTCCTCTATCCATAAGTTAACACAAGACTACCTGTGGAGGAACTACTAACAATTTTTTAATCAGTAGTCGGCCGCGCACATAGCTAGCTTGACACTTTTCTATGCATTCGTTCCTAGCACTCACCCAAACATAAGCACAACAGAAAGCAGCAAACACACGTTATTATATTATGAAGGAAATGCAGACGATAGGTGACTGGTCGAACCTGGCCTTCTAGGTGTGCTATACCTTCCAGAATGGTGGGCAAAGAGCCAAATCAATGCTGTTTGCCTAATTGATTTGAGTTGCGGATAGCTGAAAATGGCCGCAGACCAATGGGTCATATAGAACTTGAGGCCTATTCATACTCGGCAGCAAATCAGTAACACAAGTGATCGGACTAGCCGTTGTAACCGTGAGAAAATATCCTTATATTGTTGGGAATCGTACTTGTGCAACAAAACATACGAAAGTCGCGCATGCGGCGGCTACTCCCATGTCGCGTCCTCTGCGTCTCTACCTAGCTGCTGTGCTGCTTTGTTGCCGAGTGTAGGCGCACCGTTAGAGGCCGCCCTGAAGTGGCATTCCAGTCTTTCGGTTCCTCAGAAACCCGTGTAACGGCCAGTTCCTTTCATCATTTTTTTCGAATTAGCCAGAGAACTAGCTGTTCATCACTGCCTATTAGGCTAAAGATGAGCCGTAATACTTCTCGGTTCACTATCGCGTAGTGGAGATGTAAGGGTGTTGATGATCGTGAGATTCTTCTTTCCTCTACCCTCCAGACGATCACCTGCAAAATTTCATTATCCTCCACATTACATTTTCTTCATTGATGCGTCGAAGTTACCTGTTATAAGAATCCCTTTCAGTCGTCTCTCACAAATGTCGTTCATTGTACTAGACTCTTTCATTCCTGAAACTAAGGAGTCGTTGTTTCGAAGACGTCTTATATGCATAGGGTGGTGTGGAAGTCCTGAGCCGTTTGACTTCCTTTTCTTGTTTTCTTATTTTCAACTGCTTGTTTTTATTTATCTTATACTTTTTACAATGTAATCTATTCAATCATATGATGACCATTGTTTGTCAGGAAAGTGTTCCACCTAATGGACAGATAAGCGATGCATATCCATTCCATTTCATTGCTTTCCTTTTATTTGTTTTCTTTCCTGAGCAGTCTGAGAGCCAACGAAATCGCAGATCGCAAACGTTAAACGTTTTCCATGTAGGTGACCGTTTTGCCTGAGAAAGCCTAGCACGGACTTGGTTCTGGGAAATAGGACAGGTGCGGTACCGTACTCCAGCTCAGCTCTTCCAGTTTTCGAAAGGTCACTTTCGCTAAATGGGGCATAGGAAACTAGAAGTTGCTGTTGTGGGATTAGCGCTGTAATTGAAATATTGAAGGTTTTTAATTTTTATATATGTCACAACAGGAATTACTAACAAATGCCACATATCGCAGAGGGCAACATTGATCGAAAGTTTTGAATCCTACAAGCTAAGCGTCTCAACAGCGTCCTATCACCCTATCAAATGTGAAATTGCATTTAAATCACATTTCCTCTTGTAGTTTCTTCAAGTTTCTCCTTTTACATAGTAAACTCGAGGTGAAATTTACGCGCGTCGTGCGCCCGACGTTCATTTGGAATCGCAGAGCTTTTTGATTAGAACTTTCTAAAGAAAGCTACTATATCCACGTGCAGGCTTCCTTCTTTACTCAGTAGGTCTTGTTAAATTTTACTCTCTTGTGAAGGGATGGAAATATTGCTCGACGGCAGGCGGGATCGATCCCTCAACAGTGCGCGCGAAAACAACGCCTCATCTTACTTCACCAAACCAGGCCCCACGCACACAGTAACGTATGCCTACCATTTGATTCTGATGAATTCAACTGTAACAGCGCTCCACTTGCAGCAAATGAGTCACCACTGCAGAAGTCCTTATTTTGCATTCCAATCGTCGACATATTGCAAGAAACCATACTAAAAATTTGTAATTTTGTAATTTTTTTATCTTTTTCAACGAAAATAGCTATGAAAGATACCTTTCACTTCTCCTCGCCGCCAGGAAGTTTGCAAAGCGTGGAAATCGTATCAGTATACTTCGCATGCAAGTACAGTACAATAGGAAAGCTCTAGTGTACTCGCTGCTTGCCATACAAAAAACATAAAAATTGAGGCAGTGATTTACAACTTCCAGTAGGTTGGCGACGTTACGGTATAGCTGTAATATTACCTCCTCAGAAATTCATTTACTTCACCAGATAGCACAAGTCTAAAGGGGCGAGAAAAAAGGTTTAATAATACTGAGGACTTTGTATAAAAGTTAGTCTTCGATCTTTCTCTAGAATGATCAACTGTTTCAATTAAATGTGGTTTTTTTGTCTGAAAAGCCGAATGTGGGAATGGCAGACGAGCAAATCGGGTGATTGTCAGAGTGGTGTGAAGGTTTTTTGAATACCCTGACATTCTTAATTGGCCCTATAACACTTCGCTGATATCTTACCTGAAATCCATAAAGGTTATCCATAGCCTCATTCTGCAACAGCATCACAAGCATTTGAGGTAGATTACCAAAAATAAATATAACACAAATAGCTGCCATGAGCACAGTGAGCTTCTTCTCAGAAAAACTTCGAACCAGATTTGATTCTCGTCGAATGCTGAAACCGCATTTTGGAGAATTGAGTACAAGAAAAGTCTCTGTGGTCGAAATTTTCGGTTTTAATCACTTAGAGTCTATCCATTTCTTTTCTAACGTTGACATTTCCTTCTGCACATTGGTAGTGAGCAACTCCCTACGATTTTTCATGAAGCTTTTTGTTCCCTAAGAACATCTGAACACTCTTGCTTCATAGTACCCTTTTGAAAAACCCAAAGCATTAGGCATGATTGAGTATCCAATTCCTCTGAAGTCAACTTTCTGTTCTGCCATAAAAAGTTGATTTTTCATGACACCCGATATTTTTTATTATTCAATCTTCTCACAATCACATCTAGCCCCCACCTGACTAATGGGAGTAGAAGTCATCTCGAACATTTTTTCAATCTCTGGTGGACCCCTGTTTATAACTGGACCATTTTTGGATGACGCATTTTCGCTGCAAAACCCATTGGACCTCTTGTTGCTAAGCTGCGCCCTCTGCGTCCCTAACTTATGTTTCGAAATTTCTGTGCGGCTTCAATTCCAAGTGAATGGGCCTTTAGTTCTTTGTCCTTAGATTTCTTCTTAGATGTATCTCTTTTAGAAAATTTTTGAGTGTATGCCGTTTGTCATATGTAATTGCTAGTAACCGATTATTGAATTAAATCTGCTGTCAGATCCAGTATACAAACCTGTTGATGCTGATATCTGGGCTAATGTTGGAGTTCATTAATTGTTGTTCTTTCGAAGTTACATCATAGGGCACTGAACGTCTGACCAAACGTCGCCGGCGCATCTCAAAATGAAACTTTACGATAACTGGAGAATTTGTATTGCAATCTAATCTGATTTTCAACTGATAGCATAGTTACAATTCAGTTCTCTGTCTTGCTATTTGGAAAATAATAAGAAGAAACTTTGTAAACTAAATGGAAACCTTGGTCAACTGCAGCTTGCGAACAATTACTATATTGAGAACTGTCATAAGAGAAACAAAGAAGAACCGTAAGCATTCCCGAATCATTTTGTAATAGTTGAATACCGTCCAGTGAGGTTCCCTG
Organism: Nippostrongylus brasiliensis; assembly: GCA_030553155.1. Taxonomy (NCBI): domain Eukaryota; kingdom Metazoa; phylum Nematoda; class Chromadorea; order Rhabditida; family Heligmosomidae; genus Nippostrongylus; species Nippostrongylus brasiliensis. The sequence continues at coordinate 6,647,888 of CP130737.1, forward strand.
AAAATAAGAGTAATTTCCACTCGGTTTTTTCTTGAAACTTTACAGTTCCCAAAATTCTTAACACACTGTCTAGTAATGGCGATCAAGAACTATAGTTTACCTGCACAATAGTTTGACATTATTAGTCATATGATAAGATCCATCATCGTTTTGCTTGATAGAATTCTGAAGTACCATAGGGAGATGAAGTAAAGCGGCTAGGCCAAGCATAGCCGCTATTTTGCGTTTTGCTAGTCGTCGAGGATTTGACGACGGTTTTAAATGTGGCCGTGAAATCAGTAAGCACCTAAAAATACGTTCTATTTGAACAACAATAAGGGGAAAAATAATGACAAAATTAAAGGTAAAAACGTTGCCATAGAACAGTAGCATAGGGACGCGCCACGCATTTGTCTTCCCTTCAGAATCGTAGAGGCACGATAAATGTGCATTTTGGCCTACACAATGGCTTGCGGGGGCCGTTTGCGGTTCGTGTCGGTGTTTGAAGCCTTACTAGACGATTCTGGTCCCAATTTACCCGGCCACAGAGGTATAAAAGGCTTGTTTAGCCCGAGCAAGGATCGATCGGTCGACCATGTGAGTGTCGGTAGCGCTTCTTGCCACCACACTATGTGACAACAATAGAAAGAGAAGACACTAGGATAGCTTTTCATTTTTGATGTTGTACAGTAATATCTAGCCAAATCACCTTCGACGTTATACAGCGTGTTTATACATACCTCCGTTAGTCTCCGTAGTCTGAAGTTTTCCGACTGTCCTTGGTATTCCCACGCCCATGAAAATTTCCAGTTTTTTATTTTAATATTTAATTTGCGATATTACAGGACTGCTACGTCTCTTACAAGTCATTCTCATCACTATTGATATAAATCATGTCCAATGGTCATATTTTGTACTACTAATAGTTGTTTTCTATTTTGTTTGTGTCCTCTTGATTGGATTATCGAAAATAATTTAAAAAATCAATAAAAGTAACCAGGTCTTACCTTTCAATAGTGAGCATAAGCGCGCAATAAAGACCAGCCACAAGAAATGTATTGATAAAAGCGGCTTCAATATGAGTCGAATACACCATTAATATGTAGTTTTTGTTTACTGCTGCCAGTACAAAATGCAGCAATATTGCTGATAAGGAGATCTGGAACAAAATATGCTAGCTTTTGGAAGGTGATAAGACAAAAATTAACGTACCAAATCAAAAATTGCTAGCGAACGTATATACATAAATGGAACCGTTTGCAATGACGGACTTTGTAATGTGCGTAGATTTAGGATGTTCCCAATAACTCCTACCAGGCAAAATATGATCTAAATTTGTAGCAATTAGCATATTCATTTAAAAAATACATAAGCAGCTATAAATCCTAAGGAGATACCTGGAGAACTGTAAATGTGTTCCTCATGTGCGCCATTTGCACAGCAAACTCCTCTGTGACGTTTGAAAGCGATGCTTCTGGATTGCAAAAGGAGCGCATGATCAGAGGTACCTGAAATTTGCGCCCAGTTAGAAATATTATCGATTGTCAAAAGAATTGATCAGAATTATCGGGAACATAAATAATGATAATATATTTCTTGTCTTTTTCTGCTTATTGTAGGGATATCGTTGCAGTTTGTCGGAGATATATGTAGTATTCTCCATATAAAATGATCAAACGTTTCAAATAACGGAATCTTTGAAATCTTTGGACTTAATTAGTTCGTGGAACAAGTTCACCGCGTTTTATTGACAGCGAATGTTTATTAACGTTTTATTAACATGTGTAATCATGTAAAATTATTCGGTGAGAATAGTTTTCGAGAAAACTACATATTGCGTGGTGATGAAAAAAAGTTTTCCCCTTCAACTCACATTTTGGCGCATTTTACCGACGATGTTCTTTGACTAATTATCTATGCCACTTGGTTTTCTATATTATACGGATTTTTGAACTGTTCTACGAAGCAAGCTCACTGAAATTTCCTGAGATTCTCAATAACGCCTACACGATCTCGTAAGTCTTTGAGAATGCGAGTTCATTTCGACTGATTGTGGTGGTAGGAAAATGGCAGAAACCCTCTTTCTTTAGGAGTAGCGCTTCTTTCAATTCTTGGTTTGTAAATCCTCACAAAAAATTCGTCACAAACCTTTTACGGTTTGTGACGAAATACCTGAAAACCGCACTGAATCGGTGTCTGTGTTTCGTTTTAGAGTTTTTTTTTAGTTTTTAGTTTTTTTTTTCGAGTTTTAAACTTCACAGCTGTTATTGAATCTGTCTCAACTGTGGTACTTCTTCATTTTACAATAATTTTAACGCCAACTCGCAATTGTTTTTCGTGTATAACGATATAAAGTCAGAAATTGAAGAAGCCGAATGATTCATGCAATTCCCCGGTGAAAGCTAAGGTAACGTTCAATGGGGTTAGGAAATTGCTATGAATATGTCGGAAAAGCGGTTCAGGGCAAAATTTTAAAGGAATGAGCTCCATGTGTTAAATAAGCTGTCAATCACCGTTTTAAACATTCAAAAACTATGAAAAAGAGAGATATGGTAAAATGGATATGGGAATTTTGATGGGGCGAGTGAATGTCCATCTGGTGGTGACCAGATTTACACGTCGACGCTTGCCGTTTGTCTATAAACCAACCAGTGAAACTCGACATCAGAGCCACAGCTTTTCAGCTGAAAGTAGAACGATTGGTCATTTTAGAGCTTTCTGATCATATTTATTTGTCCGATTATACTATAAACTATGACTATACTATAATTTGTTCAATTATGTATACAAAATTCGATAAATGACGCTCCACATCTGAGCGTTACCCGCAAAACCTTTTCAACTTTAAGGAAAACGACTGTCTATTTTGGAGCTTCACATTCGTGCTACAACTTTTCAGATATAACTTGAAAGGTTGATGATGTTAGAACTTTGTATCCATACATTTATTTGTTTGATTATACTGGGTATCACAATGTGAAACCGTAAAAATCATCATTAATAAAAAGGACATGGCTTTCAGTTACTTACTTTTCTACGTTCGTGGTAGCTAAGAATTAATTTCCAATCATCTACGTATTCTGATACTTAGTAGCAGACAACGATGATCTGGGCTCGTAGGGGCCACCCTATGTTTTGCTCTGAACGGAACAGCAGAGTTTTACTACCCACACATAGTTTACAGCGAAGCAACGCAGTAATGCCCAAGGATAGGGTAGAGATGCAGAGAGTGGTATGTACATGGCACTAGGAGAATATTCTCTATCGTTCACAATGCTAATGGTATACTTGAAAGCACTCTAGGCACGACGTGGGTCTCGTCGAGGTTGCGAAGCGTGTCACAGAGAAAACAAAGTCAAGGATTCAGATTCATGAACAAAGTAGGGAGGCTCGTATACCCCAAGTAGACCCATTTTTTACCACGACCACCGCAATTTCTGTTGTTTCTTTCGGGTTCTCATGATTACCGCGTGGCATCCAATAAGTCATCACTTGGTGAATCGCAGACGACCGGCCGGGATTCTTGATGGCGGGGTCCTCAATCGTGAAACTGGGTCCAGGAGTGAAGGTACCGTAGATTCGATGGTTAATCCGCTACCTAGTACGAATGAGGCTTTAGGTATGATGTAACGAACTTCTCTCTCTTGCTCATCTCTTGAAATTTTATTTTATATTTTTATTTGTGCAGTACATGGTGCGCCAGTTAAGGGAATTGAAGAAAGTAGCGAACAACTCAGAATAGCGACTCAAAACAAAGCATCAAATCGTTTGAACAATTGAGGTTCAGTGAAAATACATCGTCGCAGGCGATCCGTTTGAACTAGACGAAATTGAAGGAGAACAAAGTGGTATTAAATCATTGAGAAAAATCAAATTTAAGTAAGTAGTGAAAAAAAAACGCACGTGTGCAATTAGAACAAACACTGGTTGATATAACGGATGATAGAGGCTTAGAGCTTAATGTTGTAGCATATGTGTGTCGTATGTGTGGTGTGTACGTTTCGATGCAATAAAGCCACGCTAAGAAAGGCCACTCGAAAAGGGTAATGGTGCGCGCCGTGCAACCGAAATTACTTCTCGGTAACGAAACGTCGAGAGCTGAGCATTTGTGTGTACAAGCCGTACGAGGTGAACGTGGCCGTCGTCGAAATTCAGAGCCATTCAAAACCACTCGATGACGTGCGCCCACGAGCACGTGAGCCACGTTTCTGGGTCAGTGTGCTTCTCGGAATATTGCAAAGAAATACAAAGAATCGAATTTTTCGGCTCATCGATCGATAAATGTACGTAATGTTGGCACCTTAGATCTCCATTATCTGCTTACATTTTCGGCCTTTCCCTGACTCGATCTGCAGGAGGAAACTTGTGTTTGTATATGCCTGATGCAAGGCCAATGAAAACGGCGAATTTCTTTGCATATAGGAACTTTCGAGAATTTATCGACATTTTAATGGGGCGCACATGATTCAGTGGTAAGAGGCGCAACTGACACTCGCACGGTCGAGTCATCGATCCTCGTCCAGGCTAACTAAGACTGCCGTCCCTCTACGGTCGCGTAACTTGCTACCAGACCTGTCTACGAAGGTAAAGACACTGACTTGGTACGGAAGCTGGCCCCCGCAAGTCATTGTACGCCCAAATGCATCCCGGTGCAAACTTATAGGTTCACCTCGCGATTTGTCCATAAGTGTTCAATGAACCTATTGAGGGGATCTAGCAACATTATTGTCTTATTTCTCACCATCGAAAACCTAGATATGAAAACTCTGGGCTGTCTGGGATGTCTTTGCATTGTAAGAGACTACAATTTTTATTGAAAAATCAGAGACGATGACCGGTGCAAAATTATAGGTTCACTTCATTAAAAAACTGTCTGTTTTTAAGAAAATGAGCATTCAAGTTAGGTTTAGAACTTCGTTACATTAGCTCTGTTATAAACAACATCGAACATTCTATGTGGCATACTTCGAATAAGATTATCAAGAACAGTTTGCTCCACATAGGCCCAAGCATCAAGAATGGCGATCCTCAGATCAGAAACCGAGGTGTAAGTGGTGCGGTTCCTGTGAACATTGTCAACAAGAATGCCCCACAAATTTTCCATCGGGTTCAGATCTGGAGAACAACTGGGCCACGCTAACAGTTGGATTCTGTTGGAATCGAACCAACTCGTAGTTGACCTCAACACGTGTATATTGTCTTGCTCTCCAGCGGATTGTGTCTACGAATTCTTCTCAAATAAGGGAGAAGGTGTTCTTTTAGCACATCCTGATAATCTCCGCTGTCCATATTACATGATACAAACCCCAAAGCAACAAGTCCATATCCGGAAAATGCAGCGCAGACCATAACACTTCTACCGCCAACGTTGCGTCTAGAGAATATTAGTTTCCCCTTTCTTAGATCTCTCCAGTAGTGCTTGTAGCTGTCGGGCCCATCGAGGTTCCACTTTTTCTCATTGAAAAATATCACCTCAAAACTAGAGATGCTTTTCGACGCCCACGACTTATGGATAAATCGAGGGGTGAACCTATACTTTTGCACCGGGGTGTACGTGTTCAGTATGCCTCTACGATTCCGAATGGTACACCACGGTGGCGGTGCATCCTTAATGCACCGATCAACGCCGGTGTCTTTACCTTCATAGGATCTTTCTGGTATGGAAAAATAACAAAAGGCGCTGTTTTCGTGCGTATTTTCGAGGGATCAACCCCGCCTGCCGTCAAGCAGGTGTTAGAGAAGGTAAGGAAGCCTGCGCGTGAATCTAGTGGCTCAAAAACTTAGAGCCCTAAAAACACATTCCAATCAAAAAAAACTGTGCGATTCGTAGTGGAGGTCGAGCGTCCGGCGCGTACTCAGAAAAGCTATAAAATCACCTCTAGTGTATCATGACAAGACACTAATTTCGTACCGCGATTTGAAGACGAATGCGGTGGCGCGTCCTTCAGGGAGTGGTAAACGCCAACACCTTTGCCTTTACTTTTACTAAACATTGCTATCAATGTTTCGTTTTTTTTCAGTCGTGCAGTATAAATTGCGGGATAGTATACTAGCTCCCTCATGATAAGATTCCAGTAAGAGGGCTCACTTTCAGTTGTTGCATGTGGAAGGTTCACTGTATAGATAAGTGTAATGGGGTCAGCGTTGATCAGTTCCCTCTGAACGCGCCACGCATTCGTCTTCCATTCAGAATAGTAGAGGCATAGTGAACGCATATTTGGGTGTACAATCATATTTGTGGCCAGCCACTGTTCAAGTCAGTGTCCTCACCTCCCCAGTCGAGTCTGGTATCAATTTATCTGACCCCGGAGGGATGGAAGGATTGGTTTGTCGAGCGAGGAGCGATCGCCCGACTGTGCGCGTATCAACAGCGCCTCTTACCTCTGCATCACGCCCTCCTTTCAGAAGATCAAGGATTTTGGTGTCGTTTCGAGTGTGCTAACTCTTTTGGGTTTTGTACCAGGCATTCCTTCAAACTGGGTTTAGCTGTAGCAAGCTTTTCTGTTTCTCGGTGAATTTTGCACCCCGTATACGCTAGCAAACACGTTTCACAATAAAATAAAGAAATTTCGAAAGAAATCATCACAAATAATCAATAAATGTTGTTTGATTGCGTCGCTAGAACTACCAGGCATATTTGCTAATCAGGAATGCAATATACGGTACGTTTCCATCTCATCTTATCTCATTGACGCTAAAAAGCATTTTGCGAGGACAAATAAATAGGGAAGTGCATGTGACCTTCGCTATTCCAGCACGCAAATAGTTAACGAAGAATTGGGCCGAAAGTTGCGGAAATGCGGCTATAAATTTAAGCCAGAATCTGGTGTAAAATTATCATTAAAGGGGACCCAATTGTCAGCCATTCGGCTGGGACGGCGCTCCGTCGCGCGCGGCACCGCGCTCGTCGCGTGTAAGGCCCTTGTTATACATTCGCTCGCGATGAGCGTCTGCGACTTGCAAGCGGTGATCGCGTGCGCCGCTAACCTCAGACGCTGAGCACGCGACGCACGCACGCACGCGCCCGAAGCATATAGAGCAGTGCGCGAGGTGATTGCCCCACCCCCAGCGAAAGGGTCCATCGCAGTGCAATGCGCAGCGACGAGAGCGTGGAAGGTTCGCTAGCGTGTGCATAATAGCCCGTGAGCGTCACCACGCCAGCGTCACCATGATAACTCGTACAAACGTGTCCGGTCCCACGGTGTCTGATACTGAATGGACGAATTACGCTAGGGGTGAGCGAACGTATAACAAGGGCCTAATGGTTGGGTGATGCTCGTAGCACGTTGAAAGCTCCTATATTTTCCTTTGCAGCATTCATTTGCAGCGCGCAATGCAACGATCGAGACTTTGTGAAATTCGGAAGTTCAGAACTTCCGTCAGTGGTCGTGATGATTTCAAGAAGAAAATGCGATTTTTTTTTTGGAAAGCAATGTAAACACGGAGTCCGAAGCTTCTAGACTAGACTTTTTCAAAGTGTAGGATACAGAGAAGCAACTCTGATGCGACTTTTTATGGGTACTTCCGGAAAAGAAGGGCCTAAGAATTCAAATCAGTAATAGGAATCTCTAGCATAAGAGTTTCATAGAGTGGTCAGACACCACAAGTGGCGTCACATTCGTCGCTCGCAATGGGTAGATTATGCTACTTTAAGACTGTACTGATGATTTATGTTCACTAGGATTCATCAGGAAACTCAGATTTTCAATGCTAACATAACGGTTTGCTGTACTTCCATGGCATGAAACGCGTATTTAGTTTTTTTTTTCAAAATTTTAGTGAAAGAGGAGCTGCGAAACGATCGGACTAGACTTGTATGAAGACGCAACTCTGCTGCAGCTATTGTTTATACACTGCGTCCAGAAAAGATAGGGACACCCCCTAATTTCTTGATTCCAGGAACTGCTTGATACTATTCGATTCCAAATCTATACTAGTAAATTCAGCACGGCAAAAAATATTGTGGATTAAGCTATTTGAGCTTCTGGTTTGAACGGTGAAGGGTTTGAAGACGATTTTTGCAACGAGTGCGACGGAATCACTGTCCAGAAATGATAGGGACACCTACAAAGAAGAGCCGGTTGAATGGGCAAATTGATAAAAACTAATTTTTTGAACAACATTCATTTCAAAGAAATGTTTTGTGTTAGGATAGACCATAGAACGTTGTGTACAATAAAATAACAAAGCCAAATTAAGGCTCTTGAAGAAATAAGGCCTAGTGTCGCGGAATTTCACCTGCGGTGAAAACCTCGAGAATGATTATCGGCGTTTTATGATAGATTATGAAACGAAGAGGTTTCCTGGAGGTGACAGGTCACCCTCTGATCTAAAACAAGCAAACGCTGACCAAAAAATATCTGATGTGCAGCCTTAATGGAGCAAATAAGCAAGAGCCTACCATGAGAAAACCCAATAAATTTGTCTGCTATTGTATGAAACGATTCGGAAACGTTTCTACATAAATTTTAAGTTCACTTCACGTTTAGCAGGCGCTCACAAGGAGAACAGTTTTGAATTTGTCTAGAGAAACGAAATCCGTTCTAGGATTAAGGTACGATAGACATTCTCTTGGTTCCTAGGCTAATTATTCTGAGACTAAATTGATTTGTTCCGATGCGAAACGACTTTTCTGGAGCTGTCCAGGTGGTATACAGTAACACAACACGGTTTATTCGAGAAGAACTAGTTTTTACGAAGGAGGGGCTTGAGGTGCTGTGCAGCCTTAATGTGGGTGGCAGTTTTACTCTGAATAAAAAGCCTTGATTGAATTTAGTTCAGAAAATTCGAATCGATTTGAATACCAACAGGTACTAGCAACTTATCTGTTGCCGTTCCTAGAGGATAGGCGTAGACACAGCTTGTTCTTCGAACAGGAACTTGGCCCGCCTCATGAGATCAGTTTGACCCCAGGCTTTTTAAGGGCTTGTTTTGTCGACACTCTCGAATGACCAGTGAGTTCTTTTGAGCTAGTTCTGATGAAAAATCTCTGAGAACACCTTTATTGGAGGAATAATGCGATTAACAAGATGTACTCCTGTGTTGAAGAGCTTAAGACAGCGATCCATCGGTCTACGACGATTTAATTGATAAAGCTCTCCAAAACTCCGTCGCGTTAATCCCAACTCCACCTATTTACGTTACACTGAATAATGAAGCGTCCACCAATTACTAATTTCAGTGGCCTAATTAAGCTCTGGTTCATGAAGCTGTTTTTTCTCGGGTGTCCCTATCATTTCTGGACAGTGATTCCGTCGCACCCGTTGCAAAAATCGTCCTCAAAACCTTAACCGTTCAAACCAGAAGCTCAAATCGCATAGTCCCGTGTTTTTGGCCGTGCTGAATTTACTAGTATCGATTTGGAATCAAATAGCATCAAGCAGTTCCATGAATCAAGAAATTAGGGGGTGTCCCTATCTTTTCTGGACGCAGTGTATACTATACATAGATAGAGTGTTCATCGTTAAGAGGAGGAGAAAATGAGAAAATATTCGCACTATAATTTAAGGATAAAGCAGTGGAAGGCAATTTGATGGTCCCGCAACGAAGAACCTCATCTGATGACGACGTTACGCACAATGTGCGTCATCGGACGCCACTTCTACGCCATCGCTTCGCAACCCTATGTAAACATGGCTATGCTGAAAAGTTGCGATCGGAATAGGAGTGGTCAAATAATTACAATTTTTTCTATTCATGGCTATCAACTTGAGGCCTAGCGGAAAACTAAAGAAACGTAACGTGAATGGTAGAAAGCTGGCTCTTGTCTGCTGCAAAAAAAAATTCGTTCTTTTTCAGCAAGTTGCAGGGGTTTTCAACGCTAACTTGGCTCTCACTGTAAACAATTGCGACTCTGACCATCAAAAATTTTTATTTGAAATGAAAATCCGTTTTCGAACAATTCAAAAATCGGTATTATCGGTGATAAAGTTCGTCATACTAAGAAATTCGGGTCAACTTCTTTTTTAACACGGCGAGGTGTAAATGATGGGGATAGTCGTTGGATTGAACTTTACATTTATTGCAAACATATGATTTTGCGAATCAGGGTGGAGATTGTCGTAAAATGGTGTAAAGAGGAATCAAAGTTAATGCAACACTTATAAGAATTGCTGAGAGCATCTTTCTTCGGTTATTATTATTCGACTAATTTGATCGAACCCATAGCTGACCGAATGATTTGGCTATAGATATACCTTGCAACCAGGGAGAACTTTGCTCTAAAGATTTGGCGACTTCTCGTCCAGGTGGCCCTATGACGTCAACAGTTGTAGGAATACGCCATTGCATGGCCAACCATCTGATTTTCGGCATTATAGCACATGTGTCCCCGACTATCGTTGCTCATTGGAAATGGCTCTTAGAGCGGATCAGATTCAAAGTTTTATTGTTGTTCAAAAATAGAATGAGGACTTTCTTTCAGAAGTAAACACACCATTTTGAAGCCCATACATTAGTCTATTTTTCAACTGAATCTCGTAATATTTCTGACAGCTTTTGCATATTTTGTCCAGGAGCGCTTCAAAGGACCGTCGCTTCAGATGGACTGTCGCTCCCTATCCCACGTCCTTGGAATCCTGATCTATTTTTTAGACATTTACATTTCTTTCACAACTGAGAAGATTACAACGACAGCACAACTTGAGTGGATAATGATTCAGCAGCCACGATGGAGTTGATTGAGGTTGTGCCCTATCTGGATAGTATAATAAGTGAATAATATTATAGAGAGGCTTTAAATTCTCGTCCGGAAAAGAAGCATAACAAGGAGGTTCCGGGGAGATATGAACTCCCGTCGCACGATTCAAACTCCCGGGTGCTAACCACAACACCAGGGATATAATAATGTAAGTAATAAATAAACTATACTTGACTAAGAATAAAGATACCACACTGTAAGTAATAAATGAACTATACAAGACACTGGTGGACTGTTTCGACACGAGTATATGAAAGTTCACCCATCGGCGTCAAGAATGTGTGGATGTAAATGAGAGATGTTCTCTAAAACAGATGAATGCCTTAGCTTCAAAGAGATCTATTCATAGAATTTAGTTGAGTCTACATTCGCGGATCCGTTTTTTTCTTTCAAATTGGTCATGTTGAACATTTTCTTCTGTTTAGTTGGAACCTGAAGAAATAAAGTCGTCAATTTTTTGTTGAGGTTCATTTTGACCTTCTGGGCTCGAAAACACATGGAACGTAGGAATTCAACAATTGATAGAGCATACATGGCGAAATAATTTTTAAATTAAATGTCAAAGCTGCTGGCTTCTCTCGTAACTTGGTGATTTTGATTGCGTTGCGAGTCGATCAGTCGATGAGAAGCTTTTATTATATATTAATATTTCTTATGATTTCGCCATGTTTACCAGGAGTAGATGTAGTATGATATAACAGGTGCTCATTATTTCCAAAAGTCCACTACGTAACCTGCGTTTTGCTAGACAAGATTCGAATAATGAGATTTTTTAGTTGCTTTATTAACCGTCAGACTTTTCAAATTCATTTTAATTTCTGTTTCCATGTTCTGTTATTTTACTAACAATCATATGTTAAGAGCCTGTGAGCGTAGACGAATATATACACAGAGCGGCGGAAACTAATTGACGTATAACCAAAATAATGAAATTAGTGAAGTACATAGTGCTGCTGATTGTGGGAAACTTGCCTTTTCGCTCTTATTTATCGCTTCATTCATGTTTACGAACACTAGATGATACTTTTGTGGGCGATTCCTTCAAAACATGAACCTCTGTGCTGCACATTGTTCCCTATTTGAAACAACAGTGAACATTCTCATAGCAATGTCGATTCGATTTATATCACAGGATTTATGTCGACGGTTCTGTAATGAATAAATTTGGGATGAAATAGGGGGCATTTTGACGGAGTTCAACAATGGATTGTGATTTTGTCGAAACAAAATGAACAAACGAGAAAACGATTGCATCCTTGCTGAATAAAAGGAGAAAAAGGCGTGACCCGAATGCACACTGGTTCAATTATCGGAATGTGAAACCTACAAAATTTCAATCGAACATTACTGTTGCCCAGTAAAGTTGTTGCAAAAAAAGAGAAAAGGAGAAAAGCGGCTCAGAAATCTGCCTTTTTATGAGTGATTACTCATTATTTATTGACTGTTCATTATAACTGCAAAAAAAGAGAAAAGGAGAAAAGCGGCTCAGAAATCTGCCTTTTTTACGACTGATTACTCATTATTTATTGACTGTTTATTATAACATCCTTCTATTCAATAGAATATCTAAAAAGACAAGGATATGTTACCCGTTTCCAAGTGTCTCCGTACCATCATGGGGAAAATATCTTCTAAGAGGAGATAGCAGGAAGATGGGTAGCATCAATTTGAAAGAGGTATGGTTCAATAAAACGGCTCTGTAGGTACTCCCCTTTATCAGGATGTTTTCAGAGAATTTTCAGAGGTGGATGACTGAGAGAAGCAAAAGCATGAACGATGTGACGAGAGAGTGAAGCAGTCATTAGTCGAGTACGTTTCGAATGACCGGAAATTGAGCGGAGGCAACGTTTTGCAGAATGAAATCTGATCGCTTCAGAACCAACACTCATGTTGAATCACGTCTCCCTTTACAAATGCAAAATAATTCAGGAAAAAAGCAAATTGGGCTCAAATAATATTCAAATAAAATGCCGCATTTTTTGAGTCACCTCCTAGTTCTGAAGCTACAGTACCGATTTTAGATTCAACATAATAAAACGTCATGTGACCAATATAGGTAAAAAGGTAGGGGAAAGATGAGTAATATTGAAGTTGGAGATCTATAGTTCAACAAAACGACTTGGTAGAAGCACTGTTCATCAAGAAAATTTTAGAGAATCTTAAAGTATAATAAGTCAGCTTGCAGTTTTAAGCACAGTTGCTAAAATCCGAAGAAGTTTTGATCCTTACGACTTTAATTCGCTAACTTAGAAACCCGCAGCCTTGTTTTCATTGAGATTAGGCAGGCAATGAATTTGTTTGTGGATGGTGCAGGTGGTGTCCGAAGACATACACTAATCCTAACCTGTTCGAGTTTCGAAGCTTTTAGTTTTTGACGCGTTTTCATGAGTCTTCAGCCTTAGCTAATGAGGTAGATGTGGTCAGATGTCGCTCGTGTTCTAAAATGTCAAAGAAAAGCAGTTGAGGAACTTAGAGGTGATTCAAAGTTGAAATTTATTAAAATTACAAATAATCGGGAGGAAATGGTAGCTGGATAGCAGGAGTAGCGCTGCGATCAGCGAATTAATCGAAGACTTTGTAAAGCTGTATAAATTGGAATGTAAGTTGAGCTGGAGGATTGTCGAAAGGGCTAGGCGAAAAGCTTCGTCGAAAAAAAGCGGTGTGCTGTTTCTCATTAGCAAAACGAAACGATGGGTCTCTCCGTCTCCGTCACCGATTCCGCCCTCGTCGTTTACTAATCGAGTTCATCCGGTGACACCGACGAAAACCCGATTTCACATTTGATGGCCAGCCAAGTTTAATTTATCGCTGCCAACAGCGTAAAACGCAAAACCTACCATAGATTGTACTATTGAGAAGATTTCTGTTGCAGTTAAATTACGTTTTCGAAGGGAAATGAAGAGTTGAACCGATTTATGTCCGGTCCTATTAGGGGGGGGGGGCAAAAGTATTAAGGAAAATGCACCAAACTCTTTTATTTCTCAATAACCTAAATACAATTCAACTGTGCTGAGGGTTGTATTCTCCATTGAGGTCTATGACTTGCTACCGTCGTTCAGCCAGCTTTCTGATCCCATCCTTCCAGAACTGCTTCGGCCTGGAGTTGATCCACTGGTTGACATGCCTCTCAAAGTCTGCTTGGCTCCTTGTGTCCCTTCTAGCCAAGAAGTCTTGCAGGCTAAAGAAGAAGTGGTAGTCGCATGGAGAGATGTCCGATGAATACGGTGGGTGAGGTACACGGACGTACCCCAGCTGAGCAAGCTTCTGCGTGGCTACTTTTACCCGGTGAGGTGTGGCGTTGTCGAAGAGGATCAGTCTTTTGAAACGTTGCGGTCGAATAAGTGCGTGTCGCTGATCCACCTCCTCGATTTAGTTCACTAAGGTTACGGAGTCCATCATGGCCATCTTTGGAAATAGTCTCCAGCAAAACGCAGACCCAGAAGCTCAAAACTTGCCTATCGCCATGCTCATCTCGTCGAACGAAGGTCGGTATCGGATCACCAGGCATCACCCAGACTAGCTGCTTGGCAGGGTTAATGTAGAAGACATACTTCTCATCCTGCGTGACGATCGAGTCCAGACTTCTCAGACAAGAGAAATGGCGTAGATTTTCACGGCACACATCGACACGCAGGTGGTCTGAGGTAGCCTGAGGATTCAGCATGTTTCTCAAATACGCGGAAGTGATGAATTCTCAACTGGTCTCAACTAAGTAGCAAACAGACACATAAATACGACGAGCATACAGTGAGACCCCAGTTGGGAGTTATATGGGAAAAAAAGGAGATACTTATTACTTTTGGCCCAACCTTCCTATGAAGTGAAACAATTGTTATTACACGGTAAAACTGTGTGTGGTTGTTATGCGATACATTAACTAAGAACCCGTTGAGTTTCGTTTCATTTCATTTTTTTTCTTTTATTTCGCACGAGAATTTCTTTTGATTGTACCACTAACCACCATTTAGCACGTCCGTGAAAAGGCGTAAAAAATAAAATAAACAGCAAACTTAACCATAGTTCGCAACGAGATTTTAATAGGTCTGCAAGAAAAGGAGGGAATAAACAGTAAGCCAAAGAGAAGAATGCATAGCAAGCACAAAATTCAACTTTAAAAGATAGAAAACGTGGATGTCATTTATTACTTGTATTTTTTTTTGTTTTGAATGCTATAGTTATTCGTTACATTCGCTGATTTGTCTGTTTTACCTCATAAGGCGTGCCCAAAAAGGGGGAATTAAAAGGTAAATAAAAAAGTCAACTAATAGTAATAGCGAATTAATCCATAAATGTGGAGGCTAAACTCATTGTTGCTGAGCCAACAGAAAATACTACAATACACCACAATAGTCACATGTAATACAAGTTTTTTGCCATTGGATTCGACTTCTGTCGGTTGATTAATTGGCGAAAAATAAGTAAGAAAATAGATAATTAAGTAATGATACTAACCTGCCGAAATCTGTCTTTAATATAAGGGAGAGGGGGGGGGGGTGCAGAAGAGTGGCCAGAAATAGAGACTAAACCACATCTTTGGTCGAAGCGCAGGAAGAATTCACCCACAGTCCATCAAAGAAGGAAGTAATCCTCGCGCACTGCATTAAGCACACTTGCAAATGAAATATATGCCAGCTCAATAGATAAATTTACGTATCGTCAAAGGATTCGCCGTGCTCTTGAGAGGCGTTCGTAAATCTTCGAACTGCAGAGATGCCAATGTAGATTCGGAAATGCGTGGGACGTAAGTATTCGACACCCTAGGGATTCTACAACGGAGCGCAATTTTCAAATTCAAACTTGCCGCTTGTCTTGAAACTTTGGCAGCAGTCGCGTTGCGACGCGATCAGCTCCTCTTGTGTTGTTAGGTATATCAATTAGGCGAAAGTGGGGTTAAGGGGCTGGCGTCGAGCGGTCTCCTCAGGACACGCCGTGCATTCGTCCTCCATTCAGAATCACAAAAGTATTTTGAACGCAAATTTGGCATTTACATTGAATTACCGAGCCAGCTTCTGTTGAAATCAGTGCTTCACCTTACCAGCCAAGTCTGGGTCATCTTACCCGCCCTAGAGTTAAGGAAGGCTTTCTTAGCATGACAGGAGTCGATCGCTTGACCGTGCGAGTCGAGGGAGCGCCTCATAGCTTTGCGCCACGCCATCCTTCAACTAATGGTGAATTATAATTTCTTGAATTATATCTTAAACATACAAGGTCTTCTAGTAAACCAGTTAGCTAAAATAGCGCAAATCGGTACGCTCTAAGCAGGGCAACAAATAAATGGTGAGATTCCAGAGACGCTGGCTATTGGAAGAAATGTGGTCGCTTCAATAAATAAAAATAATGCGATCGTAATCCAAAAGACTTGGTATCAATTTGAACTCGAAGAGTGCAGAAGTTCCCAGATTCGCAGATGTTCCTAGGTTTGTTCTCAGATCGGTTATTCTGCTCGTCTGCTCCCGGACTTGTTAGTCTGCAAATCACAGGACCACTATTTCATTCCATCTTCTCATTCCTTCGTGAACTTGCTTCAACTCTCTCTTGCAATTGTTTGAACTAGGATCCTCGTGACCGAGACCCACTTCCAAGGACGTTAGTAAAGCAGAATTATCAGTTCCTTGAACCAGCAATAATCATGGCTTTATTTAAAGCAGTCAAGAATTTCAGGATAACGAAATTGTGCGCTCCAGTCACGAATCCCTGCCCCATCGCAGGTTCGAATGCGACAACCCGCGGAGAAATAAATAACAGCTGTTTATGAAGGGTTCTCTATGGTGAGGTCGCTTCTATGGCTAGATATATCATCCCATCGGTGGCTATATCGTGAGTTCCTTTCTACAACAACTTCCAGTCTATAAATCCTATGTGTATCAATCATTTTCAACAGTATTTGCTCTGTTTTTATATTGTGGTAATTTCAAGTGCAATTCTACTCTTGTTATGGTTCGTTCTACGGATCATAAGCGCTCAAAAGTCACTCTGAAGTAGTATCTATATCAACAATGTTTTAAAAAATACAAAAGTTTTGCACCACCCGCAGTAACGGAATAACTGAGAAAAACCTGCAATCGGTACATTTTCTAAACTAATATTTTTTTGACTCAACACTGTAATTCGAACAATATGCCTGATGTAGTCTGTTTTTGAAGTGGAATTTTCTAGTCTTTACTTCATTGCATTCAAGCATACCAATTTCTTTGGCCAACTCTGTGTTCTAGATATGAAACTAAGGTAAATGGGAAGCTATGGATGCAGCTATACTTCGTTAAAATTCTGGATGAACTGTAATCTGGTTTCTTTAGCACCATCCGTTTTTTTATCTTTGGTTAATATTACAAAAGACCAACTAAATTTGCTACAAGGCCTCAATGCTGTTATAGTGTTTTTATTGATCATCGGTGCGGTATGGGTCCGAGGTGTCGACAAAGGACAATTCCCTGCTTCTCACAAAAACCTTCTTCAATTGGTGTTCGCGTGTGTAGAATTTGAAAATACTTCAAAATCTAATGTATTAGAAGTTCAAAGATGAGTTTGAAACGAATTAACTTCTCTGCAAATCTAGTAGGTGCAACAACGATAACAAAAACATCAGCAGGCCCCTATCAAGTACCCTTATTCAGAGCAATTTATTCTGCATATCGCTCGTACATCTCTCCAAATTCACCGAGTGCGTTTGGAATTCGGACACTAGAAGATGCTATTAACTCGCTCAATGCTAACGAAAGTACTCTTGCTGCGATACGGTTCCTCCAGCAACTGCCTGGTCAGTTGTTTTCTGTGTTGGGGTACGTTTCTATTATGCACCAAGATATTTTTCTGTTTTCAGATGTCTCATATTTGAACTCATTGAGCCCAACGGCATTAGGTGTGCTCGCGCTACGAGGTTCCGAGCTAACAAAATACGTTGCAGTTACTAAGTCAGAAGTGGAGGATGATGACATGATGTTTTCCAAGTTGTTATCGAAGGCAAGTGTTTGTACGCAATTGTAATCTATCAGCGAATCTCATATTTATTATTTTTTTTGCTTTGTTCTACGATTTTTGGAACCGTGACCAGTACTTTTCCTCATGTGACTGAATCGAGCATAAAGTGCTCTAATATTTCTCATCCCTTGGTATTTGCATGGTGAAAAATGAAAGAAAAAGTGTAATGAGAAAAGGATAAGATGACTTCGTGCACTGCTCGTTAGTTGAAGTCACCTGCTACTATAACGATAGCGAAATTCAGGAAAAAAGTTCAATCCTCCCAATGTTGTTACTTCGAATTCCGAAATTTTTTCGTGAGCACGTGTGTGTTACCGTCTTGAGATAATTTTATTTAAGATACACAAAAAACGATACATGGTGTATTTACTCAAAGTGCTCTGAAAGCTGATACATTTTGATTTTACACCTAGAACTGTTTGCCAATTAGTACGGCATCAGAAAATGCAGTCAAACTAGTGTGAAGCATGTCCAACATTGTCCTGCGCCTGATCATGTTCTGATGTCTTAAAATAAAGGAAAATGGCCAATAACGTCAACAGCAATAACGTTTCCTAGATTTCAATAGATACTGGATTAGATGTCGATTCATAAGATCATTGAAGTTGGAAAATACTCAAATAAACGATGCATGCTCACTTTTCCAAAAAGCTTTTCTCAATGTTTCAATACTGTAAAACCCTCGAGCTCTAAGCGTTGTCCCTTTTTAGTTCAACATCGGAGACGAATGGAACGCTGGCATTGCATGGCTGAATAGGTCGGTTCGTCTACTTCGCTGTTGTTTTCATTTTTTTTTGAAATCATAAGTTTACATTTTCATATTTCCTAGGGTTGCATGTCCAGAGGAAGATCTGGCATGCACAGACGAGTGGTTAGCTAGACGACCGAGCCAAATTCTGCGATTGTTTCAATTACTACGACTGATGTTTGTGAAGACCGAGGTAGTTGATACTGTCTCCATATTCCGTTTCAACATTTTCATTGTTGGATATTGAATAGTGTTTTACTCAGCTCTCTTTCGATGCGTCGGTAATTGGCGTGGATGTTGTTCCAGCTCTGCACGTAATATTTACTCAATTCCGCGATACCCACAAGGATATCTCCTTATTAGTGCTGAAGATTCTGTCCAACATTGCACTGAACAGCACGCCTTATGCCGTCAAGATTTTCACTTCGGGTTTGGTATTTATTTATATAGTCATTCCCTCATTCCGTGCGGTCATAACCATAGTGAATCCATGTTTAGAGTGGTTACCTCTATTGGCTTCGATGGTTACTCGAGGCAAATCATTAGAGGAACGACTACTCTCACACAAGGTTTGTCATTTTTCTTCGAATTGAAGATGAGGCTATTCCTTTTGAGTTCCCAGCACAGAACTCTGCGCTCTTTACTTGTAATCATGTCTTTCATGATTATTCAATTCCTTGTCTTTGCAGATTTGCCAAAATGCGTTGAGTACATTGGGTGTCGTTGACTACCAGTTATGCTCCGACGTGTACGAAGTCTTTCTTCCTGAGCAGCAACCTGAGGTACGTGTACACTACTTTGGGTTGTCTTGTTTTCCGTGACATTTCAGTGCCTATCCCCTGCTTTAATATTTCTTTATGTCAATGTTCAGGTGGATCTTGTGTTAATTCACGGCCTATGCGGTAGCGTCGCATATACCTGGCGACAAAAGGACCATTCCAGTAATATAGTTTCTGACTGCTGGCCAAAGGTGAGCCCGAGATATGATAAGTTGGCACTATTGCACTTATTACACTCCGGTGATCGAAGAAAATTTTTCAACCAATTTTGCCTAAACTTTCTTATTGGGTTATTAGCGGCGCTCACCACGAAACTGATGTCCGTTTTCCAAAATTCATTCGAGGACCACCCATATCATCCACTAGGGTGGTCGGGCCAGACTTCGTATTTGGCTGAGAATACGTTTAGGTAGGTTATTTTACATGCTGACCACGATTGTGATGTTTCTTTTTTCGAATTTCGACCGATTTCGGTCATGGAAAGGTACAGGTAAGCCATGAGGCCAAGGGGGACTAAAGCCTGAAATCCATGGAAATCTCCGGAAGTGAGATTAGATTTGTAATCAGCATGCTAGATAACTTACATAGGCGAAGTTTTAGCCAAATCGGTGATTTCAACCCTATCACTCATTTTAAGGATATGGGTGGTCCTCGGCCGAAATTCGAAAACAAACGTCAGAATCGTTACCAGCATGCAAAATAACCACCTTAGACGAAGTGTAAGCCAAAACAGTGATCCTGGTCGGAGCACCCTACGAGCTCCTGCAAGAGATGTGGTTGGTCTCCGGTCGAAATTTGGAAAACGGATATCAGATTCGTGATCACCGCCCCAATTAACCACCATGTGCGAGGTGTGAGCAGAATCGAAAAGAAAAAATTTTATTTGACAAGTGGAGTGCATTAAGCGAAGTAGTGCCGATAGGTTCAAAGGTTACTCATTTAATGAGTTACGGATTTAGGATTGGCTTCATCTTGACATTCCACAGCCCATGCGTATCCTTGGTCTCGACTACCCTTCGTCTCTGATGCAGTTTCGCCGTATCACAGAGAGTTTGCAGGTTTGAACCCCACCATTTTTCGAGCTTTAAGCATCTGCATAAAAACTGTTTCGTGAAATATGTTTGGAGATGCTAGGTTATTCGCAAAACACTGACATCGGACGGGAATTGAACCCGCGTCTTTCTGTTTCCGGCAGGTGCTAGGAGATTCGCAACGTAGTACATCGGTAGCACAGTGGTTAGTGCAGTCTGCCGGAAACAGAAAGACGCGGGTTCAATTCCCGTCCGATGTCAGTGTTTTGCGAATAACCTAGCATCTCCAAATATATAAGTCAATCAACTAGTTCTCGTCTATAAAGCGCTTAACAAAAAGCGGCAAATAGCGGAATAGTTTCGTGTTTTGTGAAAGTAATCTTCGTCCCCGCTGTGGTAGTCTCCGTAGTTGACAAAACTACGGTATTTTGAGAAGGTTCTGTGCAGTTGTACCCAGCGCAACATAGTGAACTCTGGGATGAGGTAGATATAGATAACATCGAAATTTAGGTCCGAGCTGATCGATTCAAGCACCAGTTAGCAGCCGCTGGTATTGGGCGACGGCCAGTGATCTTCATCTGTCATAGTATGGGTGGATTGTTGGCCAAACGGCTTCTGCTGGATTTACCTGAACTGGCGGAGAAAACGGTTATTTTCTTAATTATTTTTTGTGAGGTAGTATCGTTGCAAAGTTTGACATGGATTTTCTCGTGTATTGTAGGTGGGGATTCTATTCATCTGTACACCTCATCGAGGCTCACCGATAGCCGCATGGGGATATTCTATACTGCAACCTACCGCTGATGTTTTATTTCTTCTTGAGGAAAATCCATTGAATAAGAAGGTGGGATGTGAAATATATCGTCATTCAAGTGAAGGGCATTATTCCACTCATTGCACTCCAGTGTTCGAAGAAAGATTTTCTTCTCGATTTGGCTCAAACTTCGCCCATTGGGGTTTTCTCGGGTGCTGATCACGAATCTGACTTCCGTTTCTCGAATTGCGACCGCAGACCACCGATTTTGCTCAAACTTTGGCTAGATAGGTTATTTGGGATGCGGAAACTTCCTCGCAGATCTTGACCAATTCCGGCAGATTGAGGTAGGCGCTACTTCGCGGTCCCACCGTTAACCCGCTCCCACGCCGACATTCCTCACCTTTATCTATCCGTAACGGTCGAAATCGGGCGAAATAAATTCGAAAAAAGCAACATCATAATTGTGTTAACCATGTAGAATAACCTAGCTGAATGAGTTGTCATGTTCGACTCTCGATGAATCTCGGCATGATGGAGAGCAATTGTAGGTTTAATGTTGAAGCTCGACGTCCGAGATTGGTATAGATATTTATTCAACACACTGACGTTTCGGCGTGTATCGCCTTCTTCAGAGTCTGAAAAAGTCCAATTATACGTCAAGACTACTAGATCAAACGCAGGAACGAATTTGGCGAAGGTTGAAGACCTCATGAACCGCAACCCTTCCAGCACTGAGAGACTAGAACAAGTCCACGCTAGGAGACGAAGAGGCCAAGAACTTTAAAAGGCAAGATTGATGTATGGGGTGAGCTCTCGGGTTGTATAGACGCATTCGCCCCTACGGTTCAGCCTAGGGCTCTTGGCCTGGATCCAGAATCCCTCGAGCGTTTTGCGGGCAGCCGTGTGGGTCTCGCGCGCCAGTTGTTTGAATGTGACCTCAAAGTCATTGCCGCGGTGGTCGTTTTGCCTGTGGCAGCCCAACGCGGTAGTGGGGCGCATTCTGTCCTTGCCATCCAGGTGTTCCTTGTCTCTAACGTGAAATGGGCGGGCTGTTTCTCCAATATATTCCTCTCCACCGCTACTGCATTTTATTAGGTAAACAACTCCACATACCATGCAATCTCCTTCTTTACCAGAGGGGCAGATTAAGCAATTAGGAGTGGTACAGACCCGGCCGTTCAGCCGATTTCGAACAAGGCGATTTTTAAGGTTGGTAGGGGGATATCTACCACGTTGACCAGATTTTCAGCTCGGCTCCCCTAACACACTTTCTTATCGCCCTGCTAACACCCTCTGAAATGAAAGGAATGGCGAAAGGGATCTAATCATCTGGAGAGGAGTCGGAAATGTTTGTGGAGATATGTTTCCGTCGACAATCAGAGGCGGTATATCCATTTTTGGCAGCAATCTCCTGGGCTAAGGTCAGCGACTCCTCTCGTTCCTTCTCGCCGGTAGATACCGCCCTAGCTGTGCGAAACATATTGCAGATGACCGCTGCCTTGGTCCACGCAGGATGTGCTGATTTGCTGTGGACCAGGATATTTTTGCTACTGTGTTTACGATACCACTTGGTTATTTTGTTTGCCCCTTTGAGCTGGATTTGGACGTTAAGGAAAGGGAGCCAGCCTTCCTTTGGTGTCTCCCGCGTGAATTTGATGTGCTCGGACTGCCTTCCGATGATATCAAAATACACATCCATCTCTTCCATTGAGGAACAGATGAAGAAGCAGTCGTCGATGTATCTACTGTATGAAACAGGGAGCCGACTCAGCACCAGACTTCGATTTTGGACATGAAAGCGACGGCTAGGGTGGGAGCTATGCGTTGGCCCATAGCTAAGCCCCTGGTTTGCGCAAAGTATCTGCCTGACGACTTGAAGATATTACAACTTAGGCATTCCTTAAGTAGCGACATTATCTGACCCACAGTGAGACCGAACGTGTCGATGTTGGGCTCGTGTTTATCAAGGAGTTCATAGACTGCCTCGAGTGCCGAGTCGTTTCTGACGTTGGTATATAGAGACGTGACATCGAATGACTCCATGATGTAGTCTCGATTCACTTGAGCTTGACGCAGGCGGTCAAGAAATGCTTGGGTGTTGGTGAGGTGGGCTGGAATAAAACGTAAGAGCTGCCCGATAATTTTGCTTAAGAACCATCCAATCCTGTCTGTAGGACCCCACACACAGCTGATGATGGGTCTAACCTCTACCTTTTCAGCTGTAATGGTGCATAAATTGTCTGTGGCATCTAATTTATAAGTTTTGATGAGTAGGTACAAAACAGGACAGGATGGGGTCTCCAACTTGAGACGGGTTATGAGCGCGCTCTCAAGACTCGCCGTTTTGCCGATTCTAACCCATGTTTCATTTCAGAGGGTGTTAGCAGGGCGATAAGAAAGTGTGTTAGGAGAGCCGAGCTGGAAAATCTGGTCAACGTGGTAGACATCCCCCCTACCAACCTTAAAAATCGCCTTGTTCGAAATCGGCTGTACAACCGGGTCTGTACCACTCCTAATTGCTTAATCTGCCCCTCTGGTAAAGAAGGAGATTGCATGGTATGTGGAGTTGTTTACCTAATAAAATGCAGTAGCGGTGGAGAGGAATATATTGGAGAAACAGCCCGCCCATTTCACGTTAGAGTCAAGGAACACCTGGATGCCAAGGACAGAATGCGCCCCACTACCGCGTTGGGCTGCCACAGGCAAAACGACCACCGCGGCAATGACTTTGAGGTCACAATCAAAATACTGGCGCGCGAGACCCACACGGCTGCCCGCAAAACGCTCGAGGGATTCTGGATCCAGGCCAAGAGCCCTAGGCTGAACCGTAGGGACGAATGCGTCTATACAACCCGAGAGCTCACCCCATACATCAATCTTGCCTTTTAAAGTTCTTGGCCTCTTCGTCTCCTAGCGTGGACTTGTTCTAGTCTCTCAGTGCTGGAAGGGTTGCGGTTCATGAGGTCTTCAACCTTCGCCAAATTCGTTCCTGCGTTTGATCTAGTAGTCTTGACGTATAATTGGACTTTTTCAGACTCTGAAGAAGGCGATACACGCCGAAACGTCAGTGTGTTGAATAAATATCTATACCAATCTCGGACGTCGAGCTTCAACATTAAACCTACAATTGCTACCTGAATGAGTTTTGAGCCAAATCTGAAATTTTGACCAGACCGCCCTAGTGGGTGATCTTCGGCCGAATTTTAGGAAACGGACATAAGATTCGTGATCAGCGCCTCAAATAACCCCATGTGCGAAGTTTGGAGAAAAGTGAAAAAATTCTCTTCGGCCACTGGAGCGTGAGAGTGAAGTAGTGCCAAATGGAATTAGTGGTTTGTTTCAGCTGAATGAGGACTTCTCCAAGATTAGCGACAAGATTCCCGTTATTGTTAGTATGGTGGAAACGAAAGAGTCTGATCTAATCGGTGGGTTTTCTTTCCTAACTTCATATTCGTATTTCTTCACTGTTTTCGTAGTGGTGCTCAATTGATAGTTAGCTCAATAACATCTTCATCGAAAGAGCTAAATGGGCTGCCGTTTATAGGGACGACATTTTTCCCATTGTCTAGTTCTCAGTCGATTATACGATTATATGAGCTAGTTTTGCCGAATGGTTTAACGGAATTGAGCGTCTTTGGAAAAGTGCCAGCCCAAAATATTTAGCTCCCTGAAATTCTATCCAAGTGCGTGGAGAGCGAATGGTAATTTTGTGGTATTATTCTCAGATTCGTCATGGTTGTCGAGCTGTAGTCAGCTGATGTCCTAGGGATAATGAAAAAGAGAAGGATAAGAATAAGGAAAAAAGTTCAAAAGAAATTCAAAAACTCGTGTCACTTTCGGGACTTGAAATAATTTCTTCGATTCTGATACGTAATCGATGAAAGTGTTCCATTAAATGGCATCATTCATTCTTCAATGGATTTGAGACAGACATTTGGGAGGATTTTGTTTCGAACGTGGATATTGGCACTAGTATAATAATAGAATCTTCTGAACCTAGATTCGTGAATGGTATCTCCGTGGATATATACCCCGAATGGCGCGCAAACCGCGATTCGCTCACACTCGCCCAAGCTTTACTCAGGATCTAGTTGGGGTTCATGCGCTGCCATCCGCCGAGCTCCTCGAATCCTAGGGGTACCGTCGTAGTCTGTTAGACCCCATATACCCCAAAAAAAACCTTGAGTGAACTCTGCTGTACGCACTAATGAATCACGGTTTGTGCACCATTCGGGGTGTATTTCGGAAGTTCTTTTCGTGAAGTCATGGGCACTTGTTTCATTGGCCGGCCGTATACTATACCCAGTTCTTTTTCGTTACCAATAACGCTAGGATACCATGCTTGTCATTACTTCATATTTGTTTCTCTATAGGCACCGCCAAAGGTATAATTGTGCCCACCCAGTCGGCTGTCTACGAAAAAGGAGCAGTGTACCATATTGACGAGGTTGGTTCCACCGGTGTTCATTTCTCCTTGGAATATTAGTCGATGTGATAGTGAACGATTTCTTTCCTTTTTTCACAGCATTCACAATATGAAATGATGCATGATAATCAGTTAATACATTGTCGTGATTTTCAATGTTAAGGTGCACCATAACGTCTGCAAACCGTCTGAGCGAAACAGTCCGACATACGGTGTGGTGCTCAACTTCCTCCGCGATTCAATTGAAAAAGCCAAGAAAATGAAGACGTAGCAGAAATTCTTCATTCCATTCATGCCTTTAGTTCGATTAATCGGACGGTAAATTATATTATATCATGCCGAATAGAATTGTAAACCTATGAGTACTAGCAACAAAACTGGGAATCAGGGAACGATCTAGTCAGTTTAGATTTTGAATGTTAAGTCGCTACGGTGCATCATCTCAGTACGAGTAAATTAACTCGGGAATAATACATTCCGTTTGCAATTATCGTAAGCATCAAATGTGAAGGTTTTGACGGTGCTAGAATTTGTTGTATGAAGTCATCTCGTTGTTTATTTACCTCAGTTCATTTCATCTAATGTTGCTGTATTCCATACGCCTTGCGTTAACCCACAGCTGTCGGATGAACAATTGGTCCAACTCTATATCAACTGCTGAGCATTTCTCAAACTTTTATTCGCTATGGAACGTAGTTCTGACGAGTATTCATTAACAGTCCGTGATTTTTTTGAGACTTGCATAATTCTGTCGATAAATAACTTCAAGAAAATATTGAATTACTGTGTCGTTTTATTTGGAGTCAGTTGTTTCTTATTCAAACTCAGTATTTTGCTCAATATTTTTAGCGTGGTAGTCGGTTGAGAACCAGCTGGCAAGTTATGAACAGAAAATGTTCCAATGTTTATTAACGACTTTGGCTCTTTGCGAAACTCCCCAATTTTTGAATAGGAGGCTCGCCAGTTCCTTAAATGAAGCCGGTACGTGGAATTCTTTTCCATTTGAACGTGTGCAACATTACGTATGTGATTGGAAATCATTCTGCGAACATTCCAGCACATCACACTCCTTTCTCGTTGCTATCGACTTGCCATTTTATAATAATTACTTCTAGTTCATTTCGCTTTCGTTTCCATTTCCAATTTTAATTTTGTTCATTATTCATTATTCATATTCATTCATTTTACTTCTCATATTCAGTGACCACCTGTGGGTAGTGTTTGTAATGTGGACGATCAACGAATTTTAAGATTTTAGTAAATAATGAACCTAGTTCTCTTTCGAAGATGTATTCCTTCGATCATGAAGCTTCACCCACAAAAATTTGAAGTTCGAGACTTGAACGACTTCAACTTTGTCGTAATTGGTCTACTTGTTACAGATATGGCGGTAAAGATTGGCAGCTACCGGTATCTGGCTGAGCACTGGGTCACCTCGTTCTCACCTATTCTCTATTTATTTGTTCAAAATCGTCAAGATGACGTTGTGATGGGGTTCTGCTTTTAATTGCGCTAGAACGCCTTCAGGAAAAGTATGTGGGTGTCTGAAATTTTTTTCTGAGTTTCGGACGAGTACGCTTCTACGCTTCTTTCTAGTATCCTACTGACGATTCTTTTAGTTCACGGCAACTGGAGGCCTAGCGAGTATTTGGCTCTTGCTTGACACGAAATGTTCTCGACACGTTTGGAGGAATATTTTGCCAGAATAACTTACCCAAGGTTCGCGTAATGTCGAGGAGGTTCCTATGTGCAGTTTCTCGGTTTTTTGCTCACAAGTGTAACCCCGAAACTGCAGTTGGTGCTGAGGGGAGCCATGCATTTTTAGCTCCACTGCGACGGGCCCGTTGCCGGAGTATACCAGAGGCCTTAGACTTATGTGCACTGATACTGAGTACAACAGTGAAATCGGTTCCTGAAATCGCTTGACTGTTTAGTTATCGCGGTGTTCTGAAAAGGTTCGTTTCTGTGCTCACGTTCGTAAATCAAACGGGTGGTTCCTGACATCTCAAAATTAATAAACCCGCTTCTTACCGCGGTTTACGACTCGTGAAGATTCGTGCGCCTGACAGCCCCCCACCCCATTGGGATGTATTATTAACTCGGAATAGACCTCGAACACACCATACATGCCACGCTGATGCAGCGAGGGGGCTGACTGTGTCTCTGGTTATGTGCAGCCAGCACATTGAACAGCTCTCTGATATTAAAGCAGTAGCTGTCGTTTCTGTTCCCATTCAGGATCATGACCAATGCGAAACAATATTTCCCGTCCTCTGTGACTACCTCCATTATTCGTTGCAACGATAACCCAAAGGTGCTAATTTGTTGAGCCACAAGCGCTTGTTCGCTAGCTGGCTAGCGATGAGAAATACATTAGCTTATGGAAATGGAGTGCTATTTTCACAGACTCAGCACTTAGTGTGGCGATATACTTGTGAGAAGTGTTGAAACGGCGTTATCAGAAATGATCTAAGTATCCGTTGATGGTTGGGCATCGGTGAATACATTGTTGTCCGAACAGTATTCCTCAGTTATTCGTTTTAACATTGCAAAAGAAACGGTAGCTGTGCGGCTTCGTAAAACCAAAAATCAATTTCACTGCTGTACTTTTTGTCTTTGCTTACAAGTCTTCTTCATTTCGATTTCGTGGCAGTTCAATTCCATTCAGTTCGTTTCGTTAAGTCATCTCTTCGACCAACTGATTTTACGTTACCTTACTTTCCTTTATTGGAACCCTTCATCAATGCTCTCCTTCACCTAGTGTTCATCACTTACCGAGATGAAATGTGTTTTACTCTAAATTTACTCTAACTATAATTGGTCTTACTATTTACTCTAATTCAGTTTTCCTCTACACCTGTTGATCGGGAAAGTTCGAACTTGTGTAGTAGGGACTGTAGAAGACATGGTCAGCTCTCAACAATGCTCTTTGAGGTTATTGTGAGAGCTCTTGCGTAACCCCAGGAGGGACCAACACCTTTAGGGAGTCATTAGGTGCTGTGATATCGCGACCTTGTTGAGGTGGCGACCTATTGCTCTTGACGGGAAACCTGATATGTCGGGGTGTCAAGCACCGGTAGTACTCCAGATATTTACCATACCTCTTCCCCAGAACTAACAGGAAACAGATGTCTCGAGCGGTCACCTATCGGTTATGTCTTTGGCTGCCGAATTTTAGGAGTTTGTAGTCGATGCACTTTGGAGCTTTGAAAAATCTGTGATTTGTTACGGCACTCACAAACATAATAATCCAGCCCTTTATGAAGTTTCTTTAACACGTTGACGACAGTGTGGCGCAATGCTGCGCCACGCTCAAGCGGCCGCGTGGGACCGTGTGGCGCAATGCTGCGCCACAGTCTTGTATTGTATTTTTCTCGATACATTTCAGAATTTCGGAGGATGTTTTGTGCCACTTTTTAGTAGACCTTTGCACATTGTTATAGGAAGCATGGTCCATAAAAATGATTCTTAGCTTCTGATTTACTAGAATTTTTGATTCTGCACTAGTTTTCTTTACAAGTAAAAACAAATAATGGTTATTGCAAGAAACAAAAAAAGGAAACAAATACTGGTTACTGAAACAAATAAATACGAACAAATATTGGTTATTAGAATAAAGAAATAATGAGCAATAAACAACAATTTCCTTTTAACCTGGATAGGGAAAAAGGACATTCTAAAAGTTTCTAGCTGTTATTTTTCCATTTTCATTGCAAAAAAGGAATAGTCACAATCCCCGATATTACAGGATTGTATATGTAGTCTTCGAGATTTACTATTCACTTCCATTTTGAAAAAAAATTCGCCTTATGCCGGCATCATGCCACAGCCTCGGCGCGCTAGAAAATCGGTTGGTCCCACCCGCCAGACACGCGAAAAAGGCGCCGTCGTCAACGTGTTAAGCTACTACTGTGCAAGGAAATGCCACCTGAACTGATGAGCAGGTGTGGAGCTGCTTGGTTTTTTACATCCAGCGTGAAATGCAATACCACATCTTGCAAAAATCTGAATCACATGTGAAGAATTGTGTTTCCTTATAATAAGGCGCTGGGCGCAGACGTATAAATTATGCAATATAAGCTTTGAAATGATATAATACTTTTGATACTTTTTCAAACTCCATCAGTTATTTATATCCAAACAGGTAATACCTAATGTAAAACAAAAATAATTTATCATATATGTACAGCTTCATTTAAACTATTCACGCTCAAAAGGCGACTAGGAAGAGGAATTAAGTGCCGCCCCAGAAATGGTTATGTTTGTTTTGTGATGAATAGTTTGAAATATAGAAGGCTTCTTGTAGCCATAAACAACAACTAAGCAGTCACGATAGGCGCTAATTATCTC
Source organism: Nippostrongylus brasiliensis (assembly GCA_030553155.1). NCBI lineage: Eukaryota > Metazoa > Nematoda > Chromadorea > Rhabditida > Heligmosomidae > Nippostrongylus > Nippostrongylus brasiliensis. Next base: position 6,677,635 of record CP130737.1, read on the forward strand.
CGCAGGGTATTCGAGCGGTTGCATTTCACACTGAATGTGGAAAAGCAAGCATTTTCATACCTAGTCATCAAATTTTTCCGGGAAAAAGTGGTTAGAGTCACGAATTTTCGGTTCTTGCTCAAAACAAAAGATTTTGCGAAATAAGTTATAAAACGCGAATTGCCGAATGCGGTTCACCGACCCAAATCGTTATTAAGGGCCAGTGCTTGCTGGAAACATAGTCCTTCTGACTTACGGAAGGTGCAAATGATCGGCGCAGTCGGGAGGAAAGCCGTGGGCTCAGTGGTGCCCTGTAAAGGCCTGAGGCGCGGGTTCGGTTCCCTCCCGAATTACGATTTTCCGATGATTCGTTATCTATAAAACATCTACATCTAGTGTACTTAGTAGTAACTTGCAAAAATGCGGTAATAAAATCAGACTTTTACTAATATGGCAGTTACAAGTGTCCTTTATATCATTTCTGTCTGGAATTTCACGATCTAGTGTGAAACTTTGAGCTAGTCAGAGAGATCTGCTGGGGGGCAATGACGTAAATTGCGCTATTGATCCAAGTTGTAGTTCTCAGAGCGATTCTTCAAGTTTGCTTAACGACGTCGTTATACTGGATTGGACACTTCGAAAACACTCGAGCTCTGAATAGCTGTCAACTGACTCGGAGAATAGCATACAATTACGCAGGACTTACTCAGTATTTATTGAAAGTCGTCAATCGGAAATGTTAGAAAATGATCAGAATTCTTTTGGAACACTAAAAAACTTAATTTCTCACGTTTGCGTTGTAAAAAATCGAATCCGTTTCTATCAGTGATGAAATCTTTGGAATCTTCAAAAACGAATTTGCTCTCCACCTCCAGTTTCGAGTTTGAGTTTATCATCGTTGTGTCACATTAGACAAAGTCATCGGTGTAAACAAGGAGAGCCCCAAAATATGCAACCAAACATGGAACGATCCCTTCTTTTTTTCAGCCAGTATAGAAGCGTAGTGCTAAATAAAGTGTTTATTCTGGAAACACTAACAAACTGCTGTAATGGTTAAAGTTGTGACCCGAAGTAGTGAACAAATTACGCTACATTTGTAACGAAGTTGTAGTGAGTTAAATTTGGAACACTGCGTTCTGAGCGTCCTCTAAACCGGCCGTTTTCAGACGGTCGGTTGGTCCTGCAACGGAACGTCGCCGCTCGAGGCAGTAATGTCGCGATAGAAGTCTAAACGAGGCTTTAGTTCAAGCTAGGAAAGCCTGAGTCAATCGGGATAGTCGTGCCAGCTCATTGTCATGAAACCCTACCTCGCTATTGAAATAGGTTGGTTTTTTTGCTCTTTGATTCGATTCAATTTTTTGTGGTTGCGTGTAAGCACTTCCAAAACTGTCGTATAATTTTTTCCGGAAACATGTACGATTCAGGGAAGTTTTTTCTTCTATTTTTTGTGCTTCTTGAATGCTGATTGTCTGTCCAGAGCTAGACTTTCATGAAAGGTAAGCAACTCTGGCAGGATACTATTTTCGGCTGTAATTTGTTCATTGTCCACTTTATTGCCTGAAGCTTTTCCTCAAATTAACAAAGCCAGTTTGGTACGTGCACTTGTCATTCGTAGCGTTTCGTGGTAATCGTAGTAAATCAGACATCCTATCAAACATAGTTGATTTTATGCCACTATAAACGTAAATCACACAAAAGTACAACTATAGGCTATTTGTGTAAACTTGAACCAAACGTTCCATGTTGTCATGATTCACTACTACTTTGATAGCTTGTTGGTACAGCTGTCACAAGAATGTGGCACTGAAGTATGAACTTTTCAAAATAATTATCCAGCATTTGCCAGATAATCAGCTTTCATGAAAATCTACAACTGTTTATGTATGAGAAATTATATAAACGTAAACAAATGAGATAGATATCGAACAATGTTCCTTCACGGGTCACAAAAGTTAAGTCCGCGACGTCTCATTCCGGTATTTTGGTAGTTTATTCTGATGCTTCGGTTGTTTTTGAAGGAAGTGAAGTGATTAGTTAATATATTTTAATTGGGTCAACGTTTAAGGTGTTTTTGAAGACGTTTGGTATCTTTAGATGATGAAGCGGGCACTTCGTTGCCTCAGTAGACCATGAATCAGTAAATACTCCGAATTGATCGCAAAACGACCTTCGGCAGCGAACATTATGTTCTACAAAAAATGCGTAGAATTAGTAATGACTATTCAGTGAACATTCAGAGTCTTTTTCATTGTAGTTGTAGTTGTTTCATTTCATGGAGGATATATTACTTTGTTACTTTTTTTAACAACGTGTTAACTGCACTCTCAACAACTTACTAACTTTCGTTTAATTTTCCAAGTTTCTGTGCAGGATTTGTTATTAACTCTAGGTTTTTTTTGTTCACAAAGGTTAGGAAAATTAAACGAAAATCTAATGATTCATGTAATTCTAGTGAATGAAGCTCTTAGGAGTGATTATTTTGTTCCCACTGACTTTGGTACAAACATTTCAGTCACATTTAACAACTTTACGTCTGATCGAACCTTCGTTTTTGAAGAGCGTTGAAATTTCTGGTGTTCATGATTTCATCTTGACCAGCTCTATTTTCGTTGTCATAGCTAGGAAGAAGGGCAATATTATATACGTAGGGCTAAATTCAGTCGTAAAATTTATTAGTCACATTGTGCACTAACAAATTCAATCTACTTTTCTATGCTATAATGCCACTGTAAATTATTAAAATGGTTTTTGTTGGAGACAAAACTCTGCTTCGAGCGTTGGAACACTTAAATGAAGACATGAAGAGAAAAATTCGATCCCTTTGGACTTGATTGTGTTTCGGGGCCAGTAACCCATTAGTTGACGAAAACTGTTGAGCACTAACGTCTTATTAACTGCTTGCAAGTTTTGTTTTCTCTTTTTATTTTTTTCGGCACTCGTTAGGGAAAAAGAATATTGAGTTTTTTTTCAGATTTTTGCTTGATTCGCGAAATTAGCTGCTGTGTAAATAATTATACATATTTTTTGAAGCAGCAAAGTAATTTCGAAAATGACAATTTTCGGTTTGTGTTTCAGTAGCTGGCTGTAAAACATTCATAACTTACGTAGTATCTGTATATGTTCATCAATCGATGGATGGTTCTATACCTGTCTTGCTTCTTTTCGTTTATTGCCATTCTTTCACGAATCACTGTTCGATATTTTTTCCACCTCTTGTTGTCTCATCTAATTTCCCTTCGCGCTGATTTCTCACCATCTTTCCATAATCCTCTACTCGAAGAACAAGGCTTTTGATCTCAAACACGTAGCCTAGAAAGTCATGATTCCTCGCTTCCCTTCCCAATCTTTCTACTTCGAATTGTTTTTTGGATATAAACAGGACTGTCAAAATCCCGTACGTATCTTCATCAGTTACATACCGAACGGAAATTTGAAGAGCTCTGAATGATCCAGTGAGATTGAAAAACGTCCCGATCTCGCAGCTTCCTACTCTTTCTTGGGAACTAAGGCTTATGGTATACTTTGGCAACGGGCCCAATGCAGCGGAGCTAAAAATGCAGGGCTTCCCCCTATACCGCACTGCAGATGGGTTTTTTGAATGCTGCTGTGAGCGGGGACTCGGAGCAGTACTGCCCGACCATCGCAGCTGGCTGCGATGGTCGGGCAGTACTGCTCCGAGTCGGTTGGAGGCGGAGTCCTGCCACAGTACTCTCCTGAGAGGATCTGCACCATCCTTTTTTGCACTCGCGGTAAACTATCCGAGTCCCCGCACACAGCAACATTCAAAAACCCAGTTGTTGAGCTGTATAGAGAGGAGCCACGCATTTTTAGCTCAGCTGCGACGGGCCCATTGCCGGAGTATACCATAGGCCTAACTTATGACAACAGTACCGATTACTTTTTCGATGATCGATTTCTGAATGTTTTAAAAGCATGAGAATTGAATAGTAGAAGCGAATGCGAATAAGTTTTGTCGAGCACGAGATCTTTCGAATACTATGCTCAGCATGCTAATTAGTACCTGCGTCGGTAACAAACAAAGAAATCAAAAACTTTACGATTTAATGACCGGCATAACATTTTCCTACTAATTAGAATGTTTGAGCTTCAGTTATCTTTACGAAAAACTCATGTTATTATGATAAAAACGTGCTACTAAGACGCTACGAAACAGATTTTTTTGATTCATTCTCTTTTCGTTTATGTTGTGATTAGGGGTTTGTTGTTGATGTTTCAGACTACATTCTCCCTTCAGAGAATTTTGTGCTCTGATGTTTCTACATTTTAATTTTGATGCTTCTGGAGTTGCGCCAAACGGTAACAAATGAAAAGCATCTCTAGATTTGTACGTATCCAAATTGGTTTGAGAAGAGTATCGACTAGCGCTGCTTTTGGAAAAGAGAGTTTCACGACGTGAGTGATCACTATTCAAGCGCTCTCTGTTCTTCGGAAGTTGCTTCACTCGATTATCACCCTTTTAAGAATCTCATTAGTCATTCAGTGAGAAAGGCGTAATGATATAGACGGAAGTTTCGAACAAGTTGTTCTTCGGTTATATTGTTGATGCTCTGTGAAATGGAGAATATTTCAAGATGTTTTCATTTGGTTTTCATAATGCTACTTATTTTATTTATGTTTGCTATTTTCGTACATGAACCTGTCAGCTCATGGTCAGAAATCCACATATTGAAAAATCTGGATTTGTTCACTCAATTCGGGTTTATATGACAGTCTAACAGCCTTGAAGGACAGTCTAACAGCTTTGACGAGATCTATAAAAGAGAATTTCATTTCCTTGGAAAGTTCTGGGTTTGCAACAGAAACTTCACTATGTCTGAAGGTAATAAAGTGACATTCTAACGAAATACGTGAATAGTGCAATCGAGTAATAAATTCGTCCAGTATCTACCTAATGAAATAAGAACGACGACATTAGAGAATGAGCGAGAAGATGAAGAAAATGTATGGTTATACTGTTGAACTCCTTGTTATTCGTAATGGTTTTGCATGTGTGTTAGAGTAAAAAACAACTCCAAAGTTCTATTTCTCTTGAAGCTCGTAAATATTCTGATTTTACGATGACTTTACCGAGATTGTTAGGTGGAAATCGTTGCTGACGACCTGATGTTTCGACCTGCTCGTTGTCTTCAGAGGACCTTTGAGCTTTATTATTATTTTGATTCAAATATTCAGTCGCCGATATCCGTGCCGTTTATAATAATCGAGTAAGCCCGGGTAGTATGGTAACTGAGAAAAAAAATTTAATCCCACTGAACATAAGACATAAGACTCAAAAAATGCAATATCAAACGAAATAAAAACGGAAAGGCAATAATGAAGAGTAACAGAGAAGGATAAAGAAAGAAGAGAGGAATGTGGGAAATCCTTTTCCACCGCTAGAGCTCTTGGTTCATTGTTAGTTATGTTAATATGCAATCACTCATAGCACCTTAATCATCACGTCAGTTTTCAACTTTCAGGCGAATACTTCTAAGTTGCTATTTATTTTTTGAACTCGTTCGTCAACGTTTGTCAACACTTTCATTCTTTGCATTGTTTCTGTTCATTTTATTGCCGACTCTAGTACATCTGTCGTATCATACTCCTAACTCTTCGATGCTCTATTAGCTATTATAATCTCATTCTTCTTTTTTACGATTGCCTTGAACAACGTAGCAAATACATAACTAAAAAGAAAAATCACATCACTGACAACGCGTCAAGAGATCTAGAGGTGTAAATGGTCTCTGAAGACGACGAGCAGGACAAAAACGTCAGACCATCAATGAAGATTTTCACCTAACAATCTCAACAAAGTCATAGTAACATCAGAACAGAAAACGTTCTATGAGTGCAGCTGAACAATTCCCACCAGTGAATAGATTTCGACGTCATTCGTCCGACAGCAACATTGAATAAGGGGTGGTGTTGGATGAGTTTTTGTCGTGTCAGCGACGTTGAAAGTATCGATGAACAGCGTAAATGGTTTATGAGACACACATCATCGTCGTCATTCTCAACGAATTTATCGTCATCATTTTCCTGCCGTCTAAGAGAGAAGATGGTCGTGTTCTCCAGCAGCTTGTTCAGCCCGCTTCGGCAACTATGGCCGCGATTCGGATTTGATTGGGGCGGAGCTGGCGGGTGGTGCCGACGGCGACCCGCCTCGCTAGTGTACCCGTGTCCTCGCTGAGGGGGGCGACCTACCTCTTCTTCTTCATCTTCATCTTCTTCATCACCACATCTTTTTCATCACACATCACATCACACACCGTTCCTCCTTGTCGTGTGGGTGTGTGTGTCGGGTGTGTGAGATCTGTGATCGTCATCTCGTCATCGAGAACTCTGCCAACGATCAGCTGCAAAATAGCCAATCGTCTTTTTGATACATCAAATTGAATCGTGCCGTCAACGCTGTATGGTCTTCCAAGGCCAACGGCCACCAGCAGCGTTCACGCGACTGCTGGTGGATCCTTAATGCAACACGGTCAACGATCATCATCATCATCTCCGATCCGTCAGCCACCTCTAGTCATCGTTCTAGCATTTTTTCATATTTTGTCGCGGCCGGTCTCAGCCGTTGAGTACATGGATTTCAGGTGGGTTCGATCAGAACTCTCTCTCTCTTTTGGCATCTCTTCTCAGCTTTTCCTCCTTCAATAACTCAAAATTCCTCTCTTATTTCAGCACAACGACCAAGTACTGTTATAGCTGTATGTCGGAGGATTTCCTTCTTCACTGGCCATATTTGGACGAGGTGAGCGTTTCTGTGGTTGTGTGTTCCAACATCTCTTTCCAATCTGATCACTAGCTGGGGCTCGTTTCTCCGCTTGCAAACATTTTCTATTGAATTATCATGTTGATGCGCTCTGATCTCTGAGGTCAGACGGCTCTAACGACTACGCTTCACGACTTTTCCCCATGTTTGGTGTTCACAACTTCAAATTATTTTTTACGATTGCAATCAGTTTTCACGCGTTATTTCCTCCCAAATGTCTTAGCTTTCACTGTTATCTGATCTGTTGATGGCATCATATAGGATATGGCCCCGTCATCATCTCTTCGCTCATATTCCTTCCATACATTGAGAATCTTCTGCCGCCGTTTGGCTGTGAGAGGGGATGGATATCTAGCCGTCAAACAGCTCGTCTTAGCGGGTGTCGTATCGGATTGAATTTCATTTTGTAGTGTTGTAACAAGCCGCTCTGTGTGTTTGGATCTCGCGATTCTCCGTCATTTTTCTATGATAATCATTACATTCTATAATGATAACAATCGTGTTTACTACTTTGCTTTAGTTTTCATCGAAGAGCACTTTTTTCGAAAACAATCGTATTTCTCCATCGCTTCCTTTCTCTACGGCTCGTTCTCTGAACTTTTGCTCCCAAGATTTAGCTTTCAAGATCCAGGTGCTTCATGCTAATTATGTAGTACATAAAGTTGAAATTATCGACCGTTTTGAATAATAGAGATTGTCTTTACTCATAATGATTATTTTATCTGAAGCTGTTTGAAAGCAGCTGCCATTGAATGACAATGTTTTTTGTTATTACGCGCTTGTCGTACTTTAAAAATTACAATTGAGTTGCACTTTGGCACTTTTTTGGGACAATTTCAAAAGTGGTTTTACCTTGAAGCTTTTGATTGTATGGTTCAAGAGCAGCCCTTGACAATTTTGCCGTTTTATTTTTGGTTTATTTCCGCACCTTTACCCAGTAGTTCAGCTCCTGAGTGTATAGCCTTCTTTTCTTGTTTGTTTGTTTTCTTTTCTCCTGCATTTTATATTATACTTGCATCGACAACACTCTTTAGTCTCATTCAATCTCTCCAACACTCTGCGTTGCCTTAATCACCGATCCTAACCTTACCCGTTTTTATCTCGTCTTGCGTTTTTCTTTAGAATTTCGTGTCTATTCTTTATGAGAAGATGGCTGCGTGGGTTTTCTAAGTTGCGAAGGTTAGACTATGACCCCGAAAAAGGCTAACGTAGTGAGGAATATGTGCGTACTCGTCGAATTCGATTCGTTTATGTGTTTGCAACTCTAGTAGGCCGAAGTCGCTCGAATTTGTCAATAGAGATGATATAGTTATTGTGCGCGGGACGGCATCTATTCCTTAGAGAATCTCCAGCGATATATCACTTCCAGCGCAGTGCTGATTTCGGCATAGTATCGAGTTGCCCCGGCGAAAAGGTCATCAGGATCACGACCTTTTATGAGAAGCATCTGACAGCTTCTTCAACATTCATTGGAGGCAGCTCTCGGCTCTGACAGCTAGCCACGAAAGACGTTCTCTCCATTGTACGATTGGGGTTAGTAAAAAACACCAATAAAACGAAAATTTTGTGAAAGAACTCGGGTACTATCGTTTCACAGCCTAAAGACTCCTCTAAAAATATTCCGGAGGATGTTGGTAAATCTATTTCGTAACGTTATGTCATAATTAGCAGAGTACTTCAATTGAAGAGAACCACACTGAATTTTCACGAATCAGAAAAGTTAGGTAAAATAAGTGTATTTGTAGTTTCTGTAGAAGATTTGATAATCCTATCGGCAAGAACTCCCAATTTCTTTATTCTTTAGACCTCGTCATTGACGCTTAAATATTCCTTTGTTAGTATGTCTTACGAGGTTTTTGAGTAGAAACATTCAACAATGAATTTAGATAGATCTTTTCACTTGAAAACCTCGTAAAGTATACAAACAGCAGGATATTCAATACTATTAGTTCAGCTACTTCCGCGTTCACTACTTATCTCGAGATTTTCCCTAAGTGGCAGCATTTGCGCGCCTTTTGCACGAGTACTTCAATTGACAGAGAACCCTTCCGACCTTCCTTATTTGCGGAAAATTATTGAAGATGAAGAAAGCATGGCTTTTGCAGATGATTTGGTAAGTGTATTAGCTTTTTTGTGCTTTATAAAAACCCGAAGGAGATACGACTATTAGATCTACTAGGTCGCAGTTCCTAGTATGAGCTGAGCTTCTCCATTCATGATGTCCTAATAAATTTATAGTTCAGTGGACCACTCCTGTGCTCTTTTTTGTGCCATATCATTTGTTTTTCCCAATGTTTTCTCCAAATTGTTTTTTTTGTAAAACTTCAACCAACATTTCTTTGTCTTTCGTGTTCCTCTAACGGGCGTCATGGTTCGCGGTGTTCTAACAGTGTTATATTTCGAAGGAGCCTCTAGATTATCTTTTCACCGATTCTTTTTTAAAACCTCGCCCTCGATGTAAACAACTGTTTCGATATAGCTCTTGTGACTGCGAGAAAACCTTAAGAAAACCTCCAGACAAGGTACAGAAATTCAGTCAAATCAACTGTTTACAGACAGTTAATGGAGTTTCCACCTTACAACTTTGAAAAACATAACTAATTTTGAACTACTCTTTGTATTTGGCATTTTTTTTCTCTTGCGAAATATTTTCGGAATATAAGAAATTGAATAAGGGGAAAAAAGGCTGATGGCTAGTCAAAGGGCTTGAACTTATTTTATCGGAATGATGAACTCACTCAAATAATATTTTTGTGTAGAAAATAAAAAATTAAGTATACAACGACCGTGTCTGCCCGTTAGGATGAGCCGATGCAGCTTTTTCGAGCTCGATTCGGGATTGAGTAGCTTCACTGGAGACACAAAATCTCTACGGAGTGGATTTTTTTATGCGTCGAAATTCGAAGGACCTGTGGTGGTGTACTTGGGGAGATCGTTTTTATTCGTACCCACTCTTATCGTATGTGCATTTCCGAAGTTGCTGTCAGTAAATGAATGACGTTTGTGCCGCATGCGAGCAGCAGCAGCAACGGCAGCCGCAGCACGTGCAGTTAAGGCGGCCAAAAAGGCGCCAGCAGTGGCAGAGGCGAATCTGGCCGTCCTCAGAGAAGAGCTCGTGCGGGATATTTCAAGACCGACGTCGAGACTCTCGAGGAGTCGCTGCGGCCGCTTGGCATATTTTTTCCCTCCATCGGATTTCCATTTTGTTTGCCGCATAAACGGGCCACCACCACCAACTCACTTCTCGTGCGCTTCTTCCGCAGCCACGATGTTTTATGTGTCTTGTCTGTCGCCCCGCCGCTGCATCAGTCGAGCACGACTTAGGATTTTGAGTGTTGTCTGTTGTCTACACTTCGGATTTAAGACTAAATTTCGATATCGAAATTCTAGTTTCATTACCGCTTTTTGCGGGTTACTACTAAACATACTAGAATGTGACGTTGTAATGATGGTGCTAGGATCATTGCAAAGATCGCGGCTCAGGCGTAATTCGAACCCGCTTTTCGCGCCTATCCGGGGATTGTGTGCTGGACCACTACACCATTGAGACGACGGGTCTCCTCCCCAATTGTGCTGGCAATTTGAGCTCCTCTAGCACCCTCCACCTTGAATTTGGATAGTCTTCATCTTATCAGGAAAAGATCGATTTGATTTCAGCGCATAAAATAATGGAATTAATGGGACTAAATTATCAGAGTTTCCTTTCTTCTGCATATTCGCACACCAGAGGCCCTGAGAAGTGGCTAATTCTAAAGGAGCCGCAAACCAGACTCATGCGAATCTTTTCTCGGTCACAGTGCGGAGTGAGTTTTCCAAACTGCAAAAAATGCAGGGCTCTAACAGTTTGAAGGCATTTTCAAAACTCGTGTACGCTTGCTCCAAAAAGTGAGCTCAGTCCCCCCCCCCCGTGAAGCCAAATTCTGATATGCGAGCCGTTTCTAATGTTTTGTTTCTCGAACTGTTTTCGTTATCCTGCTGTAAATTTAGTTCCACTATTTGTTGAAGTTTGCAGTGTTGTTGGTTATTGTTTTCTTCATCACCGCGTGTGGTACTGCCGCATATAATCAATTTCAAATTTGAAGTTTAATATTTGATACTTACCACCCAAGAAGAGGGTGCGGCTTACAAGAAGCGTTCATACAGTAATTTATCATCTTCACTGAAGCTTTTCGCATCTATTTATAGCCATTTTCTCCTTTGGAATTAGGCTTAATAGAATACCGTAGATGCGATCTTTCTTGGTCGTGTACTTCTTTGTGTATTAGCTCAGATTGCCCTGAATGATAACGAAAATCCGACGTTATCGCTGTACAAAATCATGGCTCAAACACTCTTCTTTTTGAGTTGAAATTGCACTTTGATCAGTAAAGTCCTCAAAGGTCGAACAGAGACGTCGAATTCCTCTATGAATTTTGTCTTCTCTAATAATTTTTAACGATCTCATCTTGAAGTCACTTTAAAATGTTGAGCGATCTGGCGCCAATTTTCAAAAAAAAATCATTCAAATTAGCTTTTTTATCTTCGTTTTGTGTGAAACACATAGCTGTACTGAATGGAACCAATCTGTGATCCTTTCATTGCCTCCAGAGCTCACCCCATGAGGAGCGTTTTGCCTTTGAATAAGCCCTTTGTTTTTATGACGTAATTTTTCAAATGAATTTGCACTTTCGCTCGAAAATATCGAAATCGCTTAAGTTGAAAAATGGGAACGTGGTTTTTTCTGATGTCTATAAAAGCCTCGCGCCGAAACTCTTTGAGCATTCGATTTTAATATTAATGGCATAGAATTTGATTAAGTTATAGCGTCTGCCGCATTTGCACTGCACCACATTCCATTTCTATTTCAGTGAACTCTTATCCATGTTGTTTAAAAGTTGAACTGTCGATCGGTGTAATGAATCGTACATCTTTCGTCCCGACTTGTCGTTGGTAACGATAAACTATGATGGTGTTTTTCCTGAATACAGTTTTATGTGGTTGTATGAGTATTAGTGGGGTACTATTCTCATTGTGCTACTTTTTTTCCGATTTTCTGACTAATATACCCTATATAGCTATATTTGCCGGTCGTAAAGGAAGGTATGCCATGCGAAAACTTGAATAGGAAAAGTTTGCTCCCTGTAAGCTGTAATTCAAGAGAAAGCCGCCTCGGGCTACGCTTTATTTGTCCTGGCGTCTCTTTCTAATTGTCTTGCGCTTTCTGTTATCCGCTGAACGCATTTCCACTAGTTTGTCCTCAAAATAGTGTTCTCTACTGTTGTTTGACGTGCTATCTGGTCATCTGCTCGACTTTCTAAATATCTGCACTCGTTAGAGTGCTGTGCCTATTTGAGAACTTCGTCTTGAATCCAACTGAACAAAAAAGCCTCCTGAAAAGCCTCAGGCACTTGGAACTTTCGAATTTTCATTGCTGAGTACTTGCCGGGCTTCTGTGAAGTTATTGCTTCCAACCCTAGCGGGGATTTATTGAAGCAGGTCGGCCAGAGGGAAGGAATAAGTGATGAAGTGTAGGGACTGGAGCATGTTTTTTTCCTACTTTTTTCTATTTTTTAAAATAAAATTTAGACGATTTTCAGGTGTACTACCGTCCAATGAACTTCACCGATCACTGCTTCAAAATTCCCGCCAAAGTGAACATTGGAATGACGCCATGTAGTCACTCTATGTGCGTTACAGTGATTGAGCCACGAATATTAGCCGGTGAGTAGAATTTTTGATTAACGTTTTGATGTTTTCGCTTTCGAAGCTTTTGGAAAATCGTTTAATTCTCCAGAAGCCCGTGCTGTGAATTTATTTTGGGTCATTTGAATTACTTGATTTTTTATTCAATTTTCTGAAAATGTCCAAAAACCTTTCTATTGTAAGATCTCACTACGCTAATACATTACCGGAGCGATCATAGCCGGACTTCCCATACCTTTCTAATAGCTCTTGTAGGGCTTTATTTTGTTTCCTGTTCCTTCCTACACTTACTTTTGTTCAATAAAATATAACCAGATGACATCATCAAGCTTGAAATACATAGGTTTTACAAACACTAGGTAAATAATTCTGTTGAAATCGCTTACACGTGTGTCGCTCAGGAGATGGAAGAACATTCATTTTATTTGAATATATTCAATTTACATTTCAAGAGGCATTTTGATAGAAAGTGAATAGGGAAGTCAATCTGATCCACTAGTTAACCTCATTTAGCCTTAAATCCTTTCAATCTCAAAGTCATGTGATAGAATTAGTGGTAAACATGGAATAGGGTCCTAATTTCGAGCGGGAATTCTTCTTTCTCTCCTTATCACCTTGTTTCCATGCTTGTTTTTGAGCCTTCCAAATCCCGTTGCTCTTAAGTGTTGTTTGGAGAGCCATGTTGGACAGAAATCAACCGGAATTTGGACCCTTTTCTCCGTTTCTTTTTCATGGAAATTCCGATATTTAAAACACGGGTTCGTCTGATTCTGCCTGCACCGAGTTTGAAGATGATTTTACGGCCCGTTTACCCTTGTGGGTAAGGCTAGCTCTTGTCATATGCTTCCACGCTGCTACTAAAGGAGCCGCCAGCTGCGCATCCCCTCGAGGCACGTGGAATCGGCTTGGGATTCGAAATTTCGCGTGATTCTTCACGTGTTCCCGTCAATTAGCATACGACGTCTTGAAAGTAGCGGTTGTGCGTTGAGTGCTGTCAGCTACGAGAAAAATAGAAAAAACGTCATAGAATATATCGAAATTATATGGCCCGCAGCCCACTTTTATGGCGTCGCCCTTATTCTGTTCTGCAACGTCTCCTTTTGTTGCAGGACTTGCAAGAATTTTATTGAGTTTCGTATAGTGAGAGGGGTTGAGAACATAAAACATGTAGGTCACCATACCTCAGAAAAAATGAAAGCCATTAAGTTTACTCGTATTGCCAAATCGGAACGGCTGTTTGCTCTGTAAAGTCTGGGACACCGTATAAACGAAGATATGGTGGTAAAAACTTTTTAGCGAACGAACACCTCGTGGCACGCTTTCGAAGAAAATCGGCTATAAAGTTGTGATCGGCATAGATATACCTCTCGCGTACTGTTGTGCCTCAAAAAGCCTATAAATGAGGTACACGCATGCACAAAGGGTAAGGGCTTGTTCAGACGACGCGCGTCGAAAATGCAAAATTGAAGCTCAATCAATAATTAACGTCATTGATCGAATTTGCTCCTTTGCGTTAGTGGCGCAGTCCGGTTGCGCCTCATATAGGCAAAAAAAATTAGGCATATAATCACATAGGAAAGAAATTGAACGAAAAAAGTGAATTTTGTCAAAATTTCCATTAATAAGGAATAGCAGCCTTCTAAAAAACCCGAGCGACCAGTAAGTTTGCCTATATGAGGCGCAACCGGACTGCGCCACTAATGCAAAAGAGCAAATTCGATCAAGGGCGTTAATTATCGATTGAGCTTCGATTTTGCATTTTCGACGCGCGTCGTCTGAACAAGCCCTAAAGCTTTCGTTTTTAGGGACCTTTGTAAACAGTACAGTGATATCTCTTGGAAAAAAGAAAAATAAGTCCCACACGGTGAGCTTATATGTCTCAGCTTTTCGATGGCTGATACAAATGGGGCGAGCCATTTTGTAAGCTGGAAAATGTAACTGATGTTGCCGGGCTACGAGATAAAAGTAGCTACGAGAAAAAAGTAGAAAAAATGTCGTAAAATGCATTGAAATTAGTAATGTAGTAGCACAGTTTTGTGGCGTCGCACTTACTCTGCTCTGAAACGTCTCTTTTTGTCAATGCAGGAATTTTATTGAGTTCTTGTGAAGAGGAAGGTGATCTAACCTCTATGAATTTACTGGCGATTTAAGCCGGAAAACCCGGCAAATCGTCGTCGGATCAGTGCGAGTTCATCGCCGATCAGTTGCCGATCGCCACTCGGCGTGTGTTTGCGGAAACCCGCGTCGAATTTCGTCGCCAGACGTTTGACTCGGCTCAGAGTTGGCCAGCAACAGAACGTGATGGGTAAAGACAATCGGGGCACTTATCGGGGTTGAGGGCTGATGTGGAATGGCCAACGTGGTGGGTAACATCAGCGCGCCGACGAGCGCTAAAAGTTCCCGGTGTGGCCAAGGTTTCCTCTGCGGACAGTTTGATCGATTACTTATTACAATCCGGAAAGCCGGCCGCATCTCGATAGTTCACCCCCTCACCCCATCAATGAGTGTATGTGGCCGACCCGATTGATGTATTAGCGGTAGATGTTAACGAGGTGGCGATGCAATTCGATTCGGATACGCATTTTGGCAAACAATCGTGATAGAGAGCCCATATGCCAGATCGGTGTTGTCGGGCAAGTTTTGAACACCGAAAGTTTTCCAGAATCTGATCGATCCTATACTGGAAATGCTGAAGCCTAGTAAGCTACAGTGACTGGCAAATTCTGCCCGTTATATCGCTCATAACACTCGGTAACAGTTTCCCTCATTTTTTCTTGGCATCAGTATGGGGATCACTAGCATTTTTTCATGCTCTCAAGTACTGTGCCGCTGCATTATTTCGGCTCTTTTTTCCTTGTAAAATAGCCCACGTTGCAGTGAACGATGTAAACTATGTTAACACGTTGACGACCGTGTGACACATATGCTGCGTCACACGTATTAGGCCGCGTGGGACCGTGTGACGCAATGCTGTGTCACAGTTTTGAAATTTATTTTTCTGACTTATCCCGATTTTTTGGGAAATATTTGTCTGGCCACTATATACCCCATGATTAGAAATCATTCTAAACCTCGTGGTCCGTAAAAACAATTCTTAGCTTCTGATTTACTGGAATTTTTGATTGTGCACTAGTTTTCTTTACAAGCAAAAACAAATAATGGTCATTGCAAGAAACAAATAAATGCAGACAAATACTGTTTTCTGAAACAAACACATAAATACAAACAAATATTGGTTATTAGAATAGACAAATAATGAACAATAAGCAAATAACAATTTCCTTTTCACCTGGATAGGGAAAAAGGAAATTCTGAAAGCTTCCAGCTGATATTTTTCTGTTTTCGTTGCAAAAAAATATTAGTCACAATCCCCGATATCACAGGACTGGACATGTAGTCTTCAGGATTTACTATTCACTTCCATTTTGAAAAAAAATCGCCGTATGCCGGCATCATACCACAGCCCCGGCGCGCTAGAAAAACGGTTGTTCCCACGCGCCAGACACGCGAAAAAGGCGCTGTCGTCAACGTGTTAATATAAATAAGGCTATCAGTCCGAAACTAAAAAGTTTGCTAACCTTCCAGCAAAAAGAAAATAGCCCAGTACTGTTGAACGAATTCATTTTCCACTAGGTTTCTCAATCTCCTTTTCGTGAACTAAACTAGGTGTCGCTCGACAAACTTTTGATACCGCAACTTCTGGAACATTTTTACATCCTCATCTGACTCTTATTGAACCATACCAATGTTAGGAAACACTGGAGGCGACAAACCAAAAAGTCGATCAAGTCGAAATGGCAGTCGGTAAAGAAATCCTGTCGATACAAAAATACTAAAATGACACGATATTGAGGAGCAAACGTATCCATTTTCCTGTACTTACTAACCTCCACTTACTAACCTGAACTCTTGTTCGCAAGGTTTTCGATATAATCCTAGTGGCTGATGCTGTTTTATCGATAAAAAGTGAATGATTTTCAGACTTCTACGGGTGAAAGAATTCCAGGATACCTCAAAGGATCGATGTATTCATTAAATTTGGATCTTTGGTGGTATCAATGGAAACCACGTGATACCTATGAGATTAGTATTCATATCAGAAACAAAGTTTCTTGGGGCTACGAAAGTTAGTAGATCGGTGCCATCACTGGAATACCATCGAGTGCCAAAGAAGTAAATTGACCAATTTTGACATAAATTTTGTTCCAACGGATGCGTATATTTGAATATTGTGTGAATTAAGTGATACGCTCCCGCAATATGGTACATCAACGATATTCGTAGGGTTTTCGTTTTCTTTCTTTTCGTTTTCGTTTTTCTACTGTGTCAGCGACGTGTAGATATAAGCGAAACTTTCGTTTGGCAAATTTTTCCGACCGTCAAAAAAATACCATTTCACCCGCTGCAAACGTCTTGCATTTCAGCAGCTCTCGTGCTCGGGGCCTTTTTTAGGAGATGTTTTTTCATAGTCGATTTCAAAAATTGTGCTTCATACACTCATAATCATGATTCAGAGGATTAATGCGTGTTAGACTGGGCACACATTTAATTCTGTAAATCACGATTCGTGAGTAGTTCTGTTCTTGATTATGAGACTTAAATTAATGTTCATTGTTGGCTGTTTGTCATTCTAATCGTCGTTCAACATGCCACTGCTACACATGACTTATGCATATAAAATAAATAAATAAATATGGCTACACCAAACTAACTCCAGTAGGATGGGCGTGTTAGGGAGTTGTGTCGCAGTGGCTGGATGATGCTCGCTACTTGAGCGTGGTTGTTGGGGGCCAGGATCCAATTTGATTTGGGCGCGCTTAATTTCACTGTGTCAATGTTGTGTGTGTGTTGCCAAATGATCCGTTCAGTCCAGAAGATCTGGCATTATCGGCCTGCTCGAATAAGCCGTTCTGATTAGGCCTTTCACTGCCCGGAGTAACTGCCAATGGTGAAGAGTCGTCATTTGATCAGGTGGAAGAAAACCACTCTCACTACGGTACTAATAGCCCGTCAGCCAGGGTAAGGGGTTGATTCGGCTATCCTCTTGACGATAATGACTAGTCCCATTTGTCGAGTACCCTTCACATACTGCACCACCCAGTATTTCGTTTCCATTTCGGGGGGTCTCGTTTTATTATGATTGGCTGCCTCTCGTCGCCAATCGCATATCCACACCACGACACCCTTTCGGGCCCCCTTGACAGCAACAATAGCTCTGAGCTGAGCTACACAATGACGAAGTTGTTCTGAAAAATCGCTGAGCTCACTGGGGGCAAGTTGATGCGCATCAACTTAAACATATCCCCGGAGGCGTCGTTGCACCTGAACTTTAACACTCCAGACGTCTCTCGGCTCGAGAAACGAGGAGTTTGGTGAGTAAAAGTTCGCGATCGCTTGGACTTTCCTTTCCATGCAACATTTCGAATTGAGCTGTGATGGGATTGCCTATAAATTCAAAGTTTAGAGAATTTGAGGCAATTCCTTCCATGTGGGCGTCTTCAACATTAGCAAGGAAAAAGTTGGAGCGAAGCAAGAAGGAAAAAAGTAAAGGCAAAGAAACTCAAGAAAGCGCACTTGAATAAACTTTACACTCACTTGGCCCAGTTTCAAATCGCTCGTCATTCTGTTGAATTTCACTTTACAACATTGTTGCCAAGCGTTATCCCACACCTCCTCCGTTCTCTGTTCTCACGAGTTCTACGAACCAATGTGACTGGGGAATTGGCGGATTATTTTGGCGAGTTTTCTTTGTTGCTGTCTAAGCCAACTCTAACTGGCTCGCGAGGAGGCTTGCTTCAGTTAGTACATTTCAGTGGAAGCTCCCAGGGAGAGGTGCGCTCAAATCAGTTATCCCTTCTTACAAAATATTCGAGTTGAACAGCTTTTCATTAATCCTATTTGCGTATCTCGGGAGCAGTTGTGATCAGTGGTACTCGAGAAAAAGTCTCTTTTTGCGAAAATTTCAGGGCGATCCTAAAGTCTATCTTAAACTCTTTTGTTGCAAAAGTTTCCACGTTCTTTAGCTCGCTCCAGGATCGATGTGCTTTTTACAGTTGTGTTTGTCACTTATAATCATTTCAAAGCTCGAATGGAAAATGGGCTGAATTGTCAACGTTTTTCCATTCAAATGTAGTCGATTAGTTTTAAAAAAATGATCTCTATGGGCTAGAGCTAGATAGTTCAGCTGGACCAGGGACTACAAATTCATGATTTCGTCAGTATTTCTTTTCAACACAATTTACGAACTTTTTCA
Organism: Nippostrongylus brasiliensis; assembly: GCA_030553155.1. Classification (NCBI taxonomy): domain Eukaryota; kingdom Metazoa; phylum Nematoda; class Chromadorea; order Rhabditida; family Heligmosomidae; genus Nippostrongylus; species Nippostrongylus brasiliensis. Next base: position 6,696,327 of record CP130737.1, read on the forward strand.
TTGAAGAGAGACAAAGTTGAATTCGCTAGAAGCGCTCATGTCTCTAAATTCTTCTGGCCGCTGTAATTCTGTGATTTTAGTTGAGGGCACCATCTGAAAATGACAGTTTTTGGTGGAAAATTTGCCTTTTTCGTTTCGAAATTTCCCTCCGAGCTTACTGAACGATCGTAAGTTATGCTTATATTTATTCGGAAGTGGAATGTGTGACCATTCTCCACACACCTTTGTCGTCTAAATCCCAAATAGAGCTAAAAGGAGATTAATAGTTTTTGCCTGCTTCATAAAGGAGCTCTTCGTGAGTTTTGAGAGAAAAATAGTATATTTCAAGAAAGATTCAGAATATCGAACGTTCATGCATCTAGTGAACAGTTGTTGGGTTTAGTATGCAAGGCTTTTTGTTAATTTGTTTTTTTTTTGAAGTTTAGTGGTACCTTAGAAGGTTGTTGTAGGGTGCTTAGGAGGATGCGGTCCAAACAGAAGGTTATTTTTTGAACTAAAGAATCTCCCGCGATCTCCTTCTTCCAGTCGGTCTTCTTGGAGGTTGTACTGCTTATGCCCGCTGGGGTAACAATGAGCTTCAGTTCGTATTATATTTTCAAATTGCCCACGTAAGGGTGCTGTGTGTGTATAGAAGGTCTGTTGTGCTTGAGTGTGGAGTGGAAGTACGTCGTGCTCAAGAGGTGAGGAGTGACGGACGGACGGACGGACGGACGGACGGACGACGAAGAGAAAGAGGAGAGGAAGACGAGGAGCACAACGAGGAGAGCTTGATTTGCATAGAAGCGAGCTTTTCATCGTGGTTGTTCACCGGCTTAAGAAGTGCCCACTCATGTCCGAATGCGCAGGCAGCTGAGCAGAGACTCACTGAGTGTGCGCACACTTCGAGCCTTCTTTTCACAAGCATATGATCACGCTCAGTAATTCACCGTCAGCTTCTTCTCATTCTCGATCTCCACCCCATTAGGGGCAGGGAATATTTCTACGCCACCGGATGACATGAAACGATAGAAAAATCACCTCAAAAATAAAGGAAATCATCCCAACAACGACACGCATCTCCCTTTTCAGAGCAAAAGGAACGAAGAAAAAGAAAACTTAATATCCGTTTCGTTCCTACCCTTGGACAGATATCCGCGAAGAATGAGATCATCCTCGGAACTCTTCAGTAGAAAAGGATGATCTAACTCTTAGTAAACTGTAATATTCATTTGAAACGTTCCTGGATAATCGAATATCGTCCCCGACAATTGAAAATGTTATCGATATTTAGCTACATACAGTACAGTCGGTAAATTTCCACCAAAAAGCGTTATAGACAATAAGCATTGTTTTTACCGTCCACCCGCCATAAATGGCTTTAGAATTATTTGTATTGAATAAATACCACATGACCGTAATCGTGATCTATGCAACGGTTAAGAAATGATAGTGAAATTATGAAATTTTTATTTTCTGTTTTTTCCGAATGTTTTTTGACTTCGCCAAGGTGACGACCAAGCAATGTCAACGTCAGTTAGACCCCGTGGCTACACTTCACTACATTACAGAAAATAGTTATTGTTTTTGTTTAGAAATGGAACTGGACTCCGTATTCGGAGAGAGGATGCACAGACAAACATTTCAGTACCAAACGTGCAGGAAAAATGTTAATGATCCAGATTACATCTCATATTTGAGTAATTAAATCGTTTGGAGGATTGCTGCGCTACCATATGACATGAAATGGTGGAAAAATCATCGCAAAAAATGAAGGAAATTGTCTCCAGGACGATATGCATCTGACGCTTCAAATTCGGACACATGTCGTTCGTTGCGGCAAATGAACACAACCGAATTACTATTTGCTTTGCGAATCGGTCATCATTGAACAGGAGTGCATATGAGCGGTGTAGCGAGTAATTTAATTTAATCGTTCGTAATCCGAATGATCCATCCAATCGTCTGCTTCAACTTCACGACTCACTGCACGGAGAAGGTCGACCAATCTTCCTCTCCTCATCTCCGAGACACTGCAGAAGTCATGTCGTAGTATTACCAGCAACTAGTGTTTACTCGTTGCCGCGTCATTCCATTTTCTGCACAACGAAGATGAAAGGAGAGAGAATTGAATAATGAGTAACGTGGGATTGAAAGCATAACGCTGCATTATTAGGTATAGAAATTTCTGCGTTTCAAGCGCAACCCTAACCGCGTGGGAAATGCAGGGTTTTAGGAAACTTTTTGAGAGTGTTAACGTATTATGCTTTTCTTCTTAATCGGAGACCACAGACTTGGCCTGGTTTGAACATTTTTTCGTCGAAACTTGAATATGGTGGTTATTAGGGGCGTTGATCGTAAATCTCATATCAGTTTTCTGATTTTCGGTCGGAACCATCCACATAGGTGATATCCTCACCTAGGATGGTCCATTCAATATCGCATATTTCGCTGTAACTCCGTCTAGAGTGGTTATTTTGAAGACTGTTCATGATTCTAATGTTCATTGTGCAAGTTTCTGCCAAGACCCGCCAAATTAGTTGACGATATGGGTGGGTTACTGCCGAAATTCCGAAAATGGATGTCAGATTCGTGATCAGCTGCTCGAGTAATCCTAGAAAGTGAATTTTCTGTGAAAAATAGTTTTCTGACTCAGGCCCGATCCGTGGACCCGGAACTTTCAACTGGTGCCTTTTTTGTTAGGTGTATTTATTTAACAACGTAAGCACCATTGTTAATAATCAAGACAGTGTTCCACCTAATAGACAGATGAGTGATCCGTTCTTTCTAGAAAGTCTCGGGATCAGAGAAATCGTTGACCGGCGTTTCACTGGTGATTTTTGATACATGGGGCCTTGGGCTCGACGGTGCTCTTGTGAAACTCACTTTGAAATTGATGGTGATGAAAACTTTTTGACAAAACACTTTGAAGAACGAAGTTCACCAAAGGCTGACAAATAGGACGTGTTACATCGTTGGAACCGTTGATCAGGAGTCCTGAAAGTTCATGAGAGGATGCTCAAGGCCTTCTTACCATCCTTGAATTTTTAGCGTCTGCAAAATGGTTTTCAGGCCCTTAGGGTGGAGAGGAGCTCCTGGTGGTTCACAGTTTTGGAGAATTAAGCCAATTGCCCGTCATCATGGTCAGCGATCTCTTGATGAACAAAACAAATCTAATCGCGGCGTAAAGTGGAGCTATCAGATTACTCTAGGCAAATATTATCGGGAGAAGTATTAGGACTTTTCAGAATCTATTATCGTGACGATACTGTGGAGGTTTTCACCTTTTTTTAAAGTAGTGAAGTGCAATTCCCTATTTGGAATGGGAGCAAGGCGAAACGTGCCCAGCTATTCAGGCTTCCAACGATTCAAATTATAGACGTAGTTCTTGGGGGCGATTTCAGGAAAACATTGCCTCTCAGAAAATCGCCAGCTTTCGCTTGTTCCACACGGCCACGAAAAAAACTGAAAACCACAAAGGGCACCTGCAATTAACGCAATTCCAGCTGTCACCTGCAGTCAGAGTAACGTAGAATTGGTACCTCCAGACAGCACTTATTTACGTTGAAGTCTCGAATACCAAGAAAAGCTTGTTCAACGGAAAACGTGGTGGAGAATCAAGTTTTGGCGAGCAAATTATATTCGGTTTTGCCATTAGAAAACTCAAGTCTGGCTTTGGAAGGAGTGGGCACACCCCGAACTATCTGGAAAAAATGTGTGGAATCTCCAAAAGGGTATTTTAGTTAGAAATACGGACAATTTAATTTGATTTTTAAAGCTTCTTATGACTCAGTCCATAGTTTTCCTTCAAGCTAGGAATCACTTATAATCTGCCTCCATAAGTTTCACTTGTTCTCCCTTCCTCTCAATCTGACAACCGCTTTGGTCGCAAATAGGAGTGGAATAAGTTTAATTTATTTTGTTATTTATCACATGAACTTGTAATGCGCATCAGTTATATGATAAACAAACAACCATAAATACGCCTGTCATGCTGACCTCAATTATTTTCCGATTTTGTCAGATTTTTATCCGTGGTTGTGCTGTGGTCTATGCTTATATTCGATGAGTTGGATGAATACGGATTAATAGGCAACAAACACTGTGAACTAGTTCCTCATTTAAGAAATATAGCTGTCGAGAAAATTTCGATCAAAAATGGTTTCTAAGTCGTTCGAAGTGTTTAAAAAAACCTGCGAGGGCCTATAGCTCATGTAATTGCCTGTCACCGGAATTATTACTAAGCCATTAGAAGTATCATTTGCAAATGTCATAGCATATCAACTCGAATATGAAGTAAATATGTGAATATAAAGTATTTTAGGTCAACATATCGGCAATAATATTATTCGGGGCTGCTTCGCCACAGTGTTCAAATACGGTTCGACTCCGCGAACGCAAAGCTCGCCAATCCTCGGTGAGTTTTATATTATTAATTTATTTTCCTCCTCTAAATGAACGTGAGGGGAATTTCCGAGGATTGAAATTTTTTCGTCGGTGAGATAGGCAGAAAGTGGTTGCTCATGTATTGAAGACCATCTTATTGAATATTAGTGGATTTTCTCACCATTTGAATGGAATTTCTGCTGTTTTATGGAATTTTGCCCCTGTTAGTGCGCACCCGTAGTGCTGGTACTGCTGTGAGAGGTGTGAGCTCAGAGCCATCCAGGTGTCAACAAATGCGGATTTTCACAATAAGCACAGCTGTGCTGTGTGTCTAGACAGCTCTGTCGCGTTTTTCCTTTGATGCCTCTGCGCTTTCAATAACTCTATGGTTGACAAATCGCGTAGTAAAGTAGCATGACGGAGTGACGGCCACAATATGGAGTTGTTGGGATTTTCACCGGCCGCGAAAGTGCTTTGAAAATTCCCGGCTTCAATTGTCCGAGGAGCAATCTTGGTCATAAAAAATAATAAATATAGTAGGTTAATGCTTGTTTGTTGAAGGAATGCTTGGTGATTGCAGGATGTAGCCAGCAGACTTTTTGCACTCACTGTCAAATTCTTATCAAATCAGTATTTTCAAATTCTTCATACTCTAACACAGGTTTCTTTGGAAAAATACGTCCTCTGTTTTTTCTTCAGCTGCACTCTCCAACCCACATAGCTCCGCTTAAGGCTTACCGAAAGAATCCAGGTGTTCTCTTCAAACGGGGGTTAGGAACTTAACGTCAAAGAAATGTTCCGAAAACCCACAATATTCAATTTTCGAATAAGAAATATTGTTCGTAAAAATGACAAAGATCACAAGTTCGTGTTCGTTTGGTATTTGCTGACGGCTACCCTGAAAACTGTAATGCAGATGTAACAAGCATTTCTATGTTTTCCTATGCTCTAGCTGTTTGTATCGATTTGGAATTTTCGAAATGTTTCGATAACCCTCGGCTATGAATGTTTCCATGAAAGGTTTTTCCTAAAGTTTCTTAGATTTCCTCCCTAAAAATGACAAAAACGGTAAAGCCGGTTCGTTTGATACTTGCTCAGGGCTACTCCGAAAATTTTAGGGTAATCTTTTTAATCAATTCCATGCGTATGTGGAGTTAGAATTTCCACATGCAAGAAAACGTTTTGAAAACCCGTTACCTTGAGTGTTCAAAAATGGCGTTTGTTGTGAGGTCCATGTTCGCTTGATGTTCGCTCAAGGTACCCTGAAATTTTTTGTGTGACATTCTCAAGCAGCGCTTTAAACCTGGAATTTCCTATATTGAAAGTCTGTTCACCAAGCGGCTCTATCGATCCCACACAGGGACAGTTTCATGAAAATAAATAAAAAAAGGTGAAGAAGGAAAAATGATATCCTCTCAAGTCCAGAGGCGGTTTCGGACATGAAACGAAGTGGTTTTATCGTAAAATCATTGGTTCTTGGGTGGTGTGCCTTTATGTGTGTAATCTTATTTGATAGTCAACATGTTCTTCTAAAAAAAGAGTGGAAAAGGAGCCAAAGATTTCTTTGACATCGTCATATGTCTCCAAGTCGACAGCAGCAATTCACTTTCATGTTTGGTGTTTGAAGCTCTATGAAGGCCCTTTTTTCTCTGTTGGCGTTCACAGTATCAAAGATTGCTGGGTTCCGAATCACCTCAAATGTTGCAAACCCATTTTGGATGATTTCGTGTTGAACACTGTTGATGACTGCGCTAGGCTGAATCAGTTTTTAGGACTATTGGGTGGAGCGACGGCTCTTCTTAGCGAATCGTTTGACTAATTTTGTTGGCTTAATCCGCGAATGTCGTGAAAACTGAATATTTTGAATCGGAGCTGCAAGCACGAGTTTACTATTGAATCTGCTGCACAACATCACATTAGTAGGGGACACCAACTACAAGAACGAAAGAGAATGCGATATGTTAACCAAAGCGAAGGCAGCTTTTGAAATGTTTTCTAGTTGTTTTGGCTCGAGAGATACGTAGGCGACCTTTTCTCACCTGAAAAAGAAAAGCAATGCAATAACTCCTCGCTAGCACCAGATTCAACAGTTCCAAAGTTTTCTTTATCAAAGGTCTCAAAGTCATAGCTTCAAGCATTGATATCAATGGTAGTGTTTTCAGTCTCTTTTTCTCCTAACTCATAAGGTATTTGGGTGGAAGTTACATTCGATATCCTAACGTTTGGACCCTCTAGGTAATTAATAGAAATCAGTCAGTAAATCAATGAATTTGGTTCTTGAGAGCTTACAAGCTCCCGTGAAGGTGAGCGGATTGCTTCTTTCGTCAAAAGCTGTCTTGTTCTCTCTTCTAGATAGTAATTAAGCTTTAATTTCTTTTCCTTTTGTCCAAGCTTGGCACACGTGCTGTTTTCTTTCGACACGTATTCTTATTCTACATCTGCTTAGCAAGGTAAAGTTCAGGTATTTAGAAGACCGAAAAAGACTTGAAAGTGGGCCGAAAGTTTCCTCAATATGACCACACGAGTTTGTTGTCAGCGCAGTTTTTCTTGACAGTATAAACAAGTCCAAAAGGGATGGAGTGCCTCTCTAGTGAAATAACCATCTGAATGAAGTGGAACTGATGAGAACGGTCTCGGTATCAGCTGTGTCGAACAAGTAGAATGGTGTAATTATCGTTTGAACCGCGTAATAGACATCTGGCGCATAAAAAGTGTAAGAAATTTTTGGATTGAAGAGGTCTGCATTAAAAGTAAGGGTAAAAATGTGTCGCTCATAGAATTGCTGTTCGTGTGAGGAGTTTTGTGTATAAAAATTACTTGCCGGTGAAAAAAAAAACACAAAATCTTCATGTTACACAACCTCGAAGACTCTGCGAATTTAGGGAACTCGGCGCTCTTTTGTGTCGGCTCACTTTTTGATATTCATTCTACGCGACCGCTAGAATTCCCGACCTCTGAGAAGGGGATATCAGAAGCCCTGCTCTCTGGATAAAAGTTTGCAAAAAGAAACAGCAATTCGTAATCGGCACAAGGTTCGTTATAAAGCGAAAGTAAGAGAAGCGTTGATTCGTGTCGCGTTTTTGAAAGTCAAATCTCATCAATCCTCGTAGGTACCGAACAATAAAGGGACCAATCATATCTGAAAGGCACTTTTGTCGGCTAGACGAAGTTGGTGTGACTTTTTTGAGGGCCATGACAAATGAGTTCGGCAGTAGCGGCATGTGGAAGAAATATGGATGAGCGATCGACTTCAGCATGCACTCACATCCTATGGGCATCCCATTTCGCCGATCAATCCCCGGGTCAATTCTTACGCTTGAAATCCTTGAAAAACGGGCCTATTCAAAATGTGCAACACCATGTGTAGCGTTGGCAAACTTGAGTCACTTTGCCTCCTTATATTTTCGTTTAAAATGGATTGAGCGATCCCATACAGAAAATGTAAACATGGAAGGAATAGAGAACAAGACTCTACCCTTTGAATTTCTAGGTGTTTAGATCGAAATAGCTAATAACAATTAATATTAAACCCTACAAAATATTGTACGGATGCTGAGTTAATCGAATCGTAAGCTGACCAAATCAGCACATTATGCAGTACGATTGTTATTTTAGTGGTGTTTCTTTTTCTGAATGTAGTTTCTCGAATCGTAGAATGATAAGCAATAATATCAGATTGATAGAAAAGAAAGCGGATACCAAACGCAGAATGTTCAGTTCGTACTGGTAGTTTCCTTAGGTGGAAGACACCAAAGAAATTCAAAAAAAAATAAAAAATAAAACAGATTAGGAATAAAAGCTGAAGGCCAGACCGCCTAGGCTATTCACACCACAAGCTGCTCAAATTAAAATATTGGGCAATACCTTAGTTTCCTAGTGCATTTCCTGCGAGAAGTATCTTTAGCAGGGGTGTGCAGAACTTCCGTTTCCTTGTTCCGCATTTCGGTTTCCGGCAGCTTTTACCCTTCCGTTCCGTTCCGTGTTCCGCTTTTTTTGAAGCAGAACACGGAAGCGGAAGAAGAAATCGAAGAGCTCCACAGTGAACGCTAATACAAGGGAGACTGAAGTTATTGTGCTGACGTCAATATGATCCATTCGAACTCTGAAAGAATGAAACCAACACAGCGAAGTGCACCCTACTAAGAAAACTTGCAATGAAGTACTTGTCGGCTCTTGCCACATCCTCGCAGTGCGAGAGATTGTTTTCTACTGCTGGTTTCATCGTAAACGATGAGAGCAAAAATGTTTCACCCGAGAATCTTGAAAAACTACTGTTTCTCCACCAATGCTTGTTTTAGGCTCCTAAGTCTATTTTGAAATCAGTCCTGTCCTTCACCCCAATAAAGTCTGTTTTTCTGTACGTACTTGTGCCGACTTTGGTTTTTTCCACCCAGTTTCCGCACATGGCTGATAAAGTTCATAAAGATGAATGAAATTGATATGGTTCTTGTGATGAATTTCCACCGTTCACTATAAAGCTAGGTTGAGTCATAAGTAATCGGACATCTGCGCGCGCTCGGATTCAAGATGGGATTTCTAGTCAATGAGGACACCTATCAAAACCAGTAAGGTATCATTCGATAGAGGGAAAAAAGCACTATAAAACATCATGTCACATTCGCTTTAGTAATGTTGACGGCTGTTACAATGCCTCCGGAATTCATTCCATTCATATAACGTATTTGTAACGTCATGCTTTTTCTGTCTCTATCTGGTCACTATTTGAACCAATCTTTTGAACGCTTCAACCAGAAGAAGGTGTTCCTGTTCAAGGCGCCATCTACCCTTGTTCTTGAACTTATGTATTGGCTACTACGTCATCGAGAACAAGGAGAAGTCAGGACGTCCGACGGGGTTGGATCTGGGCCTATTGAGGAACCAGTTTTAGGCCGATACATCCCAAACCTCTCGTAAATTATCAGACACCTTCGGTGTTCTTCAGTCAACTGATGATCAAGGACTAAAGTCGATCGGTAAGGTTAGGAAACTTGGTCGACGGATACCTCAAGCTTTGACCCAGTGGGCGCGGGTCGCAGAGTAGACGCGGCAGTTTCTCGTCTCATTTTCAAGTACATAAAGTACTGACCGAACAATCTAATCATTGGTGATGAGAAACGAGGGCTCTACTCTAACCATCCCAGCCGTGTCCAGTTGGTCGACAAAGGTAGAAAGGCAGAAGACGTTCTAAAACCTGACAAGTACCCAATTTGGTGGTAATGTGCAATTACGGAGCATTTGTAACAAGGAGAAACGTTACTAAAGAGGATGTGTCGGATCGTTGTATAGCGCGTTTTTCCCTCTATCGAATGGTACCTCACTTATTTTGAGAGGTGCATTGATTGTCGGAAAATTTGATCTTGAATTCGGGCACATGCGGAAATGTCCGGTTACTTATGACTCAACCTAATACATATCACCAAACGTTGAACGCTTTCACCAAAATAGTAGACACATTCTATTGGAAATAAAGCGAGTACCTTTAGAAATAGAAAAGGAAACGTTTTGTAGTCGCAGTTTTGTCTAAATTCCAATAATTTAGTGATTCTTGCACTATTTGCGTTTTGGTGTTTCGCATTCCGGTTTGCGGTCATTTTTGGCCATTCTCGTTCCGTTTCCATCTTCCGCTTTTCAAAAAAAAAATTTCCGCGCACCCCTGATCTTTAGTGACAAGGATGGTGCTCGGTAAAATGGTTTTTACGCATTTTACCATTTTACTGTTACTTATTTCTTTTTCGTTCTCTTTTCTAACCTACTGGTGATTCTTTCGTTTTCCTTAGGCAGTTCTAGAAATGTTGACTTCCGCAGCAGCCCTCATTGAAGAGGCTCTCAATCCAAAAAATTTCTGGTGCTCTTCTGCTAAATGTCTCTTAGCAGAGCGAGAACTACATGGTATTATTGCTGAAGTTCAATTCAAACCGCAATAACTCAGCTCAAACGCAACTTTAGTAATCAATGTAAAAACTATCAGAATCTACACATCTCTGCCAATGAAGTGGTAATAAAACCAAGCCTTTAGAGAAGAAACTGGGATCACGGGAATTAAAGAAAGCAAGAAAGGCATTTTCAACATCGGTAAATTCAGCGAATTTTTTCTGATGCAAACAAGAATCAAATGCTTGTAAAAAGTGATAGTCTGTTGGCGAAAGGTCAGGAGAATAAGTAGGATGAGACAGAAGTTCAATGCCTAACTGGGTCAAATTTTGCCGGGTGATCTTCGCGGTGTGTGCACGTGCGTTGTCCTGCAATAGGATCGCACCGCCTTTGCTCGCTAGTGCCGGCCACATTTTTTGCAATTTCGGGTACATTTCGTCTAAATCACAACATTATGACTCTGCTGTAACTGACCCACCAAGTGTCATAAAGCTATGATGGACAAGTCCTTTACTAAACCACCACAAAGTAATCATAACCTTTTTAGGATGAAATTTCGGTTTAGGAAAAAGTTTTGGTTTAGCACCCTCATCGATCCAAGCAAATCCCGTTTACTATTATTGTAAAGGACCTACTCGTTTATAACTGTAATACGGTTGGCAAACGGTTCATTTTTATAACGAATTAGGAGATTCAAACAGATGCCGAAACGCGTAAGACGCTGCTCATCGGCTGTTTCACAGGGAATCCATTTTGACATCTTCTTCACTTTGCGGATTGGTTCCAACTGTCTTGCAACTGTGGAGTATATACACCCAGGTGTTCTGCTAGCTTAGGAATATTGGTCTCTGGATTTCCTTCAACGGCTGTCCCAAAACCTGTTCATCAGGAGACCACTTGCGACCACGATCAGCCTTTCCTTCGAATCCATAATCGCCAGAAGCATATTTTGTAAACCAGTACTGTCCGTACGCAAGCACAATCCATCCCAAAAGCTCTGCTAAGGTTACGAGCTACGTCTGCCTTGGGATGTCCCAATTTATATTCATAACAGAGAGAAAGCTCCACGATGTTATTGTTAAAGTCGCATTGTCCGATTTGATGGCCGCATAGAAAACAGTGTTGCGTGGTCTATGTCATGCACTCGTCCGTCGCCTCTCAACAATTCTCCCCATGGGGTGGATCCGCAAAACGATTTGATATGTAGTTGTTGAAAAATTGATGCCGATTCGCTTCATTTATTCATCAGCAAAGGCTGCGCGCTTGATAGTAATTATCCGGATTTATTTGGTGGAATCGAATGGATGAGAAGAGGGTCTCTCGTCCGAACGCTTTCATTTTAGTTGAAGTGTTGAATAGGCATGAATAAAATCCGGCTATTCAAGGACTGGTATTCATTCACTGACACATGTTTGAAATGTCTCGATAAGGATCTGCGAGTGTATTGGATCAAGCTTTCCAATGGACTTTAGGAAATGCTTTGATTCGAGTTTAGAAATACTGGAAGCTACCGTATACCTGAACTGCCTTCCACTTTTCCATCTTTTCTTCATTTTCTCTTCTTCTTGATGTTATCTGAGACGTTTCGAATAACTGTGTCGACCAGAGAATTACTATTTGCGGAAACTACATGCAAAATTCGAAAAAAAAAATCCAGAGAAACATAAGTTAAGAAGAAACATGACTGGCTCAGATCCATGCCAAATTTCGTGTCTTGCGGACGCAGTAAATAAATCCAAACAACTCACAGGGTGGCCCAAATTTTGACAAAACTGCGAAAAAAAGAAAAAGTTGATGAGCTTCTGTTTAAATGCTGAATCGCAAATGTTGTTTTTACTTTGCCATGGTGATACGAACGTGCCCACATTTCAACAAGGAAATTTTGAGTCTTCGTTGAAGTTCTATTCGACAATGGGATACTATTTTCTGCTCTACGAGTTATCCAAATTTACAATTGCTACTGTCGATGATCACAAGTGCTCGTTTAACTCCTTACATTTGGAGGAACTCTTTCGGTGAATTTGAACGACTAATAGATTTGAGTCTGCTGCTCACGTGGCACATCGTTCTTTCTAGTGTTGTTCATTACAATGCGGATGGGGGAAATGTTATCGGAGGATAATTCAAAGGAGATGAGATAATGATTCGTTCCAATAAATCGTCACTTCAGAATGGCTCGCCAGCTGACAGCGCCGGCCGCCAACTGTGCTTTTGTTGAACGTAGTTGCCGTCTGATTTGCGGGATTCAAGCTGTGTAATTAACAATTTCAAGTGCATATTACAAATTTAAAAGACAATATTCGTTTTCGCTAGCCACAGGGACTACTATCATCGCCCCAGGGGAACATGCTTCAACTGTTTGAAATAAGGAACAACAACTCGAAAAACAGCAACTATTGTGCACAGCTGGACGCTATTTGACATTCAATTGGATTTTGAAATCAGTTTGAATTGAAAAATTGAAATGGATTCTGCGGACTTGCTATAAAATAGAACTCACGTGAATGTTCTGTAATGAAAGATGCGGCTAAAGAAGCTTTTAGTTGGTTATTTCGTGTGTACTAAAGCTAGCCGCTTTCCTGAACTCTAGCGGTCTAGCGGTAGAACCGCAAAACTATGACAAATGTAAGCTTTGAAATGTGTCCTATGAACCATGACAGACCGATTAGCAAATCTCTCCTATTACATTACGTGATGGGTTCTAAAAGCCAATTAATAGTCCACGTTGACGACCGTGTGACACAAACGGCGTCACACGTGAAGTTTTTGAATAATATGCCGTTCAGAAGAGGAAGGTAATTTCGTTTCGATGAGGCCGCGTGAATTTCGTAAATTTTCCATCAATAAAGTGTGACGCAACAAATATTTCCTACTATAAAACAAGCTGCGTCACAGTTTTGAAATTTGCTTTTCTGACTTATCCGCTATCAATTTTCATAAGGCTGAGTTTCTAGAAATTTATTTGGAAATACAAAATGTCTGGCCACTATATTTTTCTGCTGATTTTCAAAAACTCATTGTAAACCTCGCTCTATGTGGAAGTGTTCTTGAAAATTTTCCAATTCTTAGTTCGATTTTAAGATTTACTGGATTTTTTGATTGCGCGCGATAGTGCGCCGCGTGCGACGTTGGAGGCTTGCAGTCATCGTCGCATGCGGCGCGCAATCGGGCGCAAATAATGACGTTATTTAATTGCTTAGAATCGAACAAAAACCAAATAAAATTTTCAAAACAAGCGTAGAGCGAGGTTTCCACGAGGGTCGTTTGAGTTTTTGGAAAACAGCAGAAATACAAACAAATATTGCTTATTTTGTAGTTTTTCTTAAATAAATTTCTAGAAACTAATGAACAATAAACAAATAACAACTTCCTTTATACAAAGCACCAGTTGCATCCAAAGGTAAAAACGACATTGGACCACCTAAAAAAATAATAAAAGCCAAGAGTAACAAAAAACTTCAATACATCGTTTTTAAGAAAAATTCTTCTTCTCTCAAACGGCTCATAAATGGGTGCAAAAACTTTTCTTGTTTTGAATAGTCATTGTCAATGGGGCCGATATCAAAGTGTGCATTTTACGTTATTGTAAAAAAATATAAATTTCAGTCTTCGAGATTAACTATTCACTTCCATTTTACCTGTGGAAAAAAATTCGCCGGTTGCCGGCATCATGCCACAGCCTCGGCGCGCTAGAAAATCGGTTGGTCCCACGCGCCAGACACGCGAAAAAGGCGCTGTCGTCAACGTGTTAATAGTTCACCATTTGAAAACGAATATCTTTTTGGCCGGCACTGTATACATATATATATGTGTGTGTGTGTACACATATGTGTGTATATATATATATATACACATATATACACATATGTATACACATATATGTGTATATACACATATGTGTACACATATATATACATGTATATATGTACACATATATACACATATATACATGTATATGTATGTATATATATGCATAAAGGGATGGGAAAAGAAGTGCCTGAGTGAGCGAACTGCCGAATCGCAGTGCAATGCGCTGCGACGAGCGAGGGGGGTGCGCGATCGTTGCGAAATCGCGCCCGCGCAACGGCATGACACCCCGCCAGCGAGCCCTGACGCGCGCGCGCGACAACTGACACAGACACGTCTGCTACCACGTGTCTGATACTGGGTAGTGTCAGTGGCGCAGCCGAACGTCGAGCGAAATTGCTGGCATGACAATGGCCTAAGGCCTTTGTTATACCGACGCTCATGGTGAGCGTCAGCTGCTTGCGAGCGGTGAGCGCCCAGCCGCTGAGCACGCGACGCACGCACGCGCCCGAAGCATACAGAGCAGCCCTCGACCGACCCCCAGCGAAAGGGTTAATCGCAGTGCAATGCACAGAGACTAGCGACGACGCCGGCGCGTGAGCGTCGGCATAACAGCCCGTGAGCGTCATCACGCCAGCGTCTGACGTGATAACTCGCACAAACGTGTCTGGCCCCACGGTGCTTGATACTGAATGGGACGAGTTGCGCTGGCAGACGCTGGGGGTGAGCGTCGGTATAACAAAGGCCTTACTGTCCAGTATGAATGTGTGTTGATACCTGATGGTGATCAGGAGGTGAAAATAATGAGAGAATCCAAGATATAGGCTGGTCCATAGCTCAACGTTAAATTATGGAAACAAACTCACATTTGCAGAATGAGAATGTAATAGTTGAACATGAAAATAGCAATTGTAACTGAAAAAAGTTTTCATTTTGTTCTCTTGCACTGTACGGAAAGTAGAAGAGGAAAGATGATTTTCTCCGGAATTCCTCGCTAATGAAGGGGAAAGAATGTAGAAATAAAGAGCGAAATAATTAAGAGTAAGCCCTACTTCTATGACTGTTTGTTGTTAAAATCTAAAAGTTAACGTCCTAGAGTACCATTTACTGAAAAAGGTATAACGATGGAAAACATCGAGGATGCTTTAATGAGAACCATTTATGGGAGGGGCGAGTCGTTGTGCTCGGAAGCTTTTTCTTTTTCATTTAGTGATGATTTTTATCATTTTTTTCCAGACACATCATGTTCACGGATGCCGGCACATCGGCTTTTACCTCCACACATGGCAGCGCGGTCTAGCAATCGGAGCGTGGAATTGTGCTGGTGTGTCGGACAATTGTGTAACGACTATCCGAGTGTTCCTATGAACTCAGCGTACGTTTATTTCATTTGTTTTTCATTATCCTTTTATTTCTAGTGCATTTTACAAATTTATCTGTCCTTCCATTTTTCCTGGTCTTTCGAAATAATTTGCAGATCACTTCATTTTACCTTGTAAGATTGTGGTCGGTTAATATGAGCGCTTTGAAGAATGAAATTTACACACCCTAATTTATTAGCTATTTATTATTATTATAGGAAAGCATTAGGTTGTAAATAAAGTTTTGTACTTTCTTCGCTCCTTATTTTTTCAAACACTATCAGTCAGCTCTGGGTAATCGTTTTTCTTTCTGTTTCTTTCTTTTTCTCTTCTTCTTTCTTCTTCGTTTCTTTTTCAAGCACGATTGGAAAGAGCATGCTTTGGTTTAAAGTAGAGTAGTTTACGTGTGCCAATAGATCAAATGAATATGTATAAGATAAATAATGGTTGAACAAAAATAATTGTTGTAGAAGTACCTACTTGTTGTTCTTAGGCTGTAATGAATCAAAATATCAGTTGTTCTTTCAACTCACTCATTTAGTGGATTCAGTCCATAGTTAACGGTTGACGTTGTGAATGCAAGTAGCGTAGCATATGATAAGGCTTTTCTTTGTAGTTTGATGCTGTTCATGATTTAAATCTGTGTTGCAAAACCTTTCATTGTACGAATTGTTCAATGGAAATTACCACTTTGAGGGTTAAAGGGCATTATTACTCGCCTGACTCCAAGTTTCGAAAAAAAAAACGCTTGAAGTTCACAACAATTTACCCCTTCGGCAGCTCTCAGGCTCTAGCTTGAGTCTTTTATGCAATTATAAGTTCGAAATTCTTGATTCTTGTCACGCCCCACGCAGACATCATCACGCATTAAGTGGAACTTTCAAAGGACCACCACCTCGACCGCGTTAGAATTTTTGTATAAACCATTTTAATGTATTATTGTAATAGTGTTCCACGTTCAAGTTGAAAATCCAGCTGATTTCTGTAGGAGTATGTTGCTCTCAATATTTTCGAATTTTGAGCTTGGACACCAATCGCGATAAATCTCCCCAAGCTTTAATTCACCATGTACTCGGTCTTCTAGGAGTAGTGGAGCTGCGTTATTGTGAACTAAAAATTCTGTCATCAAACGATCAGGAGGAATACTTTCGGTCACCTGAACACTACACTGACAAAGTCCCGGTTTTAAAAGCCGTCGGAAATTTTGGAATGGTAACTGTTGGTTCGTAAGAAGGATTTGACTATGAATTCAATATGTTATACATTAAACTTGCACCCGTTATACAGTTTTTTTGGTGAACACATGTATGCGGTCTTGAGCTCATCTAGGGTTCAGTGGCGAAACACGCATTTTTCTCTTTAACTCTCTGATTAAATCATACATATACTGTTTCCAAGCATCTCTCTTATTTGCGAAAAAAACGATATAGGTTCGAACCTATTAGCTTTAACTTCACTACAGATCCTTCGAGTTTGAAAGGTAATGGGAGAAGACCTTATATTCAGACTGTTCTTTTTTCTTTGCTTGTTTCTATTTTTCATGGATTGTCGTGTTTTACAAAACTCTGACTATTTCAGAAACAGTGCTCAATACGTTCGAATAGTTTTATGGATATTCCTGACGATATTATGGGTGGAACGGTGACAAATATACTGCCATACAAAGGGTATTGCGTGAGGACAATGATTCAATTTTCATTTTGTGCCACATTTCGTTTCTTTCGAGGTAATTTCAAATTGATGATGATTTGAAATTGATTGTCATAGAATTTGTTAGTTTATATGTCCTTCTCTTCTTGTTCCATACTTCGGTTGCACGTGCTAGGTTGTTGAATCAGTCCATCGAGCTTTCTTTTCGATGTTCTCCTCCTTAATCGGTCAGCGTGATTGATTTGAATGATAATATTTTTGAAATCATTTTTAGAATTTGATTCTCGTTCACTATATTACTAGGCACTTATTGCAAGCAATATTGATGTGTTCGTTTCATTCACTATTATTATTCTGTCATGTTGGCCTCAGATCTCTGCATATTCATTTTATTATTGAGAAATAAATATCTACTGATGTTTGTCATTGCTTTTGTTCGAATCCGTGTGCACATCGCTGCATACCGCTGTGTTGGCAGTAAAATTGAACTCTAATTTGTCCCCAGAACGGTTTCAAATTTCACGATTATGATTTTTATTGAGAAAATAGTTGAAGATAATTACTTCAGCTCACATATCCGCTCACTCATTGCAGGGCAGGCCCTTTTGCGAAGACCAGGAGACTTACCTAGATGACTGACAAACTAATTTGGTTAGTTTACAGTTCTAATTTCTTCTTCCTCACCAGGTTCTTATTGTTAGATGGGAATTCTTTATTCACGGCTTAACTTTTCGACCTTCACGTCGTCTACTGAGGTCTAATAACAAATCGAAGTTAGTGACTTACCAAACTGACCTACCAAAAGCCATTCAATCGTAGCATTATTTGACAAGATGTAAAAAGAAGCGAAGGGAATGTCAATCGAAAGCAACATGCTCACCTTGAACTGCCACAAATGGGCGTGTTGCTCAGTGTTAGTAGTAAATAGTAGTTAGTAGTTACTAATTGATATACAAACAGCTGTCCATACTAATTGATTGACATTTCTTTGGTTTCTTTTTACATCTTGTCGAAAGTGCTGGGGTTGAATGGCTTTTTTAGGTCAGTTTAGTAAGTCATTAACTTCCTATGTGTGTTTAGGCCTCCGAAGACGACGAGAAGGTCAAAACGTTAGGCCGTTAAATTAAGAATTCCCACCCGTGAACCCCGTGAGGGTGAGGAAATCAAAACTGTAAATTAATTGCATCGATGCCGACGTTTAGAGACGAGAAAACTTGGAAAATTGGTTACTATTCTTTTTCCAAAATTGGTTTCCCTTCTGTGAACTGTCAATAATTGTTTAGATGTGCTTATTACCCTAGAGCTTAGTAGGTGAGACCGCTTTAATTTGCAATCAATTTTATAATTTAGACTTTCCCAAGCATTTTGAGAGGTAGTTTCAGGTGCTGGGTCACGGATATGACTTCAAAGTTTAATTTGAAGGAGAAACATTGACGACTCTTTTGAGAAAAGTTGTGTAGTGCTGCTGTTTTGAGCCGTTAGGTGGTTTTCTTTGAACAACCGAAAGAATGAACGTCAATTGTTGAGCTTAGATGAAATCCTGCTCATCCGCTAAAGTGCACACATTGCGGACAGTCGTTACAATGAATTGAAAAAAAGGAAAACGAGAAATGCTCCCTATTTTCATCAAACCTTTCCATTTAGTACTCTCTGTGAAACCTCATGGGAATAGACGTGCTTCGACAGGGCAAGCAGTGCTTTTCAGTAGATGAGAAGCGTCTACAACAAAAACCATAAAGCCAGCCAAATAGCTAACTGGCTTGGCGCCGAGTCAAGTGGGGTTAACGCTGATTTTTGCAGGGGTTTACAAATTAGGGTAGGTGAAAGGGTTACCAGTTATTGCAGCATCACAGAAAATGAATAGTGAGCTTCAATTCACGATGTACATGATAAATAAGGCTTTCATGTGTGAAATTCTCTTTTTCTATCATCGCTAATGAACCAAAGTGAAATGGTCGGCGTTGATGAGTCTCGCAAGGATGCGCCGCGCCCCCGTCTTCCATTTGAAATCGCAGAGGTATGGTGAATGAATATTTGTTCTATACAGGGGGAGGGCCTAAACACTGCGAAATCAGTGCGTCACCTTTATGAACAGGCCTGGTACCAATTTACCTGGCCTAGTGGGTATGGTAGACTTGGGTAGCCTATCTGAGGATTGATAACTCGATCATGTGAGTGGAAGGTCGAAGGAGTATGATAGGCCCAATTGGCAGTTTTTGTCCGTATGTTCAAAAAGGCCAACAGTAGTGCACCTTTATCTATGGTAATACCGGAACGAACACTACTTTCCTTCCAAATCGATATTGTTAGACTAGCACACATGGCTTTCGTATTTCAGTTTGAATCGTTTATCTTGTATTGGTCTCCAAAATATGCAGAAAACAATAGCGTGAAAAATGGATCGAATAGACAACCGTGAACTACTCTGGTATGCTATTTAGAGCAGTAAGCTTCACTACCCAAGGTCTAGTTCTGGTGTTTTCAGATTTGGATGAACCAAAAAATACTAAGTCTTTATTTGGCTCTCAGTGTTGGCAGAGCTCCTGTGCAGCAGTGTAAAGGCTCATTCATACTCGGAAGCAAAGTAATTCCTCAGGTGATCTGGTTTTCCGCAAAAAACATTGTCAAGTGTTTCATTATTTTGAAAGATCTCCAACATTCCATAAGTGGCCGTTATTTTGCAACTTTACAACCATGGACCTTGAGCGGTCTTTCTGTTCGGAACTTCTCTTCTACATAATATTTCTTTTCCTTGCCTGAGAGTGTCATGATCTGCCAGATGTCTTGACCATTCACCGCCTTTATTCATTGAGAATGTTAGCTAGAAAAATTTCTTTTTCACCTACCAAACACCTTCGTTTAGTAGTCGACGATTTTCCATAATTTCCGCTTTTCGCCGCCGCATCTGTTCTTGTCCGTCTAGGCGAGTTCATCCATTTTCGTCACATGATTATTTGCCCTTTCTGGATTTGTGTAAAAGCTGGATGGTTTTCCGTGAAGAAACAGGAGCAATCGGTTTTCATTGAGCGCAGATCAACTCGATGCCAACGCAGCATCCGGTCGTCGCCTTCAGGGGCCCTACCTAGTGCGATTTTCAGCTGAATTTGACAATTTCTCGTATACACCTGTCGTTTCAGTACTGACACGTGTAATTTTCACTTTTTGAATAAGTTTATGAAAAATCTCGTCAAAATTTAATTAAAAATTGTGTGTTAATAATGGAGGATCGGCAGACGTTCGAACGATTCGGATTTGCTCAGACAGGTGGTTCTGAGACCGTCTGGGTCCATGTATTTCGCTCTCTTTCAATATCTTTAGTCTGATTCGTTCAGTTCTATACGGCCATACTTCTATGCTTTCCTTCATTCTGTTGGTTTCATCCTTGTATTCGATTTAGTTGAATCACATGCATCGCAAAGAGTCATAGCATTCTTCTTGTTTCAATCAACGTAATCCATTGTTATTCAATCGAATAACTTTAGTTGAAACGAACTTTTGAAATGTCAATACTGTAATCGTCGTAAAAGTTTTCACAACGAATCTTAGGGTAAAATTCGCGGTAAAGCTAACTTGAAGGTTTAGTGGAGGGGGTTGGTCAATTCTCCGAGTGCGTTTCAGTACATTCGCTTCCCTTCCAAATGTCTTCCCATCATCCCAAAAAATCGGAGGAGAATTTCGTTGCCCTTGGGCCAGAATCGATCCTATGACGGAGCGTGTGAGAGTATTTCCTTATGCCGTTGCACCACACGATTGGAGTTCTCGGTATCATAGTAATCTGCTATGGATGAGTCGCCTGTACATACTTTAATAACCTCTGGAGGACGTCATAAGGGTTGTTCTTCACGCCGAACCAAGAATTCAGGATTTTTAGACTCTACTGTCTCTCGTGACGAAGAACGAATACTTTTAGGTAATTTATCTGTTAGAATATTGTGGCTTCTTTCTGTCGAAGGGTCATGACCAACATCTAATTGTAAGAGAAAGAAAAATCACGGAGATTTATCTGGAAAGAGTTGTGCAACGTGTATGGTAGAACAACTCCTGCAGGACAAGATTCTATTGACTTGCTTTAGAAGATAATTAATACAAAGACTAGGTTGCACCGTGCAGTTGTTTTTGCCTAATAGCTCGAACGTTGCTCTTTTGTTTCATGATATCGTTTGCATTGGTTGATGAGACAAACAGCAACTTCAGCATCGAAGAAATTTAGTTGCTTCACTGCTTTAAATTACATTTAGTCAAATTTATTGCGGCGATCTCCTTTCCTGGTGTATATGCTGTCAGGCTGTTATTTGTCGATGGTGGAGGAAATATTTGTGAACAATTATGATTTTGTTCAAACTCCACGGGGTCGATCTCGGTCAAAATCACCATTTTGCTGAAACTCCGTTCATGGGATCCTTTCGCATCGCTGATCGCGAGTCTGATATCGATTTTCAAAGTTACGGACAGAGTTCATCCATTTTATTGATACTTCTAACCTGGATAGTGCTCTCAGGATCAACGCTTTCGCTTTCGTCACCCTGGGATTGAGAATTTAATGTTCGTTTTTTGAATTTCTGCTGGGGACCACCCATATCGATAACTAAGGTGAGCCGACACACGTGACCGATTTCGCTGAAACTTTGAAATTTTTCAGGGAGGTCACAAATCCGTTTTCGATCAGATTTGTGATCAGTATTAGGTCGTCGAAAAAGTTTCCCGACACTTCTGCCATTCTTTTCAAATTTGTTTCTCTCCTTTATTCCACTCGACGTGCAAGATATTTATGCGTGATTTCCATCAACAACATGTTGTTTTTTAGTAGATAAATTTTGAACTCAACTCGTACAGAATTTCTAGAGTTTTGGTAAAAAGAGTTCATCGAGCCACGTTTTGAGGTGCTCTCACTCGTCGAGTTGGTTCTCTAGTAATTGAATGGGGAACAAGTGGAACAAATGTTATTTTGTTAGGCCGAGGTTCGACGAATGTATTGGATAGGTCTGAATAGGCGATCGGAGATTTTGAAATTTTTCCCAAGTTTCCCTCTCAACGGATGAAATCGCGTCATTGTGACTGAAGAAGATTTTCCCATGTTTCATACGATCGGCTGCTCCGTCGCCGTCGAAGTGGCTACGATAGACATCACTGATGGCAGTGGTATCTGTTGTTAGCGGCTTCTAGCGAATGCCTCTTTTGCAGTTCAACTACACCCCGATCATATCCCATTCCGGGTGGAGTTGCGGATTTTGAAATTTTCGCTGGTTTGCAGCAAGTGAGTAGCCGGAGATTTGGCATGTGATTGGTGCACACTACGTAATCCTTGGTGCCGTGCCATTAACCGAAATGCCGGGCGTCTGAAAATTCCTTTGGAAAGTTGAGACGGTCGTGCATGCACCCGTCTCCATCTGTAGGCGGTGGCCGCTGAAGCATACTGCATTCATGTGCCCTGTCTCCTTGCCTTTCTAAAGCCTCGGAGACGAGCATCTTGTGGGGATATATGGCACTCAAGTTCCTCTACCAACTCACGGTACTACGCCGGTCATCCTCTGAAGCCAGGTCTAGAAGAGCCACTAAATCCACAGCAACTGCCCTTCCCGACTACCGTTGTTCCCTGAAGCCAAAATGCGCCTTCTTGAACATACGGAACCAAACTTTTGCAACGGTAAGAAAGTCAATCGAAGGAGCTATCATAATTCATGAGCCATTAACTGAGCTTTCTTCAATGCGCTGATTTATGAGCATGTGAAGAAAAAGCAGTTCAAGGTACCTGCAATCAATATCGATTTTCTCTGCAGTACCTGCAGTGCTGAACGAGGACAATTGCGGTATATGTTCCGACATTCCGTCCTTGAAATGTCATTAGCGAGGTTCAAATGTTTCCTTGACCATCGACCTGGTGTTTGAAACTTTTTCTCATGTTTTATCTGCTTCTCCATTGCCTCTTTTTTCTCGTTCGTCTCACTGTTAGAGAAATTTTGCATTTGTTTACTCCTTCTGATTCGTTAGTTTCTACGGTGTACCTCTTTCGTGTTTGCAGTTTTTTATCAGTGGTTCTGCAATTTTACGTGCATCTGCCATGCACGTCTCAATAAATAAATAAATAAATAAATATGTCGCTCATAAATCAACCTACATAAGGGTTATGAAGGTGAAAACCTGGAACCCGTTTTAACATTTTGGTGAGCGGCCAAACTGAGTGGCAGGAAATTTTTTCGACGACCTAATAAAAGTAAAGGTAAAGATGCCACGGTTGATCGTCGACTGTGGGGCCACCAGTTATACCACGTCTGTGTTTTACCTTCTTAGACAAGTCTGCTACCAATCTTCCCGACCCAGATGGTTAGAAGGCTTGGTTAACCAGGCAGTGATTGATCGTTCGACTGTGCTGGTTTCAGTGGCGCCTCTTACCACTGGACTACGCATGGTTTCATGATCAGAGCTCCAAATAGTACTAGAAAGCCGAAGTTCAAAGGAAAATAATCTCTACCACAGCAGTTTCGTAGTGCATCCTTTCCTGTGCAAATGCTGCTAAATTGCGGGCAGAAACTGATCTTATCACAGATGTTTTTCTTCGTAACCCGAAAATTGATGCCTGACGATGATAGATGAACGACCTGGTAGAAACACAACTGGTTTCGCGTTCTGTTCACGGTTCCAAAAACATCAGTCGATAAACGACTGCAAATGCAAACCATTTCTGGTGTGATCAATGTAAAAATGATATCACGAGGTGTACGTTGTTTTTTCGAAATGTAGCAGTTTCATGGGATGAAAAGCTGTATTTTTCTAGCTCCTCTTCCAATATTTGAAAATGAGGAGGTGCGTAGAAGAAGGCCATACGAATAAGTCGGAGATTAGGTTGGGAAATGTCATAGAAACTGTATTGTCACCCAGCGCTCTCTATTACATCTTATCTAACCTATGTGAGCAACGATGCAAACTTCAAGTGTAAAAATGAATAATCAAAGTACTCAAAAATAGCAGTTAGTAACCCATCATTCTGTCTGAGGGATTCTGTAGTTCCGTTCTCCGCTCAATCTGCTCATTCTACTGTTTTCTAAAAACTTTCCAAAACCACTAACAATTTTGAAAATTTGTTTCATGGAGTTCTCTGAGGCTAACCTTCGCATTTTAGTTTTCTCTTGCGCATTTTCTGAGAGAAGCAGCACCACTTTCTGATTACACGAGGGTCTTAAAAATTTTGTGGTTCTGCTACGTCCCTTATTGAATACCAAATCTCTTTTCGTTTTTGAAGACTATGGGTCCGTCATAGCAAAATCTGGTGCAGCTTTTGTTCTCAAATATTCATTTTTTAGCTGGACGTGCATAGAATTTGGAAAAGGGCAAAGGCTTTAGAGTGCTGACAGGGATAGCCGCTTACATTGAGTTTCTTACGTTTCAATAGTGAAGTTTAGAGGCCACTTCAACCACCCCTCTTCCTTCCAAAGTCACGGAAGAAAGAGGGCTGGGTAAAGTGGCCTCGAAAGTCTAGGTGGTTTATAACACTTACTTCTTTTCGAATGTATTTCAAACTCCTTACATTTTCGGTTAGCCTTTCAGATACCTCAAAATTTAGGTAGTGAAGTGCTTCGACAGTGAACCCTTTCATCAAGGAAGTGTCGAACTCAAAATGAACGAATTGCTACGAGAAACTATGAAGTCAGCAAAGCTGGAGGTATGCCCGTTTTGACCAGAACATCATACAAACAATGGTTTATCATGAATAACAAGATGTAAACGTTCAATAACATAAGCATATACTAGAATATTATAGTCGGAGAGCGGGTTCTTTTCCACTCGCGGGTTTTTCGCCTTCCTCGTTTGCTGCTGGAGAAGCTTCGATCTGTTGTGCTTCAGGTCCACCACCACCACCACCAGCACTAGTGGGCTCGACTGCAAATGATGGAGCTTGTGAACCTCCACCACCAAACTGTCCACCTCCTTGCATTCCTGAGAACTGTCCACTGCCTCCTTGCATTCCTGGGAATTGTCCGCCACCTCCCTGCATTCCTGGGAATTGTCCGCCACCTCCTTGCATTCCTGGGAACTGTCCACCGCCTCCTTGCATTCCTGGGAATTGTCCGCCACCTCCCTGCATTCCTGGGAACTGTCCGCCTCCTTGCATTCCCGGGAACTGTCCACCACCTCCTTGTCCTCCTGGCTGTGCGTTAAAGTTGCCGCCAGCTTGTCCACCTCCTTGGGACATTGGGAATGGTGGGAATCCTCCGCCACTTCCAGGATATCCATAAGATGGACGTACATAGCTTGGCATGTATGGTCGAAGATAACTGGTTACCGGTGGCGGTTGATACGGCATAGGTTGTGGTGGCATGTAAGTTGGTTTTTGGTATGTAGGCTGTTGTGGTACTTGATATCCCGGAGGTCCATAGCTTGGTTGTATGATGGGTGGCCGTCCGTATCCGCGTTTCGTCCTGAAAACGCAGCGATCGAATACTTAGTATTAAATGCTTCAAGCATTGATAGTCATCATCTTAGTGATTATGTCCTTTGCTAGCTGAGTGTGAAACTGCTTTTTTTCAATCTTGATCAGCAAAAATGGAGTCGAAGTCTCAGGTTTTTAAGCCCTGTTTGGGGAGTCTTCCATATCCAAACTCCTTTCTACACCTTATAGTTAGACGGTGTCAACTATTTTTCTCTGGGATAATCTTTAGTTCAACGTCTAATAGAGAATCAGAAACTTTGTAGCCCTGGATTTTTCGTTTTTTTTTTGTAAAATGACTTGCTGCCCAAAACTGCGACCTGTCTTTTCACAGCGCTGAAGGGGATCTTGGATAGGCCGCATCAACCATTTCGGATCATCTGTTGCCCTTAGGCGCAATATTATATCGGAGACGTTTTATTTCTAAGAGGTCTTAGAAAATCATATTTTTTGCTATTGAAAACTGGTACCCCATTTCTGATGGTGAATTCACGTTTCGCCATTAGAATGCTCATTTGTTAGCAATGTCACTGTTGCTATTTTTTTATAAAAAATATAAAAATTCACTCATTCACTCACCGCAAAGCGGATTCAGCTGTGAGCACTAGAGAGGAGAAGGCGAGTAGTGATAGAATCATTGAAGGCATCGTTGAATGTTTTCGATGTTGACTGGCTTATATAGCGGAAAACTGAAGTTGTTCTGCGAATAGCAGCAGCTCAATTAGACCGTTCAAAGCAGATGTCGATCGAAGTGTGTTCTTAGATGGCGAAGGTGATTCACTCAACTGGTATCACACAGTGCGAATTTGAGAGACACGTCTCACACCAACATATACCCATCGACGACACAGTTGAAACCATCGAAAACATAAAAACTCAACCTTGATGACATTCAACGATGAATTCGTCGAAGGAAACATAAGCTACAACGATTCCGCTAATAGAATCTGTTACTGATGTCAGTAGTGGACAAATGAGTCACTATTGTAACCCAGAATAGTCACTTTGCTTAGCTAAATAGAAAACACCTTCATTATTACGCAGATAGTTCCGTACACGAAAAATTACTCAAATAATGTCGTTAACAATTGAAATTTTGAATTGAATTTATTCATATCATCATTGTGAAATTAATAAACAATAACAGTGCTACCTTTTTATATAGAATTATCTTCTGAGAAGACAAGTGTGTTGTGGGAGATTTCTGACGAAAAATTGATCACTTTGAGGAACGAATTTTTGATTTAACTGAACACTTTTCCCGTATTTGCATCTTGCGTACATTTATGGATTTTCTTTGTAGAAACTTCTTTTATCAACTGGTGAAACGTGTGCTGTTCGAGAAGACAAAAGAAAGAGGAAGGAAAGCGATATTCTCGAAAAATCGAAGTCCAAAGTATCATGGCGGAGCATTCGGTAAGTGAAGGTATCCTATATATAATCTATCTATATTATCTCGCGAAGTAACATTTACAGTGCCGCCCAAAAAGGTATTCGTTTTCACCTTTTTGAATGTAACTCCTTAGGGACTTAAGCTTTTGAATTGTTTTTCTTCCAAAGTTAACGTAGAGTGGCAAGGGTGTCCATAAGCTAGTTTCGTTTCGATGAGGACTGAAATTTCATGAATTTTTCCATCAGTAAAGTAAAATGCGCACTTTTAGAAGGGCGGCCTCATTGGTTAGAAGGGCGACCTCATTGACAATAAATTTTTCCTACTCTAAAACAAGTGAAGTTTTTGCAATCGCTTATGTGCCGTTTGAAAGAGGAAGACTTTTTCCTACAGTACGATGTATTGACTTAATTTGTTGCTCTCAGCTTTTATTATTTTTTAGGTGGTCCAATAGGGGCATGTCCAATAGGTGTGAATTGCTTTGGATGCAACTCGTGCTTTGTATACAGGGGCTTCCACAGAGTCTTATACGGCGTTCGAAAGAGAATCGAAGGCGCTATCGGACTGCCTTCATTCTCTTATGATGCAGAGTTTCTAAAATTTTATTCAAGAAAAACTACAAATCAGAAAGGGTATTTTAGCCCCCCCCCTACAGTTTCGTCTGCTCAGAAGATTTTTCAAAACCCCAAAAACCGTTCGTAAGAAGAAACGTCGCTCTTTGCGGTGTTCTCGAAAATTTTCCACATATTGGTTTTTGTTCGTTTTTAAGCAATTAAAGTGAGCACGTACTTGGCCACCGATGCCGCACTCGATGACTGCGCGTCGCGTGCGGCGATGACTGCACGAGCCTCCGGCGTCATAGAACGGACGGTTCAGAATGGACCTAAAGTTATAACCAGATAGGAATCATTAAAATCAAATTGAAGAGTGACTTGTAATCGTTGATTTACTAGTTGTATTGAAATCGTGTAAAATTTCCTGTGTGCGAAAGAAGGGTATTTTAATCTTACGAACTCTGGTGTTCAGAAGATATAGAAAACTTTACATCCAACTCAAACAAATGAAGTTTTTGTTCCACTAGTTCAGTGAGCAGTTCGGTTCCTCCTTCTTTTTTATTGATTCCTTGGTCGGCGACAATCTTCCCTCTTTTTAACGTTGAGTAAGTCATTTTCTGTTCTATGTAGTGATCTTAACAGAACCTCTCAGCAGTGAAATCTTCACCGTTTGGCTCCTAGATAGCATCAAAAAAGGGCGGATGCGATTGTTCTTGAGTTATTCGTAGAATGAGTCTTTCTTCTTTGAACATTGATCCTTTTTCAGCCTTCAGTATCCCGCGCAAAAGTTATAGTTTAAATATAGATAGATGGTGACTGAAATAGGCGTATTGCTTGGTTCAGTTTACTGAAATTAATTTAAATAATACAAAGGATTTTGTTGGACCGACCCATAGCGGATCAACTCGTAGAGATAAGGGTTTCAGTTACTTTCGTATTATTCGACTTCTTTTGATCACTATGTCTTTGCTGTTGCCTTGATTATCCTGACGTTCTACCCCTTCTAAGCAGACTAAATACAAGTTTCAACCAAGCAAGAGAAATACAGTAGTGGCCAAAAATCTGTTAACACTCGGTCGCGCAGAAATTTCCACCCTTCTTTGACCGGCAGCCCACAATACAGTTCAGAACTTTCGAGGAAGTTGCGCATAGTTTCTGATAGAGCAAATCTTCCTCTTTTAAACAGTGTACAAGAAATTTCTGGATGTGCTGAATCTTTAGAAATACATATAATAGGTTTTTTGAGACGTACATTTTTTTCAGTCAAAAATTCACTTTGGTGACATGTACTTTTTTCCGCAAACAGCTATGCGAAAAAACTAAACAAAATTTTAGGCAGTGCAAACAATTTTCTTTCAAACGGTGCAAGATGTTTTCAACTTTTCCATACAAATCTAGAATTACAGACGTTTCAGTGAGCTATTCGGTATTTCACCAATTTCGCGTTGAGCGAGCTAGATAATATAACAAATGTGTTTCCCATGCCTTATTGCCTTTAAGCAATAACTTTCGGAAAAATACCTCGTGAACGCAAGATGACAGGAATTTTCGAACAAATTTCCAGCAAGCAGTGTGGTGTCAAATTATGGGTTCGCCCCAAATTTCCCTGATAGCTCACTAAGAGCGCGCTTTCGAAGACAGGAAATACAACCATCGTATTCCACATAATTTGCTACCATCATGAAAAAAAAAAATTGAACAAGATATCTCGTCTCGCCGCAAGCCATGAATTTTTCAAAAATTTCAACTAGTGGAGTATTGCAAGACTATGAGTCCGCTCAAAATCTAGTTGATAGTACACCAACAGCGCGATCTCGAATCTCGAGCAGGATACCTTGTTAGGGCAGAACGCCGTGAATTTTCAAA
Source organism: Nippostrongylus brasiliensis (assembly GCA_030553155.1). Classification (NCBI taxonomy): domain Eukaryota; kingdom Metazoa; phylum Nematoda; class Chromadorea; order Rhabditida; family Heligmosomidae; genus Nippostrongylus; species Nippostrongylus brasiliensis. The sequence goes on from CP130737.1 coordinate 6,725,610, forward strand.
AAAAAAAACAGCAAGTGGCGAGGATGATAGCTTATGATGGCTTCCGCGAATCGCGGTCTATTAAAGGAGAAACTCCTTGATCATTTTCTGTTTTGCACATCGCTTGTCTACAAACATCTTCTACAACTATTAAATACACTGCTGTTGAATTACCGATGATATCTTTCCTAAGCACTCTCAATCAGGTGTAAAAATTTGTATGTCGTAGAGGAGCATGGCGCAATCCACCCCAATAACATGGCATAAGATCTGCTTATCATGTGTTTTAGTATGGCTTATAACCTATCTTTGAATCTTCACTATCAGTAAGCTTATGGCTCCTCAAACAAAGAGTACATTTTTTGAGACACCCTGTAGTGTTGCATTACTTCGTGAGTTTTCACTTTGAAATTGTCTGTAATTCTAGATTTGTTTGGAAACGTTGAAAACGTAATACATCATTTGAAAGAGAATTGTTTGCATCGCCTAAAATTTTGTTTAGTTTTTTCGAATAGCTGTTTTCGGAAAAAGTACACGTCACCAAAGTGAATTTTTGAGTGAAGAAAAAAGTATGTCTCAAAAAACTCCTTGTGTTTCTTCAGATTCAGCACATCTAGAAATTTCTTGTACACATTTTGAAAGAGGAAGATCTGCTCTATCAGAAACTAGGCGCAGCTTCCTCGAAAGTTCCGAACTCTTTCGTTGGCTAGCGGTCAAAGAAGGGTGGAAATTTCTGCGCGACCAAGTGTTAACAGATTTTTGGCCACTACTGTAGATCTAAATCTCTCCCACGAATTAGCTGACATATTCAAGGTGGAAGTGGTCACAGATAACGTTCCATTTTTCTATTATCTCTTTCTATCTCGATGGTTTCAAATTTAGCATTCACTATATAATGCATATTAGCATATTATCGTTCACTTTACAATGCGATAATTGAATAGATTTCAGAGAAACCATGTAACAATCAACAAATATCTAATTAATGTTAGAACAACTTAAGCGCGACCGACACATTTGGTAGTATTATACTTGCAAACCCTGTTGAGTCTCATAGTCATTCCTCGATGATTTTCGATTTCATTGGCATTTTCTATACAATAAATGAGTAGTGTTGAGAGAAACTGTGAAACAATTAACAAGCAATAAATAATACCTATGTATGATTAGCGTACCTGATACGGCTGATAAAACGTCTGTTGTTGATGACGATTTTTTACACAACTTGCAGTTGTAGTAATTAGCACCGAACGAATAATGTACTGTAAAATCACAGCCAGAACAACAACCACTAGAAATATCACCAATACTAGCCTAGGTATAAACACATTATCATATACAACTGTTTCAGTGATGTTCTCCTTAACACTGCTGATTTGTTCCACCGGCCAAAAGCACAGCCCGATTGACACCAGCAATGAGAGAATACTAAGACCGATGATGACAAATCTGAAAAGGTGATTTTCTGTGAATTTTATATTCTGCAAGTTGCGACACTTAGTTGCAATATGGTTCTGGAAATTTCCAGCATTTAGAACGCATTTGTGGACCGTGAACCCGTTCAAGAACTCTTTTATTCGTCTCAATAACCACGGTGAGTTGTCGTCTAAATGCCTATTCAAAGTCGGCAGCACAGACGACCAGTTTTGCTCAAGTATATGACAAAGAAAGAGTTCTTTGAATGATTACACGACGATGGAGGAATACTCAGGTGTTTCAGGAAAGAAATGGTTCCCATTAAAATATCCTTAGATTATCGTGAAGCTCATGCCCCAGCAAATCCTTTATGTGGCTAGGATGCAGCGCTGGTCTCCCGCCGAGTATGAATGAGTGTCAAGTCATCCCAGAAATCGGCGTTTTAAGGAAAAGCTTGGTCCCAGGTGTATGCCTTCATCATTAAAATGTTTCTTCAAAGGAAGATGTTCAATAATAGGGCGAAAAATTTATGGAAAACGATGGTGGGAAGTGAATTTCTCGAAATCTCCTAATTGACATCTGAAGTACTACGTCTTGTCGGATCTCAACCTTTCGGTGAGTGGAGGAGTTTTAGTATTATTTTTTAGAAAATAAGCTAAATAGGTCCTCAAGGCAACATACAGTCCCTTGACGAAACTAATGGGGCTTGCTGGACTTTGAACGAAAAATATTCCCCGTCAAATTTTCAAAATTGGGCTCAGGTGAAGGTAGGGAATATGGGTTGGTTTCTATCGGCATATCGATTTGCTTCGGAGCAAACAAATTCGTACATATTTATCTACGGCTAATATTCAATATGCTTTCACGGCTTTGTATTCTTTCCTTTGTTTTCAGTGTATAATTTATCATTGTATAGAAACGATGTTACTAGGGCATATACATATGTTACTGCCTAGGAAACTTCAAGAAACAGGATTCTACGGTGGCGTGCCGCATCAAAGCGCGTCGGGAGCGTTCTACTCTTCGAAAGATGTGGTTTTTGAATTTTGCAGGCACGTTAAACCTATGTACTGTAGTAGCGCTAGAGCACAATTATACGAAAGTTCTGGTTAATGGCGTTATGCATGAGAAGCTTTGATTTGAAACAAACACATGAAAATGTTAAAACTCACATGCCACGTGTTTTCCCTACGGAAATAGAGAGCAGAAATGTGCACGCCCACAGAACTACCAAAATCAAAACGCCGGGTCCAACTCCGAATAGTCGGAAAGTCATATTTTGATCTGAAAATAAGAAAATTTTTATACATGTGTTATCATAAAGAACAGTTTTCCACCTATTTTTCATTTTGATCAGCTCTGTATCGCGAAGCGAGAAGACAAAACATGATATTTTTGCCTCTGGTAAACGCCACGAAAATCTGAAAATGTTTGCGAAATGAAATGCGCCCGAAAAATTACTCGTGAACAGTCATTTGGCATTTCTCTAACCGAAAATAATAAGAGAACATGTTAATAAAGCAGAGAAAAGGCAAAGTATGGCGTGTGTATGAAGGATTTGTGAAAATGTAGTTTTCCGTCCTTTCACTTTTCAAAAGGAAACTTCTTGTGGAGAAAAAACAATCGACAAAAAATAACAACAAAAACAAGCGGCAACGTTCCCAAACGGTGTATTCAGAGAATAATCAAGAAAAGCTTAGTAGTTTACGGAAAAACAAGCCCATTCAAAAAGAATAAGTGTGACGAAACGGGTTACAAAATATGGCTTTCACGCTCAGCCCTAGGTAGCGTTCGGCCACGCTGGTTTACCCGCCATAGCTTTTGGGTTACCATGACAACCCTGGGTGCACCACGCTCCAGAAATGTTAGTGTTCATCATTACCTATTATGCGATAAGGATGAAATGATCGCAGGAATGGCTCAATCACTGGTATTCATTTTATACCTCACAGTGATCTCGCCACGTTCGACTTCTTTTGACCCTTGGCACGATAGTGAACTCGATGTAGTTCTCCCTTTAGGCTCGGAACGAAGTTGCTGCTTTTCATTGTAGTTAAAATTTCGGTGAGATTGTTTTCTAATAGGGCTTGTAAGGGAATAATCTTAAATACAACCACTCAGCCAGAGGTCAGCTCAACGTTGCTGGAATTTTGAATTTGCTGACCCTGCAAGCAAGATACCATTACGGAAACGATGAGACTTTTTGTTTCATTGTTGCCCTTATGAGGCACCTAAAATATTCAGAGAACATTTCCAAAATATGTTCGATTGAAGCGGATAGGAAGTACAGGGTGTCCCAAAACGATGTATACACTGTTTGAAATGCCATAACTTTGACGAAAGTGAACCAATCGAAACGAGCCATAGCTCGGTTCAAGAACGAAGAAAAAAGAAAAATTTTCTGGTATGTGTTTGGTGAGGATTACGCCATGTACTCGACCGCGTCCTCGGATTTTGGACCTGATTGATAGTGCACGGATTATGTGCTTGCTCTACCTTGGTCGTAAACAGGTGATATCGCTGCTATGAGTTTCTTCTAGGGCAGTAAACATATGTATCTCTTGTAGCAGCGTTTGGTTGAGCACGGAACAACATCAATATCGGTTAATATTTGTGACCGTTGTTTGAGAAACTAAAACTCTTCCAACAGTGATGCAATCATCAGAAAAGATTTTAGTGGAATGTTAAATGTATGAATCATAAAGATTGCACCATGCAGATTTCCGAATCGTCGGATTTTGGACCTGATTGTAAGTGCATGGATTATATGCTTGCAGTGATTGAATGATTATGTTTAATTGTTCATACTGATCACTGTCACGTTATTTTCTCACTTCTCTTCTATAAACAACATGTCATAACAAGTTTAACTCATTTTAATCTGCTTTTAAAAACCCATTGTCGTAATGTGCAAGTGCATAGCAAAGTTCATGTTAAACTTGTTATGTTTTGATGTTTTTATCTTTACTGCATTAAGAGAAATACGTATCAGCGATATCACCTGTTGGCGACCAAAGTAGAACAAGCATCTTATCCGTGAACTTTCAATGAGGTCTAGAATTCGACGATTCGTACAGGTGCATGGTGCAATCTTCATGGCTCATACATTTTACATTCTTCTAAATTCTTTTTTTATGATTGCGTCTTTGTTGGAAGAGCTTTAGCTTCTCTAACAGTGGTTATATCTATTGATAGATATTGATATTGTTCCATGCTTAAACAAAAGCTGCGGCAAGTAAATATGTTCACTGCCTTAGGAGTAAGTCATAGCAGCGATATCACTTGTTCACGACCAAAGTAGAGCAAGCATATATCCCATGCACTATCAATCAGGTACAAAATCCAAGGCCACGGTCGAGTACATGGCGCAATCCATACCAAACACATACCAGAAAATCTTTTTTCCTTAGCTTTCATCCGAGCTATGACTCGTTTCGATTGGTTCACTTTCGCCAAAGTTATGACATTTCAAACAGTGTATACATCCTTTTGGGACACCCTGTATGTAGTGACAAATCGTTTTTGGCTTGGTTCTAAATGGAGCTTTTGTTTCTTTTCATTTTTAATTTGTAATCAAATGAGAAATTAGATAGTAACAGCGACTCAGCTGTAGCCAGAAGTACAGTAGTTCGCGAAGAGCTATGTCATCCTGCATTTTTGGGTGGAGATCGCTGAAACCGTGAGGAATTTGATTCCAGTTGACAATCATAGTAACTCTTATTGAAAATTCACTATTATGTGTCCTTGTTGGAAATTCTAGTTTTTTTTGGAAATTTTAAACTTATTTTCATATGCATTTTTAAACGACTGTATCTTAGGAACCTCTGGGCTCCTGCATGTCTAGTGGTGCTGTTCTGATAAAGCATGATTAGCTTATTCTTAAAAGCCATGATTTTAGTTCCACGTCATTAAAAAACCATAAATTTTTTTTGCGTGAATTTTTTATGGTCAAAAAATGATGAGATCTTGAGATAGTCTTTCATATAAAATTCTATATATCAGTAACTAGTTAATGAAATTGCCTCAAATTTAGATGTGTGGTAGCATAAGATTTTTTCTTTTTAATACATGTAGAAGTTTCAGAAACTGCCCTCCATTTACAGAGAAAATAGCTCTTTAAAATGGCATTTACATAAGCGGCCGTTTTGAGAATACCCGGAGGGCATTTGGCTCACGATTTCTCTAGTGCATAGTAGACTTGTTGCCTATCAGGTCCGTACCAAGCAGCAAGATAATTCCCACTTTCGTACAAAAAATCGTCTTCTAGTAAGACCGATTGAAACTACCGCGCTAATCCGCATAGTGTACGGTGACGGGAATAGTGGTGCATACAACATTTCTAACTACAAGACGATTTTCTGCAGAAGTGTGGGAATTATTTTGCTACCTGTTGAGGATCTAACAAGCAAAAAGTCTGCTATGCGCTAGAGAAACCTGGTGCCAAATGCCCTTTGGGTATTCTTAAAATGACCATTTATGTAAATGTACTTTTAAGAGCTATTTTCTCTGTAAATGGGAGTCAGTTTTTATAGGGTGGTAAGAAAGTCTTGAGCCACTTTGCTTGAAACATTCAGAACTTCCGACTTCTGAATTGAATCCATAACCTAACATGTTGCAGTTGTTAGTCATTCACGGAGCAGCGTTACGATGGGTATAAATAACCAAACCCTCTTCTTTAACTTCAGATACGATGTCATTTCCACAAGAGCATATTTTTGAGCCCTCATTTTTAACGGACGGTGGCACAGCACTGGAACGATGGATACCACTCGCAACATCAGCGCTGTATTCGAGGAAGACACCTCAACCTTCTGCATCGTGGAGCTCTCGTGATCTCGTTTTATAGCTTTAGACTCCTGCTTCGAAGGCAAGCCTTGGTTGGGACGGGCTCCTATGGCAGAAAATTCTGCCTTTCTCGAAGCTGTCGCAGCGAATCCAGAAAAAAAGTACTCGTGCGCTTGCAAGGAGACTATAGCACACTTGTGCCACAGTTACCAGTTGGCTCCATTCCCTCGTTACAGAGAAAGGCTGAGTGGACTGAGCTTGGACGTCCGTCCGGTAGCACGTGGTTCACACGGGCATTCACTGGTCAGTCTCCCCTTCTCCGCTTTCTTGAAAACAGCTTTGAAAAAGCATAAGCGGGTAATATGAGAGAAGGAAACTGGTCTCTTTAAATCACGCAGCGTTGTCCTGCTGCCCTCGCAGAAGTGCTTTTACGGAGGCAAAACCGGAAGTACAAGTTAAGAAGGTTCTCCAATACTGCTTCGGGCACAGGGCAGGAATAATGTGCAAGAAGATGATATCGAAAGAGGACATGGTCTTTGCTGTCGTTATAGCAATTCCCATCTGGAAACCTGCGGAAGCAGTTCGAGAAAAACGGTCAAGAGTACTTTCGGTGCACACTCGCAATGATGCAGCAGGAGTCGATAATAGTAAAAATTTAAAGGCGTCAAACGGTATTACTGTTGCTTTTTAAAAAAGTCGGTCAGAAGGGCAGTCTTTTGGCCATCCTATAAAGATGGTGACTTGCCTATCAATGGTTCTCACTGTTGATAAAATCGTGGAGTAAAATGCAGTGAAGAATAAGAAACCAAGAAATAGTAGGCGTCAAACGGCTCAAAACTTTCTTATGTGTTAGGAAGAGAATGCCTTATGCTATCACACACCTGAGTCTGATGCAAGTTGATTCACTACATAGTTACTAATGTAAGATATGAAATTCTATATAAAAGACTGTTTCGAGATTTCACCATTTTTTGACTATAAAAAATTCACGCAAAAGATCTCTTGTTTTTTTAATCATTTGAAACTAAAATTCATAGCCGATAAAAAGAAGCTAATCATGCTCTATCGGAATATCACCACTAGACATGCAGAAACTCAGTGGTTCCTAAGATACATTCGTTTAAAAATGCATATGAAAATAAATTTAAAAATTTAAAAAAAAATCTAGAATTCTCAACAAGGGCACATATTAGTGTATTTTCAATGAGAGTTACTAGAACAGTCAACTGGAATCAAATTTCTTTCGCTTTCAGCGATCTGCACCCCAAAAATGCAAGGTGACATATCTTTTCGCGAACGCGAACTACTGTACTTGCTCATTTACTGCTTGTTTGTTCTTTTAATGAGCCAAAGTGCGCACAACCCAGATAACAAGAGGAAAACAGTGATAAGAATAGTGACATTTGGTGTTGTGATTTATCCCCCTTTTAAAAGGGTTCCGAAAAAATCGGTCGCTTCTTTGGAGCGCAATTGGTTCGTCAGTACTTCGTCAATGGTTTTGTCTTTTAACCGGGAGCAAAGAACAGCTCACATATGTGCTTAGGATGTCCTCAACAAATGTGACAAACTCGTCATTCATCCCATTTTTTACTCTACGCTCTTGAAATTGAACAGCTGACTATTCCTCACTCTATATCTCTCATCCCCCGAGGCACCTCTTACCCATTCCACTCTTCATAACCCGCAAATTTATCAGTCAACATAGTTGAAGTCTATTATTCGAGTCGGGATCTTTCCGGTCACTACGTAGACGGAGCCTATAAATAGCCATTTTCTTTTTCTTTTGCCTGTGACGTTCTTCTTGGAGCCGAGACGATGATTCACACCAGTTAGTCATCTGTTCAGCCTAGTTTCGCTTCTGTATTGCACCTTCTTCTTCCTTCCTTCTAGGTTAACCTGGCCAATCTGGAACTTGAATTTTTGCTGGCAAATTTTTATATAGACTTTTTATGAATTGCTTCGATAGTGCTCAACGAGCAGCTCCTGGCGAGTCTTTTAGCAAACATGTTACGCGTGCACTGTTGAGAAGTGTAGGATTACGTAAGCTGTATTTACTAAGCCTTCTGAGAGTTCATTTTTTTCTAGTACTTGAGAATAGTCTGGTGGTAGCTCCCACTCAGTTATTTGCGCTAACATTCTTCAACGCACTTCTCGCCGATTTCTAGCTAATTTTGTGCTAATGATGTGCTTATTTTTTAATTTTTTTCCCTTGTATACCGCACTCAGTTTAGTTGTAATGCGATTTACTTCTTCAGAATAACCATCTCAATTTATATTTTACGTCTAACTTTAGGCTCTGAGAGAGTAGATTCAGCCGGAAAATTTTGTATCTTCTGAATTTACCAGTGTTGCAACTAGATTTAGCATACTCCATAATTAGTCAGTTTTCATTTTTATTCGACATTTTAGTCGAATTTTAATGGTTTCCATGATAAAATTTAGATTGTCAAGGATTGAGGGTCGGTTACTGCCTACTGCTTTCTATTTGCCGTTGAGCTCCTGATCTGTGTCATATTGCAAAAAAAAAAAATAGGAGAATAGATGACGAGAAATATACCTCAAAGGTTCACCACTGAATCACATGGGTTTCGGGCTACACACGATTGGATTTTTGAGAAATCTGAAAATGAAAATTGTCTCTATAAACAAAATAAAAACAAGCAAAGTAGGGGTGGCGAATAATTTTTTGAGCTGAAGATCATCTGAAGAAAGCTAAATATTTCAGAAAATTAGGTTGGAATTGGAATTTATTGTAGGGAAAACTCTTATGTGGCCACCGCACTTGAAATTCGTGTAAAGTTTAATAGAGGTTTTCCGTGGCGGTTTCTTATTAAAGCACGCGAAGAAGCCGAAAATTACCCAAAATCTGAATAGTCACTATTGCAGAATGTCGACTTATACGTTCTGTTAGTTTTCCATTTTAGTAGAACATTTTAGAATGTTCTGGAGCTCGGAAGAGGGAGATACATTCTACATCGCTGCAAATTCCAGTAAGAAATATATGCTTTGGACAGGAAAAATTCTTGATAAGACAAGTCGAGCTGAACCATAGGAAACATTAGGAATGAAATGCTTTTGAATTGTTCTTTTCTGCTTTGTGAATACTAAGAATGAAATACCTTTATTTGTTCTTTTTTGCCCTTACCTTTCTTCTTGACAACCAGAACTCCATTTTCGTTTTTTATCAGCTCAGCACTCGATTACCTTGGCGACAGTAATTTCGAACAAATCTTTACTCTATCAACCCAATTCTGGTACTCCGTTATGTCCAATTTATACTATAGACTTTGATGAGTTTTTTCCGAAAAGCCGATGTATCTTATTTATCCTCGAAATTTATTGTTTTGCAAACTAAAGGTTACACTCCGAAGTTTCTAGCAAAAACCTCCGTACTTCAATTGGAAGGCTGGTAAGGTAGGGGAATCTTGAGAGATATTTGGTACAGCTCTCCAGGACTAGATAGTTATTTAATTTACGCTTTTTCGCAGACGCGCTTAGTGATGGCTTCTAGGACAATCAAGAGGGAAACTTGGTCGAAGAAAAAAGAAAAAAATGAAATGAAACGAAACTCAACGGGTAGTATTACAAACGGTGAAAAAGAGCAATACTTATAATGCAAAACTCATCGGTTTTTTCTTTTTTCCTTTTTCTTTGGGAGTGAGTGGCAGCTAAGCACCTCTGATTTCTACAGAGGCCAGATAAAGTGAGTAAGATAAGTGGTTGCTATTTTCAATCTAATATTTGATCCAAGTGATCGGGGTTTTGGTGCTCAACTGCTCAACGCGATGTAAAAGTTGTCGTGCTGTGAACACGGCTACGCTATATTCTAGAGTTTCGAGAAGAAAACAGCAAATTCCGTCCACAAAAAAAATTCCCCGTTGTGCCACGTGACGGGCAAAACACTGAGCTTCTCGTCATCGGCCACTGCTCATCGGTCGCTGCCCTCATTCTCGTGTCATTCTTCACTCGTCTTCATAACAATGAGCGAAAATTGCAGGATTGAAAGCTCACGTAGGCCAGAGAGTGACGTCATCTCATGATATCACCATATCAGGGCAGGAAATTGTGAAAATCGGACACCTGTAATATGCCTACCTGGTGACATCAGCATCCTGCCCTCTTTACTCTGTCGGCTGGCGAATAACTGAAGGTTTTCGTCGCTTGAACCACGATTTTCCCGTCAAGATTACTTCTTACATGGTTTGCCCATTATCATCGAAGGACCCAGGTCGATTTACGTTGCCATTTGTTGCTTCTTTAATATGGACGAACATCACTAGCAGCTAACCTAACTCGGCCGCGCCCTCTGCGTCTCTGCCCGCAATTCTTTGCATCGCGCTGCTGTGGACGATTAATGGGATGTGTGTCGGCATAAAGGAAGCTCTTTTGCCCATCTGTTTTATTTGACTAACCCAGGCTTCAAACCGATGTGGCTCACTCTCAAATCGTTCGCTAAGAAGACGATGCCGGAATTTCAAAAAGAAAAGACTCTTTAAACCTAAAAAACCTCAAATGGAGTTCGATTTCTTCCTTTTACCTTTGCTGCGAGTCACCTCTCTGTGAAATGTTCGACAATAATACGATCCAAAATGCTCAGCATAGCCATAACCCCGTGAATAATGACCCAAAGATTTTGTTCAATCACCTGTAATTTGTCAAGGTGATCTGAAAGTGATTATTAGTATAACATTATATAGAAGCGGCGATATGCCACTATTTTTTTGAATTTAATCAGCACTTGGTGTGCTAAAATCATTCAAACTGATTAATTATTATAGCCAGCTGAACGCAATGAAATGACAGGAAACGAAAATGCCACATTTTTGCGTCGTAAAGTAGGCTGCTCAGGTGTATTTTTTGTTTTTCTTTGACGGTAGCGTTTCGAATATCTGGCTACGAAAAAACTGGCAAAAAACACCATAGCTGTTTTTCATTCATGGACAACGTAGTATGGATAAAATTTTTGATTGGATTTCTCTGCGGTGTTCTCTTTTGCGTATATGAAGAAGTTTTTCTCAGAGAATAGCTCGAAATCACATGCTCACAACAATCATAAGTTGTTTTCGAAATGGCGTCATATGACGTGCGCTCATCGGTTGTCGTTTTTTTTTTCGTGACACAAAAGCACTACCTTACGAACTTCATATTTGACCGTATTCCTTGGAAAAGGAAAGAATTCTAACTCCATTTTACATTAATATGGATAACGTTTGTGTTTGAGAAATCGTTGGTTCATGGCCGAGTAAATTCTTACTAGACCTGTCTGACGACTGGATGATTCGGCGTAAACATTGGCTGCTATAATTCATTCCAATGACCGAGCGCCAGCAATTTATGATGTCTCTACGATTCGTAGTGAATTCTTCGATCTTGAACTCATTCGCTTTTAGTGCGATAACATTCCGACGACATTCATTCATTCAAAGTACAGTTTTTAGTATTTGCTGTGGTCGAAACCTTTTGGTGCGACCGCCAGATATGGATATCTCTCATTCTCTCATACCGAACAAAACCTAGTGCTCCATGCGAAACGATAGAATTTTGTTTAATATTCTTTGCTCCGCCCATTCAACCTGTCCGAGGAACCATTTACACTAGACAGCAAAGCAGTGCGCTAGGTTGCTGTTGTACAAATATTTTCATTGGTAGCTGAACTCTCGGCGTCTTTCGAGTGATGAGGTGGATTATACCATTATTACTGTGTATTATAGAGAAAAAGAATCATTATCGGGCAAAGTGTGTTTTCAGTGGAAAATTCGTCCTTATGCAACACTTCTTCGCTGGTGAGTATAAATGAGTCTTTAAATGAATCTGCCCTGTTTGACCTTTTCATCTCCCGCACCTACCACTCGCTCGGACGAGGCTTCTATTAGGTCGTCGAAAAAGTTTCCCGCCACTTCTGCCATTCTCTTCAAATTTGTTTCTCTCCTTTATTCCACTCGACCTGCAAGATATTTATGCGTGATTTCCATCAACAACATGTTGTTATTTACTACATTAAATTTTGAACTCTCCTCGTACAGAATTCCTGGAGTTTTGATGAAAAGAATTCATCGAGCTACGTTTTGAGGTGGTCTCACTCATCAACTTGGTTCTCTAGTAACTGAATGGAGAAGGAATGGAGCAAATGTTATTTTGTTGGGGCAAGGTTCGACGAATGTCTTGGATAGGTCTTAGTAGACCATCGGAGATTTTGAAAATGTTTCCAAGTCTCCTTATCAGTAGGTGAATGCGCGTGATTGTGACTGAAGACGATTTTCCCATATGTTCCATGAACGGCTGCTCAGTCACCATCGAGGTGGCTACGTCAGACATCGTTGGTGGCAGTAGCATCTGTAGGTTCTACCAAATGCCTCATTTCAGTTCAATTGCACACCGCTCATGTCCCATTTCGGGTGGAGTTGCGCTGCAAGTAAGTAGCAGGAGATTTGGCAAGTGATTGGAGCACACTACCAACAACTCGGTGTCATTGACCGAATTGCCTGCTAACGAGAATTCCTTCGGAAAGTTGAGATGGTCATGCATGCACCCGTCTCCACCTGCAAGTGGTGGCCGCTAAATCTTACTGCATTCATGTGCCCTGTCTCCTTGCCTTTCTAGGGCCTCGGAGACGTGCAGCTTGTGAGGGTATATGGCTCTCGAATTGCTCTATCAACTTATGGGTACCACACCGGCCATCCTCTAAAGCCAACTCCAGAAGAGCCACGTAATCCACAGCAACTGCCCTCCTCGACTACTGTTTTTCTTCGAAGCCAAAATAGGCCTTTTTGAACATACGAAACCAAACTTATGCTGCACTAAGAAAGATGATTGAAGGACCTATCACAATGGATAAGCCATCACGTGAACTTCTTTCAATGCGTTGTTTTATGAGCTCGTAAAAAAAAGCAGTTCAAGGTACCTGAATCAATATCGATTTTCTCTGCAATACATCGATGTAGTGCTGAACCAGGACAACTGTGGTATATGTAGCTCATAAATCAACCTACATAAAGGTTATAAAGGTGCGATCCCGGAACCCGTTTTAAAATTTTGATGAGCGGCCAAACTGAGGGGCGGGAAACTTTCTCGACGACCTGATATTAAAAGTTGATTCTTCCTTTCCGATTACAGAAATAACGAGCCTTTCAGCAACCTATCTGCTCATGAATCATACAAGACCCGTCTATGTTGGACGAATAAAAACTGTGTTATTTGATTGGCTAACAGTTGCCACCAAACACTAAGTAATTGGTGGTGGGTAATGAATGAACGGCCGGAAGTGCGGATTTTCTGACAACCTACCGGTTTCTCGGGATATACTATGTACTAGGATATTATTAACTTGAGAGAAGTTTCGCTCATGGTCCAGTGGTAAGAGTAGTTAATTCCATCCGCACGGTCGAAAGATTTATCCGTGCCCAGGCTAATCAATCCTTTCATCAATCCGAGCTCCGGTAAAATTGTACTAGATTTGGCTGAGAACTAGAAGCCACTAACCTATATAGGTGTTGGCCTCGGTTTATATATAAAAATACGCATTCACCATGCTTCTATGATGCTGAATTTAAGCTGAGTGCATGGCGCGTTCTCAGATAACTCATCAGCGTCGTCATATTTACCATGTTTATTTATGTATTTGTTGTTTACTTTCACCTCGTATTATATACAAAAGAGAACCATTCGAATAGGTTACTAAAAAGGCCCATATGAGGGTATACGGTTGCAGCGAAAGAATAGAGAAGGGATGCACTCTGGTACAGTAAAGTTGATAGTAAAGCTATGATAAAATAGTTGCGGTTCAATTGCTCGGTGGTGAAGTCCTTCACATACATATGCAGCTGCTTGACTAGGTATTAGCCCTGAGCTCAAATTCATGAATGGCGCACTCGAAGCAAACCTGAAATATACCTGTAGTTGGACCCGAAATGTGATTTTTCAAAGCGCGACGGGTTTTTTCAACTGGTTTGCTTTAATTTCATACATACACTGTTAGTTTTCCATGTTTTCGAACCCTCGCTGCGCCGCTGTAGTGTGTCAGACCCGCATAAATCCCAGTAACATGTTGATGAATTAAGATATGCACGCCATTCAGGGTATCCGAATAGTACGTATTTGGGCTGTGCAATGACACACGGTGGTAAACTTCCGGGACAAGTTGGCATCGTTACCTTCCCAGACAAATCTGATACAAATTTACTCGACCCCTGGGGGATGGGAGGCTTGGCTGGTCTGGGCTAGGATCGATCGCTCGAGCGTGCAGGTAAAAGCACCTTCTCTGACAGCTGCATCAAACGCGCCCAACCCCGAATAAACCCTTAATGGGCGAGTTGATGAATCACGATTTGCCCACCGTTCGTGATATATTTCGGGATTTATTTTGGATATACCGTTCATGAATGTGGGCTCTGGAACGTGTACACTACGAGTGGGGACATTTCCAGTGATGAACAAAATCGTAGCCGTAATCAGATTCGGCGTAGTGTAGGATGACGACGTGACGACGTGCAATTCTTCGACTTGATGTGACGAGTACTCTCAGAAGAATCGACTAAGTGCCCCGCTCTTCTCGTGCTCTCACCTCATCTTCTCTCGCACCATCGCCATCCTTCTTATCTCCTCCTCTCCTCATCGTCGGAGCACTTTTTCATCGTCTGCAAAAGGCGCCCGTCCGTCCGTTGGCGGAGAGTGCTAGACAGGAAATCATCATCGCTCTCACGTCACGTTGACGACCGAGCACCGAGAGACATCGTCACGGCTATGGAATGTAAACATGCTTTTTACCATCTCCCCAATATCTTCTTATCACTCAGACTCATACCCTGCACCGACTTCCTGGTGACTTTCGATAATATGTTCAACGAACTCGTTTTTGGGCGTTTTCCAACTACTCTGTACACATAAACGCGTGCGCAGCACAAATGTACGCCATCAGTGTGATTGAAGTCTCTTCGCTTTCTTTGTCAAAAGAGCAATCACTTTATCACTGACACATCGTTGTTTTCCCGACACCAACCATATACCTGTATGTTTTCATGTTGTTGCCGTTCTCATATCTCTGCTCTCCGTTGTGTTCTTGTGGGTTAAAACGTGCATTCTGCAACAGCGGAACTAACGTATGGTAATTACGTGCACCGTGGTGTCCAGTAAAATTCATGGCAAAATTCTGAGAAGCCGTAATCCATCATCGGCTAGAGGGTATGGTGTTTCAAACGCTATGTTTTCGATCTATCGGCCTTCCCTGGCTCTCTCACATCAACACCAACTGTCCATTGGTTGTCACAGCACTGAAAACAAGTTCGTCGAGCTTTCAGTGCATACAGCGGCTGTTCCTTAACATACGGATAGAGGCGATCAAGAAAATCGAGAAATTTTTTGTTCCAAGTTGAAATGGGTTTGCCTGTAAGATTTGAGAGTATTAGCATTTGTTTTCTATGAGTTCGGACTTTGATCTAGCTTTTGCCAGAAAAGTGAGAAATTTCGATGACGAGCTATCAAGCCGCGGTCGTGGATTCCATTGAAAGCCGACTGAACTGTTTACCACATCTTTGATCCTCTCCACTTTTGAAATCTACAATGTACACACTGGTGCAGTTGTCAGAGAAGCTACTTTTACCCGTACGGTTGAGCCATCGACCCTCGTCCAGGCCTAACCAAGCTTCGAATGAAAGCCAAATGCGCGGAGCGTCATCACCGATTGATCGACAGCGACAACTCTACCCCTGCTTTTATATAATACTTTATTGTCACACTCGTGTTGATTTGAAACCGACAGCAATATGGGAAATAAACGTTATATGTAACCATTTTTTCAAAAAAGTAGGATACTTCTAGCCAGAATTATGCAGTTTTCGTGAATGTTCCTCCCGTTATGCGTGTCATGGAAATTCTTCGTTTTTCAGATATTTGAATACTTCTTTCCTTCTGTCGTTCTGTCTTCGCTTCTTGTCCTCGACGGTAAATGTCAGAATTGTGGTATACTGTGGAGAATTATTAATGTCAATGTTTATAACACAGGTGGTAATCCATCTATGTGAAATAAAAACCAACAAAAACAACAAATCGTGGTAAGCAGAAAATCAGACGACATAGGAGGCACCAAACATGAATAAAACTTTTAAAACTTTCATAGGAGGTAAAAAACATAATGGGAACATAGTGAGTGTTCCCATACATTGCCACAGACAGATAAAGATGTACTAGAATAAGTTGTTGAATAGTTCCAAACTAGAAAAAAGAGAAAAAAAAACGCATTTGGCTGTAGTGAGCGATTTGTGAAAGGATGCAGAGTTTTTGTGTCTTCAAATTTCAGTGCTCATTCAGCTTTCCAGTACCATGAAAATTGTGTGATTCACTCCTATCTGTCTTATTATAATTCCATCAAATTCTAATTGACGGCGATTTAACTGAGTTCTTTTCCACCTCTGTGTCGTTGAATCAGTACTAGGGAGTCAATAAGACCCCAGTTTGCTACCTTCTTTTATTTAATCTTCTTGATTTAATCCGTATTTGAGCACCTTATCTGTTGTCGCACTCGAGCCGATTAGTGATGAGGGTAAGCAAAAGAACTTTCTCGTTAGGCGGTGTTCACTGAGCTGCGTAGTTACCGCTGGCCACTTAAAGTCCTTCGTTTTAAAATTTGTTCAATTCGGTCCTCCTGACCACGAATTTCGTTACTCCTAAATCCAATAGATAAGTTCGCTGTGATTTTCAGAAAATGTCGTCGTATGACCTTGTCCATACACTAAACTTATAGTTAATGCAAAGTGCTAGTCCCGTATCTGAGGTTTGTTTTTGAAGTTGCCACCGCTTTCAACAGGTACAGGTAGATAAGGTCAGCTTAATTCACGAAATAGGTGGTCTTTCGCGGAATTGCTAGAAAACGTTTTCAGAATAGTGATCTAAACATCAGATGACATTCTCCAGACGAGGTTTGAACAAGTTCAACCCGAGAAATTGCCTGAGCACTGGAGTCAGCTTAACCCATTGACGACCGCGTGTCCCGCCGGCGGGACACACCTTTTGGGCTACGCTTCCTCCCTCTTGGGAGACACTGTGGATAGGAATGTCCATTTAGGCAAAGTTACTACCCATTCTATATTTTCCGATTTATCAATGCTTCAGGATATTCATCAAGAGAACGACCCTTCAACAAGCTCAAAAAGGGTCTGAAAATCGTCTACTTCTAATGATTACCTGAGGAAGCTTCAAAATCAACAATATACACAGAAAAATTATTCTTATGATCATTTTGAATACAATTAATGCCGCTGAGGCACTCTCATCACTGGACGTGCGCGGTCCCCCGCGCCAGACACGCAGAGAGCGCGCGGTCGTCAATGGGTTAATATTATCCGGCTTCTAAGTAGCTCTGCGTGACTTACTACCAAAGGTGTGCGGAAATTTCTTTCAAAAAAGCGGAAGGCGGAAGACGGAACAGAAATGGCGAAAAATGGTCGGAAACCGGAATACGGAACACGGAAACGGAAATAGGGCAAAAATCACTAAATTTCTGGAATTTAGCCAGAACTGGACCATAAAACGTTTTCGTTTCTGTTTCTAGAAGTACCCCTAGAATATGTGTTTTGCTTCCACTAGAATGTGTCTACTACATTGGTGAAAGCATCCAGCGTTTCGGGATAGCTTCAAAGTAAACGGTGGAAATTCATCACAAAAACTATATCAATTTTGTTCATCTTTATAAACATCATTACAATCCAAAGCCGGCACAAGTACATACATACAGAGAGACAATGACTTTTTGGCGTGATAGACAATAATACAGTACCGGACATAGCTTTTGATCACTTCGCGGAAAAGCCGCATATGAGCGTTCCAAAGCGGCTTTTTTAAATAACTTTGCTGAAACTCAATTATTTGTAAAAATATACATATATTTGAGCTTAGCAGCTCGATCTCTATCGATTGGTATTCAGAGATCGATACAAATGCAAAATATTGCTCCTTTTGCCGACCCCTCAAATCTCGCCTGATCGGTGCTGGTCGGTCCCTCAGGGGCCGACTAGGCGAGAGTTGAGGGGTCGGCAAAAGGGGCAATATTGCATTTGTATCGATCTTTGAATAATAATCGATAGAGATCGAGCTGCTAAGCTCATATATATGTATACTTTTACAAATAATTGAGTTTCAGCAAAGTAATTTAAAAAAGCCGCATTGGAACGCTCCTATGCGGCTTTTCCGCGGTGATCAAAAGCTATGTCCGGTACTGTACCTTCAAAATAGAACTAAAAGCATAAAACGATCATGTTATGGTGGAGAAACAGTGGTTCTTCAAGATTCTCGGGTGAAACCCTTGTTCTCAGGTCGTTTACAATGAAACCAGCAGTAGAAAACAATCTCTTGCACTGCAAGGATGTGGCAGGAGCCGACAAGTACTTCATTGCAAGTTTTCTTAGGAAGGTGTACTTCGCTGCATTGGTTTCATTCTTCCAGAATTTCAAGGACTTCAGCACAATAACTTCAGTCTCCCTTCTGTCATTCTTCACGGTGAGCTCTTCGCTTTCTATTTCCGCTTCCGTGTTCCGCCCAAAAAAAAAGAGCTGAACACGGAAACGGAACGGAAGGGCTAAACGGCCGGAAACCGAAATTCGGAACACGGAAACGGATATTCCGCACACCCTGCTTACTACTAGCTATCAAATTCTTCAGAGTCCCTGAACAGCTCTCCAGTAACAAAATAGGAAAGTAAAACAAGTTCGTGAACTGCGACCGCTTGTTTTGAAAAGGGATTGCGATGCAACCGTGCCTACTGATCAGGAAATCGGAAATTCTCAATCATATTCTGAACTCTCAACCATATTTTTGAAGGAGCAGAGGTAAAGCTCCATTTTCTTTGCTATTCTGTTATACCTTTCGTTCGGTTCTTTTTTCTCGTTCATTCTCAGTAGCAGAGCAGAGTTGGAGCTGTTTTAATTTCCCGCTTTTCGGGTGGAAAATCCAAGTTTTTAAATGGTGTATTTCATGACCCCGATGGGATAGAGTTGCTTGGAAAGCATTGCAGAAAATCTGCTTCTACAAGGCTCTTCAAGGATTCACTACCGATTTTCATAAAATTCTTGATTTTTTTGATCTGCGGCAGATATAACATTTCCGGAAATAAAGGTATGGACCACCTAAACTAGCGGAACGTCGTATATACGGTCTCTTTTTCATATTTAGTACCCTCCAGTGTTTAGCTTAGGTATTCTTAAGAGCACAACACAGTTTCTGCACACCTTCCGAAATTGGGATCTGCCCACTTGTCTGAGAACCTGATCAACTCGATTGATCATCAATAAAATCGACCGCCCAGGCCGCTTAGCCCCACACTGTACCCTGTGCTTGGTCGATATTTCGTCGTGTGCCGTTCGATAAATGTCCCCACCATTTCTATTGTTCTGTTCAGTGTTTTTTGCACATTTTCGAACCAGAATTGCTAGAACATGTCCTGTATCGATAATGTTTGGTGAGCTACATTCAAAACCATTGGCACGATTGTTTTGCTTCTGAAATTTCAAGCTAAGTGCACCGTTTTCGCGGCTCTAAATTTCTTTCTCTGACGCGTTTTTGAGAAATTTTGTGAAATATTCGTCATCCGTAGCATCATATTCATCACTGTTGCATCATTATCACCTCTTACTTCATCATCTCATCAGAAAGTCTTCTTCATTCGTTCTGTTCAGCACGCCGTGTAGGTGGTGGCTACAATCTCGGCGTATGGGTGATTGATACGGCGGAGATGGCCCGCTCGTTCTGTCACCAGTTTGATCGACGACGGAATAGTTAACCACGAGTGTGTTTACTATTTGTTCATCAGTAAGTAGCATCCCCTGTTTGCTCCTGGTGGTTTCTGTTTGATTTACTCGTTATCTGAGGCTGCTGCTATTGCTGCACCTGCAGCTGCAAATCTTTGTACATTCCATGGTTACAGAGGTGTTTTTGACTGTTTAGGTTAAGCTAGATGCCACCATTGGAACTATTTATCTTACTAGTACTCCCATATATTGATCTATTTGTATTTATATTTACATACGTTGCATTGCGAGCCCGCGTGGTGCAGTGCTAGGAGGCGCCACTGACACCAGTGCAATCGAGCGATTGATCCTGGCCGGGGCTAACCAAGCCTTCCATCCCTCCGGGGTCGGGTGAATTGGAGCCAGATCAGCTTGGGAAGGCCCTCGCAGGTCATTGTGTAGGCCAAATACAGAACCGGACATGGAATTTGATCACTTCCCGGAAAGGCCGCTTAGGAGCGTTCCAAAGCGGCTTCTTTTAATAACTTTGTTGAAACGCAATTATTTGTAAAAATATACATATATTTGAGCTCAGCAGCTCGATCTCTATCGATTGTTATTCAAATATCGATACAAATGCAAAATATTGCCCCTTTTGCCGACTCCTCAAATCTCGCCTAGTCGGACCCTGAAGGACCGACCAGCCCCAGAGCGACCGACCAGGCGAGATTTGAGGGGTCTGCAAAAGGGACATATTTTGCATTTGTACCGATCTTCGAATACCAGTCGATAGAGCTCGAGCTGCTGAGCTCAAATATATGTATGTTTTTACAAATAATTGAGTTTCAACAAAGTTATTGGAAAAAGCCGCTTTGGAACGCTCCTAAGCGGCTTTTCCGGGAAGTGGTCAAAAGCTATGTCCGGTACTGTATGCATTCACCATGCATCTACGATTCTGTATTAAATACGAATGCGACAGAGCGTCTCTCGGGGACTGATAATCGACGATACCATTTTCTTTACCTTTTTACCTTTATTACATACGTATACATTGTATATGGACGAAATAAGCAACGCAGCGACATAGTTCTCCAGAACCAAGAAAGAAAAAACTGCTGGTAACCTCTCTAGTGACGTAAAAGAAAAAATGAAAGAAATCTTTGCCATGGGTCATGAGCGACATAATGTGGGCAAATAATTTTCAGATAATGGCGGCGTCATGGAGCGAAACACATAGCAAGTCTAGATATAACGATGTCTATCTATGTAGATGATATATGTGACTTTTGGTGTCGAATTTGTTCCATCGGATATCAACGTTTTAGAAGAACAGTTTACAAGTGCTGACGATTTTGTGTATCCCATGGTAACTGATGCGTTTTTTGACTGATTAGGTTAGCTTATCTGACGCAGGTGGATCTGATATTCCTGTATACCCGCATTATTGACAAAATGCAGCATCATAGAGCAAAATAGTCAGCAAGTCTTAGTGATCTGTATTCCTGTTGGTATTTAATTTGCGCCATCGAACATTTACAATAAAAAAAACGGTGGGTTCGGGCGCGCAGCTAGTAGAAATGATGCATTTTTCGTGGTGACAGGAAATTAAAAAAAAGCATAATGTTTTAAATGCTTATATTCGAACTGCCGCACTCCAACATCAATTTGAACAATTTTCAGTGAAAAAAAAGCGACTTGGCTTATCATTCCTTTGGTGGTAGTACAGAGGCTGAGGATTTTGCATATTCCATGGTTACTGATTTGCTTTACTGATTAGCGTGACTTATGTGCCCTGAGTTGTCCTGCGGAGCTCTCCTATTTTTCAGTTAAGGTGGCATTTTAGAGCGAGATAATAACGTAGCAAATGCTAAGCTATACGTCGAAGGATTAAATACGACGGCTAGTGCTTATTTTGTGCAATTAAAACATCGATGAATTGAATTCTTTTAGAGGATGTTTTGGGATGTTCCATCTTTATCACAGCAAGAGTTGAACATAGAATATATTTCTGCCGGTATTGATCAGATTCTGCGCTTACTGACGTAATCAGTGATTTCTCCAATTGCTACCGTACCTAGTTGGGGTTGGTTGCGACATATGCTGTTTAACTTACGTCACATAGACCTTTTAATATAAAAAACCATCAAACCCAGTATCCCTGTGGTTTAAATTAGAGGTAATAGGGTAGCATATGCTAAGCTGTATGTCGAAGGAATAAATACGACAGCTAGTGCTTAT
This sequence comes from Nippostrongylus brasiliensis, assembly GCA_030553155.1. NCBI lineage: Eukaryota > Metazoa > Nematoda > Chromadorea > Rhabditida > Heligmosomidae > Nippostrongylus > Nippostrongylus brasiliensis. The sequence continues at coordinate 6,747,740 of CP130737.1, forward strand.
TTTGTGCTAATCTTCACAATGTGCAACGCGTGCTTACCTTAGAGTAAGTCGAGAAAATCTAGGTGACTGTTAGTGCTTTTTGTTTGTACCGACGAACGTCTTCAATTGAAAAAGTCCCCTTTCCAAATTTTATAATATTTTCCAGCGAACATTTCTGTCGTTTTGAACATTTTCTACCATTTTTGGACCAGACTCGATACATACACTGTGTGTATGAAAACAGTAATTTCTCCAATCATAATTCCGTATTTTCTCGAATAGTAGTGGCATCATATGGTAGAACGTGATGTTACTGATGTTAACAACTTACCTAGCTTCGCTCTTTGTTCCTTTATTCATATATTTATTTAAGTGCATTGAAGCCCAATATTACATTGGTAAACAACAGAAACTTCACAATAAGTAGGACTTCTCGTTAGTCAATCTAGAGCATCAATACGGCTGTTCATGTTGAATTTATGCCATCGAATATCTGCAATTCAAAAATCCCTTTACTAGCTTTCGATTGTATTCGAATGAGCGTCTTCATCGTCGTCACAGAATCAGAACTATTTAACCGGTTTTTGATGGAACTCTTTGCATCGTACTGATGAAATCAACGATTTCTCCAATTCCAAACCATCCATAAATGAGCCGCACGGTGTTTCTGTAATTTACAAGTGCAATTCGCATGTATCGTTCCGTGTTTTTTACACAGAAAAAAGAAAACTTTCGCTGTGCACGAATTTAGCGCTGAAAGTGTCTCCTCAAGTAGGTCGATTCTGCAGAGGTGTAAAAAAGTGAAATCAATCGCGATGGCTACGTGGCTTTGTCGATTAGAATTGGGCGATCGCCATCTATCGGAAGAGTTCTTCTCTAGCCGTTCTCTTATGTACTGCAAAGTAGAGTAGGATAGAGAAAGATAGAGAGATGTGGTGATGAGAACCGGGTGAAAGAGCAGCGAATGTTTACATTCGGAGCTTTTTTTGTCATTGTGAACACTGTTCGACCAGCTACAAGAGCTGTCTATCTGGTTAGTGTGTATCAGTTCTGTGTATATGTGATATCAGTTGTGTGTATTCGTGTGTCTATCATGTGTGTGTGTGTTTGTAAAGTGCTTAAGGTCAATCGCATATGAAAAGCACGTGTTAAGACACCGACAGACACCTGCTATCAAGAATTCTGTGCCCCGAGGTTTTTTTGGTCGTTTGCTGGCTGCTGTTTCTCACCACCACACCGCCACCTACTAGCGACCTGTTCCGCTGCCATTTCTACTCGTTCTCGTCTCTGCTTTTCATTCTAGAATTATATATTATGTATTATAGTATCTATTATTTTATTATTATCATCATATATATCAGTACAGTTTCGAATATTACCAATACATGTTGCTGTCAGGTTGTAAATATGCTCTACCCGTTTCCGCATTAATTGAACACCAAATTTGAATGTCACGGCAACTAATCGACCAGATTTGCTTTTTAGGCTATTAATTAGTTTTTCTCTTTTTTCATGGTATTTTTTGATAAAACTTCAATGCTGCAACACAGCTAACATGGCTTTTTGAACCATTCAACTTATAGAACTGGAGCTCAAGGAGAAGATGGTTCTAAAACTGAAAATGACGTCGAAACCGCCTTGAAAAATTTTGCTCAAACCAAATCTTCATATTTTAACGATAGTAGCTTATTAACCTTCGCTTCCGTTATAGAAGGACATGCTTTTCCGAAGAGTGCTTGAGTTGGGAAAAACGGTCGACCGAAAATGAAAAAGGAAGGGGAAAAGAAAAAACGGTTGCTGGACTATAAGGAGCTGAGGGGAGCTTTATTCAAAACCTGATAGCTTAGAGCAGCTACCGGCTACTGTGTCTGAAACGGTTTTCCTTTCATTCGCAATTCCTTTTCCAGCTCCTTCAGTCCTCTTCCATGAGCTTCTTTCTAACCCTATTTCGAAAATTTGTAATCTTCTGAAATACAGCAATTCTAGCTGACTGCTTGGGTTCGTAGCGGACTGTGGTTTCATTTACTATTCGAGCTGTGTCAGCTTCCAAAATTTGTCACGAGTAGCCGATGGCGTCGTGAGTTTCGCTGATCATACTGATTGATCGTTCTATTGAGATATCAAATCAAATCGTTGGATTCGTGCTTTTTCGAAAACTATCGTGTCCAAAAAGCTGGAAAGCTTTACGGGGAACGAAGGTGTAGCCCAGGGCATGTGCTCACGCTAATATCCCACCATACCTCCCCTATGGCTTGGCTACACTTGACAAAAACCTTGGCAAAAAGTCGAATTTTTTCAGCCTAACGTCACCTGTCCTTTTCACCGCTGTCAAGATCATTCCTCTTTTTATTCTTCTGTTTACTGTTGGCGATGGCGCGTCGAAGATTTACAGAGCAATGAAAAGCGATTACTTTTTGAAAACAATTGAACTCCTTAATTGCATGGCGCAGGCTCTGCAAAGGTAACATGTCGTGCAGTTCGGCAATGAATAACTAAGAAGAACAAACAAGAATATATCGAACGCAGTAATAACTGAGTGCGGGGCAGAGACGTAGAGGACGCAGCGTTATAACAGGCGGCAGGAGTCCGACTTTTTCCCACTTCCTGCAATGTAGCACTGCGTTAGGGTTAAAGATAGATTAGAGATAAATGGATGTGGTCGTGGTTTTGGGCTCTATTGACATATCTACTATTAACTCTTAAACATATTCTGGTCGGCTGGCTGACCGCAATCCATCAACGCGCGTCCACGGTTATTTTGAGTTTGTTCTATGATAAAATATACTACAGTGGCCTGACGGTGTCTCGTACTTCAGTGCAGATGTCCGATAGCGCCCTGATTCGTATAAAATACAGAAGGTTTTGAATACCCCGAGTCTAAAAAACTCGTTTCTTAGTGTGAACCAGGGTCAAGCTTGAGGTTCGAGAATCTGCATGGGTCGTTTTTCATGTAGTTTGTTTTCTGACTGCGTTAAGGTTAAAGACAATTAATATTAACATATTTATGATTAGAGATAAATGGATGTGGTCGTGATTTTGGGTTTTTAAATAATTTAAATACTCTTGTCCAGACTTTTTAGCGGATCACACGTGATGTTGAATTGGCAGCGACCGATTTCGCCGCGTTGCTCTTCGGTAGCGCTGGAGGACCACACCGGCAAAAATTCATGATTGACATATTCTGAACAAAGTATATTTATTCCACGACTGTCGTTAAACATATTCTGGTCGGCTGGCTGACCTGGAAGAGACAAAAGCAATCCATCAACGCGCGTCCACGGCTATTTTGAGTTTGTTCTATGATAAAATATACTACAGGCAATCCACAGCGCTTCGAGGGTCTTCCGCGCCGAGATTTCGGATATCGGATAGGATATGTTCGATTTAGCTTCGGCCTGACGGTGTCGTGTACTTCGATGCAGTTGTCCGATGGCGCCCTGATTCGTATAAAATACAGAAGGTTTTGAATACGATTTAGCCTGTAAACGGTGTTTGAAACTAGAGGATTTGAGCTACCTTTCATCAGAAAACTGTTCCTGAAAATCACGTTCTTCTTGGTGAACAGGGTAGGTTCGATTTTGCTTCGATTTCAGGCGAAAATCGAAGCTAAATCGAACCCAACCTGTTCGCCAAGAAGAACGTGATTTCCGAGTCTGATTTTTTCACCAATGTTGAGGGAAAACTTGAGTTTTTATTGTGTAGAGTTTCACTGCGACAGGTCCAGTCGTTCCTGAAAAATAACCAATTTTTCCACTGCCACTGCTATCGAAGAACAACGCGGCGAAATCGGTCGCGTTTTAATTGTAAAATATGCTGATATTTTGTTATGATATATGCCAGACAAATTTTTAAAAATTTTTGTTTGCTTCTTTCAGAGTTCGGAGAAGTGAACGCTCATTACAAAATATTTGCTCTCAGATCAAGCCTATGTAACAAGGGAGGTCTCGGGACCGCCACTTTCTTAAATCGAACCTCACGCTTGAGCCTGGTGTGAACGTACCGTGATTTCTCATTGAAGCGTGTGGAATTACTCGGAATGAACTTCGAATATACCCTGCCGGCTGTTAATGATACGGACGAGTCGCGGTATATTTGATGGTTAACAGCGTATTTGTCAGTCATGAACGTAGACAATGGGCGAGTCCACGACTTAGCTGTTACAGCACGAGCCGTCGCTCTACCTTTCAGGTATCGGATATCTCGTTCAAAAATGTGGGCCTAATGTAACATTGTCAGAACATGGAAGATCCATGTCCTTATCGCTCCGCGCTTTTGGCAAGATGTGGTGGATTTTAAGGTTGTTTCTTCATCGAATTATCGTAGCGTACTAGGTGTAGTGGTAAGAGGAGCTACTTTCAACAGCTCTGTCGAGCGATTGATCCTCGCCCATGGATGACGTGCCCTCAGTCCTTTGAGAGTAGGCTAAATTAATACCAGACTTGTTTGGGGAAAGTGGAAACGTGGGCTTGTACTGGGACTGGACCCCGTAAGTAAATTTTATGCCAAATGTGCGCTTACCGTGCCTCTACGGATCCGAATGAAAGAAGGAAGCATGGCGCGTCCTTGGGGAACTGATCAATGCCGGCCACTTTACTTTGCTTTACTGACCTTTTGCAAAGATGCGTTTGAAGTCGCTTCTGAGTTCAAGCACTACTCTTTGACCAATCCAAATAAACTATTTCCCAACTCTCCAAATCCTAGAAAAAATCACGAAAACTCGGTATCTCTTGGACTTTTTCAAGTTTACCGAAAAAAGAGGTTCGATACGACTACAGCAAGAAGGAGAATTTTATAAAAATGAAAGCGTGACCACTTTAGCTTCACATTAATTGAAGTGTGCAGGAAAGTTGCCAAAAATGTCATCGTCCTTGCTGTCCTGTCATGGTCGTGGTTTTGGTCGTTTCTCTGCCATCCATTTCTCATCTCTTTGTCGTGTCGCGGTTGATGTTTTCCTCCGATCGTGTGCAACATCAGGTTCTGAGTGATGTAGGTGAATTAAACGATGTTTAATATGGTTTCAACGGACGGCGTTGGCACGCACAGTTCACGTGTGGTGTGTGAGACGTTTTGCTAAGAAAGCGTCGTGAGAATCGGTGTATTTTCTCAGCAGCCACCAGCAGCAGAGCAATCGCCACCAAACGGGCGAAGGTTGGAGAGAGACGGGGGACGGGGGGAGACGGGGGAGATGGGGGAAGTACGGGGGGGGGGGTGCCCGGTGATCGTGGTCTTTCGTCTGCCGCTCTCTCTCTTGACGCTTTGAACTCCATCAGTTGCTGGCTGCAACGACCATTGCTCCCATATCACATCTCATCGTCGTCGCTGCCTCCCTCTCCCTTCCGTCTATTCTTTCTTTTTTTCTTCCTTCCTACCTTGTTCAAACAGTGAAATATATTTATCTAAATATGCACTATACATACAGTAACCAGGCAAATATCTGGTAAAATTCCCTCAGACACAGTTTCCAGCAGTGCCTTTTGCAAGCTACAAAATCTCACACGCCAAATGTTTGTCTTTGTCGGCGACAACGAGGCGCGCGCGCCGTGCTCTCGATCGCACCCGTTGCATCTATTTTCTATAATGGATTGTTGGCGAATTCTCTTATCGTAATCGTCTTCTAATCGTTTTATCGCCACACATACGCTCTGTGTGTGTATTGGATCTGATTGACGGAAGGACATTGATTGCGTAGTAGCATCAATATTATGATTTTCACGCTACTACCAAACAAAGAACGATGCCGACTACGACCACTGTACAATCGGGCTTGCAGCTAATTGTTATCTATCTCAGATGATTGAGATTAAGAGATAAGATAAAAAATGGTGTAATTGCGCCTACACTCTAGAAATACTAATGATTATGTAGTATTGGAAACCCTTTATTTCATTAATTCTTCCCATTTCTCTTGAACTATCACATAATTTTTCCTAATCGCTGTAATGCGCAACGCATTAAAGGAATGGATTTTTTGATTTCTGAACAAACATTGGAGGTGTTATTGGAAGGTTTTAGGTTTTGCTATCAAATTGTAGTGCCAAACCCATGATTCTGTCATTGCCCCTTGAATTGTTGCTAATTGAAGTGTTTCCTATAATGGATTGTTATGATGTAGATAAGATAGGTAAAAAGAATGGAATAAGTGCATCTAGTCTGTACAATCTCTAAGGGTGGTGCTGAACCGTTACATATTTTTCTGCTAAATTTGAGTAACGAACTCACCGCTACATCAAATTTCGTCCCTAGTTCTCTTGAATAGTCGCAAGCTTTTATAATAATAATACATCGGATTATAAAAATATTGCCTAGCTACAAATGAAAAGAGGGGTCTTTTGTCATCATGATCCGTTAGGGGAGCAACTAAATTGCCAGAAAGGCAAATTATGTGAATTATTTATTCCGATTCTTACCGTGACTTTTGTTTTGTTCGGAATTTGGGAGAGTTTTTATTACAATTTACCTAGTGCAGGAATCACTTGTTTTTCAAGGTTTTGTGGTTGGTTGTGCCATCGTTCTGCGCTCGTTGTACGAGAGTTAACGGATTAGCGGGCGAATTTTGCGAGTCGTTTTTTGTGGATGAAAATAACTGATATGTTCATCAACAAATCAATCAATCTAACACATCACCTCTTAGATTTTCACTTCAAAAAAGAGAGCTTTTGTAAACCCGTTCTTCACGGAACGATTCAGAACCTTCTATCTTCACATGTGCTCGATTCCTCGTAAAGAACATTTCCAAAGTTTCTATTTTGGAACGATTTCCAAGCGTAGTCGTTTCATTTCCGGAATTTGCAATGGGCTGCAGTTGCAACTAACCGTAGTTTCCGTTTTTCGTTGGGATTTGTGACGTTTGAAGTAGAATCGCACTGTATGTAATTGAGATTTTTTGAGGATTATTTGTGACAAGATTTCACCCTAAAGAGTTTACTTTTTTGTAGGTAGAGCTGAGTAAATATACGGTGACATCATTTGTTATGAGCAGTTCATTCCATTGAACAATTTCCGGTAGTTTTTTCAATTTTCCCCTCCCCAATTTTTCATTTTCCCTTCCTTCCACTTTCGTTGAATCTCGGCATTGTTGTAAATTGTTGGATACTTCCAATTATTCCGCCTTTTGAGGGTAAATATTCCACAAAACAACGTGGAAAGGCAAAATGGGGGGCAAATAGTAGGAAAATTTCTGAAATGGTTCACGAAATATTTGTGCTTAAAGCGCATAAGTCTTTTTCCATCCGCACCCTAATAGAATCATGCTCTTGGTGTCTCCTTTAATATGAATATGTCACGAATTTCTCTTTTTTTCCTAGGAATTTTCTTTTAAATCATTTCATCCTTCGTTCCGATTCCGTTGTTTTCCTCTTGTAGCCGACAATTCGTGACCTGACTAGTGAAACTTTTCAAGCTCGAATTTTCATATTTCTTTCTTCGCGTTCATGAAGCAATTGTAGTTGTCTACTGGATCCTTTCGATTGATTCAGATGTTTTCTTTTCTTTTTCTTTTTGAACCTATCTGAGTTTCTCAGAATACAAATCACGGTAAACGGCCACATAGAACTATCACGGCTTCCTTCTCGCGTTAATCTGGGAACGTCCGTTATCAGAAGTTGCATATTTTGCTACGTCGGCTACCAGGTCTGCTTTTCCACGAAATTCTCTTTTATTACATTCTATCTTTTCCTAAGACTGCTCTTATTTATTTTGTATAGTGTTCATTCAACTCGAACATCTCTGCCGACTAATTCCCAGTGGAAAACTCCTTGTTTGTCTTGCTTCATGTGAAGTTCTGATGCTGCGGGCATTTACTGTCAATTTCGCGGCTCATTGATAAGGTGACCGAAGATTGTCCGTGGTTGAATGTCTCCTGATGTCTCCTGATTTTCATCCACAAAATAAGGAGACATTTAAAACGCACGTTTCTACAAGTTTATCTTGGTGCAATATTCAACGGAATGTGGCAAATTGAAATGCCTAATTGAAATGAGCCGGACTAGTTCATTTAGCTCGAGTTGTTCAGACTGATCATAAGTATGATGGACAAACTGCGTGACAATCAGTTACATCGTACCTCTAATGAAGAAGTCTAGGAACAGCTGCGTTGGGCAAAAACCGTTCGAATGTAACAAGGAGGCGAAGTTAGCTGATTTCCGTCGACCAAATGTTGCAGAATGCTAGAGCTGTTAGGTCGGAGAGCTGTGTGGGTATCACTTCAATTGAGAGTAGTAACTTCGGATAATTCTTTCGGGTAAAGGTATTTGAGAATGGGTTGAGCAGTACCGTTTTTGTTTAGGTAGGCCTTTGTTATACCGACGCTCACCCCCCAGCGTCTGCCAGCGCAACTCGTCCCATTCAGTATCAGATACCGTGGGGCCAGACACGTTTGTACGAGTTATCACGTAGACGCTGGCGTGGTGACGCTCACGGGCTGTTATGCAGACGCTCGCGTACCTTCCACGCTCTAGTCGCTGTGCATTGCACTGCGCATTGCACTTTCGCTGGGGGTCGGTCGATCACCTCGCGCATTGCTCTGTATGCTTCGGGCGCGTGCGTGCGTGCGTCGCATGCTCAGCGTCTGAGGTTAGCGGCTGGGCGCTCACCGCTCGCAAGCAGCTGACGCTCACCACGAGCGTTGGTATAACAAAAGCCTTAGGGTACACCATGAGCGTAGGAAAGTGGAGGATGAAGAAGTGCTAGAGTGGGCAAGTTTATTTCCTTAAATAAGCTAGTAGGGTTTGGGTGCTTGTCTCTGGTCACGTTCCTGACTAAATAGAAAGATAAAAATGAAAATAAGACACTAGTTGAAAGTTGCGACTTCGCGGACCGGGTCTTGGTCAAAAAATTTCACTGGCACCTACCTATGGAGGTCATTTGAGGTGCTGATTTTAATCTGATGTACACTTTATAATCTCCGCCGAGAACCACACGAGTCGTTGATGTTGGCAACTTGGATGAACTTTTCAGAATCACAGATTTTGCTGGTGGTTCTCCTACAAGGGGTTGTTTCGCACCTTGATCTCGAATCTGATGTCATTTTACCGATTTCGATTAATTTCAACCTCTTTTCCCCGAACGCCATTATTATTCACTTAAGTCAATTGATAACAGCTGAAATCAGGAGGAGAATCAAACACAATCGTAATTAGCACGTAAAATAACCTACCTGGACAAAGTTTGAGCGAAATGTGAACTTTTGATGTGACCGCGATAGTCAACAGCATGGGTGGTCATTTGCCGAAATTTGGGAAACGTACATCAAATTCGCGATCAACGCCCCAAACTAACGCTATCGACAAAGTTTCGTAGAAAAATTCTTTGGTCAAAACCCGCTCCGTGGAGTCGGAACTTTTGTGCCTTATCTCCTCATACTAAACTAGAGCAAATTAAAAACAAACCTGTGCTCATAAATGAACAATTTACTCAAGATGAAGACCTGTAGATTGAAGGTACAATACCGCTCCTTACTTCTGTCTCAAAAAAGCGTTCACAGCGTTCCAGAAGGTTTTTTGTGTTTGTTGAGTTTCTCTTTAACAGTGGCAGTGCCAAAATTTTCCACGTTCTCTATTTTTCAAAACTCGGCATTAACGGTTACATATTCTATGTCAATATTAATTCTGGATTCCATATTATTCTTTATTTATTTATTTATTTATTTGAATACGCCTGATGGCGCGCCATCGTAACAAACCAAAAAACAATCTAAAGGTTCTCGTAGCCCTTTTGCGCATAAAAGTTGCAACAGTAAGCCAAACGGTATCAATGACCTACGGTAAATACCAACTTGGTCCAATCTATATATTATTATGTATATGATATCTATATGTTATTATGTATTAATCCTACCTCAGAAAGGTAACTTGAGGATACATGGTGCAGCACTTCCCTACTTCTCTCTTCATTTAACCGTAAATAAATCTTTCCACCTAAAAACCTCGCAAGGAATATTAGCACGCCTTTATATAGCGTAGAAAAAAATAAATCCTCGTAACAGATTCTTCAAATGCCAAAAATATATATGTTTATGGGTCAGGTAGCTACCTGTCCAGACCCAAAAGATTGAGAGTACTGGAGGAGACAGAACTGATCGAATAAGTGCGATGCACTCACCATCACCACGACCACCACCGCACATGTTGATTGATTTCTTCAATGGCCGGCGGCGGTCCTGGGAGGCGACGCCCGAGGGGTCTTGTGGGGGGTTGGTCGGGGGGAGTCGGGGAGAGCTTTCTGCCCCCCCCCCGCCAGCCAACCGCCGCTCCGACGAGTGTAATTTTTGTCCTCGTTGCATGGATGTGTGGCCCGTCCTCTCATCTCATGCTGTTTTCTTTCGCGCTGTCTTTTCATCCAGTCACACTGGCCAGAATGACGTAATTTTATAGTATTTACAATAATAACAATAATTATCGATGGTCGTGTTCAACTCGTTCGTTATTCTTTCAATCATTTTCCGTTTTTTTTTATTTCTTTTCTATTGAAATTGATTTCAATTTTAGCACAGACAGGCAGGCAATGGTAGGCGAGAAAGAATGGGAGACATGCTACCAGCCAACGCCTACTGGGTATATCACCGGTTGTCGACGAGCCGCTAGTTTCCCGTTCTTCGGCGGTCACTCGTTAGTGCCAAGCAGCGCCTTAAAGGTTTGACTTTTTCCAATTTTTTTGGAAAATCATCTCTGCACAATCTATCCAGCTGGGATTTTGAAAGCTACGGAAGCTGTTTACCAAAAAAACCAAAAAAAATGCCTGGCTCACTCCACTACTGGCGCTAGAACAAATCGACCCGCGTTTGTCAGAAATGATGCAATTGGCTTCCGCGACTTATCCAAACTGTGCGCGACTTTTTATTTTTCCTAGAGATCCCTCTCTGTCGTTTTTCCTCTGCTTTGATATTTTCTTAGTTATGTAGGTTATTTACCCAGAAAATCCTTAAAAAACGCCTTCTAAGTTCGTTTTTGGCGCTCGCGAAACAATCGGCACATGTTTGTCCAAAATGATGCAATTGCCTTCGGCGGCTTATCCAAATAGCGCGAAGTCTTGGCGATTTCAAATTCAAATGTGCACGGGAAACAAGTCCGAAAAAATGTGGCGAATAGCTGCCTAGAGGCCTTTGCTCACCGTTCTAGTAGGATCAGTGCTCATTAAAATTAGAAAACCCTTAATTTTATTAAGCAAAAATTAGAAAAGTCTTTGATTTCGTTCAGAACTAGCTCGGCAGATTCATTATTGTTGATAGTGAATTGTGTTAGTTTTATCTTTAATATGTGTGGATAAATACGTGTTACGGCACTTTCAACTGAATGTTGGGATCGTTCTCCATCTCGAATTCCTTTAATTCCGAGACGTTCATTCGTTCGTTTTTAAAAGTCGTTCTTTTTGTTGTGGTGTATTTTTCGTGAAGGCTTTTGCGTAGGAAATTTTTAATTTTTAAGCTTTTGTAGCTCTCTTTCCTCCGTAAAAATGGCTAACCTTCAACCTCTCTTGTTTTATTGTTATTCTTAATAACTTTTAGTTCCGATGTGAAACCGATGCGTTTAAAATTTTTGCAAGGCTACACATTTTACAGTGATTAATCTGTTCACTCATTAATAGGAAGGGCTAGTTCTCTTTTTCGTTGTTTGTCCGAGATTAAAAAACGAGTTTTTTCCTCAAAACGTTTGTTGGTACATTGGGAATTTGTAGCAGAAAGTGCAAATATAAGCGTTTTTGCTGAAATTAGTTCCAAATTTACAATAACCTAGGTTGTGCTAAGTTTTGACGTCTCGAAACTTCTCATGTTATCAGAGCAAATCTAAAATCTAGCGAATTTGAAATAGTTTTTTTTTCTCTAGATTTTCAAACAAAGTCTAATCTTTACACTACAAAAAACCTTCGGATTTTTGCGGCTGTTCAAAAGTAGACAGAAGAAATGTATGGATGATATCGTTGTATTCGGCAGAAAGTTTTCAAAATTTTCTCAATTTGTATAAAATTTTGGCAAATTTAGTAAGTGTTGAGAAGATTTCAGTAGTTGGTGTAACGTGGTGCGAAGCAGTGCAGCAGCCGCACGATCAATACCTTGCGATGTACCAGTTGTCGAGCGTGTTGTTATTGCAAATAATTCTTACGTTTACGAAAAGAATATGGATTTTCAAAGAAAATCAATAGAAATCGGAATTTTATAGGTGCGATCACAAAGTGAGTCTGAAGGTCTGAACAAGATCACATTCAGCACTCAAATCAATTTGGACGCTCTTCGTGTTCGACCACGAGAAATTGTCGAGGAATGTGGTGGGTGGATAATTTTTTATTTTTTTCAATATTTTATTCATTGTTTTTACTCATTTAGTTACTGACTCATTCATTCAGTACGTTAATCATTGTTTCATTAAAGAAAAGGTCAAGGCTTGTAAGAGCTTAGAAATTATGAAAATCCAGATTTGAAACCATTAAAATAGAAACGATAGTTCTAGGGCATGGCAAATCGGGAAATGTTTATTTATTAGAAAGTATTTGCTGCGTTCTTATTTTTCTTTTTGTTTGGTTTCTTTTATGATCTTAAATAATTAATTAGCTATTTAACTAAGTGAAGGACAGTGCAGAGTATGGCACCTTCTTCATAAGCCGAAGAAAAACAAAACCTTAAGGAACAAGAATCTACTCCTAATTCAAGAAAGAGGCAAGGCAAGACATAGCAGATGTTTTACCAAACTTTTTATTCACTTTATTTTTTTAGAATGTAATTCTTGACGGTAGTATGTATGTGAGAATATCAGTACTTTCCATTTTTATATGTTCATTATGATGAAGGTGCTGTTGTGATTTGCTTTTTTGTTCCAGATTGTTTGTCTGCCCTAACTCAAACTTTTCTGTAACATTTTTCTCAACTTGCTCGAAATTTGCTGATGTACGAAAAAGTGCCTTCTGGATTTGCTGTGATTTTTATTTGTTAATGTTTTTTTACCAATTAGCAATACTTTCTCGATGGAATCCTCGGGGAATACTGACTTTTAAGGTTTAATTATTTTTATAAAAAATAGAAGTCTTGTTCCCGTGCTCCTAATGGTATTATGAACTTTTTCAGTACTTTTTTCTTTCATCTTCCATCCTTTCGGTTGTTGTTAATCCTGAAGTTTTACTTTTCTCTCCTGGTCTTGAGTGATTTCCACATCGTCGACAGGGTTTCATGATAGAGGAAGGTAGTTTTGTTATTTGATATCCTGTTGGCCAACCTGTTGATGCAGAGAGCACTTTTAAACGTCACTTCGAATAACGGAAATCGCAAAAATTGTAGACTATATGCCGTGAAAACCTAGCGGAATTTTGACTTTTAGAGATTGACTAGTCAAAGGTACAGATACCTTACGTCATAATTGAATTATTCGTCCGAAGTTCAATATTGCACTTCTGCTATGGCAAGGACTGAGAAGAGAGGGTAGTCTACTTAAGAAACAGTTCATACTGACGCTTTTTGAAAAACTAAGTGAAGAAAAAGAGTACGAAACAAGGGAAAAAGAAGAAAAGGAAATTTTCAAAAAAGAAATGGGAGGAAATTTTTCAATTCTGCATGTTTTTTTTTCTGTCCTGAATTTTCGCGATTGTCCCTCTCTATCGATACGTAGTCGTTCGAATTCATTATGTTTGTGCAGAATTGTGTTATTATCTTTCACTAGAATTATTTTGAGCTTTCACACATTTACAGAATCCGAACAGTTCAAATATGAAAATGATTTTGATTTTCTTCTCGGGAGCAAGCGAAAAAAGGAAGAGGAATAGAGAAGAAAAAGAAAGAAAAAGGCAGATGATCCCATCCCGCCGCTTCCTCATTTTTTTAAGGTTATTTATCACTATTTTACTTCTGATATCTGTAGTGGCTCTTGGTAGAAAACTTGGCGAATTTGTTTTGCACAAAAATTTCAAAATGCTTCTTCGAATTGCAAGCTTAGAAATCTCGATAAGGAGGAGTTCGCAGTCAGCCTCGAACATTCTGATTTTTTTTGGTAGAAGGTAATTTTGGTATAGGATCTACTCACTTCTGGTAATTTTTAAGACGTTTTTTTATCTGGACCCTAAATAAATGGTTCTCTGAGTTTTGAGGACAGCATCCAGAAGAAGTGCTGTACTTATTGTATAATACATATTTACCAAACCTCCCAAAGGGGGCAAATCAGTTCTAAATGTATCTTTTCAAATCTTCGTTTTCAAATACAAATTTGAATAGGTTTCTGTGGAAATGTATTCGCAATTTTTTCTTTAGCTGTACCCCCAATCGCCACATCACCACACATATTTTATTGTTTAAGCTTGAAAATTGCGGTGTCAATCCAACAACAAAGAAAGGACTGTATGTTTTCTGTCCTTTTTTTCCATAAAATCCTGGAATCTGTGACAGCTTCGTGATAGTAATTTAAAGAGACATTTACTACTTCCTTGTAAGTCCCATGAAACTCGTTGTTATCATGCATGAAAAAACTGCTTTCGATATTGTAAAGCGTTATCGCTAGTACGTTTAACGACCCTCTGCAGCAGTAACCTTATACTGTCGGCACACAACAATAAACGTGTCATAAAATCGGTTCGTTAGTGTTTTGCTGACGGGCAACACTAGCAATCGTGTGTTTGTTGCTTAGTCCATGAAACATATTTCGGTACTATCTACAGGGTGCGGCAAAAGTCCTTCAACACAGATACTTGACCGTCTAAACGGCAGATCTAATGCAAATGAGATGAAATTTAAAACATTTATTGCCTTTGACCACACACAAATCATCTAAATTTCGGAATGACCTCCATTCGCACGAACACAGGTCCTAAGTCTCTTGAGGAACGAGTCTACGGTGGCACGCAAGACATCTTCATCAATTTTCTCCCAGGCCTTCCTCAAGGCTTCTCTAAGAGAATCAACGCTCGCATGGGATGTTGCGCAGGCCTTGCTCTTCAATATGGACCAGATTGAATAATCCATTGGGTTAAGATCCGGGCTATTCAGTGGCCACTCTTTTCCTAAGATGAAATCAGGAAAATTGTCGGCGCACCACTTCTGTACGTCTTCGGCACTATGGACAGGTGCAGAGTCCTGCTGATAGGCCCACGTGGTGTTTTCGAAGTGCTGAAAAGCCCACGGAAGCATTTCTTTCTTCAAAACGTCTTCCAGGACTTGTCGCTGTCGATTTTCCCGGACGCGTCGGTAAACCTGCGTGCCGCCGTAGACTCTGGGAGACTTGGGGCCTGTATTCGTGCGAAAGGAAGTCATTTCGAAACTTAGACGCTTTGTTATATGTGCGTGGTCAAAGGCAATAAATGTTATAAATTTCGTCTCATTTGCCTGAGATCTGCCGTTTAGACGGTCAAGTATCTGTGTTGAAGGACTTTTGTCGCACCCTGTATATGGCTTAGGATGGGGATGAAGCAATATTTTTTGTTTTATTTATGTATCTAAAAGGCAACAAAGAGCGCACAACCCAGAAAACAAAAGGAATACCTTGGCAGAAATTACGAAGGCAGAGGTGAGTTTTCAACAGAACAATAAAGCAACATGAACAACTAATTCAGTTAGGAGAACCGGAACTCAAACAAAGATAAGAGCAACACTAGGAAACCAAAAAGTGACAAGAGTGTGTTAGATCTATATCTGGGTAAGCTCCTCAGATCATCACTTGCGCGAAATACTGTGGAAATTAAAAAGAACATCTTTATCGGGTCTAGAGCACAATCTTTAAGAGTTTTTTTTTTCGAAAAGATCATTTGTATCAGTTCTAGAGCCCAATCTTTAAGAGCTTTTTCATTTTGTAACAACGACATGACACGGTCTCAATGATGTTGTTTTGTGATTTTTGTTGTACTTACTAGATTCCTAAAGAAGGATTAAAGTGTCGAAAAATGAGTAATTTCGAATTCTTCATACTTGAACACAAAATAGAACAAGTTTCCTTGGAAAAACAAGACAAACAATGTTTTTCGCACTCACCGTGTCTCTACACTTCTAAATGGAAGACGAATGCATGGCGCGTCTTCAGCGGGCTGATCAACTCCGATCACTTCTACTTCTACTAATCTTTCAGAAAAAAGAGGAGAAAGTCGAAGTCATTGCGATCTGAGCGTAGCAGTAAATCTTGCTTTTCAGTTTTACGAAATCACCTGCTACTAAAATAGCCATAGATCTTCGGACAGCAACACTGAGACTAAAGATGCTAGGAACAGGAACAGTTTTGCGCGATTTTTATTAATTAGTGGTTTGCAGTAGGTGTCGAAGTCCATAATAATAAGTGCCACAGAATTATGTTGGCTTAAGCTAAAGTATAAATTTAATCTTCCTCTTGAATTTCAAGGCAGCCGACTGTTTTGGACCTTGAAAACAGAAGAATCAAACGGAAACGATTGCCACGGAACTATTCTTCTAGTGGGCTCAATGTCACTTTCTACCGGTCGTCTGCAAGGTTTTCCCTGGGATTTAGTCTTGCAAAAAAGTACGAATCAAATTGAATGAAGTTTCCTGCGGCGCACCACAGGTTTCATGAAGCAATGAAATAGCGCTTGTATAAAAACAACTGCGACCACTTCGGAAACTTTTCATAACTATGAAATTTCATCTCCTGTTTTTGGATATGAATAAACTTCATTGAATTATAGTTCACAGGTAAACAACTATGAACACTTTTAACGGCGCACGTAAATTATGGTCATCCTGTACATACATCTGTCCGACATTTCATTTCATTTTCATTTATTATACGGGTCAACGCCGTGTGAATGAATAAAAGAAACACTCTATAATCAACAATCAAAATATAAGTAACACTGAGCAATTTCGAACACTGCTAGTAACATCACCGATTATAACAACTAATAGTAATAAAACCAACATCAAACCAACTGAACAGCATAAAAATTATCAAATTCGTAATTTTTACGTAATCAAGTACCGGTCTAACGCGTTTTTGAATGCCTGAATTCCGCTCGGTAACAATTTAGACCTACTGATTTTGCGACATGATTATCTCTTCGACTTCAGCGGGCCAAAAGTCGTCTGAGTCGTCTGAAAACACCGCCGGCGTTGAAGGATTTGTTGTCGAAAGCTCAAAATTCCTACGCAGCTCCAGTGAGGCCAATATTGACTTGAGTGGCATCTCAGTCGTTCCGGGCGATGAAATGATTCCGACGAGTGACGCTTAGCGGTTGTAACTCGACATCAAAACCATGAAAATGACGTGAATTCAACGAATTCTGGCCAAAATAACAACTTCGAACACCTAATAAAGAAAACGGTGAATAGTAAAGTATACCTAATGAATAGTATGAGAAGAGGGGTAATATTTTGTTATCTTGTTTACTAACGTCCCTGAAGTCGAACGATAAAAGGAAAAGGGAAGAAAGAAAGAAGGAATTTCTCGAAGTTTCAAATTTTTGTCATTTGAAACGTGACCGTTTTCCGTTTGCTTTTGTTAAAAAATGCTTACAAGTCAAATTTTAATAGGCTTCCAAGAGTCACAACATTGAGCCTATTTCCACCGCTTTCTTCGTAATTACTTAGTCGCTTTCAAATGAGCAAATATGTGCAAACATTTCATTTGTTTTGCATTTTTTGTCTTTCAGGACCTTTTCAATGGTGATATTTAGAAGCAAGTGATGTCCAATCCGCAAACGAATAACAAACACAATGAATTGCTGAGCTTCGGCAAAACGAAACTAAATTTGTCCGTGGACTTTGTGTCTAGATAACAGCTTCTTTGACTGATTGCTAGGATTCTCACGTTTCTATAGAAATTTTGGCAGATTTTCTGTATCAGCTTAACTGGTAACTACGGCTTACCGGCTCATTCCCGTGTTTACGGGTGAGTGCTGATAGCAACAGCCCGACCGGGCTTAAGAAAGATGCTAGGGGTTCGCAACGTACATCGGTAGCACAGTGGTCAGTGCAGTATGCCGGAAACAGAAACACGCGGGTTCAATTCCCGTACGATGGCAATGTTTTGCGAATAACCTAGCATTTCCAAATTTATAAGTCATTCAACTGATTTTCTGTATTTCCTGGCATTTTAGATCTAAGCAAGTGCCATCTTGCAGAGAATCTCTTTGCTCAATGCTCCTGATTTGTTATGCTTTAACCTTCGTCTTGTCCCTCTTACGGCACTCCTCCACTCTTTTTCCTCACCTTTTCTTGGCTAATCTTGAGAGCAGCAGCTTTTCTCCTGCTAATTAATCTGAGCACTTCTCGGTGAAGCTTACTAGCTGAACCGGATTCAAATTTAATGACTTCCACGCACTGCATTGCTGGATAATATTCCTGTATTGAATTTTAGGGTTGAGTAATGTTTTCAAAAATCCGTTCGAGAATTCGAGTTCTTATTGAG
Source organism: Nippostrongylus brasiliensis (assembly GCA_030553155.1). Classification (NCBI taxonomy): domain Eukaryota; kingdom Metazoa; phylum Nematoda; class Chromadorea; order Rhabditida; family Heligmosomidae; genus Nippostrongylus; species Nippostrongylus brasiliensis. The sequence goes on from CP130737.1 coordinate 6,766,036, forward strand.
ATCGAGCGCAAACGATTTCAAATGATCGGATTTGTGGACATATTCTACATGTGAGATACATACTTCCTCGCGCTACCAACGTAGCTGTATCCATTTGCTGGATGGGTTTCTATAGGTGGAGACTGACTTGATCTGTAAATATTCTCAATTTGTTTCGTTTATCTTCTTTCTTCTATACTCTAGCTCTAGTGAACAATTCTTTCAGTCAGTTTAGGGTGACGTATAATTTTATTCCCTACGGGCTTTTTTGTTTGTATGTATGTTTGTTTGTTTGTTTTCTGAAGGAATAGGAGAATATATTCAGCTTTCTTTTGGAGGGATTGAAGAACATATTCCTATTTTTTGCATAGTTTCGTGTGAATTTTCATTCAAAGAGGCTCGTTTTTAGTCCTACGTCACGTTGCGCTCGGTTTTGACATTTTGCGGATACGTTTCCGTAAGCTCTGGTTTTGCAAGATAGTCTGCTTAAATTCCGTAACATTGCTGTGTATTTCGAGTCCTCCACCAATATTGTTAACACTGTGGCCATTGTGACAACAACGAATTAAAAGTCAAATCAATAGCAGGTTTTCAGGTCCTAAAATTGCGGGCGTTTTAGTTGACTAGGAGACTCTCTTTGAAGGGAGAGTATCAGCTAGAAAACCTCGCAATGGTTTGGAATTTTACTGCTACTGAAGTGTTTTTCGAAAAGTTCGATACCGAAAGAGAAGTACATCGGGGAACTAAGAGCAATAAAGTTCTGAACGAAACGCGATTTTTCCGCTTCGTTGAACAACAGGAAGGGATAGAGAGATGATTTGTTGCCAGCGATTCCTTAGTGGAACCGTTTTGGATTAGTGACTTCAACGCGAGCGAATAGAAAACCTGAGCAGCTGTTTATGTCGTTTTGTGCAACTTGAAAAATCTCACAGCAAACTACATATGCTGAAGGATTTAGTTGTTTATTCATTGCTTTTCTTCGTCACGTAACGGCATGTCAAAAATTAGCTAATTCTCAGCAGACAGATATAACCGTGCTCAAAAAAGATCACAGGTTTTAACTACATGTACTAGGTTGTCGATAAAGTTTTCGAGCCACTCTTTTTGGCCGCTCGCCAAAATTTTAAAACGGGTTTCGGGATCTAAGCCTTTAATTTTTTCAGAGATGGAATATTCTGTGTTTCATTCTAGAATTAATTCAAGATTTTTAGTCTTACAGATATTTTTCTATATTTCTCGTGTTTTCGTCAATGAATAATATAATAGTTCCTTTTTCCGCCTACTTCTTTCTGGGTAATCGTTCGAAGCCTTTTTTCTATTTCTATGACAATATTAACTCCAACTGTTCAAAATTCCTTCTATCGTCGTAGATACTAGTCCATCCGTCTACGGTAATGTTAAGCTGTTAATTAGAAAACGCTACAATTCTGGAAAGTATTCAGCGGTTCAGTTATAAGATGAGTAGTTAATTGTCGTCAGAGGATGCAGTGACTTTGTAGGTTCGAAAAAAAATTAAAAGAGACTAGAAAAGACTAGAATGTTCTCAGAAATCATGGCAAAATTTCGCAACAAATTGATGTGTTTCTTTTCTGCGAGTATTGCGTGGATGTAAATGTAGATTATGTTGAAAAGCAAGTCACCGTTTGAGCTTCAAAATGGCGTACTCACTTTCTGAGTGAAACGATTTTTTCTATTGCTAAGACATTAGCAAACTTTGCTTTTTGAGTTCTCCATCGTGTTTAAATACACCCACGACAGCGGAAACGACGCTTTCTTCCTCCTATTTTATTTTTGCAAATTTTCATCTTCTTGCCGAAATCTTTTTTTTTGTTTTCAGATGAGACGAGTGATTGCGAATCCGACACAAGTTCGTCGATATGTGAAGAGTTGGACGCGTCCCCAAAAGCCTGCGATGTGATTGAGCAGTTAGTCGAAGTCAGTTTTTTTCATTTTCTTTTCCTTTTTTATTGATTGATGTTGCGTAATTTTGTAATATGTATCGGTTACCACTCAGCTGCCGTGCAACAAGATTCCAAAATCGGTTCGTTTCGCTGATGACTGTGGAAAGGAATTATACTCTGTCCGGGTTATGACCGAGCCCAGTGACTATCCACCACAAATCAATCCGAATGTATTGAGGAGACTCAGAGGTGGAGTGTTTGATGAGAAATATTCTTGTGTGTTATCGATTTCCTCAAGTTTATCGTTCATTTCAAGGAGATTCCTATGAAGATGATACGCCACACAATGATCCTGCTCCGACGTGGAATTTATTGTTCAAACAACCAGCCAGCGAGTATGTGCGTTTCAGAGAAACATTGGCGAAGGTGAGCTTTTCTCGTTTATCAACAGGGAAGCTCAAAATCTTCAAATAACGCCCTCAGGCGTTGATGATGAAGTTTACATTCGGAATATGAACCTCAAGATTCAAGAACGGATTCATTTATCGCATTGTACATACGCTCATTGTTTACGTTGCTCTCTCTTCCTACATCTTATTCTCGTTTGTTACAATTTTCTTAAACAGTTGAAAAAATAGGTAAAGAAAGAAAAATGCCTCACCACGTATTCTCCGCACATCTACGTTCTTTGTTTTCAATGAATTTATTGCTACCTATTTGAAACTTTGAGGCATCTGACTTAATACTACCAACTTGCCCGACTTTTTCTTCCGATTTTGGTTGAAAATTTAGAAAAAAATTGTTAAAGTCAAACCGATGACTCTCCCACTCACGCCTTCTTTTCCCTCCGTTCACTTCTTTCCTGTGAACTACTCTGCGATTCCTTTCAATCCTTCTCGACACTTTACCAACAGGATCAGTTATATTAATTAGTTTATTCTCTGTGCCGCAAACCAGCAAGACAGTGGTCAGTAGGAAAAAGTATTAAGAATCCAACTCCAAATTCAGGTCGTGTTTCGAGTTTCCACTTTTTGCAAGGGCATGTTCATATTCGAGGAATTCTTCGATTAGGGTTACGTTTGTTGGAGAATAACTTTGCCAGCTGTATTTTGTCCTTAACAACTTCACACTTCATTTGTTTTACTGGTCATTTTCGATAGTTATCTTTAATGCTGTTCAAGGTTAATTACTGGCGTTTTCTAATTAATCGCACATTTTTAGGATCGTGTATCGCTCGAAAATGTTGTTGTGAAGCCAGATTCGTCGAAGATTGTTGGTACTATCAAGGTCAGCGATATTCATAGTAGAATTTTGTTCAGCATTCATCATTAATGTTTTAATTATTCATCAAATAGCTGCCGATGTAACTGCGACAGAAACAAACAGAGATAAATATGCCACCAGGGTGTTCTATTTTTTTTTATTTCATAAACATGAAATAAAAGAAAAACGCGCCTAATGTACAAACAGCGATTATTTTCTTATTCTCCTTCTCAATGTTTTCCAGTACATGATGTGTTTGTCCGGAGTTTACGACCTCTTGTGCAAATGTGAACAAATTAGGTGCTCGAAAACATAGGTGGTCGGATGCTAATGCTGCTATCGAAGAATCAAAGTCCATTTATACTCGGTGATTCCAAAAACCCTGTTTATAGGAGCTAAATCAGATTGTAAGCTCGGAAAGATTTTTCACACAAGTTCTGGCATCGCTAGCAGGTTACACATGGCTTCTGTTGCTTTTTTTTGTTGTTGTAAAGGTGCAGTATCAGAGATTTACCCGGTTGTTTAGTGCCATGTCTGGTATGGTCGAAATGTGGTCGTTGTTAGTACGACTATGAATATTTATTGAATATTTTTTCCAAGTTATACTCGGAAAGGGCAGTCAAAAAGCATATTTCTCATAGAGTAAGTGTCGGAATTTTAAGTTCTAGGAAGCGTTTTCCGGTTGCAAACGATAAAGTCAGAATTTCGCAGATTTCCGTTCTTACATATTTCACAATTTTCGTAGAACCAATGGACAAAAACGAATCGAAGAAGTAGTGGAATAATTGTAGAAAAGCGAACGTAAAGCTAAAAGTGGGAAAGCTGCGAATAGGGTTGAGAATTGTCCCTCAACACTCCACAGAAACTGTTGTGGTTTATTTGGTCATCTATGCAGTTCAGTTTAGCGAGAAAGCATAATTTAAGTGAATTTTTTCAAATCGTGCTCTTTTAGTAGAGTCACTCCTTCCTTAGTGGCAAGGGCCGGCCTAGTTACCGTAATTGTGGACAGTCACAGCATTTGGAACAACGATCAATTCCTCGGTTTCTCATCCAAGCACTAGAAATTAAATAATGATGCTTTGAAGCAGTAAAAACGAAAGATTTCAGTTGAGAAGGTGTGAGAATGTGAGATTTACCGCTCTAAATTCGTAGCGATTGGGAAGGTTCTCAGTGCGATTAGGTTGGTGCAAACGTTCTCGGACATTTGCGACTTCTTGAATTTTTAAAAAAATTTCCCCGGTATTTTCGGCTCCACTCAAAAAATGTTATAGAGACGAGAAGATCATTGATATCAAGGGTGTCCGAGAACTTTTGCACCAACCTAATACCATCTGCGTCTGGGCGATTTTCCTGTTTTTCTACGAAAGTTTGCTTCATGATCACCTACTGCATCAACTATATGTGGGTTACAAATTTTTGGCTCCAGTTTGAAGTATTTTATGGTCCCTCAATTTTTAAATTGTGTATTTAAATATGTTTTCGTATGAATTGTTGCTCTGTTTTCTAACTAAATTTATTGGGATCAATAAGAGATAAGCTTCCGTATGTGCACGAATCTTTTGAATTTCGTGTTATATTCTCTTCACAAATAGATCCAATTTATTCCTTTTGGAGCGATTCACGTAGTAGACTTGCTAACTTGTTGAACAAAGTGGATGTGTTTCCATGAAAATGATAATAGTCTCATCTTCTCCCTAATTTATTTATTTTATCTGGTTTCGCTGTTCTGTGTACAATGTAGTGTCCGTGAAAAACTGTCAATTACAGGTGTCAAATATCGCGTTCGAGAAGAAGGTGTTCATACGGTACACAACGAACAACTGGCAATCGTACATGGATCGTCAGGCAACGTATCAACCATCGACCAGCAAAGTCTACGATACATTCACGTTCGAAGTGGAACTACCCAAGGCAACCGATAAGGTAAGACGATTACTGTAACTGAAATAGCGCTCTACAAAGCGAGATGTCTATTCAAATTGGAAACCTCAAGCGCTGTCAACGGATTCTTCAAGCTTTTATGTATGTAGTTTAGCGGTCAACATAGCCCATTTTGCAGAACGTCACTTTGAAGGTGTTTTCTTCGTTCGAAGTTTTTGCTCTGTTCTCTACAAAGTCTCATCTATCTTATTGCAGAAGTTTAAATCTAGCAGTTGAAAAAGCTCATTCGATAAATTATCGTTTTGGAGTTTTTTTGTTATCGTGGATTGTTAAAGCTATGTTCGATGATGCAATGATCTGATTTCGAACTGCAAGACATAAAAAAACTGATTCATACAGAACCTAAAGTTTTGTGGATGGTGACAGGAGACGTCGTTTTCTCACATTAAATTTTGTTCAATTTTGGAAATATCTACAAAATGTGTGGAACAGTCTCTATATTTACAAACTGCAGGAAAGCAACCCCAATCGTTATTCGGTAACAGCGTGGAAAATTGAGGAAATCCTAAAATGCTTCATGATTAGAATTCCCAATTTCTTGAAAATTGACATATTTTCAAATTATATTTCTGGGCACGCGTTGGTATTACTTTCTTACAGTTTCCTATCGACGTTCAACTCCTTTAGTTTTATGAATAGGGTTTTCATTAACGTTTTGTCTAATATTCATTCAGTAATTTGTGCTGAACTTCATCGTCGTTATTTCTTCGAATTTTAGCCCATTAGTTCAACCGAATCAACGATTTTCAAAATGCCTCTTAATTTAACTGTCGAGGATATTCATACCTGAGTAGTACCTAAGGGTTCCACTTTGAAATAAAAAAGAACAATTTTTCTAAAGAGTTAATGCGTTGATACACATGCATTAGAGTACGTATTCGTTTGTGAATCTTCATGTGTATTTATATGTATTTATACGAAATGAAGCATTATCGATTTCAGACAAAACGTTTGGAGTTCTGCATATGTTACATTGCGAACGGCTGTGAGCATTGGGATTCGAATGGTGGTGAAAACTACAAACTGGAACATGTCGACGTAAACACTCCAACGAAAAAATCTGTGCCACCATTGTTCGGAAGGTTAGTTTTCATGAAATTTTTATATGATATTTGCTACGTCGTACAGCAGGGGCACTGACAATGATGCAGGATCGAAAGAATTTCCGAATTTGGGAATCAATTTTTGACATCTAGTATCTCCAAGTATGCTAAGTTCTGAGGCACGCTACGTACCTCTAAAAACTTTTCCAGATTCGATGATATCCGTAAAAAATGTAACGAAGAAGTAGATACATATCTGCACCAGCAACTTCAGTAACTTTGGAGAGAAACCTTAAGTCGACCATCTAGAGCTATAAAAAAGGAAAATGTTACTCTGAGGGAGACAGTTAGTCCTCTCACTAAGCTCAAATCTTTAACAAAATTTGGATTCTTGTGGCCTTGGTCTTTAGCCTCTAGGTTTCCTCATGTAGTGAGTAACCTCCTTCACTTACAACATTGACTTAACTGACTGACTTGATACTTATTAAATTTTTGAGCAAAACGCACGTATATCAAATCACATATCTGTATACCTAGTCAACTGATCCGACAACCACTTTTCTAACATTCCTCCTGTCGCAGTTTTTTGCTCGTGGACAAGTTGCCGGTTTGATATGAAACTATTATCACCCAACTTGAGGAAGAGACGTCTAAGTGCCTAACCGTGAGGAGCACATTGAACACTTGCTCCGGAATTGACAGTGTATTTTCTATGGTGAAATATCTTTGTGAAAATATTCGTTACGTGTTAAGTTACATGATTAACTCAAAGCATAGTTGCAAAATAACTTTATGAGAAACTTGAAACAGAAAAACGTGTGTTTGAGCTGAAGTTTTTCTCAGAGACGCTCAGAGATCAAAAATTCATTGTAAAATAATACCATGGTGCTCATCCATTCTGGGAGTGCTCTCTCGCCGTTCTTTTTCGTGTTAGTGAAAATGGTAGTCGAAGAAAAAATTCAACTGTTTCGCAATAATTACTACGATGGCTGTGCCACGAACACATAAGAACAATACTCGTTTTCTTATAATATTAATTTAATTAATTAAATTCTTTATTAATTTAATGCCAGTTTATTAGCGTTACGATCTATAGGAACTTCATCTATTTAGCATGAAATATCTGGACCGTGACGACGCCTACAGCCTGAATCATAGCGACTGGGCTCATTTTGCATCTTGGAAGAATTTGAGTACCGATGGTCCGTACTGGTAGATGAACAATTTGATCGTCTCATGATATCAGAGACAGTAGTAGCATTTATATCTGCACCAATAACATATATAATTACGATGCTTGTGTCTTATTTCACTCAGCTGTTTCTTCTTCATCTTCTTCTTGTTCTTTTTCTCGAACGAATTTGTATCGACCATAACTCTGATGCGTGTATTTACATCCCCAATTTCGCAAGCATATACGCCCTCCATTGTGGCTCCATGTTAACTGAAGTGTTGAGATTCTCTTGCCATATTTTCCAAATAGGGTACAAATATCGGGATAGACTAGTGTTTATACTCTTTCACTAATGCTCATGAACGTCTTATCTCCTACATGTCATGAGATGTAGCATCGCTGGGCTGTACTGTTTGTACGATTTCTCTCAGCATCAATAGTTGAATAGAAGCGGCTGGTACGTTACCATTGGTTCCGCTGATACATTATTAATTATCACCAATCCGTTGCTTGTTGTTTTCTATTCGTAATTTCGCACTAGTCATTCGAGTTCCGCTGTAGGTATGCTCAGATGTGTTTCTCGCATTTTCTTCTACAAATTCAAATTGCAACAAGAATCCGTCTTGTTCTTGAATGTGTGTTATCATCGCCGGCTAATCACAGCTACAATCCCTATCGTTCTCCAACTGTTGCTCAATGAGGCTAAAGGCGATCCCAACTATGCGTTTTCTTCGACAAGTCGACGATGATATTCATGATTATGATGATAATGATAACGCTGATGACGATGATGATGACTACTGTTGCCACATCTGCTCATGAGAGGATCTTGCGGGTCACTCCATCGTCAGCTCAACATGCTCATGATTCGTGAACGCCTTATCCATTATTTTCGTTCATAATAAGCATATATTTTACGTATACTTTTACTGAAGACGTTGCCTTAGTATGTCGAATCTGAGAGATGAATATTCGCATAAAATGCGGTGTATTTATATTGTTTTCTTGTGTAGTACGTTTAAATCGAGCACCCCGAACAGTACTCCGAATGTAGGGGAACGTTCCTTCGATAGGATGTTGGTTTTGCTTACATCATTTGCTGATTTTTCTGAGCATGCGGACACACGCGCGAGAAGTTGGTATGTGTTCGGATCTTCCAGTAGGCAGACGTTTTTGCTAGCACCAAACAATCAATCACTGCGGGATCAACTTCACCAAGTCCCGGCTATTGGAATGGCAGTGAGCCATTTGTATTTATCGTTTTGTTTCACAGAAAGCAAACCCGCGAACTATACAGCGCAGCGAATATGGGCAAGCGGCGATTTTGCTGTGAGTATATGACGTAACCAATGAGAAGATGCAGACGCTGGAAAGTCACTCTCAAATTAGGGACAAAACTATCGGTAACCTTTGATACGTAACGTTTTCACCGAAAAATGAATAGTTCTGCTGAAAAATAGGACCACGTCTCACGTAATTGTTAGGCCTTGCATACTGTGCAAACATGCACACCATCATGAATATCATGAAAAAAATTATTGAGATACCACAAAAATCAATATGATAGTTGACAATGTGCAGAAGAAGGAAATAGATGAACGACTGGAAAATGAAGGCCAAAGATTCCCACGTGATTATATAAATCCTACGTTCTGCCTATATTGGATTATGGTTCCCAAGTTCGGAGTCCGGTAAATAAAGAATATGTGCGAAAATTGGAACGAATCCAGCAGACTTTTACCAGATTAGTGTTCAATAGATTCTATACGGGTATAAGGTGGAATCGTTTGCCCAACTACAACGATCGCTTGAAACCGCTCTGTTTAAAAACTTTGCAAGTTAGACGTATTATTAGTGACCTTGCTTTCTGTTTCCGAATATTGAGAGGAGAAACGAAATTCAGACCCAGCAGGTATTGGGCTTTTCGCCCTTGCAACGTTAGAACTGGAGGGTTTGGGCTACATTATCCTAGGATTCGCAATAGAAAGTATAAACAAGTGTTCAACTTCGTCTTATTTCGTTCAGCTTGATGGCTCGAGTGCTTGACCGGAGGCGTACTCAATGCGAAGGAAGCAACTAGAGAACGTCGACTTCCAGATGCTTGGAATCGACAGTGTGTGACTACTTTGCTGAAAATGTAGGCATAGCAGACATATTATTAATAACACGGAAGTAGGAGAATGAGTGTATATACAAAGTACGGCTCATGTGGAATTAAGCCCGCACCATTATATTCCAACCGTCCAACCTATATAATCTATATCAGCAGAAGTAGCCTAATACCAGTGACTTACTACCTTGTTTAGGACTTCGGCCTCACGTTACTTCAATTCATACTGGCCCTTTTCCTAGAACGTCCTTGGGTATGTACTAGTTTCAAATATCACCTGAAATACGGGGCCCGCCCTTGGGTGCGTGCTTTAGGAAGTACAGTACCGTCGGTTAATTTCCGCCAAATTGCGATATAAACGATATAGATCGTTTTTACCGTTAACCCGCGATAAATCACTTTATTATTATAATTTGATATTAATTCATACTGGCATTCTCCTGCCAGTACACCACGCGAATCCTTATAATAGGATATATATACACTGCTCTAAGTGTCCTTTTCCAAACTAGTACATATCTATCTATAATTTACTGGGAATATATCTAAGTTATATGCTTTCTACTATACATTGAAAAATACTAACAAACAATACATACGACGAATGGTAGCAATAATCAAGATATACGACTAGTAAACAATAGTGGTAAAATAGGTACATCTAGCATTCAAGAAAATACATTCATGTTTGATACTCAGTCGATTTGTACTAGAGCACATTATCCTATATTGATACTAGAGCACCATATCTCCTCACTTTATCCTAGACAATTTTGGATAATTTTGGATATTTTTACTCTACCGAGATATTTATAATATTTAATATAAAAAAATAAACAATAATTTTCTCGTTTTACACCAAAAATAATTTATAATATATATAAAATCCTTAAATTTAGACAACGGGTTGTATTTTTCCTTGCCAGGGGTAAGTTTCTTTTTCATTCAAAATTCTAGCAACTTGCTGATGGGGTTATACAAGTAGTTACCGGGCATGGGAGGGTAGGTACTACGCCTCCAGCAAGTTGTCAAAATTGGGAGCGCCAACCCCAGGAGGCAGCCCCTCCGAAACCTCGTGTAACCTTCCCACTCGTTAAGGACTTGGCCGTCCTTACCGTTTGATTCAGGCCAAAAAACACTTATACTAATTCCATTACTTCCTCCAATTATTTTCAGGTTCCGGTTCTTCAAAAAATTAAGGTAGGGAATAAATACAACCTGTTGTCATTTGGTTCAACAATAAAACCTAAAATATGCTCTACGAATTGTAGGATTTGTAATATAACTAATAACGATAATAAAATTGTTTCCAATATTACTAAATTCCATATCAACACCTATTTAGAAGGAGATGCTAACTGTAATTCAACCAATGTTATATATTGTTTAACATGTTCTAATTGTAATATACAATATGTTGGACTGACCACAAGAAAATTAAAATGCAGGATTAAAGAACATATTTATCATATAAACAAAAAAGATTGCACCAAATTACTTTATGAACATTTCACCTCCAGTAATTGTAAATCTTTTTATGTCACCATTTTAGATAATCTTGAACCTAATAAAGACATTTCAATACTGAGAGAAAAAGAACTTTTTTGGATAAAATTGTTACTAACAGCTCACCCTTACGGGCTTAATGATAATATTAAAGGTTATGGTAACATCACCACTATTAACAACCCCTTACTACATAAAAGCAATCATCCGTTCTTCTCATCAAAAATTATTAAAACTAGATCTAATAGAGGAAAGAATAGAAAGAATAACAACAAAACCTATAGTAAAGAGGAAGTTATCCTAGATATCAATGAGTTCTTCAACACTAGTAACCTAAACTGTTACACCATATTTAGATACCTTAAAAGTAAAAATAAAAAATTTATAAATATACTCACATCCCTTTGTATTAATAATATTTACTACATAGACATTAGCAAAGATCACAAAAAATTATTAATCAGCACACTATGTTACTTTAGCCTAAAAAATAATAATATCACTGATTCGAACTCAAAAAATAGTAATCAAAAATTCATTAACATTAAAATTCCGTATTATAACAGTAACCTGGATAACTTCAAAATTAATAAGATCATAAACAACAAAAAAGTAACTGATCTTATAACAGATAATAGTAAAGCTACATACATACCTTTTAGGATGATTTATGAATATGCCAATCCAATATCCAAAACATTTTTCAATTATAACTATACTTTGAACAACTTTGATATCAAAAATTTGAATTATTACAAATGTCCATGTGATAATTATCCAAATTACATTGATAATCACCATAAATATATAATAACAGGTAATGTTAACATATTTAAAAACATTAATATTACAAACCTACTAAACAAAGGAACAAAATATAGATTACCTCTATACCTAAATAAAAATGAAATTATCAAAAAATGGACTGAAATCTTTAGTATACTAAAATCTAAAATTAAAAATAGATATAAATTAAAAAATGCAACCATGCAGCAAATATCTAATATTTATGATAATTTTTTTAATAGTTCTACATATAAACCCCTATTTTTCCCTCCAATCTCTTACAATAAGAATAAAATGAATAACATTGATATGACATTTATAAGAGATAATTTTATTATAACCCCATTAGATAAAGCTAGCGCAAATTTCTGCATCATATGTAAAAAATTCTACCTTACTAACATAGTTAATGAAATTCAAAATGTCAGTAACAGTGATTTTGTTCATACCTATTGTGCTGTTGAAGACACGGAGGCAAATTTATTAAATAAACATAAAAAATTAATTAATGAACTCAATCTTCAACAAGAAGGATATAACAAAATACCTTTACTTTATTGCATTCCAAAATTACACAAAAATCCAATAAAATTTAGATTTATCACTGGAGCATCCAACAGTAGTATCAAACCATTAGCTATGGAGCTAACAATTATTCTAAAACATATTAGGAAGCATTTTAAAAATTATGCCAATAATTTACAAAAATATAACAACAGTATAAAATGCTATTGGTCAATAGAAGATACTAATATCACTAATGATATTATCAACATTCATAATAATAATTTAAAAGTGTACACGGCAGATTTCTCTAATATGTTCACTAACATACCACATAACAATATATTACAACAATATAGAAATTCTAAAAATTTGCTTCAAAAACTCAAATAAAAAATATTTAACGTGTGGCTATAAAAATGTCTTCTATACCAATGAACCCATTAATAAAGAATACTATAGAAATTATACTATACATGATATAATTTACATGATAGAACTACTTCTTAACAATAGTTACTGTAAAGTTGGTAATAAAATATTTAAGCAAATTAAAGGTGTTCCACAAGGTGGTAATGCTAGTCCAATATTAGCTGACTTGACCCTCACTTTTTTAGAATTTAAATATGCTAGCAAAATAAAAAGGTACATACAAGAATTTCACCCTTTTCGTTACATGGATGATCTTTTAATTATACACAACCACACAGAAAGTGATGTAGACGTAATCATTAAGAATATATATAATAATATTATGACCATAGAAAAAACACATACAAATCATTACCAAAGTAATTTCTTAGACTATACTTTGATAATTAATCAGAATAAAATAATTACAAAACTTTATAATAAAACAGATTATTTTCATTTCAAGGTAGTTAGATTTACTCACGGTGACTCCTATATAAGCAGAACAGTCGAAATTGCTATAATTTATTCAGAAATATTAAGAATAGCTAAAAAATGTAGTGAGTACATTGATTTCTATGACAACTTAAGAAAACTGATTATTGTCCTTCATGATTCACAGTTTGAAAAAACTATAATACATAAGGCTATAATCTCTTGTATTATAAAAAATAAATTCATCTATTATAAGTATAATAATTTACATAAGTTTAAAAACTTCCAAGGATTAATTAAAGAACTTCTAGAATTGAATAACCTTTAGAGGTCATACTCCCAATACTTCCCACCCTAGCGTTTTACGCTCCCGCCCTTACTTATGATCTCCATGGCGTATATACCTTATCCTAGAGTTTACCGCTCCCGCCCTTATTTTTGATCTCCATGGCGTATATATACTCCAGTAACATTACCTCCCATGGTACACTTCTGGCCCTACTGATGATCCTAAGGGAGTGTTACCTGTCCGTATAATACCTTTAATATTATTCTTCCATATATAGTTGCTTGCTCTTAGATATTTTTATCCTGTATAGGGCTAAAAGGTGAAACAGGATAAAAAATATACTAAGAATTAATTTTCTTAAAAATTAAATTTAACCACTGTATTACGTTTTTATTGTATTGAATAAAAAACACATGGCCGTATTCAGAAGAGCGTGGTCTATCCAACGGTAAAGGAAGTGTAGTGAAATTCCAAAAACTTTTAACTTTCATGTGTGTGTTTCTTGACCTCACCAACCGACGAGCACGCAAGGTCAACGTCGTTAGGCCGTTCTCGCTAATTACACCCTGTGGATATTCCTAATTAAGTTACGTCTGAGATTTATGTTGTAACCCTTACGGAACTAGGTAACATCAAAAAGGAAGCCATATCTGAAGAGAGAAAGCCGAGACGATCACGTTAATATACAACAAGCCCGAGAAAAGTGTACGTTCAAAAATGAGCGGAAGTAAAATTTAAAATATGGCTACTTCTTATGAAGCGTTGCACTGCGAGTTCCGTAATTTCGTTCTAATGGAGATTATTATTTCAAAAATCAACAAGTGGGATCTATGAATTTAATAATTCTGCAGATATAGTCGACAAGTTCTAAAAGTTATTTACACCCGAACTAGGCAACTCGTTTCATTTCGGACAAGAAATCGTTCGATGTCAGCACATTCATAAACGAAAATCACGATCATGCGAAGTCATGAATTGGTGAGCTTATGTGGGACGATCATCAACATGTTTATCATTCGTAATCTAGGCGAATATCATGTAGAGCAGGTTTTACAGAATAGAATAGATGGTTTCAAAAAGCTGTTTCCGCATTTTTCACACAATTTCAAAATGGTCAGAAATTGCTGGACTTTTGTAGATGGGCTCATAGCAGCATTAGTTAGAATGCTAGAGAGAAAGAATGGTCCGTAGCAACTCGATGAAGCCTTTCTTGAAACAGTCAACGATGGCTGAATTAATTAATGGGAGTGAAACGAGAAGAACCCAGCAGGAAAAGAGTGATTTTAGGCGTGAAGAGGGCGCGCGGTCCGCAACCGCCCTACTTCTGTTGTATTTCGCGCCAAAATGCAGTGCAGCGGCGTAGGTTTGTGTGGTGAGCCATTTTGAACCGCACAGGGGACGGATAGGGTAAGTTTTGGTGTTGAAGTTGTTCTGACCAAGTTTTTAAAGTTTTATTGTGCTCTTACCAGTTACTACATTCACAGTGTGTTGTTTTGAACAGGTTTTTTTTTTAAATTTTATTGTGTTTGTAGCAGTTAGTAAATTCCCTGTGTGATGTTCTGAACAACAATTAAATACGATAAATTCAATGAGCACGGAACTAGAAGGAGAAAGGAGAAAATAGAAGAAATAGTAGAAGGAGAAAGGAAAACAGCAAACACAACAAGGAAAACAGTGGAGTAGTATAGGAAAAAGAATCAGTGGAACAGTAGGAAAATAAAGTTTATACAATAAACGAAGGCAACAACATACTGACTAGATACACAATATACAAAGTGATTATGTACAAAATTTACTACTTATTTTAGCTAGGTACTTCGCAGTACTGGAAATGACCCTCATCGTGTGGGCAAGTGGAGCCCACTTCTGCGCAAGCTTCGTGCGCCCACATGCCACACGACGAGCACTTTACCCAGTCGTCGACGTCTTCGTTCGTACTGGGAACTCTGCGATAGCAGATCACGCAGATCTGCATGTCGTCGACGTCACACTCATAGGGTGAGGGACGTTTGGACCGGTTGGCAGTTAGCGGTCCGGAGCCTGACCGGGTGACCTTACCTACGGATACGGAGCCGTGGCTTACCGTATCAGCTCGAGCCTCCGCACCCGCCGCGTTACCTCGCCGGACGCGGAGAGCTGCGCTAGGCACAGACGCATGGTGACGACGGTGACCCGAGAAACCAGAGTGCTCCACTGAGCCACCAATGACCTGAGAAACCAAATTGGTGAGCCGAAGGAGGACGTTTGCAATTAGTGTTCACAATGGCCGATTTCGACGGCTTCTAAGATTATTTCAAAGAACTTTTAAGGCATTGAACCCCATATATTTCTGGATCACAAATTTATGCTCTTTACAATGAGCGTAACCAGAATGTGATCAGAACAAACATTCGAATGCAGTTTCTTGTCATAACAAATGAAATTGAGTTCTGTGAATACAAGTTGAAACAGAGTTCAGTTAGTAGGTCTAGAACCATTGAAATTGGAAGCTTTTTAGATAGCTGAACTCTGAATTCCCATAAATGTCCTAAGAGCTCATGACATTTTGAGCACAACTTTAACTTAACTGATTAATTGTACTTCGTTTTGACTTTTATTCACAGCGTTCGGTTTTTTCTAGAGCTGGAGAAAACATGGGAGTATCTCCATGAATTTGTGATAGTTCAAACACAATTTTACCCTATACTTACTAATTGCACTTCGTTTCAACTGGTATTCACAGAGCTCAGTTTCATTTCTTAAGAAGTTGCATTCAAATGTTTGTTCTGATCACATTCTGGTTACGCTCATTGGAAAGAGCATAAATTTGTGATCCAGAAATATATGGGGTTCAATGTCTTAAAAGTCCTTTGAAATAGCCTTAGAAGCCGTCGAAATCGGCCATTGTGAACACTAATTGCAAACGTTCTCCTTCGGCTCACCAATTTGATTTCTCAGGTCATTGGTGGCTCAGTGGAGCACTCTGGTTTCTCGGGTCACCGTCGTCACCATGCGTCTGTGCCTAGCACAGCTCTCCGCGTCCGGCGAGGTAGCGCGGCGGGTGCGGTGGCTCGAGCTGATACGGTAAGCCACGGCTCCGTATCCGTAGGTAAGGTCACCCGGTCAGGCGCCGGACCGCTAACAGCCAACCGGTCCAAACGTCCCCCCCACACTCATACATCATATTGTTTTCTGGAGCCTGCCGTCGTTTTGCCTTCAACGTGGAGCGCTGTAAGGAAATGATGAAGGCGCTATCGAATCATATTCATGAAAAGATTGGTAACATTTGAAACTTGCCTTCAACAGTCTGATTGGTGTGTGGTTTGGAAGTCGGCCCACTGCCGGTAATTCGATTCGGCGAGGTAGTTTTCTGTGAGTGTGCGTGACGTACTTCTGCGCTTTTATCGACGACTCGTGGTACTTGCTTTTTCTCCATGCAGCCGTTTCCAGCAATTCTTCCGTCGACGATTCATCGGAGGCCTTCATGATGGTGAGAAGGTTCGATTTAAGGCCGCAAAGGTACTGAAAAAAAAAGTTGCAGGAACATGATCCCATTGAATCACAGCAAAAACCATACCGTTTCGATTTCGTTGAAGGCTTGCTTCTTAATGTCGAAACCACTCGGTGCGTCGTCCTCCTCCATGGCGTAAAGGTTTTTCTCCTGGACGGTCGAGGGACCTGCACTGTCACCTGTTGGGGACGTATAGAGTCCGACCTCCTCACCGATAGGTAGATTTTCGTTCGCTTGCAGTCCATCGCCCAACAGTCCTCCAGCTCCATGAAGGAGCGCCGCATGAATGTGGGCGCAAGACACTCCAGACATCGCATCGTGCTCACAATCGCACGTGAAAGCGTATGGGCATGCCCTGCATTTCTTGCAGTGGTTATTAATCTGAAACGAGAGACCATTTTGAAAAATAGTGTCTGCTGTGATGTCATACGAAAATACGATAAAATGACCTACTTTCTCATCGCAGATGTTCTGTGTGATAAATTCTGTTCGTATCTGTGAGACTCCATCTTCCTTCACCCAACACCATCACAGCTTCCGGCTTGTTCCCATACAATTTCACGGTGATGTTGTGAGCACGATGGTGCTGTCGCAATCTGCTGCGCCCAGCATTCAACCTGCTCACCATCTGAAAAGCGTGCTTGAGGAGTTATTGGAAATGAAAGAAAGCAGGGGAAGACTACCTTTATAAGCCTATCTTCTTCCATAGTTTTTGGTGTGCTGATCAGCAAATCCACCAGGGCATCGACTCGAATACTACCTTTCGCCTTCGCGAGCTCGTGCTTCAGCCTCTTATCCCATCTTTCAATGAGCATACTTGTATTTACACAAGATGCTCTTCTTGCAAAGCCAGCAAACTGATTCACACGAGCACTCCTAAACTCAATTAATTTTTGAAGATACAACTTTGAAGATGAAGATATAACTCACCAGTACGTCTCGAAATACTCCACCATTTCATTTTCGCCTTCCTGATGGAGATTCGTGATCAGCGCAGCATACTTTTCTGCAAATTCCTTGGAACTGCACAACCTGCCCAGTTGCCTCACTAAGGATATAATCGCTGGCGTCTTCGATTTCTGAAGAACATCAATTTATATATTTTTACATTGGTGACCAATGAGCTGCTCACCTCCTTTAGCTTCGTAGCGCAGTTTCTCTTCACTGACTGTAGCACGTGGAACAGGCAGAGTCGCTTACGGGCCCTAGACTCCGGAAATACTCAACGGAATCCGTTGTGAAATGCGTTGTAATCGTCCGTCATAAAGTATTTAGGATCGAATGATGGTAGAACCTCCTTTATTGCCTCAAACAGCGTCGCTATGTCTTCTCCATTCTAAATCGAATAGAATATATCGCCTTCAAAACCACGGAATGTTTACTATAATCGCACCTGTTCGATAGGAGGAATGCGGCTGGCAAACCGCGATCCCATTCGTCTACAACAACTACAGTTGTAAGACGAAGAGTATAGGGCGTAAGGTTGAACGTGTCGTCCAAGCATACTGCTCGGTGACTGTACTTTGCCAACCAACTCTGCTGCATTGGAGTGATAATTGCTGAAAGTAAAAATATGTGTTTCAATCGTTAAATAAAAATATGCGTAGTCCTACCCAGCGAAAATCCATCAGCCGTATCATTAATTGCAGGAGAGTATGCTCGTATTCCGTCGCCGGCACACTTCTCAGCAACTCTCAGTTCTAGCGAGAGGAGGTCGTTCGAGTGCCTTCGTGAAGGATTCAATCCTCGGTTGATTGATATCAGCCTTAACAATGATATAGTAGGTGAGAAGTGACATTTACAATCATGTTTTTTTCGTATTATCACTATTTGCTCATGTTATTGTTTTTCAATCATGTTTTTTTGGTATTATTTCAGCAGTTTTGGCAAATTTGTTAGCGCCTCAAAGACCCCCCTAGACGAAGTTTGTTTAATTTTCCTTACCTGATATCAGCTGTGGAGATGTAGTAGAGGCGACTCTTCGTGCTTTTCTCGCGGAACGCGTTCCTCACCTTCTCCGCAATCTGTCGTGCACTGAAGCCTTCTTGCAAGAGGGAAGCGACGTAGTCCGTCGATTTCTTGTCCAAAGACAGAAGCGCTGGTTCCATATCGTGGCCGCAGTGCGCTTTGCAGCGAACCACGATTTTATCCGCCGTTTCCCTCACCTGCATGTGAGCGGTGCAGTAAGACACCACTTTCTTCGTCACCGCTTTCTTATACGACGGTCATGACGTCGCTCGGCTGCAATTCAAATACGTTACCACACCAGTGGAACGCTTCGCAGTGCGAGTGACGATGAATTGGGCGACGGTGTCTTCCTCCAGATTGCGTTTCCACTGCTTAAAAGCATTGCGTGTAGTGGTGAAATGCTACATAGTTTCATATCCTCTCTGAAGTTAACCTCATCTCGAAATCGTCCTTGCTGTTAAACGTCGTTGTTTCGATTTCGTATTTTTCGGGGGATTCGGCGTGCTAGATGCTCACGTGTTCCACGAGTGCAACATAGTCCTGCACTGTCATTTCGCTTGTTTGTTGGTTTCTCGAAGCGGAGGCAGGGACAAACCTTGATTCTGGCTTCACACAATGGGCAGGACATTTTGTTTTCGGCGTCGTTGCTCTCGGGATGGTTGTTCTTCTTGTGATAGTTCAGTCCTCGCTTTGTTGTGAATAGCAGACCGCATTCGCATCGTAGAACATGTTCGGAGCTGTCCCTGGAAGCAAGTGCCCTTTTGTTGCGATTTTCCAATTTCAACTCATCAATCCTTCCTTTTGTCCGAGAGTGGACATTCGAAAGGTGACGGTAAATGATCTTCCCTAGTGCAAAACTACATTCGGGACAGATACCGTTAGCGTCAGTTGAACGAGGGTCCATTGATTCTGAAAAGGTAGTTTTTACAAATGCACTATATTAAAGTGGGAGTTACAAATGGCAGATGATATACTGGAAGCCTCCTCCACGCTCAGTCGCTGCTTATATATTCCATTGTACCGATGGAATAATTCTCAACAGCGATTCGACTTGTGGCCACCTTAGCACTTGCTTTGACACAACTTCAATATGATGTGTGAGGGCGCAGGGTGAGAATACCAGCAAATGGGTGCGAAGTTGTCACACTCTCTGTTCGCTTCATTCGTTAGCCTCGAGTAATTTCCAGACTGATAGATGGTCGATTCTCAATAAGTATCATCTCTTCAGGTTTTTTTTCATGATAATGATGAGCTTTCTCATCATTTTGTCATTTTATTTTCATCTAGCCGCTTTCACTATCATTTTATAGAAGTTTTTCTTTTCAGGACTGGAATATTATTCTTCTGCGGTATTTCAATTCGGTTGGTGTCCACCCCAGTGGAAGAATAGGAGAAGATCCCCGCGCTGTCCCAAACAATCTGATGCCATTTGTTAGCCAGATTGGTTTTTCATACCTGTTTTGGGCTTCTGGCTGAAATGTTATTCAAACCCGATCTTTTTCGCAGGTTGCTATAGGAAACTGCCGGTGCTCAAAATTTTCGGTAACAAGTGGAACACTCCTGACGGAACGGGTGTTCGAGATTATATCCACATCGTCGATTTGTCTCGCGGCCAAGTAAAGGCTTTGGATAGGATTCAACGAGAAGGTGGTTTTTTAGGGTGGTGATGAGGTGTTGAGCTGTTTGTCGTTCTTATCTTTCTTTATCATATTTTCCTTCTATCCTTCCTTTTGCGTATGGAATGTAATCCATTCATCAATTTATATTCATCTTATTTCTCTCCATTTCAACCTTTCCAAATTCTCACTTACCGAACTATAATGGGCTTAGGGTCTTGAATGTGAACCCTTCGCAGGAACACTGCAAATGCGTACCAAGTACCAAACGTCACCTCTTGGCCAAAGGTTGTGGGAAATTTTGAGACTTCCAGACAACACGGCTCAAGAGTGTCGAAGAGATTCTTATAGAAGCTGCAGTGTTTCGGAACAATCTTGAAGCATTCCACCGTTAAGTAACGGTATAAGCAGCCAAATCCGTATTGCACCTCCATGAGACCGAAAACAGCTCCTTTCGTCTACGGGTTTGTTGCCCTTTAACACCCCTTAACTGAATCCGTCGGACTTACCCGTTTGAATAATTACAGAAGAAAACTCAGAAGTTCAAAACCCGAAATTTGGACAGATTGTGAGAAGAGCTGATCAAAATATGAAACAATATAGAAAATTACTACTTGCGGCGCACCATCGATTTCATGAAGTACAATACCACCCCCAGACCTCAATAGGAAAACGTCGGCGACGTGCTCCGACGCTCGTTAGCGCCCAATTACTTCACAGTGAATTATTCGGGAATTTGAACATATAGTTCGACTCGTCAGCTCGCGCTGAGTACGAAAATGTCTTTAATATTTCTTCACCGATAACTTGTGTCTTAGTTATGGACCATTTTCACTGAAGCATCGATAACTGTTTTACGACTCCTCGACAGATGACATTGGAGACTCCTTAGGATATGTTCCACAAGGCGAGCAGCAAATTTCAGAATCAGGAGATTTAAGTGCCAAAATCGACTTAAACGTCTAATTCCCATCTCTCTGACACCAAACAACCTCCTTTTAAAGAAATTGGAAAATTATTTGGTCAGCACAAAAAAATGAAAATTTCTCGTTTTCAGTTACGCATTCGAGGATTTCAGAGCGATTGCTATCGACATTCTTCATTGTTTCACATTGATTGTGGGACGAAGTATTTGATTCTAAAATAAATCAAGTTGACGTGAAAAGCGTTTAAGGAGACATTCAGTCTCAAACTTCGCTATACATAACATTAGCGGCAACGCTACGTGTTTTTTACTGCTTTTGATCAGTTGTACAGTGAACATGGAACGAGAAGACACCCCAAATTCCTTTCACCTCCTTTCGAATTTAACCTCTAGATCTTGTGTTTTTTAACATGCAGTAGCCGAGATAAGCTCAAAAGCTTTACTAGTTGTGAAACTATTCTGCTATTTGCCGCTTTTTGTTTAGCGGTTTATAGACGAGAACGAGTTGATTGACTTAGATATTTGGTCCGTCCGATGTCAGTGTTTTGCGAATAACCTACCATCTCCAAATATCTGAGTCAATTTACTAGTTGTTTTGTTTGAAGTTCAAATTGTGCCAAAATTTGGGAAAATTTCTTTGGGCAACATTTTCTTCTTTCAATTCATTAAATATTAAAAATCGTCTATGTGTAATTGACCCCATCAATTCCTGCTTTCCAAAAATGTGAGTTTTGTAAAACCTAATTGCATTCGATTTTTCGTGTCACTCACACAGTTCTGCGTTCGACCACAGATCTTTGTGGGTGACAAGACCTGGGTCGACGCCGAGCCGCCACCGTTGACGCCGAGCCGCCGCCGAGAAGCATCGATAACTGTTTTACGACTCCTCGACAGATCACATTGGAGACTCCTTAGGATATGTTCCACAAGACGAACAGCAAATTTTAGAATCAGGAGATTTAAGTGCCAAAATCGACTTGAACGTCTCATTCTCATCTCTTTGACACCTCTTTTTAAAGAAATTGGAAAATTATTTGGTCAACACAAAAAATGAAAATTTCTCGTTTTCAGTTACACATTTGAGCTGTAGCGGGAACGTGGTGCCAGGCTAATGTGAAATTCTTTGAATACCAGCAGAACACCTTACTATTCTCAACTATCACCCGATGAAGCGAAATTCAGAACCACGCGCTTCGTGTAATCCGGGGCCAATTTTGAAGCAAAATTCGCGTGTGATTGTTCAATCCCTTATTTCTTGTCTACGGAAGATTTACATCAAATTTCACTTCTACAGCGAGAACCAGCGCAAAACCGTGAATCCAACGGTGTATGGCTTTCTTCTTTTCGCATTTTGGTGGAATTTAATTTTTTCGTGCATGTATAGCTGTTCATATGGTGGGCGCGACGTGAGCACTAGCCATCATGCTCGCCGGCCGGTGCTCAGCTATTGGTCGGTGAACCGTCTTCGACCTGCGACGACACTGCTGCAATATCCACTGGGGGTAATTAGCACCTGTTGAGACTGCTGAAAGGTCCCTTCCTTCCCTTGGAGTTGGAGTAATGGCTGTCGTAAATCAGCAGAAGTTCTAGAGGTTAAATGCAAAAAATTGAGCTGTCTTCTCGTTCCATGTTCACTTTACAACTGATCAAAGCAGTAAAAAACGCGTAGCGTAGTCGCTAATGTTATGTATAGCGAAGTTTGGGACTGGATGTCTCCTTAAAAGCTTTTCACGTCAACGTGGTTTCTTTTAAGTCAAATACTTCGTTTCACCCTCAATGTGAAACAATGAAGAATACCGACAACAATCGCTCTGAAATCCTCAAATTTGTAACTGAAAACGAGAAATTTTCATTATATGTGTTGACCAAATAATTTCCCAATTTCTTTAAAAGGAGGTTGTTTGGTGTCAGAGAGATGGGAATGAGACGTTCAAGTCGATTTTGGCACTTAAATCTCCTGATTCTGAAATTTACTGTTCGCCTTGTGGAACATATCCTAAGGAGTCTCCAATGTCATCTGTCGAGGGGTCGTAAAACAGTTATCGATGCTTCAGTAATAATGGTCCATAACTATGATACAAGTTATCGGTGAAGAAATATTAAAGACATTTTCGTACTCAGCGCGAGCTGACGAGTCGAACTATATGTTTAAATTCCCGAATAATTCACTGTGAAGTAATTGGACGCTAACGAGCGTCGGAGCACGTCGCCGACGTTTTTCCTATTGAGGTCTGGGGGGGGGGTGGTGGTATTGTAATAAAATACCATTCATATAAAAACCGAAGTCAGTCACTTTGAAAACATTTGGTAACTATGAATCGTCATGCTCTGTTCTTGAATATGAATAAATTTTTTTGAGCAAATGTCTCAAGAAAGAAGAATTATGAACACTTTTTATGGCGCACGTAGTTTTTTGCCGCCCTGTATATGGTACGAAATGCTACCAACAGGAATTAAGGTGCATTTAAAATATATATTTCAACTGCACCATAATGCTCTCAGAAATATTCGGGAATTAGATAGAATAGCGCCGTTGTATATGATCACATATACAATGCCGGCCAAAAAGGTATTCGTTTTCACTTTCTTGGATGTAATTCCTTAGGGACTGAAGCTTTCAAAGTGTTTTTTACTGTTAACGGAGAGTGACAAGGGTGTACGTGTGCTAGTTTTGTTTCGATGAGAGCCTGAAATTTCGTGAATTTTTCCACCAGTAAAGTAAAATGCTCACTTTTAGAAAAGCGGCCTCATTGACAATCAATTTTTTCTACTCTAAAGCAAGCAAGGTTTTTGTACCCGCATTTATGCCTTTTGAAAGAAATAGATTTTTCCTACAGAACGGTATACTGACGTTTTTTTGATGCTCTTATCTTTTATTATTTTTAGGTGGTCGAATGGGGACGTGTCCAGGAGGTCTGAACTACCTTTGGATGCAACTTCTGCCTTGTATTCAGAGGCTTTCACAGAGTCTCATATGTCGTTTGAAAGACGATCGAAAGCGCTATCAGACACTGTCTTCATTCTCACATGAAGCTGAGTTTTCAGAACTTTATTAAAAAAAAACTACAAATTAGAAGAGTCATTTTAGCCCCCTTACAATTTTTTTCCGCTGAGAAGGTTTTTCAAAACCTTAAATAGCGTTTGTAAGAAGAAACCTTGCTCGCGGGGGTGTTTTTGAAAAATTTTCACGCATCGGTTTTTTGTTCGTTTTCATGCAATTAAAGTGAGTGCTTCCTTGATCACTGGTTTCCGCGCGCGACGATTGCGCGCCGCATGCGCGAAACGTGAAAGTGAATACCTTTTCAGCTGTTACTGTAGGAGACAATATAAATAGTAGTAAGTTAAGCTGTCGAACATTCACTAACAGTTTGTTGTCCCTGCCGTTTGAATTTCAGTTGAAATGCTTCAGTTCAGTTTGCCTCCGATGTCGCATGCGGCGCGCAGTCATCGCGCGCGGGAACCAATGGTCACGTACTCACTTTAATTGCTTGAAAACGAACAAAAATCAATATGTGGAAAATTCTCAAAAGCACCTCTGCGTAGAGCGAAGTTTTTTTTACGGACCGTATTCGAGGCTTTGAAAAATCTTGTAAGCAGAAGAACATGTAAAGGGGCTAAAATGACGCTTTTAGTTTGTAGTTTTTCTTAAACACAGTTCTGAAAACTCAACTCAACGAGACTGAAGACAGTGTCCGATAGCGCCTTTGATTCTCTTTCAAACTGCAAATAAGGATCTGTGAAAGCCTCTGTATATAAAGCACGAGTTGCATCCAAAGTAATTCACACCTCC
Source organism: Nippostrongylus brasiliensis (assembly GCA_030553155.1). Lineage (NCBI taxonomy): Eukaryota > Metazoa > Nematoda > Chromadorea > Rhabditida > Heligmosomidae > Nippostrongylus > Nippostrongylus brasiliensis. The sequence continues at coordinate 6,791,167 of CP130737.1, forward strand.
TGGGCACGCCCCCATTGGACCACCTAAAAAATAATAAAAGCTAAGAGTAACGAAAAACGTCAATAAATCATTTTGTAGGAAAAATCTTCTTCTTTCAAACGGCATAAAAGCAGTTGCAAAAACATTACTTGTTTTGGAGTAGGAACAATTTATTGACAATGAGGCCACTTTTCTAGACGCCCATTTTACTTTAGTGATGAAACAATTCCTAAAATTTTGCGCCCCAATCGAAACTAGGATGTATACACACCCTTACCACTCTCCGTCTACTATAAAAAAATCAGTTCAAAAGCTTGATTCCCTAAGGAGTTACATCCAAAAAAGTGAAAACTTTTGGCCGGCACTGTATGTTAACAGTACCGTTGTATTAGGCTGTAAACCTTCCAATACAATGCTTTTTCATACCGTCTGACACGTTTCGCTGCCGGTTCTACATTTCGTTTCCAACATTTTAGTATGTCAGTCAAAGTTCTTATAAATTATGCATCGCCCACGTGATTTCATTAGAATTGCATTAAACTACATGTATGTATGTAGCATAAGCCAAAGGACATCATACTCATGAGTCTAATAAGCTTCGACAACGACATTGTGCTGCCATATCCAGATCCGAAATTTTTCACGTAAATGGCAAATCTGCCCCGTAGCAGATAGATTGCAGGAACTCTGATCTTGAGAAAGAATCACGCCAAAATGGATTCCAAGCACTGATTTGGACGAACGAAAAATCGTATTCGGAGCCGAGACTTTTTCCAGCATTAGTGATGTTGAACCCAAGTTCCAGTTCCGACGTACCACAAAAACATTCCAATCATTGGGAAAGATGCGAAATTCAAGTCGAAGCATTACTCTCGATATGTCACCAACACAACTCAGAGGTAGGATAACTGGGCCTTCCAATTTGGAAATTGGAAAATATATATAACAACTTCAGGTAAATCAATAACTTGGATGTTACAGATAAGAAATGGACGAAGTACGCTACACATGCCAGTATCAAAGCAGCTGGACTTGCCTACCCAAAGGTAAACCAGGCGGAGGATGTTATCTATCCTATACAGCTGGACGTAAGATACTCATCCATCCTATTCTACAGACAAATTTTCAAAAGATCCCATTTGTTCCCTGTGCTACAGAATCACACACAAGGAAAATTTTAAACAAACTAGAACATACCATAACAAATGTGAAAGAGTTTTTCAAAAATAAAACGGTAGGCTTCCACGTTAACGGTACAAATCCGTACCCGCCAAAACGCAAAACAGTGGTACAACAACTCTCAGTATACTGTAGCTCAACAGCGTTCTGTTTGAAGGGAGTAAATTTATGCAACCAAAATGTGAAAATCTCCAATCGTAAGGTTTACCACCTATTCTTATTCGAAAAGATGTAGTGAGCTGATGTGCGAACCTCAAAACACACAAAGTGAAGAAGCCAGTGGAAAATGTTCAGTCGGCGGCTTCGCAAACAAATGCTATCCGAAAGGGTAAAATGACTTGATGCCCGAAAGCGAGCAATCAGTGAAAAATGAGGAAAGGCATATTGAAGAGCACACGAATACGTAGGTAGGAAAAATAGCAAGAATATCACGTCAAGAAAAGAGGAGCAGTTTGTAGCACATTCGAAAACTTCGACTAACCAACATAAAAACCCTTCGAGGTAGAAGTGGTGAACAAAAGTACCACATTTCTTGCTCTGTATAGATTGCAAGTTCTTGACTGATTGAGTTCTGCCCTAGATGAGCAATTTTATCAGTAGTTCAAAAGCCTAGCTCATAAATACCGCAAGAAATTGAGTCAATGCAGCACATTGTGACTACATAAATCTACGAAGTGAAAATAGGCAGAAAAATCACGTCAAGGAAAGAAAGTGTAATGGATATAAAAACAAAATGGGTAAGCTTGCGGCTATCAGAACGTGAAAAGAGACTGAGCAAAAAGGAAAGGTCGCATCATGACGAGCAACAATTCTTAAATCGGAGAAAATAGCCTTTGAAAAATATCTCAGTATCTCTTTCGAGTCAATTCACACTTTTCAAACATACGACAATGAAGCTGGTTCGTTTCTGTCTTTTGAGTAGCCCTTCTAACGATAGAATCTACAGTTTCACTTCAACTTATGCCCTGTTCCTAGGTTCCTCCATGATTCCCTTCGAAGCATGAAGACCTAAACAACAAAGAGGACGTGGCATAAATAACGAGACGGCCCCCGTCAGAAATGAATGAAATCCATTACACCCGCTTCTTGAAGATTTTCTAATCACTGTCAGTCCTATAACTCGGGCATCTACGGATGTACCCTGTCGATGGGAGGGTTCACGCTAATACAGATAATACAGGATTTATTTAGTTGAAGTTTTGTTTTTTATTTAGTATCGTCAGAGCTCGGAAAGCCGCGTGACATTGTCTCACCAAAGACTGTATCGATGTTCGAATGTAATTATCATACAACGAAGAAATTATTCAACCGGAAAGAGTAGGCTAACCTGTGTACGTATAGGTCAGAAGAATGAATGTAGATGTTGTATATCAAAAACAAAGTCAAGATACTCAGTTTTCATGATAATGCTTAGATTTCTCATGTTCCTCCACAGAAACCACAAGAATTTTCGCGCTGATAGTCGCCTCCCTTGCGAAAATATCGGTACCAGCGCTTCCTTTAATTGTAGGTTTCAGGTTGAAGCTCGAAGACCGAGATTGGTACACATATTTTTTGAACAGAATTAATGAACAGATCTATTGAGCAGGGGAGATCTACCACTTTGACCAGGTTTTCTAGCCCGGCCCTTCTAACACACTTTTCTTATACGGAGGGGAATATATTCGAGAAACAGCCCGCCCATTTCACGTTAGAGTCAAGTAACACCTGAATAGATGGGAAGGACAAGTTGCGCCCTACTACCGCGTTGGGCTGCCACAGGCAAAACGACCACAGCGGTGATGACTTTAGGGTCACATTCAAAATACTGGCTGCGCTGCCCGCAAAACGCTCGAGGGATTCTGGATCCAGGCCAAGAGCCCTAGGCTGAACCGTAGGGGAGAATGCGTCTATATAACCCGAGAGCTCACCCCATACATCAATCTTGCCTTTTAAAGTCCTTGGCCTCTTCGTCTCCTAGCGTGGACTTGTTCTAGTTTCTCGGTGCTGGAGGGATTGCGGTTCATGAGGTCTTCAACCTTCGCCAAATTCGTTCCGGCGTTTGATCTAGTAGTCTTGTTGTATAGTTGGACTTTTTCAGACTCTGAAGAAGGCGATACACGCCGAAGCGTCAGTCTGTTCAATAAATATCTGCACCAATCTAGGTCTTCGATCTTCAACCTGAAACTTACAATTGCTCTCCATCACTCCGAGATTCATAGATAGTCGAACATGGCACTTGCATTAATGCTGTGTACTACTAGATGACGCATAGCAAGTGGTTTTAAAAGTTCCGAATTTTTTTTTGAAAAAATCAGGTCCCTCACTTGGCCAAGAACTATGAGAGGTATCAATTCACTGTAACTAAAACACATATTAAAGCTTCAGTTTGCATTTTCGCCGTTCGTCGGCCGCTCGGCTCTCGCGAATATTTTGGGAGAGAAGCATTGTCTACTGCTTATCGTCGATTTTCATCTGCTACATTTTACGCTCAGCGATCGGCTCGGCTTTTTGGCGACCTCAGACCTTCATCGAGACCGTAATGTACTTTATTATACACGCGTTATTATTTGCCTTTTGTGCAATGCTCTCTTGTAGTAGAGACCTCTTCAACTTTCTTGAAATTCTCGCATTCATAGTGAAGTGGACAGTGTCGGACAGAAAACACCGAATTCGTTCGACTAATATTCGAAAATCACTGCTTTCAGGCTTCGACCTAGGCGAAATTGAAAATAAAGCTTTTCGCTTCAAATTCCCCCTGTTTTCACTCCCTGAAAAGGTTGAGTGTCAGCTTCGCACTTGATCAGATTTCTGAAAAAAAAACACTATTCTGAGCAGAATTCTCAACAAAATTTCAATGAACATTCAGTAATTTGTTACCCTTTGATCCGTTAAAATTGTCGGTTAGCGAAACACCATATTCAAGCCCTACCTAAACTTCATGGATAACAATCATAAGCACGATTACATAAACTCCTGGGCCCACATTCATCATTGGTAAACCCCGATAAACCCCGAGGTATAGACAGTGAGCCTGATTATCTTGACCGAAACGTGCTAACGTATCGAATATTTTTTATAAAATTTAGCAATTATTTGGAAAGGAAGGGGTTCCACCAATGGTGGCCAATTCTGTAAGGGGGTGCACGTTTTCTGCAAATTTTCTTTTTTCGGGCATTCTTCTATGGTTTCACAGGAATCTCACTTTCACAGAGCTAGGTCGCTGCATGAAGCAAAAAAAAATTGCAGAGCAAAGGGGAGAAAAGTACCAGAAACAGATGCGCTCCACCCAGGTGGGTGTCTAGGTTTGGTCGAGTACCTATAACCTTTTCTTAATAGGGAGAAAGATTGTATCAGAGAATGTGGGATATGTAGTAACGAGAAAACCAAGATTCAGATGATGAGCAACATGAGAAAGGCAGTAGAGAAGTTGTGAAGGCAGTTGAAAAGTGAAGAGTCTAAAAAAACATTCAGATATTTTCACTGTCCACTTTGTGCCCAACAAAACAGCCCAGTAATTTGCAGAATTTTGTATAAGCAATTGAATAGACATTCACAAAATAGAGTTTTAAAAGTAGAACCAGTAGTAACAACAAAAACTCCAAAAATTCTGGAAACACTTCCGAAAAACCTGGTATTGACGGCACGATGTCGTTTGCTACACCCCGATGCAAAATTATAGGTTCACCCCGCGATTTGTCCATAAGTCGTGGACGTAGAAAAGCATCTCTAGTCTTTAGGTGATATCTTCCTATGAGAAAAAATGGAACCTCGATGGGCTCGACGGTTACAAGCACTAGTGGAGAGATCTAAGAAAGGAGAAACGAGTATTCTCTAGACGCAACATTGGCGGTGGAAGTATTATGGTCTGAGCTGCATTTTCCGGATATGGACTTGTTGCTTTGGGGTTTGTCTCATGTAATATGGACAGCGAAGATTATCAGCATGTGCTAAAAGAACACCTTCTCCTTTATTTGAGAAGATTTCGTGAGCACAATCTTATCTTCCAGCAAGACAATGCTCCCATTCACGTGTCCGAGGCCAACTACGAGTTGGTTCGATTCCAACAGAATCCAACTTTTAGCGTAGCTCAGTTGTTCTCCAGACCTGAACCCGATGGAAAATTTGTGTGGGCATTCATGTTCACAATGTTTACAAGAACGGCACCACTTACACCTCGATTTCTGATCTAGAGAACGCCATTCTTGATGCATGGCCTCATATAGAGCAAACTGTACTTGATAATCTTATTCAAAGTATACCACATAGAATGTTTGGTGTTGTTTATAACAAAGGTAATGTTGGAAAGTACTACACTTAACTTGAATGTTCATATTTTTAGAAGCAGACAGTTCATTAATGAAATGAACCTATAATTTTGCACCGGTCATTATCTGTGATTTTTCAATAAAAAATTGTAGTACCTTACAATGAGAAGTATTATTTTGCACCGGGGTGTATTAATCCAGTGAAGCAACGGTAGCAACCACTCCTCGGAGTAACTGATTTCTCGGCGTATTTCGTTGATTTGGTAAAAACGAAAAAATATAGAAGAGATAAGATAAGATCAAAAGATAAGAAAAGACTCATATCAAAATAATGCACTTACCTACCAAAGGGTCACAAAAGCCAGAATTCGTGTCTGAAGGGCACTAATTTTAGAGCGGGATGTTCTGAACATAATGATCAATCGATCGAAGAGGTAAGAGGCACGTTGAAGGCTAACCCTCAGTGAAAAAGGATTGAAAATCATCAAATTCGAATTAGAAGCGTGCGCTCGTTTTGGGTAGGGCAGGAGGAGGAGTGTAAAACCGGGGAGACCTCGAACTCTTCAAAAAAAACTTCAGCGATGTCAAAAAACCGGGTCAACATCGAATAACTAAGGGGAATGATCTACAAAAATGGACGTCCATTCCGGGAGGGAACACGGAGGACCGTTTTACCCCTTTCTGATGAGACACCCCAGGTTTTAGGCTCACCTAATTTCTATCCTTATTTCGCTCGCACTTCTACTCCCCATCTTTATTTTCCTGCTGTTTTTTTCGAATGCCTGTCCACATTGGAATATTTAACCGCATTTTCTTGCAACGTGTTTAAAGCCTAACAGCTTTTACTCTCGCCACTCATCTGTAACAACAATACACGCGGATAAATTCGAACCGAGCGCTTTTACACGTGGCAATAGGAGTAAAGTTCCCACTAATCTCTTCCCATGCTCTCCCAGTGATATGGATACCCTTGTCGTTGTAGCCAAGACTGTCATCTCTCATAAAAGTCAACTTGCTGTAAAAATATTCCTTTATTACTATACCGAAATAAGATAAGGAAGAGAGACATCGGGAGTTGTTGGTCAAGTTGCTGAGAGCTCGTGTTTCCAAATTCTCTGTACTCAAAAATCTACATATGCACCATGTTTCTCTGGAGAAAATCAACCTTGAATTTTTTTTGCATTGATTGCAACCCAAAGCCGTTCATCATCAGTTGAGTAAAGATAGTTTTTATAAGTTAACGATTAGGGGTTGTCGCTTTTTTCAGAGCTTGAAATAAGTCGAAAAACATTCGAAAACAACTCTTTTGGACTCCAGCAGAACGTGAACTGCAAACATCAAAAAATGTCAGCTTTTTCATAGAACCAAAATGACGCGTAGGGACCCTTAGCTGAATCAAAAATAATACTTTCTCATTTTTGTTGCCAGGTGATGGGACCGAGTATACGTATCAGATCTATGTATTGTTTGCTATCGAATCTCATTTCATTCACTAGGTGGAGGGCACGAGGTTACATTCGGTGAAGATAAGAGTTGGAATAGAACATATACATTGTACATAAAATGCATCCAAAAAGACAGATGATTTTTTAGTTACATTTTTCGATATTTTGACATCAGAAATGCTGAAATGAATAAGCCTTTTGGTGTACCAGTTTGGGGAGTCACTAACGAAGCCTTCGTTTAGGCCTTTAAAACATACGGGGCGGAGGAGGGGAAACGGAAAGTTTTTCCATCGATGCCAGGTTTCAGGGATGAGACAGCCTTGAGATTATTGAAAGTTGAACAGGTTATTTTTCACAAAACGGGCAAGCAATTCGATAGTCCATTTGGGTAGCTTTGATTTTTTAGGCCTCGAGTGCCAATTGATTATGCCGGTGGTGATCAGTGTTAGAACCGTACAATTCCATGTTTTGAGAAGTCTGATAGAATTGATGAGTTGGTTCAGAGTCGTGAGTCTATAGGGAGCTAATTTTTGCTTGTGGAAAGCAACAGTGTCTACCAGATCTGGCGACTAAATGCAAACAGCGGCTAATCTCCTTCTAGCGGTTACCCAAGACTTGGGGTCTAAAGGTTTCTACACTAGCCCATCGTAGGTACCGCCTTCAGTGGAACCAGGAAAAGTGGAAAAACCTTCGCAACAGCAACCTCCTGGTTAAACAGAGGTGGTCCATCAGTGAACAATAGCTGGGTAACACTCTCCTATTCCCATTACTAACAATGAGTGATCGGCGAGATTCTAGCAGAACTGTCACTTAGTGAGAACTCACATCATTCATTTTGCTAGTGAAGTGGACGTTGTGTAGAAAGATTTGTTACAGAAGCCGAGCTTGTGGTTTTTTTCACCACGATCGCTACATATTTTGTTTGATCCCAGTAGTTACCTGCAAATTTCTTGCGTATGGAATTTCCTGGATGGTTCGGATGCGATGGTTACGGAACTCGCCTGGCGGATGATCGTATTTAATGACTTAGAGCACAATATGTATGTGTGATTGTCAAAAAACTTTACAGTGAAGCTTCTCTGACTAAGGAGGTCAGTGAGCGTGCCCCAAAGATTCCGAACGGGACCCATATGGTTTTGTAGAGCATCGAGCGGGGATCACAGCAATATAGTTAATTTTTGCTGAGCGCCAACGGGTGGTCCGAAAATCGCAAAAAACCACCGCCCTTGAGACACATTGGAAGCGGCCTCTCATCCCCTAGTCTCTGGGGTGAGAACCCGCCTCCAGCGTGTCTTGATGGCTCAGTGGTAGAACAATGGTTTGACGCCCAGAAGGCCATGGGTTTGGATTCTGTTGCTGGGTTTTTATTTTGCGTCAATCGCATTGATACCAAAACGTGCATATTTTGCGATTTTGCCATTGAGGTGGAAGGAAATGACGTTTGGAACTGTGAGGTGAGTGCTGTGGGCTGTCCGAAGAACACTTGACATATCAGGCTCCGACGAAGGCGATACGGCCGAAACGTCAGCCGAATAAAGAAATATGTTTTACCATCTTGGCTTGCTGAAGAAAAACTGCGAGTGCTTCAACTATTCAAAAGCGTCAACAATTCGAGGCGAATTTCCTGAACGTCAGGGTTAAATAGAAGTACCGTCTGCGAAGAAAGTGAAGTAGAAAGACACGATCGAAGCCGGTCGGATGATCGCCTGAGGAGGAATTGTAGCAGAGTCCGTTTGCTCTTAAATAACCACTGGAAGCCATCTGAGCGTGATTGTGAAGAGACAGTCACTAAGCGAATCCCACCCCACCGAATCCAGGTACCACCTGCTCACAGGCTCGGTGAGGAACCGAATACAAGCGCCTTACCCACATGGACATGGTACCTTCTCACTACCACCTTCCCTTGCACTCTAAGGTCGATCTACCAGAGAAATTATCGTGGAATTTTAGCTACCAGATGAAGGCCCGAGGCGCGGGTTCGAATCCGCCCGAGCCGCAATTCTTGCGATGATCTTGTCTGGGAAATATTACGAAAATGTCGAAGCAAGCTGGGAGACTCTTAGGCCCGAATTCCACTAATGAGTTGTAGGTCAAAACGCACCTTCGACTTAGAGAGGGGAATTTGTTCGTACGTCGTTGAAGGTGCGTGAGAGTCCACGAAATTAGTTTCCAACCTAATACTTTTTCAGCATCGTATGAGTCGACATCTAAGGTGTTCGTTCCTTGTCTATCCGATCTAGGACGACTATTGGAAATTGTCTACAAAATATGTATCATCGGTAGTTCTCTCTTGAACTCTGCACCTGCACAGTCGCGCGATCAAACCTCCCCCGTGCTAATCAAGCTTTCCATCCTTCCGGGGTAGGATAGATTGGTAGCAGGTCTGTCTGGAAAGGTTAATACACTGACTTGGTATAGGGCCTGTCCCCACAAGTCATTGTATAGGCCAAATGCGTACATATAATACAGGGTGTCTCAAAAAATGTACCCACTGTATGAAATGCCATAACTTTGGCGAAAGTGAACCAATCGTAAAAAATCATAACTTGGATGAAAGCTAAGGAAAAAGAAAACTTTCTGGTCTATGTTTGGTGAGGGTTGTGCCATGTAGTCGACCGAGGCCTCGGATTTTTGACCTGATTGATAGTGCATGGGTTATATGCTTGCTCTACTTTGGTTTTAAACAGGTGGTATCGCTGCTTTGAGTAACCTTTGAGGCACTAAACATATCGATTTGCCGCAGCTTTTGATTAGACATGGAATAACATCAATGTCGGTCAATAATTGTGACCACTGTTTGAGAAACAAAAATTCATCCAACCGTGATGCAATCATAAGAAATGAATTTAGAGGAATATAAAATGTATGAGCCATGAAGATTGCGCCGTGCACCTGTCGGAATCGTCGGATTCTAGACCTGATTGACAGTTTACGGATAACATGCTTGTTCTACTTTAGTTGCTAACAGGTGATATCGCTGTTGCGCGTTTCTCTTGATGCAGTAAACATAACAACATCAAAACATAACAAGTTTAACTTGAACTTTAAGATGCTTTTGCATCATACTGCTTACTCTGTTCAAAAACCCAGGACTCTTGTAATGAGCATGTAATAGCAACTGTCATGTTTGTTAAACTTGTTGCGTTTTGATGTTTTTATGCTTGCTGCATTAAGAGAAATGCGTATCAGCGATATCACCTGGTGGCGACCAAAGTAGAACAAGCATGCTATCCGTGAACTTTCAGTCAGGTCTAGAATCCGACGATTCGGACAGGTGCAAGGCGCAATCTTCATTGTTCGTACATTTTTCATTCCCCTAAATGCTTTTCTTACGATTGCATCACTGTTGGAAGAGTTTTAACTTCTCAAACAGTGGTTACAATTGTTGATCGATATTGATGTTGTTCCATGCTTAACGAAAAGCTGCGGCATTTTGATATGTTAACTGCCTCAGTAATCCATAGCAGCGATATCACCTGTTAACGACCAAAATGGAGCAAGCACGCAACCCATGCACTATCAATCAGGTCAAAAATCCGAGGCCTCGGTCGAGTACATGACGCAACCCTCACCAAGCACATACCAGAAAATTTTCTTTTTCCTTAGCTTTCGTCCAAGCTATGATTCGTTACGATTGGTTCACTTTCGCCAAAGTTATGGCATTCCAAACAGAAGGTATATTTTTTGAGACACCCCGTATTTACCACACTTTTACGATTTGAATGGAACACGAATACGATGGTGCATCCATAGGGAACGGATACGAAAATATTCACCTTTTCATTCTCCCTCAAAATATCATATGATACAGTTAGTTGTGGACAAAATATCATAGGATATAGGTAGTTAGTTCTTAACACGTTGACGACAGCGCCTTTTTCGTGTGTCTGGCGCGTGGGACCAACCGATTTTCTAACGCGCCGCAGCTGTGGCATGATGCCGGCATACGACGAATTTTTTTTCAAAATGGAAGTGAATAGTAAATCTTGAAGACTGCACATAATATGTATGTATGTAATACCGGGGATTGTGACTATTCATTTTCTTGCAATGAAAATAGAAAAACAACAGCTGGAAGCTTTTAGAATGTTCTTTTTCCCTATCCAGGTTAAAAGGAAATTATTATTTGTTTATTGTTCATTATTTGTTTATTCTAATAATCAATATTTGTTTGTATTTATGTGTTTGTTTCAGTAACCAGTATTTGTTTCCATTTATTTGTTTCTTGCAATAACCATTATTTGTTTTTACTTGTAAAGAAAACTAGTGCACAATCAAAAATTCCAGTAAATCAGAAGCTAAGAATCATTTTCATGAACCATGCTTCCTATAACAATGTGCAAAGGTCTACTAAAAAGTGACACAAAAACATCCTTCGAAATTCTGAAATGTGTCGAGAAAAATACAATACAAGAGTGTGGCGCAGCATTGCGCCACACGGTCCCACGCGACCGCTTGAGCGTGGCGCAGCATTGCGCCACACTGTCGTCAACGTGTTAATTGAGCTGTAGAAAAATGAGTCAAAGTAGCATTTGCCAACAGTTAGAGCTGGTTGCCACGTCGTCCCACTCTGACCGTGGACCATGGCATGTCTGAAGACGACGAACAGGTCGAATCGTCAGGCCGTCAATGAAATTCTCTACCAGAATGCACTAGAACAGTCAAAAGTCTTTTTCAAATCTCCCCCTGCTAACACGTTAGCCCACATATGGTCCGATATTTGTGATTGGTGACCACCATGTATACAAATCTCTTGTATGTTTCTGTTTTTCGGCTTTCTAGATTCCGACGAAGGGGAAACGCGTTGAAACGTTAGCCTAATAAAAGTATTCACCAATCTCTGGGATCAGCTCAGTCACTCAACATCTGCACTGCTGTAGCATCATCGCAAGGTCAATATATGGTCGAATATGGACAAATCTTTTGTCACTGTTCTCCTGCTCTGTCTCTTTCACGCTGTTCGCCAGAGTGGTTCGGAGAAGGAGAAAGCTTGATGGAGAATGAGAAAGCTTGATGGAGAAGGAGAAAGCTTAATCTCCTTCTTTGTCACAAAATCGTACATGGGCGGTCAGATTCGCTCCTTAGTCAGCCATGTTCTGAGAGGACATCTGTTACTAGAGGAGGTTCATCTAGTTTCGCTATTGCCAGGGCTAGAAAAAACTGTAGGTTGCACTTTTTCACCAACAGAGTCGTTCCTAGTTATGTAATTCTTAGCAAAAGGCAACCTATTCCTGTGAGCCACAATGCTTTCAAGAAAATGATAGATAAACTATTGCTTTAGATATGACGGTGTCTGGTTTGTCTTTCCATTAATCGTTCTTTCTCCTCACATTATTTGGTCTTCTTTGTGAATTTTTAATGCTCTTCCCATCCTTGTTGCCTCTTCCTCATTCCCGTTTATTCCAATTGTCTTTTCAGTAGTTCCTAATTTGTTTTATCGACATTGCCTTGTTTGTTTTAGCCAAATGTTCTTTAAAGATCTATGTTACTCAAGTCCTTTTCACCTCCTTGTCCGATGTTACGTTATCGTCGGTTTGTACTGTACTGCACATGGTTCTTCCATGTAATAAACAAACGAACAAATCTTTTGTCACTGTTCTCCTGCCTTGTCTCTTTCACGCTGTTCGCCAGAGTGGTGAGATTTCGAAGCCCGATGCACTGATTATGCATGTGTGTGGCGTGGCCGAGCTCACCTGTGATTAGAATGTCTTTCAGTCGCTCACAACAGGAGGCACACACACACACACACATCTACATGAGAGGCGAATGAGGGCTGAGTGCTGCCCCTGTGATTCGGACGGATTTGGACGCTCGGCCGCGGCAGCCGCGGGCAGCCAGGGGCGACGACGACGTGTGGCCGTCCGTCCCCCTTCCTTTCCTCTTCGCCCCCCACACTTGCCTTCGATACTCACACTCACACCCTGCTCACCCCCACACACATACACTCACCACACAGCAGACAAGCCCTCATTGAAATGCCCTATGGGTGAAAATCATCACCATTATCATTCATGCGAACAAAATACCTATAAAAGACGGTATGAGACAGCTCACTCGCTGCCCACACCAATTCGCCGCACCAGTTGCCCTTGGGCGATTCGCCGTCACAGGCCTACCTTCCTAAGATCGTACACGTTTCAGTCTGATTGATCGGGTTCACTGGCGTCAAGAAGAGTCCCTTATGAATCGCGAGGAAGTCCGTCCCCTACACCTCCACCACTTTACCGATTTAACCAATTAGTTTTTCACATGTTCTCTCTTCTTGAATTTCTCTTCACTGTTCAGGCCTCTGATGACGGTGAAAGGGTCGAAGCGTTAGGCCAAATAAAGTTTGATCCACATTACTAACCTCGTCTGGCACAGCAGCATTCGAGTAATTAGTTTTTGCTGGTGTCGTTGTATAACCACTGCCTCTAATGTCACCGTTTCTACCAGCGCTTTCATTTTGTTTTCTGGGTTGTACGGAAGTTGGTGCATTTCGATAAAGCCAAAAAGTAACCCAACCAGATTCGAGAATCCACCGACAACAGCCACCCAGGGCCTTCTCCCTTCCTTCAGCTGAACTTTAAGGTAACATAGAGCCCATCAGCTCGTCGCGCCATTCTTTCCAACGACCATACTATGAACGTTCTCTGATTCCCACTATAGGCCGTGAATTTTCTAGATGTTTCAGTTTCATTTGCCACTAGTTCTTCTACTGACGCGTTGTGAAACGCTCGGATTTCCTTACAATGGAAATGACTTTTAGCTGTAATATTTGTTACCCATCGATTTCTTGTGTGCCACTGTTCGCTCACAGCCAGCACTGCCCGTATGGCATTGCTCGGATATTGTCAAATTGCTGATATTTTCGCACTTCTCTCTTTTTTGTATTTGTAAAATGTGTTTCCCTTAATTGGCAGCTATTATTTTAGCAATGCTTACGCTGTGATGCGTTGTGGCCTGTCGTGCCTTTACGAACGACGAAACGTACGAAAAGACCTAGCACGTTGGTCTCGTACGACGCTTCTAGTTGCAGGTATTCTATTCACTTATGTTTTTGACTTTTCGATAATTATTTTTTGGTTTTTGCCTTTTTTCCTTTCGAGAGGGTGAGGCATGCTTCGCCTTTTTTTTGCCAGACAAAGAGAGAGTCTAAATATACTACAGATAGCCCAGCTTTAGGGGTAGAGAGGTTCGAGATAAATCCCAAAAACCTCATTCCGCAATTCTTGATGTCCAATTCTATTCTTATTGTTGAGAAGCTTTGTAAATGTGTGTGAGTGTGCTTCAGCGGCGAAGATTCGAATACTTCTATGCGAAATTGATCGCAGAACAAGCTGGCCCTAGTAGGCGTCTAATTTGGCATTCTTTGAGAGATTGCAGGAAAATTTGGCGAGATCGCCCAATTTATGCAAATGAATTATGCATAACAAGAAAGGTTGAAGGACGCTCCCTCCTCCCTCTCAACATGCCATCCAACACTGCTACTACATCTCACCAATTCTCCAGTTAGCCGCATTCGAACTTGTGCTCAGTTCAACAGCCCATCCATGGTGTTCTTAGTGGTAGTTCGGGTGAATTCAGCAGGGTTTTGGGTAACAGAAGCGGTAAGGTGGATTCAAATTGCTGCACGGGCATCCGGGTTCATTCCCTCGTCGGGCTGGAATGAGTGTGGCGATTGTTCTAAGAGATAGATTCACGCAATTAGGCACAGGAAGAAATGTCATTCACATGTTGCCGGCGTCCGCCTGCTTCAACCATTTCGGACGTCTCCCGGCCGCTATGTGGTAGACCCTCATGGCTCAACTCATCCTTCCGCTACTTAATAATCTGCGATTTATCGCATTAGTTCTCGACAAATCTTAACGAAAATCGACATTTCTGACTTGTTCGGGAATCTTAGATGATTGAGAATAGTCCAGCCGAATCCACACATAGACTAGCTATCAAATTGTGGTTGAAATTTAATTTACACCTTGGTTAGGCTCTCACGTGATGTGTTGTCTCGTCGTTTGGCGGCTTTCAGTACAATCATCCTTCTCTGCTCGGCTTTCTCGCCTCTCTCTCTAATGCCTCTGCCGCATTCTCAGGTAATTCGCCCAACCCTGTAATGAAAGGTTTCCTACGCGACTCCATATCAGTAATCTGTCACTAATGAGCGCGCTGCGACCAATTTGTGCAACCAGGTGCCCCTCAACTACTATGTGTCTCTTCGCACCTCTTCTCTCCGTTTAGAGGGATATTATTTCGTTCATTCTTTATCTTTCACCTCAGTGAATCTTCTCATTCACTACAGAACAGCTGACCTGCAGCTCCTTGATTTTCTTCCAATGAAACCAGCTTTCAGACGCTACTTCATGATCTCCTGTTTGAAAGTCAAGTTGCTTGTGCAGAGGGGCGAGGGCTTCTTCGCAACGTTGTTAATTATTTGTCTTGAAATTGATGCCATTCTGCAACATTTGCTGCCGAAATTTGATCGGAACCTTCTAGAAGAAAGGCTCTCATTCATTATAAGTTATTGTTCTTCTCAATCTCAATTTCTTCGTCATTTTCGAAGAAATTTCGGAAAAATATATGCATCGTTGGTGGGTGGGGCGATGGCGGTTGGCGGAGAAGGGAGGCCGGCGGCCGCGTGCAAAGTTGACAAATGGGCCCTGCCCCCTTCAGCATGATTGGGTGAAGCTACCATAATCCGCGAAAAATGTGACGCACACGCGCCCATATGACCCTGTTGTGCTTCGATTTTGCAGCAGAAACGCGGCCTGTCACAGTATTTCTGGTTCTCAGGAATTGATCGCACACTTTTTCATCGTTTCATCTCGATCGGCTTCTCCCACTCTTTGAACAATCTGATTCCTCAATTGTCACAAGTTTTCTGCCCACGGACCAACCTCGCACTTTTTTAAATAGCACGCTTAGCAGTTCTTGATAGCTCTTTTCAGGGTTCAACGATCGTGTTTCTGCTAAACAAATTAATATATGCAACGGTGCCTTGCCCTAAGAGCATTCCTGATTAATCTTCGATATTCGCGTAGATAGTGCTTAGCCCTGATAATAGCCTATTGACAATTTCTCACACACTGTCACCGTTGTGCCCGCTGTTTCTCTAATTCACGCTCTCACCTGAGCATACCTGTGCCAGAACAGAGAGATACAGAGACGCACTCACTCACACACACACACCCTCATACACTGTCGATGTACTTGTTGAGATTGAATTGAATAAGAAGAAAGCTGGGACTGGGGGTGTTTTTGATTCGGCGGGCGGCCGTCAACTCAATGTCGCCCCGTTGCCCAGGGTGACCACGGGCACAGCGTGTGTTGTGTGGGCCTACGGTATAGGCCACTAAGAGTCATGGTCATTCGGCTGAATTTGGCGCTGATTGGGTGGCGGAAATAGTCAGATAGGATAGGATAAAGCTGTCGAGGTAGGCAGGCAACAGCAGCCGGCAGCCAGCCAGCAGGGCGAGCCGAGCCGCCGTCTGTTTATCACTAATGATAAAGGCTAGCCGACAAGGTGGCCGACTGACGAGGTTGCTAAAAGCTGGGGGACTTGGGATTAGCATGCAATGTTCCTTGTGAAAAATGCTATCAAAATATTCCAATATGGTTTTCTTATGCCTCAAAAGTTCGCTGGGTGGGATCAGACGCCCTAAACTTCAGCCGTTGAGCTAACATTTCAATATTAGTAGCTGTACTAGAAAGCAATTCTTTGAAGATTATCTTTGAAGGATTGAGATAAGAGCACTAGGAGATTGCTGCGGAATTAATCCATGTCTTCAATGTATCGAGAAGATTGGCATTCCTTCGATCGAACAGGGGCTCAGAATAAATGAACCTGATTTCCACCGTTGAGCCTGATGAGATTCCCTACGCGGTGATAGGGTGGAAACTCTTGAACCGAATCTACTAAGGGTCTCCGCTGTAAAATCCAAGTCAATGGTCAAAATTTCCTGCAAAAATATGGGAATGCTGGGTGGCCGACTGGTGAGAAATCTGAAAGCTGGGGACCTGGGATTAGAATGAAATGTTCTTTATGAAAAAATACTGTCAAAATATTTCAATATGTAATCATTTGCCTTTTCTTCTGTTGTTAGGTGGAGGTTTTTTTTATTTATGGACAAACCTTTCGAGGTTCTCGTCATCTTAAGAGGCTTTAAACTTCCGCCGTCGGGCAAACAGATCAGCATTAGTAGCGTTACTAAGGAGGAACTCTTTGAAGATTATCTTTTAAGGTCTAAAGATGAAAGCACTTGGACAATACTGCCGAAATAATCCTCCTCTCCACTTTAACAAGAAGATTGACATAGCTTCGATCGAAGAAGGGCTCATACTAAATGAACCAGGTTAACCACGCTCATCGTGCAGCATCTCTGGCACTCCCTTTGAGCTTGATGAGTTTCCCTAGGCGGTAATAGCATGGAAACTCTTTAACCGGGTTCTCAAAGGTTTCCCGCTGTGAATACCCATCTTATTGGTCAATATTTCCCGTAAATGATGATCGGAAATTTCAAGTCTCTCCTCTTCCGTAGCTGAATCGGCCAACGATTGTGGGATCAATGAGGATGTACCCTCCCATTTTCACTGTCACAGTTGCAGCCACTACAAAAGTACCACTGAAAAGTTTTCATGTATTCGAACCTTGAAGCTTTTTGCGTGTCTATCCTGAGACATCGGAAAAGTTACAATTTCGTTGAAACTGATGGCAAACGTTCAATTGGCTTCCTCTAGAGGAGAATTCACCTGTTACCGCATACATACCAACCATTTTCATGTATCAAGGTTCATTTAAAGTATCACTCATACGATTTTTTATTGGGTGTTTCGAAGTCCGCTCAAATAGAAGACACTGCTAAATGTTACATCTGCTCGAACTACTTTCCTTCCTCTTTTTCATTTCCTGCAGTATCGAACATTTTCATTTGGGTTTAGGTTAACGGTGAGCCTTTGAAATCGTGCCAATCACCTCAATTTCGTGTTCCTGCCCCGCCGTCGGGTATACGACACATCGCCACCCCTTCTTTCCAAATGGTTTGTCTAATTGGAAGATTACGAGAGAATGTGGCCGTCTCAATAGTGATGCTGTGCATTGCCAGAAGGTTTTAGTGGGTGTATGTGTGAGGAACTGACAAATTCCCTAAGGGCAACGAATTCAAATCAGTTTGAGCCATTTTCGACTCCTATAAGTAATAATTCGAACTTTATAAGAGCTGAACAGCTCTATAAGCGTACGCATGGCAGCAGTACTGCACATTTCATGTTTCGGTGGAGCTTTATTAGGGAACACAGCGAGAAAGCCGCCATTCATCCATTATTCAGCACTATGCGCCTCTCTTCAAATTAGCATCCGAATCTTGAATAGATATCTGAGTATGAGTAGACCTGATATCCGACGATGTCCCCCTCCTTCTACCTCCTATGTTGGCTAAATTTTCAATTTTACGATTTCATAGGCCACCGTGGTTTGGCTATTTAACATGTAGTAATTCCATCACTGACAAGCTCAGTGTCGATGAAAATCATTGCTAAAACAGGTAGATGGAGAATTAAAACAACGCCAACTTCTATTCACTTCTCTTATTGTCCATTAATTATTCAATCGTAATTGAAATCGGAAATGCTGAAACCCTGGGAGAGCTTGGTTCTGGACCCAGATTTATGATTGACAAACCCGATGTTAACCCTAAGCTAAACTCTGACATGGGGAGATATCGAGTATCTGGACCGAGTCGGTATGTCGGCTATTACGTCACAAGCCGACAGTTTAGTCTCGGGGTATCGGCTAGCCCGATTTTCGAAATTTCGGCAAGTTTATTGGAGTGAACATGTTCATTTACTCCAGGGTATCCGACCTCTGCTTCGTTTATGAATCTGAATCTGGTCCCTGGTCTAGTGGTGAATGGCTGGTTTTCCTGAGAGATTTTTTCAAGAAGAATATCTAAAAATTATGATGAGCGGCAAACGAGGCCGTTCACTTGCGCCACGGCAGGTGATCCGGAGCAATATGCTCAGAACATTTACGACTTTATGTGGTTGCTGTCTCGCATGCTACTCATAAACATGCTTGCAGTAACTGGGTAAATAAGATAGGAATTTCATCAAGAACTAAGAGAAAGAGCTGTTTAGGCGGCTCAAACCACAACAGCACGTTGTTTGAAGCATTTAAAAATATCACCAGCCATAAAATCTCATCTTCATCCAGATTACGTGCATTGAATGTGCAAATGTGTGTCCGTCTCGGATTCGTACGTCTGTTTATGTTCCATCACTCTCAAGTTCCGATAAAGCCCGGAAACTGTGTATTTGTGGGCAATTTCGGGCAATTATCTGGGCTGCCGCTAATTAAACGGAGGCCCAGAGAGATAGCGCGATAGCACGACGATTTCGAGGGCCTCAATTAAAATTAATGATTATTATATGAAGAGAGCTCGTGGCTTGTGGATGTAGCTAGTCGTGGGGAATGTGTGTGAATGGGACTGAGAGACTTCTTTCTGCCGGTGACGAATCGAAGCGCCTAGTCGAGTTGATGTCGTTTCTTCCGAATGAAACTTCAACAGTTCGTTCATTGAGCTTTTTCTAGGTATCGAGAATATCGTAAGCCATTTTGTGGGACGAGAGTTGTGGGAAACGATTTGTCCCGAATCATCACTGTGCCTTCACAAACCAGGTATGTTTATTGTTAACATGTGATTCTATTTTCGACGATTAAACCCTTGAAGGGCACTGAAGGCTTGCAAGCTTGAAGCCTGCTACGTTAGTAGGCCGAATTTTTGACGAAAACGAATTCGTTGATTCATCCAGCCACGAAACGAGACGGCTATCATGACCATTTCGGAACAACAATTGCATTTCATTCAAGTTTCGTTTAATTAATTGCCGGGGCCGAGAGAATACAAGTAAAATTCAACTCGTATATTCCCTTCAACGGACCATCAAAGGAATTGCTCTTTTCCGCTCTCCAGAGCTGATCAACTAGATAGACAAAAATGAGCAACTAGGGTCAGAATTTTGAGTACTGGTTAGCCTCTTCGCCCATCAACTCGGAATTCTTTTCTTAAACCGCGGATGGGTTCTCATCACCTTCATCAATGAGACCACAGAGGGATCCCATTCACCCGCATCATCGACAAATCCATCGGAATTTTATAAACTGGTTCTCTTAAGGGACACACTGCAAAATATGGTATCCAAGACCGCGAAGGTAAAACCAGGTGTTATTTGTTCACGTTAAGGGCCGGCTACCTTGCCGTGAATGAATGATGACTGGTTTTCCTTCTCTTTCTTTCTTTCTTTCCCTCTTTCTATTCCTTCTCCAGAAGCTCTAGGATCCTCCAAACGACTCACAAGGCGCGCTCTTCTCAAATACAGACGTATTTTGCAGTTTTTTCCCGGGTTTAGGAGACTCCATTTTCTTGTTGTTGTCCAACGACTGTCTTTCACGGATTCAGTAAATTATAATAAATTGAGTAAAATAGAGCCATTGTGTGACGAGGTGTTCCTTATCGGGATCATTTCACTCAGGATCTTTCAAAGGAAAATTGAAGTGTGTCCATTAGAATGATATAGTGGATCACTTCAGAAGTTTCGTAGGTCTCGTAAGTCTCAACCTAGCTCATTCCTTAAATTTTAACGAAAAAATTAAAAGCTCTGGACGAGCAACACAACATTTTACCTTGACCTCCCATGTCATGTTGCCTTCACACCGCAATATTAGATTCGAGAGCTTTACAACTTTTATATGAGTCTTCTTCCATCTGAAGGACCGTGAACAGAGGAGTTCTGTTCTTCTCATTACTGTATTTTCAATTCAGTTCCAGAAGACTTTGCTCCGCTAGAGCTGTGCCTTCTGTGCTACCGACAACGTAGTCAGGTCCCATTCGAGGAAACAGAGAGCAAGGTAAGGCATTGTTTCGTGGTTAATTAGTTCATTTCTATCGTTTCACAATCGCTTTCCCATTTAGATTTTTCCTGAAGTTTCTCTACAATCAAAAATCACTGTTTCTAATATACAATGCCCATATTTCAGGCTCCGATGTGCGACTCAGATTCGGGTGTTTGTTCGTCAGCTTCACCTCCGACGTCGCCTCGGGCATCTCAGACCGTTGCTTCCAGTACAGCGGAGGCGGCGACGATTCTTTGCATGACAAATCTATACGAACGAACCAGAGAAGCGATCATGCGAATGCAAGCTGCTCAACAGTGTAAGTTTCGCTGACGGAGATTCCAGCAGATTTCAAAGATACGGAGGCGGAGGCGTCCTCGGCCCAAGAGAGGGCAAAACGGTACAGGGAAAGGCACTAATTTCCGAGATTGTGAATGTTATTGACACATCGATTCTCTAAGAAGCTCTGACCCTCAAGTCAGTGAAGCTGATCAAGAAAGAAGGTCGATGTGAGCATGTCTCATCAATCAGAGCGTCGAGCACTGTAGGATTTTGTATGCTACCGTAAGACACCGCCGTCGAGCGCTCTGATTCTTTTCGAGATATGCTGAATGATTTCTATGGGAAAGAACTTGCCGAAGAAGCTCGACCAGGTCATTATGCGATCATTTCCGCTCACTGCAGCCTTTCGAGTATTAGATGTTTTGAAATTTTCAGTAGTTCTGCCGTTATGGGCTGGTTTGTCGTCTTCTGGAATAGCGCAATTCTGCATTTTTTTTCAGTATAAATCATTCAGTGATCCTATGTTTATTAGTTGCGGCACTAGACGATCACTGATGATTCGATGAAGTACTACTTCTTTGAGATAGAGGCATTTGAAATACAAAGTTTTTACCTGATGTTCTTAGATTTTTTTAGTATTTTTAGAGTATCAGTGACAGATCTTCACCGCTTGAGAGTATATCAAATTCACTCGACAATAAGTTACATATCCCTTTGTCTCGGACAAGTATTTCTTTCGAAAAATAAATAATCAGATTATTTCATCGGCTTGAATCTGCTTTCGTCGCTAACTCATTTATACTAACACTCTGACCAAACCTTCCATTCTTCCGAGGTCTGGTAACTCGGCACCAGGCTTGACTGGGAAGGTAAAAATTTTAACTTGTTGAAGCGTCTGACTCCCAAGTCAAGCCATTGCAGCCATTGCAAGCCATAGACCAAATTCGCATTCACCATGCCTCTACTACTTTGAATGGAAGGTCAGTGCATGGCGTGCCCTCAGAGGACACATTAACGCCGTCCGCTTCGCTTCACCTTTTCAATAGCAAGATTCTACTGCCTCAAATGATCCTGATATACTGATTCAAATTCAAACAGTCTGGGCTTTTGCAAATATCATATTCATAGAACCCGTTTCAATGAGCTTTTGAGAAATTCCTGTTGATCAACGCCGACCACTTCATCTTATTTTTCTTAACCTTTGAAGTTTTGGTTGAAATCTGTTCGAAGATTTCACAGCAGTTTTTATGTGTTGTCGGCTTCAAGAAAACGTCTGCTACGGTGCTGTTGTTTTGTCTTTGCAATTAGTCAGACTGAAAGCACATCGCCCAATGTCATCATTGGTGCGGTCTGTAGGTCCCATGGGACTCCGCTCATTTTGCCGATATACTTATTAGTTTTCTTAGTTTTGAGGGCGAGCGTAGTACAGTAGTAAGACGCGCTACTGACACCCCCAAAGTCGAGCTATCGATCTCGGCCCGGGCTAACCAAGTCTTCCATCCATCCGCGGTCGGGTAAATTTGTACCAGACTTGTCTTGTAAGATGAAGACAGTGGCTTGGAATAGCGGCCGGCCCCCACAAACCATTGTATAGGCCAAATGCCTCTACGATTTTGAATGGAACACAAGTGCCGCGTTGCGCCCTTATGGGAATGATCAAGGCCGAAATTTAACCTTTTACTCGTTAGTTTTGATAAGATTTCGACCAACCTGCTGATCTGTTCAACTGAATAGACTTTTTTCTGTATAGGTGTACCGACCGTATAGGTGCATAAGGGAGCGAATTCTGCGCGGTTGTTGCGATGGTTGTTCGTTTCCCACGACTTCACCGGCGAATGTTATGAAAATATTCGATTTTGGTCGAGACAAAATGCCGTTTCGATGTAGTGTTTTGTGAGCGATACGTGTGCGATGGTGTGAACTTCAACACCTGCACCTGCCGTCCAACTTGACGGATGTCCGATGACATTTAACACGATTACCGTCTTCTACCATAGTCATGCATTGCCGAAATATCATCAATGTGTCTCACGAACAGATGAACACATCGTTGGAAAGGATATGAACAATCATGGGAATTTCACTGTTTATCTGAACATTTCTAGGAATTCCTCCTTTTTTGCAGTTCAATCAAGCAATCTATTCAACTTGATTTCAGTCGAGATGCTGTCACAAATGCAAATGCTCGGGCTGCTCGGTATGACACCGTCGGTAACACCAGAAATGAATCGAATCATGTTCGAGAACCGTGAGTCAGCTTAAATCGTATCAATATAATAGTTGAGCTATTTTTCCGACTGAATTTGAGGAATTTTTCCCGAGATGAAGTGTACTGTATGCATAAGATTGCACATGGCCCCGTATAAGCACCTTTCGTGCAAATTTTTGGCAGCCAACGTTTCGTCAGATTGTCCTGAGTCCCGAACTCCCTAAGCGGACTCGATTCAACACAGCGGTTTTTTCGGTTGAATTCGAGGAATTCCTCCAAATATCGGCAGAGAAGACACTCTTTGAGCCGTTAGGACATTCCGTGAATGAGATACTAATCATTTTTGTTTAGCCTTCGAACTCTAGCGATGTTAACACTGATATAGCTGTTCGCTGTTGAGTCTATGACATCAGCACTTTTTTGTGTAATTGGAAAAACCGCAATTATTCTGAGTAAAACCATTTCTTTGAGCGTTTGGCAAATTTCTCTCAAGATAGGCGAAGAACCTTTCTAAAGTTCATCATTGCAGAAGTGCTCGTTTTGAGCAGTGAAGTTGTTCCAAGAGCTGAGTGGAAAACATTTTTTTTCAGAATTTCTCTTCGCCCTCCAATGATCTTAATATTGAATGCATACTGTTTCAGTGTAACGGCTGACATGAGCACTTTTTGTGCAGATATAAAATTGTGAAGTATTTGAACAGAACCACCTCTCCATCAGCCGAATGTCCTGAGTTCTGAGTCATCTGAGCGACCCTGATCCAAAAACATGTTTTTCGCCTCCATTCGACAAAGGGCAAAGATGAACCTAAGCAATAATTTTCCCATTCAAAAAGTGCATTCTCTCAGCACTTGGACTATTCTGTGAATAAGGTGATAGTTATTTTCGCATATTTCTCCGAACCGCAGCGGTTTTGACACTTATAGCGTAGTAACTCAGCCCCATTTTTGGCAATCAGAAAAGCCGCCATTATTCAGAGAAGAACACAATGTCAGTGAGCATTTTGTAAATTTCTCTTCAAATAGAGTGAGAGTCTGCTATTGGAAAATACTCAGGTGATTCCCTGAATTGAATAATAACTACACTGAAGACGTACTGGTTTCGTATGTGAAACTTGCTCGCAGGAGGAGAACAATTTTGATTCAAGTGCAACTCATGGAGTGCACTTGTTGGACCTTCAGCTCATTACACAAATGGAATAATGAGAATTGTTGCCTTTTCCGACTTGTATGAATTCAAATGTTGAGTTTTATTTTCGTTGTGATTGCTGTGATATGTGCACTAATAGAGCGCACAGGAAATTTTGAGCTTTTCGAGGTGGGCAGTCATCTTGTCTGCAAAATACTTTTCTTTTCTTCTGCCACGGAAGGAACAGAACGATGAAGGGCTTCAGCTAGCCTCAATTCTGTCTGTTTTTTTCTCCTGTACTTCTAACTTTCCGGCAAAAATTGTAGCCTTCAAAATCACATAGGTGGATTATTTGTTTCTCCAAAACGAAACTTTTTTTCTTTCAGAATTGGCAGTTATCAACCCATTCCTGACCAATACACTGTGGGGTGTTCACGGTGAACTAACGCCACATCCTATTCTTCCACAAACCCAGCTACAACCTAAGCTTAACTGTAGCGATCAGCCGTCTTCGGAAACTCGTACCCGCGACGAACAACCGTTGGATTTGAGCAGAAAATCGGTACGGCGGGTTACTTCTAGCATTTATTTTCTGCTCTGTCAACACGTCATGTTGGAAATTTCAGGGATTGGAAGCTATTATCGATATCGAAAGCGCCAATTATAGCCATAAACAGCGTAAACAGAGTCAGCAGCACAATTGCAATGCACCGGATGCGATCGAGAAGGAAGCTGCGGGGTGAGTTTCAATATTGACAAGACTCATTTAGAAACTGCAAATCACTCTCGGTCAAATGGAATCTCATATCGATCCATCATTTCTAGTAAAGAAAGAAAGGAACGTGAGAAAGAGTGAAGAAGGTCTGGTTTTTGGACGGTAATTGCGGGTCACTGGTATAAAAATTACGATAGGTTAAGGGAGTCTAAACGCTTCACCAGGTAGCTTGCCAACACTTCTACCCCGTCTCCTAATGGCCCCATTTTTCTTAGTTTTTTTTTTGCTTTTCCAGATGTTCAGCGTCCCATTTCTGAGCATAAAGGGCACCTTTATCGTCTTCAGTTTAGTTATGGAAATAAACTTGCTTTGCTTGAAAAATTTGAAATTTTCGATCAATGGAATCCACGACGTTACACGGAGTACTTCTAGACCATTCTACAAGCTTTGATATGACTGTTGTAGATATTTAAAACTTTCATTACTTCAAACTACAAAGCAAATTACACAAAAGTAGCTTCGATCCCCCATGCCTCGTTTAACGAAAGTAATTTGTGAAAAGTTGGAAGAGTAGAGCTGAAGAACACCTACACTATTCCGCAGAACTAACCCTCCTGTTACTATCGCTTATTCACCCACTTAGGGTCTTCATAACTGAGAAAAATTCACCCAACTAGGTAAATGTAGTGGAGGTCTTACTCTTACTCCTAGAATCCGGAGCTCTGTGAGAAAGGGAGCGCTGGTCTGTGCATCAGGTGGAGCACGGTGACTATCGATGGCGATTCTATCTTTGAGTAAATTACACTGTATGCCTAAGGGCTCATTTAGACGCCGCGCGGCGAAAATGCAAAATTGAAGCGCAATCAATAATTAACGTCCTTGATCGAATTTGCTTACTTGCATTAGTGGCGCAGTCCTGTGGCGCCTCATATAGGCAAACTTAGTGATCGTTCCGGTTTTTTTAGAAGGCTACTATTCCTTACTAAAAGACATTTTGGCAGAATTCACTTTTTTGTTCAATTTCTTCCCTGTGTTATGGTATGCCTATTTTTTGCTTAGGAGCGGCGCCACCGGACTGCGCCACTACCGCAAAGGAGTAAATTCGATCAATGACGTTAATTATTGATTGCGCTTCGATTTTGCATTTTCGCCGCGCAGCGTCTAAGCGAGCCCTAAATGAGGAACAGAACGTCAAACGTCTTGCAGCTTTCCTAAAACTCGAATATCTCGCCGATTTACGGAAGTGAAACAGGGTCAGAAGAAAATGTATTGAGTAATTCCCATCGATGCAGAGGATTGAAGATGAGAGAACTTGGACAGTGCACTTACTGCTCAGCTTCACCCTCTTCTGGTCCTCAGGACCATTGTTCTTAAATGAGATGGGCGCCAAATTTCCTATATTCCTCAAGGATCTAAGCTCTTACCAACAAGACGTGACAATCCTGTGCTTTACTTAACAATTCAGAGTTATGAAGAAGCAGCCATCTCTAGATTTATTGAAATTCATTACTATGTAATTACTGCTTTCGCAGTTCTTCTATGTCATTCTGTCTTTTAGACCAGAAGAACTGATCAGAAACGGGTATGGCATCAAACGAAACTACAGTCAAGTGGATTTGACGGCTGCCGTCAACGATATCAGATGCGGTCGACTGGGAACGAGGCGGTAAGTCTACTAGATGATGTAGTAAAGTAATGAAACAATTGATTAGAAAAATAGTTAGGTACAATACGTTACCAGATAGCACAATAAACTGTGTTGGAGACTCGATCCCGCCTCGCGTCTGACGTCGTTAATCCTTTCTTACTTCCTTTT
Source organism: Nippostrongylus brasiliensis (assembly GCA_030553155.1). NCBI lineage: Eukaryota > Metazoa > Nematoda > Chromadorea > Rhabditida > Heligmosomidae > Nippostrongylus > Nippostrongylus brasiliensis. The sequence goes on from CP130737.1 coordinate 6,818,028, forward strand.
TTGCCTTTTTTTTAAGCACAAAATCGGAGTTGCATTTCCCAGCCAATTTTAAGGCGCGAAACCTACAGGTTGCATCTTTTGGAATTTCTACCAGACATCCCAAAGCAAAAGCGACCGAATTTCATGGTTTGGCGACTTCTAGCCGGTTTTCCTCACTTGGGTACTGAGGTATAGTGGGTACTGAGATATAGCGGCTTTAGCAAGAAATAGTTTTTGTGTAATTTCTACGAAACACAATATGACAATGAGGAAAACTGCAGCACTCGACTACAACAGCGATAACAGATTTTGTTCCTTATAAATATTATAAAGCAAAGGTTAATACCATCTTACGAGGTTCTAATGTTTGTTTCAAACCTAGACACTTGCCGGAGTTCCTTCAGGAGGAAATTGCTTCTGAACAAGAGTAATAAGAGATGAAGCCGCCTAACTTAGAAGTACTAGAAGAAACGGAAAATATGTGGTAGTGCATTTTTCGGCCAATTTCAAGGTGCAGCTCTCTTGTAGGTTTTGATTTTTTAGAATTCTTACCAGAAGTTACGAACCAATATAGGTCAACTTACATGGCGTTCGACTTTGGCGATTTCTGACGGTTTTTCCTCAGTATTATTTCACAATGGCCCTACCATTAGTCTTTCAGGGCCTCCGTCGTGTACGGCATTCCACGATCAACACTCCGAAATAAAATTTACAAGTTAGAAGCGGCCGAAGAACAAGCTGGACAAGCACCGGTCAACAAAAGAAGGCGCCCAGGTGGTCAGAGCAACGCCGAGAAGAAGTTGGCTGAACAAGTGGAACGACAAAAGAAGTATGGATTAGTTTTCAATCCCTCATAGGTACCAGGTAACCCAGCAACTCTTCTTAAAATGATCTTTTCAGAGCTTCCACCCCTGTGACTGACTGCTCCTCTATATCGCCAAGCAGCGATGGAACCGAGGGAGAGGTTAATGTTTCGGACGAGCTTTTTGGTCAGCTCAAAGTCCAAAAACAAACACATTTTTTTAGAAATCGTGCAATGCGGATAATCGCTGGGACGCCGATTGGACGAATAACATATGGCAGAGCTTATTCAATCAAAACAATGTTTGTTTTTTGTGTTATATTAGATATTTTTGTTACATTTTTTTTCAATTTCTTTGGTTTCAGACAAACATCTCCGTCGACAATCTAGGCACCGGTGGGAAAGAGGATGGCAAGAAAGAGGAGATATCCGAATGGAAGAAAAGTCGACCAAAACGGGGTCAATACAGGTAGGATAGATTTCCCCAAAGTTTCAAACCTCATTCGTAGTGCTACTGACCACAATTGGAACCGAAAGCAGAATGTTACGCCGCTTTGAAATTTCAGAAAAAGAAACTTCAAAAGAAGATGCCGTGATTTCTTAGTCCTTCGCTAACCTACTTCTTCGATTGTTTCGTTGATCATGTTTTTGCCCATATTGTAAGAAAAAAGCTAACTTTTCTATAGTTTTTAAAATTATTTTCCAAAAAAAAAGCGCACCTCCCCCACTGCCACCTCTCTTTGGTGATCCCCGTTACGATTGTGGTTAATATCCCACGACTTATTGACTTCGACTGGTCACAGCGGCTCAGCTTTTCTGCTCTGCCATCCTAAAAACACCATTACAGAAACAATTTGGTTAAAAGTAGAAGGTGAAGGTGGTCGGCAATAATCATTTCCCCTAAGGACGCGCCACGCATTCACCTTTCGTTCATGGAATAGAGACGGTAAATGCGAATTTCGCTTAAACGGCGATTTGCGGTTGCCAGCCGCTGTACAAATCAGTGCATTTACCATCCCAGACAAGTTTGATGTCAATTATCCCCACCCTCGAGGAGGAGGAAGCATAATTAACCTGGTCGGAGATCGATCACTTGACCGTGAGAGTGCTGCGAGTAGCGCTGCTAAGCTCTGCATTAGGCTTTCAAGCTGACACATAAATCCTATATTCCTCGGTAACGTACTGTCTTTAGTCAATGGTTTCCCATGGGTTTTGTTTTCCTAGGGTTTATGAGATTCTTTTCAAATAATCGCACCTACATCAACGACTCCGCTCCTGGGTGGTCGTTGCACTGGCTGAAGAAAATTGCAAACACTGTATTGACTTCGACCGATCATAGTGGCTCAATTCTTTCTCCTCTGTCATCTGCACTAGGAAACATTATCTGTAATGTGGTCGGGGTGGGCCAGTCCTCTTGAAGGCGTGCCATGAACTCGTCTTCTATTCAGGATTGTTGAGACGTTGGTGAACTTGGTTTATGCAATAATTTGTGGGAGCCAGCCGCTATTGTGCCACGTCAGAGTCTTAACCTTCCCAGAGAAACCTGGGCCCACATTCATCATTGGTAAACCCTGATAACCCCGAGGTATAGGCTGTGAACGGCGCGCACCTTTCTGTACTTATTCTAAACTTCCCATGTTAAACGCAATCTCTCATCGACACTGCCATCTGGTTCTGGCTACGCCGCGGTTTCGGAGACCGCTCGCCCGCTCATGAATATGGGCCCTGGTAACAATTTACTCTACCCTGGCGGAACAGAAGGCTTGCTTAGCCTGTACATTATATCCGTCGACATAAAATTACCCACTTAACTTGAGATTGCTTTGCCATCATCCTTTGTTATTGATATAAATTCTCTACAGTAAATGTGACAAAATGAACCTCTGTTGTTGGCTCTGTTTCTAGTTGGTCGTCGCACCATTCGACCGGTAAGTTATGCAAAAAGTAACGGTTTACCTGCGAGGTACAGGTATCGTATAGCTCCCAAGCAAGGTTTCAGGGAACGACCGCTCGTTGGCCACATTACGACCTTGATTCTCTTTTCCGGACAGGCCCATCGAAGTTTCTTTGATTGGAAATTCGAAGACAAATTAGTCTACTCCATACAGGATGCCGCAGAATTGCTCTTGTTCGTCGGAAACTTAAAATAGCTGCGCTATTTTTTTTTGAATTTTCTATATTCATTCTCCTGTGAAAAGTACGACAAAAAGTTAGGGAACGTTGTTTGCCAGGGTAGAACTGGTTCAGTCGTTTCCATTTTACAAAAGGAAGCTTTTCAAAATTCGAGGCTTACCTGAAGGTGTAAGTTCCAATGGGTTACCATGCAACATCTGAAAGAAGGACTGCTCGATAGCCACAAAACGACCAATCATCTTATTTTGTGGAGACCCATAATACCTGCTGTAAGTCGAACTTTCAAAGACAAGTCGGTGTACTAAATAGCGGGTGGTAAGGCATTACCCTATTTAGTCGCCCTACTTAAGATCACCTAGCTCTTACGTTTCAACACTAATTTGTTTATTTTTTATATAAGAAACACCGAAACGACATAGAAGATAGTTATCGAGAATCCTACGAAGCTGGGCTACTATTTCCTATGTTGCACAGGTATGGCAAAGGTTATGGTTTACCTGGGAAGTATAATTACATTTTCTGGACATTATCTGAAGGAAGGCCTGCTCGATGACGACCACACGGTTGTGCTGCTTATTTCCTGTACAGATCCAAGGAAGCTTCTGGAAATAGAGGCTTTGACCTTCGGGCTATTACACTCGCATATTTTTATATTTATTTCCTGTCAAGCTGAAAGTAGTAGCTCACCTGGAAGGTAAAAATTCCTCTGGGCTCCCAAGCAATATATTAGGGAAGTACTGCTCGGACAACTTTACTTCTCATTTCCGTAGAGGCTCATGAATCCATCTTTAAATAGAGACTTTGATCTTTTGACTATTACACCTTGACATTGAATTTTAATATTTTTTACAGAAAATACGACAAAAATGCGCTTGACGAAGCTGTTCGAAGTGTTCGTCGTGGAGAGATGAGTGTGCATCGAGCCGGTAGCTACTACGGTGTACCACATTCAACACTCGAGTACAAGGTAAGTTAGCAATAAGTGAAGAACACGTGATTTCAATCAATACCTAATATTTAGGTGAAAGAGCGAAATTTACTGCGTAAAAAGAAGGACTCACCGCCGGTGAAGGAAATTTCACTGATGCAAGAACCAATCGCATCGCTTAACATATCCGAAGAGCCATCGAGTCCTGTTATTACTGTATAAATATGCTGTATTTTCATTATTATTAATATTATTATTACATTTGAACACTAACCCATCCGCCATCACTGTTTATGTGTCATAAGCGCTATGGTGTTGACCTGTGGTCAGTCATACCAATTGTTGCAATGACGTCAAACAAATTTTCTCAAATTCTCAAAATGGACATAATTTCGTCATATCAGTTGTAGTACAGAAGTCATATCAGTTTGTTGTGTTTCTCACTTTCATGTTTACTTTCCGAAGTCGTTTGATTTTCGTTTTATTTTGCTGTATTTTAGTCTGTTTATTTTGGTGATGTGCGCGATTTTTGAGGGAAATGTGTTTTCGATTGGATATCTGCAAATGAGAATAAGACTTTCACTCGTACGCGTTGGACATACCCTCGGGGAACACGAACACGAGCATGTTTTTACGAGTAATCATCTATTCTGTAAGTTCATGATGGATACTATTGCTTACGTCCCATCGATTTTCTGTGCTTTCTTTCTTCAAGTTTCTAGAAGCTCTAGTTTATAGAGTGGTGAGTTTGCAACATTTTTGCAACAAAAAAATCAAAACTGCCGCCGTATTTTCTCCGTAATTGGGCAGAGAGGGAAATCGAGAGGATCGAAACCTGGTAATAGTACTTCGAAATCGCGATACACCAATTTGGCAACTATCGCCTTTGCGAAGAATCGTTCCAACAAGAGAGACGGTGACCGAAATTCCAAAATGACCGCCCGCCGAGTATGCGAAGACGATGACGACTTCGCCCCGTTGTGTCACACTGTGTCGCGACCTTTTCATTTCATTTCGATCCCGACTTCATGCTTATTTACAGTTACAAGTCCACTTTTTCAAGATCAATTCAGGTATTTTTACCTTTTTTCATGCCGACACGGAATACGCTTATTTCCTCTACACTTCCTCATAATATAACATCACCGACCGTCTTCGAAAGCCTCCAAGTCGAAAGTAGCTTAAAAGTAGTTAGAGGTTTGCAAAATAATTCCATAATATCACGGAAATTTTATATTTTCTTATTTATTTGTTATTTATTTATTTGTCATTACATCCTTAGACCACGGATGTGCTACAGAACATGAAAAATACGTTAGTTAAACACCAACGCTGTTAAGAAACAAAAAACAGCAAATTGTCAATTAATCAATATTAGTATTCATCCAAAAGAGAGGACCTTCGTCATTGATAATACCCTCTCTGTGGGGGCAGTTCTATACTACGAGTTTGGAGAAAGCTACGATGCATTATAGAAGAAGAAGAAGCTGTTCTCGGTTTTCTATCCGTCTCTTTTTGTTCTTCAATGTTTGTCTCAACATCTTGTTTAAATCATCCAGTTCACGGCAAAACTTTTGCCTGAATTTCGCATTCTCTGATTTTTTCTGTTAGATTATCTTCAAGTACATAGTGAGGAGTTCCCATCGATTCCTTGACCATTTCATTCCTCAGACCTCTGTCAGAAGCTCACTTATTCTTCTCTTGATACTAGAATTTCGGAAAGAGACCTCAGGACTCTTCTTGCTGTTCGGGACTTTTCCATAAAGGCCTCAAGAGAAAATCAACTGCTCTCTTCGGCAACGCAATGCATTCATTTCAAACACATTTTTGAAGGTTTCTGTACGAATCAATACTGGACTTCCTCAACGACTTTGATTTCATGCAACTTTTGAGGGTTTATAGACAAATAAGATTTTCCATCCACAGATGGTGGAGAAGATTTACCATAAGGGATATGGTTAAATAAACATTTGTTCCGTAACAAGAGATTGGTATTGGTTGAAAACCATCGGAAGCGTCTCTCTAACCCTATTCCGAAATAAAATGTTCTTCTAATCCATGGTAAAAACTACCCTCTCATCATCAAAAAGTTCCTCTATCAAACACGTGCGACTCTGTGAAGGAGGTACAACTGCGAAGGACGCAACAGTGACTCTGAATTATTTTTCATCTACATCCTACTATTCATCGATGACGTTGAGCTTTCACCGCTCTCAGTTTCACGAAAGAGGACACGTTTAGCACCTCAACGAGGTCGAAGTGAATTGGGAACAAACATTACACGCGTAAATTCTGAACACGTTCTGAAGCCGACATATGCAGTCTCTCGACCAAATGAATAGCGCTGTGTTCCATTTACCTCCCACTTTTTGACATCTGTAGCCGCTTTCGAAACGGCAGACATGCTCCTAATCGGGGTACTGGTCTTCAGATTTCACCCATTGTTCTCTAATCCGTTCACCCTCCGCCCCCGTCCATCGCGAGTTTCACTGGCCCACTCTCTTTCTCATTTGCGCTACTAGACACTGTGTCACGCACTATTCTCATTGAAACGGACGGGTCATCCACCGATCGCCACCACCACGACCGATTTCCATTCCTGTGGTTGCGATGGTGGATGGATCGGTTTCGAAGAGTATCACACTCTCTCTACGACCCAATTTCAATCTTCTCCGACCGCTATCACATCCATTGGAACATCGAATTGGTTTCCTGTTTTCAACAACGAGTTCAACGACGCCTTTTACAACTTGATGTGTCGTGTGTGTTTGTGTGGAGTTTTTCCTTGCGGATTCTTTCGGAATCGCCGTACGATTCAAAACGATCCGTTGAAATCCCTATTTAAGCGGCACATTTTTTATAAGAACCTAAGGTGACATGTAGACGAAACTGTAGATTCGCAATCAGCGCGACAATTCGGATAGCTTCTGTCACGGATAAAAACAGTAGTTTCATTCAGGAGTAGGATTATAGTGATCCTTCCTACGGTTCTAAACATACAGCAACGTTTTTGGGGATGTCTGGGCTCCCCTCTACAGAATTTGAGCGGAACAGCGAAAAGAACAAAGTTATGCGCAATACATATAATGACTAACCTGCGAGGTATGGGTATCGTTTGGACTCTCAAACAACATCGAAATGAAGGACTGTTCGATTGCCACACGACGACCTTGCTCCCTATTTTCGAACTGACTCATTTGAAGCTTCTTTAAGTGGAAACTCAATTGCAAATTAATGTACGGAATACCGGTTGCCGTGAGATTACCCTAAACGTTTGGTACGTAAAATAGCTTTGTCATTATGCTTTGAAATTGATATATTTACTTTTCTGAATAGAATACGTGACAAACACGCGAAAGTTCTACTGGTGAAGTCGACCCTATGTTGCAGAGACGTATTCTTGAAAATTGCGGCTTACCTGGAAGGTATAAGATCCGTTGCGCTCCGAAGCACCATTTTAAGGGAGAACTGCTCGGAAATACGACTTAGTGTTTTATTTCCGTTGAAGGCTATAAAATCTTCTGTAAATAAAGCTTTCAAAGACAAATTAGCTTACTAGGAATACTGGTTGGTATGAACTTACCCAGTTTACCCTAATTTGTCGTCAAAGACAAGATCTTTTATCTTTCATCTTTCGCAACTAGTGAATTCATTTTCTGCAGAAGATACACCTGAAACTTCAGAAAAATAATTATCGAGGGTCCTAGTGGGCGAATCGTCCCTATGTTTCAAAGATAAGCCAAGGTCGTAGCTTACCTGGAAGGTATAAGTTTATCTTTTGGGCATCGTCTAACTAGTGAGGGAAGGTCCGCTCGATGACCGCCAGAAGGTTTTGCTTATTATAAGTCGTACACACACATGGAAGCTCCTATTAATAGAGACGATGATCTCTTGGGTATTGTACTTGAATATCAATATATAATACTTTTATGTTTATTTTTTATCTCGAAGTCTTGGGAGATTTGCAGGTTTTTTGCATAAAATCCAACGTAGCGCGTTGACAAAACTATAGGTACGATGACAAACGGTTTAAAATCACGACAAACAAGTGAAACAACAGAGAAACATGTAGGAGGACGTCGCATAGGCCACAACGGACGGGATATGGCCACCTCGGTTTTCCTAGAACTTTCGTTGATCGATTATTTTGATTTAAGCGGTCTTGCTGATACGCTGATAGCCATTCAGTGCAATTATTTGGGTAGTTTCATACACGGATAAAAATGTCGTTTTTATTCCGGAATAGATCACTCCGACGATACTCAAAGTAGTTCCAACGTCTTGTTACAGCAGAAATGTTTCTTTACTCACACCCCTATGGGTCAATCACCGTCACCATCTGTGGATGGAAAAGCATGTTCTGAGGACCCTTTTACGGCAAATCGGCTAGTATCAGCTAGCCGTAGAGGTCTCTTTCAACGGGATCTAATAGCGTCCATGTTAGACGAATTAGATCGCCTACTGCAAACACCCCTAAAATTAAAAATCTTTTTTGCCGTTTGGTCAACTTTGCTCCTTCTACTTCCTGTCTGCTCCGAATAAAAACGACGAAAAACATCAAAAGTTAAGAAAACGAAATTCCTTACCTATGAGAAACTGCTGCCAACGGCGTGAGGACATTGCTTGTGTACCAGTCATATGAGCACCTTTTCGAAACGCATTCAGCGACAACAATTTCATAAGAAAACGCTATCACCTGAAACACATGAAAAATACTACAAAAATAAAAGGCCCAAAATACAAAAGCGCAAGCATGTCAATAACAGTATATTATCATGAGAGGAATGCATTAGCCGAAGTTATAGTCCACGTGTAAGCTCCTTCTGTATGATGAATAAATAAATAAATAATAAATAAAGAGAAATAAATAAGCCGCTCTACTAAAACATCATATAATACGAGAATAGGAAAATTGCAGAGAAAACGCTCAGAATTGACACCTCCCGTAGAGATAAAAACACTCAACGTGGTCTCCTAGTGTAAACAGCCACCAATAGAACAGATGGGCAACAAATCTCACGACTCTCCTCTAGATACCATCCTATATACGCAGTTAAATAATTTTTACTAGCTGAAAATTTATTGGTTAGAAAACTCATCTACAGCACCCACTGGGCAGACCTTATCATCATCACGGACGTTTAGAAGCAGAACATATGTCTGTTTGTAAAACTGATTGTATGCCATCAGTAGTAAACCCAGAGCTGGCAAGTTCAAAATTCGAAAACCCTAGCCCACTCAGATAATTCGGTATGACTTCTATTCTGTAAGGAACGATAAATAATGACAAAATATCAAGCGGTGATAAAGAGGCGTTCAGACAGAAAGAAAGAGTAAAAAGTGAGTTTTTCACTGTCATTCACTCTTCCTTCCATTCCATATCAGCGATTTACAGACCACGATATCCCTCACGCCTATGAGTCATCCAAAAAACAGGTTTTGCTAATGTATAAATTCTGTAATGAAAACAAAATTGTGAATGTCGTAATGCAAAATACCAATCCATAGACTGGGAGCCACCATGGTTAACTAGTATGAACACATTTTTTTAAAATGGTACTGTCGTCACTACAGTACCGAACGTGCCGCAACGATAGAACGGCGGTAGCGGCGCTTTTATGCGCCGAAAGGTGCCGTTTTCGTGGTCCACACGTGGTGACTCCGACAGAGCCTACCTCAACACACTGTTGCCGATCTTATGGGCTTTGCACACTCCGAAGTTATTAATACACACAGACTCGTATCCTAGTTGTTCTTTTTTATGATATATTTACTGTTCATACTTGGACGCATTAGTTTAGTACGCTTAATTCCTTACCAGCTTATGTCCACGTTAGAGTCCACAGGCCTTCTTTGTAATACACTAATTCGCCCTTTTTGATTCCATTGGTTCCAGTTCGTTATGGATTCGTACCTGAGATTGGGCGTATTTCTTACCTACGGTAATTGTAGGGTTCACAGGCCTCATGTCATTTACAGTACGGTCCGATTAGATCGCTAGTCTACTCTTTCGATGTTCAGCCTCGCCCAGGACCCCTCAGGGCATAAGCTTCGTTGTTCTCTACCGTGGTAGTTGCTATTGGGATAGGCTTTGTAACGTTCTACTTCCGCCAATATTTTCTTATTCACTTGTAGTTCTATTTTTTTTCTTCTTTTAACTTCTCATTACCTGATTCTTATCTAGTGTTAATTTCCAGTTTGAATATTCAAGCCCTACTCTGCTGGGATGGTACGCAATTGCTGTGTCGTCAGTGATTATGAGGACCTCTCGCATCCGCTCCTCTCAATTCACTTTTAAACTTCACTTGTGATGACACGCCTTGTAGCGTATTCAATAAATAAATAAACTCATTTATGCCATGTCTCCAACGATGGTCCCCGCGTGGTAGCCCAGCCGAAGGCGGAGCCTCGTCGAGCGATGGTTCACTAGACGAGGAATCAAAGGGGCAATGGACCGATAATCGAAGGGTTTCAAACAATCGATTGAATCGATTACTAACAAATTCCACAAATATGGAAAATTTGTACTTGAAACAACAGAACTCGACCTGCTGAGTTCAGAAACAGACTTATTTTCACGAATAAACCAATTGTAAAGCAAATATAGAAAAACGGCGGTCTCTGCGCAAGAAAGCGCCGCTGGCGCCGTCTTATCGTTGCTCCGCTACTGCACGTTCATATTCCTATGCATCTCCTGCTATTTCGCATCGATTTCGCATATGTATCGAATGTGTGGTGATTAGGAAAGAAAACTAACTAATCCTATGATTCAAGCAATTAATGCGCACTTGGTGCGCAATATTTGTGCTGGTGAACTCGGCAGCCGCTCAGTTCTTTTCATTCAACGAACCGAGACAATCGACGTCTCAAATTGAAGCTCTCGGCGATCAGTTCGGAGTGAGAGAAGCGCTAGGAGCATGGAGTAAGGTTCTTCGAAACATGGCAACACGACCTCAGATTAATCGCAGGTATTCTTCTTCTATGAACCTTTTTTTATTGTTCTAACAATTCCTTCACGATGACGCTGTATTACTAGAGACACCCTCGCATTTCTATGTTTCAACGATTCGTTCCAAAAATTCTCACATCGAATCTATACTAGCAGATTTAGCATGGCAAGAAACGTAGTGCTGTCAGACGTGAATTCATAAGTTCGAAAAATGAAGATTTTATGACTAGTTTTGAAAATTAAGCAACAGAAATATTGTCCAGAAAAGACAGACACTTACAAAGCAGAGCTGGTCTCGAAAGGCAAATTGGTGGGCCATCTCCTTCGGCAATTATTATCTCAACAAAATGTTAATCGTTGGGATGATCCATAGAATGAGACCAAAATTGCAACCAAATTATTTAGGTTGTAAGGAAAGTTCTGTCCTTTTTTGCAGCTTATATTCAAAACGCCATAACTCGGCTCATGTCTCACCGTTTCTCTTAATTTAACCACCATTCTATAGATCACCTCATTCTCTATGGAACGCAGTATAAAGTGTGCCGCTATCGCAAAAGTCTGAAGATAGGAATTAAGTCAAATGTTCCAAGGCGGATTCGACATCGTGTTGATATTCTAACCCTCTCCTCTTTGAAAAGCCATTTGAAATTTGGCAGATAGTTAGCACGAGGTCTGGCAATTGCGACGTACGAAGGTGAGTTCCAACGTGTCGTTGGTTTGAATTCTGGAGATGATATTTTAAAACACGTGGATTTGCGTTGCTGTAAAATGTCAAATGGACTCTATGGTTCCTAGCTTCGGTTGAATCGTTTTGAATGCTACATATATTCACGATGTGCACTTCCTTCTGTATCGTTTGGTGAAGAGTAAGAAACAAAAAGCTCACTAGTACTGTTGTAGTTCATCATAACGTCATCATTGTCTTCGTGTCGTGAAAATCTGGTTTCTTAACCGTCTCAGAAGGCTCGTCGTTGTGTAAGAAACGGGAAAATCTCTTCTCATCATAGTATAATATCTATTCTTCGTCGTAGGATAGGAATCCTTATGAAAGAGGCTCCGCGAAATCCATTTCAATTGTTAAGCCCGCAACCCTCATTCGCACTCGGAGCAGAGGGTCCGAATGTCGAATATTTTAATCAATCCAGATCTTCATACATTCGCGACAGCAGCATACTTTATACTGCTTTCCTTAGAGAAAGATGAGCTCTTTCGAATAGTGCTTGAGTTAAGGAAAACGGCTGGACATGAGTAGAGTTATGACGCTTTAAATATAAGGACAGAACTTTCTTTAGAACCTAATAGTACAGCTGACGAGGGCCCTGTAGTAGGAGAGGAATGTGATCGAATTCAAGCAAGCTGGAAGTCAGTCTTAAAGAAAGATCTATCGAGGCTAAGAAGAACTAAGAAAGCTAAAATAAAAATTACAAATGCTACGATTATTCATATGATTCTCTTAGAGATTTTCTAAGTTTCTGAGGTTTGGTGTATAGACCGTTGTTTTAGGAATTCGATTGGTATATTTCAGAGTAACTCCTCCGAATGTGCGAGATTTCACCATCCCACCAAACGTGAAAAAAGAAGATATCGAAAAAATTACGTTCGATAAGAAGGAGGGAGACAATATCATCAACGAGCGGTTACTCTACTTGCTCTTACCACGGTACGTTAATCGTTTTTCAAAAAAAATGGCTACATCCTGTTTGATCGATCGGCAGTCCTATTGATGATTTGATGCTACATGTTAGATGGCAGGAAGGTCATAAACCGTTTATCGTGCATTTCCTTTTGATTCGTTGCGATATGTATAAAAGGTAAATTTATAATACAATATCTTTATCATGGTTAGAATAAATTTGATCGTGAATTTTCTCTTACCTAAAGGGAACTAAAGGCTGCTAGGTTTGGAGAAAAGTCTGGAATCGTACTTCAGATCAACTGTTCCAGTTTTTCATTGCTCAGTTTAGCTATTATATAATACATAGGGAACTCCAAGGTACTCCGGAGAACTTCACATTGTGAAGAAAGGTAATGAAGACTATTCGACTGTTCGTATCTGTCGGAGCGAAACTCCCAGAATGACTAAGAATCACTACATGTTACCTTGAACATACCTTTCATTGAGAATCCCGAAATATCTAAGCAAGGCGGCTCAAGACATTCTTTTCACACTACGAACACTTTTAAACACACTATACGCCTGTAGTTCCTGTGATATTGCATTTTCTAAGTTCGTAGTCCAGTCAGGGCTATCACAACGTTTTTCTCAATTATTGTGTCTTGGCAGCTGGAGATTTTGATGAAAATAAATGAATAAATGAACCCTTTCACTCTTCATACTCGTTTTATAAAATTTCTGACAGACAGCAGTTTCATCAGCTTTGTTTACTTCTGCTGCACTCTTCAGAGAATCCTATGGTAGTTTGAAGGAACAAACCTCAACGAAAGTTCGATTTTACCCTTTTCAGAATTAAAGGTCAACCTGCCTTTACGACAACAACACTGCCAACCACCACTGTGAAAACAACGAAAAAACCGCCGACCACTACAGTTACTACAGTAAAAGTGCCACCTACAACCAAATCCAACACGGTTGTCACTACAACTTTACCTACCACGACTACTACCCAGCCATCCACTACAACCACGGAACAGTCCACCATCCAGACAGATAAACCAACAGTTTCAAAAGAACAATCATCATCTGACTACCCTCAACTAGCCAAGTGGTCAGAGCAGGACGCAAAGGAGTTCGAGCTGGACAGATCTGAACTGGCTAGTTTTTTTCTTTCAGTTAGCCTAGTTGATTTAGACTTATTAATTCATCAATAATTATTCAAGGCTGAACTGGAAAAGGAATATCTGGAGAAGTTAGCTTTGTTGAAGGCGCAAAAGACAGTAGCTACTACTCGAGTTGCACTTGAGGTAATGATGCTATTTAATTCTTTCATTTTCTTATTTCTAAATTATGTCGGTCTTTTCGATCTCTTGCTCTAACGACCCAGATAAAATAGGCGCTGTAGAAATTGTTCCGTTCTGAAGCATACCTTTCAAGTTTTTCAGACCTTCTTGGCAACATCAACTATCCCAACTACAGCTTCTCCAGGAAAAGGCGAAACTACCACTATACCCTCCACGAAAGGCAGCCCACACTTCACGGTTGTTTTCCACACAGCTGCAAAGGAGAAATTTGAAGAGAAGACGAAAATGGAATCCAAAGTGCTTTCCATTCTCAGCAGTGCTATTAAAGAGCACGAAGAAAAGTTCAGAAAAGCGTCGAAAGAGAGCTACAGTACCCATGAAAAAGGCATTGATCAGAACCAAGTGTTAGAATCCACCCATGCTCCACTAACCTCCAGAAAAGCCTCAGATGAATGGCCTACCGAGCAGAATTCCGTCGAACAGGTAGCGGAGGTAGCTCTTCGCCGGGCTTTGAAAGTCGATGAACCGGACGACGACGCATCGTTTGTAAGGTCAATGGAACTTCCGACAAGCACGGCGTATTCTGAGGCAACAACGCCCATGACTACGACAACTGAAGAATCCTTAAGTAGCAGTTCTGTTAGTGAAACTACAATCAAAAATGTTGTGAAGTCTACGGAATCCACAACCACCAGTATTCCCTCAACGACTTCCATTGTTACAGCGGAAGAGGCCAGTGAAGTGAATGAGGTAATTCAGTTTTTTTTCAATGTCTTTGTTTTTACGAGAGATACTATTCCAATAAAATTTCAGGTTCTATCTTTGATAGAAGAGGACGAGAAAGCAGAAAAAGCTGAGGGAACGGTAAGCTCTAAGGAAATCAAACTGCTGAGGGAGAAGACGAGAGCTAAAATTTTAGCGTTTTTGCAAAAACGAGGTCTGTTCGTGTAGGTATTCAATGTGGTAAAAATTATCCTAAGCCAATGTTGGCTTGTCTAGTTGTGCTTTTCAGTGGACAAGATAACGGCTGAATTAGATCGAACGACATCAACTACAGTCACGACGACCACCACGAAAATGACGACTACTCCAACGAATACGACGAATGCAGCACCAACGACAACAAGCACTACCCCTGAGGCATTGAAAACTACCCCGAGCACTACGGCGACAACTAGCACTGTCACCAGTACTGCAACGACCACCTCTATTGCTACTACTACTACTGTCCGCGAAAAAGAAAACGAGGACGATTCCGTGGCGTTCAAGCAGATTCCTGAAGCTGAAGAGGATGACGGAGATGGTAGTTATTGCTATTTTTGATCCTGATACAGAATATAATGGAAATAATATACAGTAGCGGTCAAAAAGATATGTATGTCACTTTTCATTTTTATACACAAATAGCTCAAGTCGAGAAGAATCTGATACCGTTTGATAGTGCTGACGATTCTACATTAAAATATGTCGAAACATACCGTTGTTGCAAATTCTGTGTTTTTTTAAATATATTATAGTGATTTTCATATGCTATTTCCAACGGAAATATCTTAAAAATCGCTGGATGAAGGATAAATCTGAGATGATCATCTGATAGAGCATAGTCTAGTTATTATAATGTGATACAAACATTTGATTCAGATCGCCGCTAAATTATAGATTTTTCGGAGCAGGTGATAGAGAATAGTTTTCTCTTTAAAGGACCCATTCTTGTTTCCAAGCTCGTCCCTTAGTTTGTGAGAAAATTCCTTTTAAATTTGAAATTGTGTGAACTGCAAAAAAGTTCAAGAGAAATCGACTTCATTTTTTCTCAGTTGATAGTACATTTACGGTACTCTTGATACTATACGTACGCTGAAATAAATCAAAGTATGTGTGCTGAAATAAATCAGTGATTTATTTCAGCACACATACAGTATCAAGAGCACCGTAAATGTACTATCAACTGAGAAAAAATGAAGTCGATTCCTCTCGAACTTTTTTGAATATAGCATTTTACGCAATTTCAACTTTAAAAGGAATTTTCTCACAAATTAAGAGAAGAGCTTGGAAACAAAGATAAACTCCGAAGAGAAAATTATTCTCTATCACCTACTTCAATTTGGTGTAATTTCGTTGCGCAGTTAGAAAGATATAGAATTTTGTTTGAAGCATGGTCCTAAAATTTGACCAGTTTTTGACCATCAAAATGTTTGCTCCGAAAAATCTATAATTTAGCGACGATCTGAATCAAAAGTTTGTATCACTTTATAATAACTAGGCTATGCTCTATCAGAAGATCATCTCAAATTGATGCTACGCTCAGTGATTTTCGAGATATTTTCGTTGAAAATAGCATATGAAAATCACTATGAAATGTTTTTAAAAAACACAGAATTTGCAACAACGGTATGGTTCGACATATTTTAAGATAGAATCGTCAGCACTATCGAGCGGTATCAGATTCTCCTCGATTTGAGCTATTTGTGTATAAAAATGAAAAGTGACATATCTTTTTGATCGCTACTGTATATGATATATGGTGATAGAGGAAGATGAAGGAAGGATTTCAGTTCCTCCACCAAGTGATTCCGGTATGGAGGTCACAACCACAACACGCATTCCCACGCTGATGAGCGATGCTCTGCAAGTGAGTTCTTTGACAGAAATCGAGCAAATTTGAATTTTTCGAATTTACATTTATTGCGCGCGCAAGGCATGTGGTGCATAAAAAACGATGGTACAAAAAACACACAATGGTGCAAAACCAAAACTGTTAGTACTAAAATGCAAGTGATACGATAGAATAAAATCCTGACATGATTGATAAAAAAGAATGTTAAGTTACAGTAAAGTAGATAGAGAGGCAAGAGATGTATTAAAGTGAAATTAGCTGAATACTGAGAAAGAAAGAAGCACCAGGAAATAGCTGATGACTAACCCGGAAGGTATCTCTTAAAAGTAGACTTAAATTTGCCAAGTGTGTTAGGAATTTGAATTGATTTGCTCAATCTGAGAAATTCCATCCCCGCTCTGTAAGCAAATGAACCGCGCCCTAAAGAATTCCTTGAACATTTAAAATTAAGTTTATGCCTTCAACCACGCGTAGTGGAGTTCGTAAGAGTGAACAAGTCAGCAGAATTGGAGAGTGTTATCCACAGAGGATTCCTTACACAATGCGCTTCATAAGATTACTACACACCTGCTTTCACAGTTTCGAATTCGCTGAAGAAAAACCTTTCCATTTTCTCGGACATCTAATGCGGAACGCCAGAAGGAGAATTTCTGAGGAAGTTACCTATTCCTTGCTGCATGCCATGGGTCACAGGCTCGGGAGGCAGCAAACCAGCCCCAATCTTTAAATCCATTATAATTCATGCTTAAGCAATGAAGACAAGGATTGGTAGGGAAAAGGAAAACCGATTGATTTTTGAAGTAACGGAAATCTAATAGTATTTAGTTTTGTTTAGCAACACCTGAGATATGTATGAAACTGCTGTGAAGACTGTGGGTGATACAAAAATAGAATATAAGGATAACTTGGTGATAATATGACGATGATATAAAACTACTGTGAAACTATAACCCATATCGTTTAGTTGCATTACCCTGGAATTCTAGCGGTGACGTTGATAAATTCTGAAAAGAAAAAATGTGGTAATGGTCGCACCCCCCCCGCAGCATTCCTAAAATTGCCTAAGAAATGGTGGACGGAGGTGATATCTTATAGTGTCGTTTCTTGTGATAAGTTCCCACAGCGGTGAAAATAGTGTCCGTGAAAAACAAAAATAAAAAGTCAAATATTCTCTCTACAACGCGACCCCGTGAATCCGTCGCGCCTCAGTTACATATACGTCTATTTTTAATAATTTTTTTAATTAAGCCTTCTCATATGCACGCCGATGCGGCCAAGCTTGCTCATGTGATCACACCTATCGCTGGAATCATCGACAACATCGGTCCAATCATCGCTCCGTTACTACAATCTCAAGTTGCAGCCAGTGCAGCTTCAGCAAAGGTACAACTACAAATCGAATTTACCTCTAAATACTGAAATTTTTATGTTAAGGTGGCTGGTGTGAGAACGTATGAGCGTCCAGGGCGAGGTACGGCCTAAATTCTCATTCTTCTTCTAAATTTATTGATTTTTTGAAAGCAAATTCTGAAATTATTCGACTGCCATTTGAACGAATTATATTTGTAGACCTTCTGGCGCATTCCGATGGGGAGAACTCTATCATAGGATATGGAACTCAGTTGGCACGGGAGATTCTCAACCCCGGATCGCTGCAAAGGGATCGAGAGGTTTGAGCTTTTGTTTACTCACATTTACAAACTACCTTTTTTTACATACGATGGGTAACCATGTGAGGGTAGACCAGCACTATGTTGAATACGAACCTACGACAGGTAGGAAATTAAAGACAAGAAAGAAGAAATCTAGTCCTCAAAGGTAGGAATGAAAAGCATGAGAAAGAAGTGAAACATAAAAAGTGCAGATCCATGAGCAGGTGTAACTCTAAATTTTCAAAGAAATCTGCAAAAAACGAACAAATGAGCATGAATTTAGACTTAACAGATTTTTTAGCACTGCTTTGTGACCTGATCTCAGGCGTTTGCTACCATATGCGGCATCAGACCGCTTTCCACGAAAAAGAGTTGCGGTGGCTGCCAAATTATTTACTCTAACGTTTTTACAAAATTTTGTCGGGGTGAACATTAAACTTTCAGGATCAGCAGAAAGCTCTAGCTGCAAAGATTGCTCAAGTGAAAGAAAGCCTCAAATACAACAGCAATTCTGTCAGCGACGTGAGTTTGAGAAAATTCCAGTCAGGAAGTTTGCTCTAATCCCTTTGATACGAGAGCTCCATTATGAACATTTAGACTTGGCAGGGAAGAAGTACGGTAGTGATTGAGTACAGGGCCAAAACTAGGGATGGTAGAAATAGAGTAATTGTCGCACATGAAATTTTTACAAACTTATAATTGATAAAGCAGGAATAACGCTCAAAAATGAAAGAGAAAACCGTAGTTTTAGCTTCTGAAACTGCACAGGTGCGGCATCGCTTAGCTGCTGAGTATGAACGGGGCTTTAGGCTACCTCAATATGGACCCAAGGATAGCAATTTGTTACACAAAAATCATAAAAATTCATACTTTTCACATGGCTTCTATCATACTCGATTGTTCATTCGTACGTGCTCTTCTTGAACAAGTTGTTGGTTGTTTTCGCAACGGTCGAGCTGTCCGCAAACGTTGTTTTGTTATTATCTTATCATTATCATTATAATCATATCGTTATGAAGATCAATCGTGAAATGAGATACATTTAAGGTGCGAACGATACCGATCTACCAGGCGCTTGCTCCTCCACCTTTACCTGTACCAACTTCTCCGAACAGAATAAACTACGCTCATGCTTACCCACGGGTAGCCTCAGTGCCACTGTCCGAACAGGCTGCTCATGCAGCCATAAATACAGTGCCACAACAAACCCTAGCCTCTACCCTACCTCCGTACTTTGTCGCTCCACCACCCGGATATGTTGGACCACTTCCTCCTCCTCCGCCACCACCACCACCCTCAGCAGCACTAACATCACAGCGACTACCTCAGTATACGATGGAAACACTTCGGAGTATGTCGACTATATACTTTTTTTATTTTATCACACTATACATCCTCTAATTGTTCAGGAGCCCCTCAACAACCAGTGCCATCTAAACCCGTGGACATAGTTCTCCAGGATGAAGCCACATCAGCTGGCGATTCTCACTCCTTCGAGAAAAACGAGCTTCCAACATTCACCATTGAGGAGCTACCCGCTTCTGCTTCTAAGGAGACGCCATCGAAGGAACAGAAAACACCCAATGGTAACCCCCTCAGCCGTCGTTTATTCACTTATTTTCTACATCGTATAATGGCACATCAGCGAGCGAAAGTTGGTAAGCAAGAAGAACTACAATAGGCCTAGAGAAAGGGAGCAGAAAAACGATGGGAAACGCCGATCCTATCAGCGATCAGAAACAAATTAAAAAAGAAGCCCTTTTAATTACAAGCAGCATGTGTTTTCTTTTTGTGAAATTCGAAGAACTTTCAGGACTGGACCAAACTGGCTATGAGAGCGGTCGTTCGGGTGTAAAAGCGACATTTTTCGAGGACTCTGGTAAGTATACCACATTTTAACTCGAAACTGAGCTTTAGGAACACGATACAAATAAATAACATAAATATAAATCTGATACTCAATGTTGGCAGCAGAGAAGTGAATAATGACAAAGTATTTTAAAAACAAGGATTAATTTACTGAAAAACAACGCATAAAAACGGAGCAAGTAACAAAAAGCCCAGACCGGGTTGTCCCGCCGTTCGTGCGGTCCGTCGAGCGCCAAATTTGTCGATCCGTTGACCCTTTGCGAGATCAAATGTATCGTCCTACAATGTCAAACACTTCGTATTCAACGAACATATTAAATTCCTTAAAATTTTAGGTGTAATGATGGGAGTAAGTGAAGAAGCAAACTCCGGTGCTGGACCACCATTTGGAGGAGGAGGAGGTTCTGGATTTGGAGGTTCGATACGCCCTTTTGTAAAGCAGTTTTTAATATTAATATTTCTGTTTCCAATTGCACACTTGATTTCAGGAGGTCGTAGGCCAACCGAATCATTTGAGGAAGCAGCATCAGCATCCAGGGAGAATGTGTCGTTTTTCGGTGTGAACAGAAAGAAAATGGCGAAGAATTGAGATTACGTGTATTACTGTGAAACTGGTCAACTGGTTACTCACTGTTTAAGTAATAATAAATGTTTCTTCCCATTTCGTTTTTTGTTTTTATTATTTATTCGTATTGTGCGCTCTTCAGGTTATTTCAGAATGAGTCATTTGAGATAGGCTCCTCATTTAAGTGAGAACTATAGTTTATGATAGACGTACACATACTATAAATCTATGTATATAGATATACCAATTACAGATAACCCGACACTTCCAAATTTCCTTGAAAATCGGGAAAACATTTTCTGCTGGGGTTGGACTGCAATTTTCTCTTGATGACAAACTCGTCCGCAATGAAAATAAGCAAACTAGGAAGTTTTCCTGAGGTTCATTGATTTTCATTGAACAGTTAATATAATAATTTGGACCCAAAGAATGTCAGGACCTCTCAAACCAGTATGGGCCTTTAGATAACGCGCATAGTGCAGCGGTAAGAGGCGCCATGTGCCTCTGCCCGCACAGTCGAGCGATCGAGCCTCGCCAGGGCTAACCATGCCTTGCAAACCTTTGAGATAAAAAAAACTGTTACCGGACTTGTATGGAAAGGTGACGACGCAATACATGAATTCGCTATACAACAAGAAGTAAACGATTTTCCAGAGAATGTTGCAATTTTGGCCAGTTTGAAAATCGTTCTTTCAAAGATCTGAACAGCAACTGACCTCTGCTAGTCATTGTTTGGGTCAAATAAGGATTTGCTATGTCTTTACGATTCTGAATATCATACGAGGGTATGGCGCGTCCTTCAGGGCACTGATCACTTTACCTTTAACTTTGGTCGCGAAAATCCGCAACGGTCTGACTGATTGCTGCGGTTCCGAGGAACCAGGCAGCTGTTCGAGAATGCTCGATTCCGGTCATTATGGGTTTTTTCCGGAGCGACGAAAGACGAGCGTTGTCCCTGTCTGTCTAGTGATTTCCACCTTGTGCTCTTTCATTCCCTCTACAATGTCCAGAAAGACTGACGGCTGTTGTCCATGTGGGCTACCGGCTCCTAGCTCCTCCTGGTTATTGGGGCGGACCTTGGTATATCTGGGTGTGTGAGACTGTGTAGGTCGCTGTTTCTTTGCTATTTTTCGGACAAGAACTATTTACAAATCAGTAGGTCTAAATTGTTTGCGAGCGGAATTCAGGCATTCAAAAACGCGTCAGACCGGCACTTGATTACGTTTAATTGTGACGAATTTCGTTCTGTTTAGTTGATTTGATTATGCTTGATTACTTTCTGGTGTTAAATGGCGATGATCTTACTAGCAGTGTTCCCAATTACTTCAGTGTTACTTATATCTTGATTGTTGATTGTTGGATGTTTCTTGCTTTATACACACAGCGTTGTCTCGTGTAATAAATAATAATATTCAAACACTAATAATAATAATAATAATAATAATAATAATAATAATAATAACAAAGTAAATACATGAACTTACGCTCAGATATTCTGTTGCGGTTAAGCGGTCGGTGTTGATCAATGTTCTCAGGACACGCCACGCATTTGTCTTATACTCAGAAACGGAGCTGCACGGTGGATATTTAGTTGGTCTATACAATGTCTTGCGACGGCCAGCCGCTATACAAAATCTGTGTTATAACCTTCTCAAATGCGTTCCCACTGGAGTGGTGTTCCCCTTCTACGGTTGAAACTGATCAATAAAATGCTGACGTCAGCAACTACTCAGAACGACTGTAAAAAATAATATATTGAAAGAAAGAAAGAACCCAATAACACAAAAGCAACACGTTGAATAAATGAATTGGATTAGGCAAGAAAAGAAATGAAACACAGGAGCCACAATTCCGAAACCTGAAAAGTCTATTAGAATTGTGCGCATTGGCAGCTTATTCAAATAAAGTCGATTTTAAAGGTTCTTAAAACATATAGCAGATAAAAGTTTAACAGGGAAAAGTGAATAGATTGACGTTGAAGCAAATGAATGGATGGTAGCCAACCACATGCAACCGGATTGATTGCAACGATCGATCCTGATCTATCGAAGCGTACGATCCCACAAATGCAATTACAAAATCACCCTTTTCCTTTTACAAAATTAGCATCACAGAGTTTCAGAAGTATTCTTGATTGTTTGCGGGAGGTGCAACCAGAAGCTTTTTACTTAGTTCCTCTGCGTAGAATTTTTCACCTCTGCATTGATGTCATTTGATCCCGTCATCGACCTGGTACGACGTTTCTTTTGGCAGCAACGTTTTCCATTTCCTTCCGTTCGAATTTTCAAAAATACCTTTGTTTTCGCATCTACGTTTCTTCCTATTTCTTGTTAGTTCGATACTTCTCTGTTTATTCTTGACCGCAGGGCAAATGCGATGGTTTCTTCGCCCATAGCCATCACCATATTACTGCTCTCAGATTTTAAGCTTCTATCAGCTCTCTTTTAGCTTTAGCCATTCTACGTTGGCTTTTCTCTGGGGTCAACGGAGTTGAAAGTCTAACAGTGAACACTAAACATTTGATCATTACGGTTTTTCCTATTTTTCTGTCTGCCCATTTTCTTTTAGCATGACTCTAATGTTTTTCGTGTTTTCTAGGAACCATATGTTACCAAATGTTCGTTTTGTACTCTAAAAATGTAAGTCGTGCTCATGGACAGCGGGTATAAATGAGTGAACCTTAATTCTACAAAACGATGGGGTGACTAAGTGGTTTTATTTTCTTAAGCCACCATTTTTTTCTAGCAAGAAAATTGGTCATGGTGGGACCCTTTCCTATACAGAGTATCTAACAGTTTTGCCTCCAGCGCATACTGTTATGATGCGCCCTCTACGTCACTGCCCTACACTGCATCGTTTATTATCTTCACTGTTAAATCGTGCTTACGGACTGTTGATCCTTAATTCTACAAAACGATGGGGTCGATTTTACTTTTTTCTAGCAAGCCTAGTATGAACTGTCGTGATGTTCGTAAATCGTGCTCTAGCAAGTATCGATTTACAAAACGATATCTTCCGGCGAAATTTCTGCTTGAAATATGAGGACTTCGTGTAGCGAGTGATGTGTAAATCGTGCTCATGGATACTTGAGTGAACCTTAATTCTACAAAACGATGGGGTGACGAAGTAGTTTTATTTTCTTGAGCCATCATTTTTTCTAGCAAGAAAAACGGTCATGGTGGGTCCTTTTTCTATACAGCGTATCTAACAGCCCTTCATGCAGCGCCTACTGTTATGATGCGCCCTCTACGTCACTGCCCTACACTGCATCGTTACTGTGCCGTTTTACTGCCTAGTATAAATGATGTTCGATCCTCTAGCAAGTATCGATTTATTATCTTCCGGCTAAATTTCTGCTTGAAATATGAGGACTTCGTATAGCGAATAATGTGTAAATCGTGCTTATGGACAGCGGGTATACTTGAGTGAACCTTAATTCTACAAAACGATGGGGTGACGAAGTAGTTTTATTTTCTTGAGCCATCATTTTTTCTAGCAAGAAAATTGGTCATGGTAGGACCCTCTCCTATGCAGAGTATCTAACAGTTTTGCCTCCAGCGCATGCTGTTATGATGCGCCCTTCGCGTCACTGTCCTACACTGCATCGTTACTGCGTCGTTTTACTGCCTAGTATGAATGAGGTTCGATCCCCTAGCAAGTATCGATTTATTATCTTCCGGCTAAATTTCTGCTTGAAATATGAGGACTTCGTGTAGCGAGTGATGTGTAAATCGTGCTCATGGACAGCGGGTATCTCAGTGCGTGAACCCGAGATGAAATCCAGTCAGGCCGAGTGCGTCAGTTGTGCCCTGCCCAACAGCTCTCGCTCAACTCAGCTTGCTTCCTTCTATCACTCACTCGTTGCCAGATGTACTCATTCGTTGTCCGCAATTGCTCCTCATCCTCCTCGTCTTTTTTCTCCTCCTTTCTCTCGTGGTTTTCGACACGTTTCCGAACTGTTAATGTTGCATTTTATTGCCGATTTTGTTCTTAGTACATCGTCAAGTGTTCTTTTTGAATAGCCGATGTTCTAGATACTGCCTGCTGGACTTGATTTATTTTGCCTGTTATTCAGCTTTTCTCAATGCTTACCTACTGATTACAAAAATCGCAACCAGACTTGCTTCAGCATAGCTCCTTTTTACCTAAAATACGTTATCTATGTTTATTCAATTTTCAGTTCTGAGCGAAAGAAATTATATTTTTAGTTTCACTCCTCCCTTCTACGTTCAGAGTACGTTCGGAGTATCTATGAGGAGATCTGTTACATAACATTTTTCAAAATTTTTGGAAAGCTGGTGCTTCTACATATGTATTATCACTCAGAACAGATTCTCATTTTATTATAGTGTTCTCTTATGAACGTTTTAGCCAATCCTCCGTCATGCTTTCTCATTTAGAAGCTAAATATACAGGCTTTGTCGTTAGAAGGCAGTTTTAGGTTGTCCGTCTGCAATTGAGATACCCGATTGACAATGGAATTTTTTATATATACATATAGACCTCTTTCTGTTTTCCGAAGCTTTTTTACTGTTCAATTTGTTACTTTCCAAACAGAATTAGTAAGGCTATTGTACAGGATACAATGGCAGAAAGTTCCCTATGCTTAGAAGTCCATATAAAACTATGGATGAAGAGTATACGAATCTTATAGAAGGCTTTCTTGTTGTAAAGAATAGGTTCCTAGTGATCAAATAAAAATATTGGGCATATATTATATATAGTGCTATTTAATTTTGGTGTGAGGATCGCACGTTTATAAGCAAACTTCATTCGGGCTCAGAATAGCTTAATGTTGCCTACCAGTGCCAGTTTTTTGTACGATACGAATCAGTTTTTCTTTCCGTTTTTAAAGCTTTAGCTCTGTTGTTTTACATTTTATTAATGGTAAAATGTTCGTTGTTTGGTTCATCGGCCGCAGTTAAATTTATCAAAATCGCAGGCCTGGCGCTTCAGCGAAATCACCTTGTGGCGCTGTGTAAAATAGGATTCTTTCCCCACTCCACGCACGCTTCGGACACATCTAATAATCTCCGCATCTCACTTCGTTAAATATCGCCCTCAGGGTTTTTGACGATCCAATCGATTTTTGATGATGATACAAGAAAATGGCTTGTAACTTGTCTTCAATCACTACCTGCACTGGGAGGAGATCTGCTTCAATACACTTTTGTTGCAGTGGAACTTTTCACTCATGCCACTTTTTCTCTGATTCACTAATCTTTATACCTCGTGCCTTTCGTATTACGTCATATGAATGAAAACTGCTGAAACATTGACAAAAACTTCTCCTCCATATATCTTCGATTAGATCCAATACGTTATTTGGGGGAATATTTGACTAATCACCTTTTGGCCCAAAACTAATCAGATTATCTCCATGTAGAGCATCGTCAGGACAGCAACAGCTGAGAAATTTCTGACAAACGAGCTCCAAAAAGAACATCTGAGCCGGAATGCGTAGACATGACAAGGAGTAGACGGGGTGCAGACTTTTTCTGAAAACGTGAACTTTTCTCATACTCGAAAGAAGAATGCAGCACTCCTAATGCACACATATTTCACGGTGTAGGTGGCTTATCAAAAAAAAAACATTTTCACGTGTGTTTCGCTCAAATGGAGTACATCGATTTGGGGAATAAATTTCACGTCCGGCTCTCGTTGATTCTTGGCATAGTCGTATTCAGTTAAAGTAGTCTGTTTTCTGCAGCACAATCAAAATAGATATTAATATTTCGTGCTGGCAAAATTTCGATGTCCCCGCCTTCTTCGAAGCCTGGAACACATCGAGTTCAACCTGAGTAACTACCCACTCAACACCACTAGGTGAATCATTTCTTATCCTCTCACTTGTTCGATGCTCATTCAATTGCCTCTTATTTTTTCGGAGAATTCTATGCAGTGTTGAGTGGGTAGTTTCTCAGGTTGCACCTTAGGTTAATCTTTTCCGACACTTTCACTTGTTCAATGGTCATTCAATTGCTTCTTGTTTTCTCGGAGAAATTGATACGGTGTCGTGCGGGCAGTTTCCCAGATTGAACCTTTAGGTGAACCATTTCTGACCCTTTTGCCCTAATAAACTGTTAATAACAATCCTGGATGGGCTGCAGAGACCAGACTACTTTCACTGATTTTGGGAAAGTTGACATACCCACACACACACGTTTGCGCAGAATTTGTCAAATTGTTCACATCATGGTGCATCATCACATAAAGAACAGCAACAGCTGAGTAACTCTTGATGGATGCTTTCTATAAATAAGATTCTGAGTCAGAATGCGTAAGCACAAGGAGGATGGGATAGGCTATATTACGCTATTTCGGTGGTGCTTCCATTTGAAGTGGTGAACTTGTTGTCATATTTACTTGAAGCAGAAAGTTGCTCATCAGGCTTCCGAGTTCGCTCTTTCTTCTTTTTCATCGGCATTGACGTTTAGAGCAGAAATCATAAAGCTTCGTAGTTCCCTGCCGTCAAGCGGCTGCAATTTTATCTGCTGGCATTCTTCTGTCGATTTATCGTCTCGTCAATATATTAAATGAATCATTATTTTTTTCCTCTTTCCTTCTCTTTTAGATTACGTTCTTTAATTTTCAGACCGTATGTCAGTGGTTCTCTGGTGGGTCCCTATGTACTAAGGGAATCTGTTTTTCATAATATGCGTAAAAACTTTTCTGTACGTTAGTGTTCGTTAGTGTTCGTTCTCAGTTTTCTAATTGTCCAACAGCGTTACACTATTGGTGAATATTGTGTTCGTTCTGTGTTAGATTGAAATAAATGTAAATGTAAATCATAAAAAGCGTGTAAAGACGACGAACAGGCAGAAACGTCAAGCCTTTAACGAATATCTCCCCTTGCCAACCTTGTGGAGCATAATAAAAGTAGAATATTCAAGCCTTAATAAGGTGTGAATCGAGCTTCAGCCATAAGCAGCTAATTAATGGTGTAGGTGTGCTGCTCAGAGGAGTGGGCACTCGTAAATCTCGCAGCTGTTGGAAGCGCCTGAGCGATTTTAGTGACGACGGCAAGTCGACGCTTTATAAATTGCCTAGTTGTTCGGTGTACAGAAGTATTATCTGACATTGTGTTGAGGTAAATCTACAGTATTCTCGAGTAGGAGGAATTTGCAGTTGACTTGCTGATTTCTGGGTCGTGAATGTTTCACTAAATCCAGTCGCTTTTGCCATCCTCCTCAAAGATCTCTCGGAAATCCCATATAAATTTTTTTCTCAGCTTATGGGCCCAACTAACATTCTGCTTCGGATCATTGTAGCTTTTCGTCCTCTCCCAGGTATTTTATCTGATAATCTGGTGTACATGTTCTTTTCAATGAAATTCAGAGTAGTTTCCATACACACTGAAAACGTCCTGTTTTTCGACCCTGCTCCGTTCATTTCTGAGATGAAGGTCAACAATATGTAAAAGTGAACACAGCAACCAAATTAAATAATGACAATATGTTAATAGAACTATATTCCTTTCCGAGTGTTTGGACGAAATGAACATAGAGCTCTTCTTTTTGCCATCATTCAATTGGTTCCCGCATTCAGCTTAGCATTTTGTTCACAGATTTTTGTCTTGTTCTTACTAGCGCGGGATATCAAAGCGTAAAAGCATGACGCATTGGCCAAGGGTAGTCAAAAAATGTGTGCGTGTAATTTTGGAACCGAAAAAAAACTCTGTAACGCTCCCATATTTCCTCTTCTTTAAACCTTGCCATTGATGCAGGGTAACGTTCAAATCAATTCTTCTATCTTTCGAGGTTTTCAGGTGGAATCTTTATTTATCGGACTAACGTTTCATGCTGCTTGTCGTCTTCAGAGGTGTTTAGTCCGTGAACTGTTGTTTGTTGGTCGATAATGCTAGAAACAGTGACTTTTTAGCAACATTTTCCTAACTTTTTGAAACTTTTTTTACACCTATTTGTTATACTTAGCTCTCTATCTCAGGAGAATCGTGTTTTAAGTTGGACTTTTCAGCTGGTTAATGTGTTTGTTCTACCTGGAACTGGGTGTCCACGTCTCAGTTAAGTAAAGTAATCATTATAGTTGCTAATAGTATACACAAACAAAGAGCAGTTGATGCTCTTTAGTTGGAATAACGGGCTCTGAAGACGACGTACAGGTCAAAACGTCGGCCGATAAATAAAGATTCCACCTAAAAACTTTGAAATTTTGAAGAATTCATTAGATCGAGGTTCTGTACAGCGTTGACCGCTTGAATGCTTTTCATTAATATTCTTCGAGATATGCATAGTTTACACAAAACCCAGAACCACGAGCAGGATCAAAGTACTGAAAGCTAAAAAGCAAAATTCATCACTCTGCCGACAACTTTTGAAGTTTCAAACGAATTGCTGCCTTTTCTCGAATACTAGAAGACCCTGGCCGCCCGGACGTCTTAATTTAGATAGGCTCATTTGTTTTGCTGTATATTATCGGTTTAAGTTTTGACTTAACACGTTGACGACCGTGTGACACAATGCCGCGTCACACGTATTAGTCCGCGTGGGACCGTGTGACGCAATGCTGCATCACAGTTTTGAAATTTACTTTTCTTACTTATCCCGGTTTTTTGGGAAATATTTATCTGGCCACTATATACCTCATGATTAGAAATCATTGTAAACCTCGTGGTCCGCGAAAACAATTCTTAGCTTCTGATTTACTTGAATTTTTGATTGTGCACTAATTTTCTTTACAAGTAAAAACAAATAATGGTTATTGCAAGGAACAAATAAATGCAAACAAATACTGTTTACTGAAACAAACAAATGAATACAAACCAAATATTGATTATTAGAATAAACAAATACTGAACAATAAACAAATAGCAATTTCCTTTTAACCTGGATAGGGAAAAAGGACATTTTAAAAGCTTCCAGCTGTTATTTTTCTGTTTTCATTGCAAAAAAAGGAATAGTCACAATCCCCGATATTACAGGACTGTATATGTAGTCTTCGAGATTTACTATTCACTTCCATTTTGAAAAAAATTCGCCGTATGCCGGCATCATACCACAGCCCCGGCGCGCTAGAAAAACGGTTGGTCCCACGCGCCAGACACGCGAAAAAGGCGCTGTCGTCAACGTGTTAAAGTCTTGTTGTTAACGCTCTATTGTAAGCACTCATAAGTTGTATTTCATTTTCTCACCGTTCTCTTACATGGACGTAATGAATAAATAACTATGCACTTGAGCCCACAAGATTAAGAAGCGGTCACCGACACATATGGGTGCGCGAAAATCGAATTATTACTATTATTGTCGACAAGACAGATGCATCCACATCCACATACTCATGTAGCCCCAAGCGATTGCGTGTTTAGTGCGGAGAATTTGTCGGCAACGCGAAACACTGCGAGAACAATTACCGGACTTTACGATCTCTTCGCTCATACTGAATGAAGTGACAACTGGTCGGCCAGCTCTCATTCTTCAAGCTGCCTCAGCAAAAATTTGATGCACCGCGCTGCTAATCCGAGACAAATTTTATGTGTCCAGCCTGAGCTTCGATATCTTGTAGTCATCGTAAGAAAGTAGTACCAACGCTGAGTTTGCTATCGATAACCTTTAGGGTAATACGCGGTTGCCAAAAAATATGGGCCGCTTTCTTCGACCTCGTCGTAAAGCTCTAGTGCTCGGGATACCCAAATGTACTCGATCCCGTACTCGTCAGAAAGGATCCTGGGTTGAACGGTTTTAGTTTCATTGCATTATTAATGTTGATAGTAATCTGCCAGTCAATTTGGAGAAGATAAGGCTGTCGTACAGAAATGTTACGAGTCCGTTTCAAGCAGCCCATATTTTTGGACACCCTGTACATACGATTTTGACCATGCGTTTTTCATTTAATAAAGTAATTTTAGATCAATCAATGGCACCTCTCGCCTGTTGCTGATGTTTACCGACAGTACTGCAGCTCTATCATTTTCAAACCTCGGCCCTGATAATACTGTTGATCGGTGCTTTTCTCCTATTTCATCTTTCCGAAGCTTCTCCGAAATTAGAAGAAGCTCATAAGAAATATTTCCACATTAATCGGTCTTTCATCGATGAGCATACTGCGCAGTGATATTAACATTTTTTATGAAAATGCAAATGAGGGTGCTATATTTTGCGTCCTATGTGGGAAATTTTCTTCACAACTTGCCGAACAAGTGACGTAAGCTTCTTTTGGGAGCTGGCCTAAATGAAGAAGCACTCAATCGTTTGACAAGTTTGTCATTGTTGGATATGAGTAACTCATGAGTTCTGTAGTGATTCTTGATAACAAATTTATTTCCAAGAATGAACCTCACTCAATGAGGCCGTTTATATACAATGCATCTGATATGTTGTCTTATCATTCAGATGAATGTTGTTTTATCGTTCAGATAAAAGTTCGGGTTTTAGCCATCTAGTTCATTTAGTATGCAATAATCGAGATACAAGCTGTCATCGATGAAGGAAGATTTATTGACGTTACGTTCCCTTTAAATGACATTTCTTCGATTTCTTTCTGCATCATCTCAGATATGTCAGGATAGAGAAGGCTTTTGGTGAGCCGGTCTGGCCATCAAATAGAATCTTCTGCCTAACAACCTTGAAAAGCAAAAGAAAAGAGTTTTGAAAGCTTCATAAACAGCTTCTTTGCACAGCAGTTTGTGCTGCATGAAAAGATTCCCCAATGAGACCAGCAGCACGCACTCAGCAAAATGGCAGTACTTTTTTAAGGATCTTTGGGAGTGCTTTCACCGCGACAATTGTTCAGAGTGGGTAAAACGATACCAGAACACTAGTAAAGCAGCAGTAAACCGCTTTTTCATGAGCTTAATATCTTACCAGTAGACTTCAACGGTCGGCTTGAGTCAGGTGGTTGGTTACACGGTCTTGCTGAGGGCAGATTAGTTAGCTTTCATAAGACTTCGTCTAGACATTAATTTTTTAGTATTTTCTTTGTCCCTTTTCTCGTTCTTTCTTTTCCCAGTGGTTGCTTTGAACCATATTGTGACGCTGCTCAGCTACCCACGCTTCAGTTTTCGTTGGCGCATTGTGATTTGTGAGCGGACGGGGCAAACTGATCGCTGTCGGCGTTTGGTATCCTCAGCCAGCTGTTCCAAAGCCGCCTTCAAGAATAATTGTTCAGTATTTTCTTTGTTTTCTTCATGACCCTTTAAGACATCTTATGGAAACGACTATGAGATTCCACGCAAAGAGCGCAGGAGAAAATTAGCTCACTAACCATCGACTTGCTTTGGCTAGTGCTAAAATATTATTTTTGGATCATTTTGATCATTTTTGAATCGCTGCTCTTGCAGAAAGATTTGACAATGTAAGTAGTGCACTCAGCGTACAGGTAGAACTGGAGCAAACTGAAATTCATGAAAAACATCTTTTAAAAATCATGTTTTTTCTATACGAATTCAGGTTCCCCATATTATGGGTACTGTTTCAAAGCCGCCTTCAAGAATTTTTGCTCAGTATTTCTTTTCTTTCCTTCATGGCTCTTCGGGAAAAGGTCGATAAGGCTCTACTCAAAGAGTACAAGAGAGAATTGTCCCACAATACCTTTGATTGACTTTAACCACCCTCTCCTACGATCCTATAACAACACTCTTTGGCCTTCACATATAGGTCTTAGAGGAGAAACATGATATTCACTAAGATTGGCTTTCGTCTTTCTTGTTTCTTGCTGGTGTATAAGTTATATGGCCGTTGGCTGGAACATTTTTGATCGTTGCTTTTGCAAATGTCTGGGAAAAGTCGTGAGTTAACTCAGCATGCTGCAAAAGCTCTTTGAGCTGTTCCTATGTAAGCGAGCGCATCTTGAAATTTGTAATATTTTGAAAACCAAAATACCATGTTAATCTGCAGATTTTTACGTCATTTCTCAATATAAATTTCCGTTTCTCAGCGCTTATTTTGTCCAGCATTTCACAATTCTGAAAACTCAATTGTGATAGAATTCGGTTCCACTTGGTCGAAGACATTCCACCACTTTTGGAATGTCCTAGCACCCCTGGCATCCATGTATATTCGTATTTAGGTGAGCGTAAACAGCAAATTTTTTCTTTACAAAGAATCAATGAGAAACATTGTTGTCCGCCAATTTGAAAGCATTACTTATGGTCACGTGATAAGATCTATTCTACCACACTGCGAGTATTTATTGCGTAAATATCACCCTTATTAATGGATTTCCCACTCCTTTCAGTGTGCCCCAGAATGCTTTTGACCATTTTGCAGTTGAATTTTCACCTCTTCTAGACAAGGTTGAACCAGAATAAGTGCTTGAATATGAGAGCAGGTTCATCACGCTTTGCAGAACTTTGACGGCAAAATCAATGGATGACACACTTTCTCGTTTTTTTATATTCCCAGACGCTGTGGAGCCTCACAAATGACTAGGAATGATGGAATTATGTCATGCTCAAAGAACATCATACTTTGAAACTTTCAGAACCGCTGACCCATTTCAATCGGAGGGAGGGTAGAGAGAATTCTGCATTTCTTGGTCTTAGCTTAGTCTTTGCCAAGGTCCTGACTTCGGTTTTGAATTTGAATTTGTTTCAGTTAGTCTGGCGTTATTGTACCAATTGTGTTTTTTATGGCGCGTTTGCGGACGTGCAAAATCAAATAAAATAAAATTTCTCCAAGTTCTGTCTTCTTGAAACCTTGACATGATGTCAACTCAAATAGAAATGTTGGACAATTTATAAATCTGATCCACCTACTAACCACGTTCGGCACGTCAGTATCCAGCGATTTTTGTTCTACAACATCTGGAATAATTATACTGCACCTACTATGTTTTATATCTTACAGGTGGGAATTACTGGTATAAGCAATATGGAACATTCTTAGAACGAATCATGTTTTGTCAATAAGCTGATGGCACAGCTGTCAATCGAGTGATTCGCTGCTGCAGTTCGGCTGATTGCGTAAGCATGTCGCTCCTCACCGAGCTCAGGTAGCTTAATCGCCCAGCATCCGGTTCTTTTCTTCACTACCCATCGGCCTCAAACGGAAATTCTCAGAGCAGTTTGCGTGAATTTCCATTTTTTCTGTTGAAATCAGTGATTGAGAAGATTTCAAGGATTCCAATACGTTTGATTGTTGTGCAATCTCCAACATACATATTCATATAACATGATTAACCCTAAGAATGCCCATTCATTACCAGTGCCTATAATTTCCTCTTTACCTCGATGTTTGGAAACCCTTCCACTTGCTACTTTTGAAGAATTGTACAATTGAAAAAGCCTGAGCCAAAT
The DNA here is from genome assembly GCA_030553155.1 of Nippostrongylus brasiliensis. Lineage (NCBI taxonomy): Eukaryota > Metazoa > Nematoda > Chromadorea > Rhabditida > Heligmosomidae > Nippostrongylus > Nippostrongylus brasiliensis. The sequence continues at coordinate 6,851,690 of CP130737.1, forward strand.
GTGAAGTTTCCTCCAAAGATCCATCTACACCCCGGTGCAAAATTATAGGTTCACCCCACGATTTGTCCATAAGTGTTCAAAGAACCTATTGAGGGGATCTACATAGTAACATTACTGTCATATTCCTCACCATCGAAAACCTAAATATAAAAATTCTGGGTGGGATGTCTTGGCATTGTAAGACACTACAATTTTTTATTGAAAAATCAGAGATAAGGACCGGTGCAAAACTATTGGTTTACTTCATTAAAAAGCTGTCTGTTCTTAAAAATATGAACATTCAAGTTAAGTTTAGTACTTTGTTACATCACATTTGTTATAAGCAACATCAAACATTCTATGTGGCATAGTTCGAATTAGATTATCAAGAGCGGTTTGCTCTACATGAGCCCAAGCATCAAGAATGGCGTTCTTCAGATCAGAAATCGAGGTGTAAGTGGTGCCGTTCTTGTAAACATTGTGAACAAGAATGCGCCACGAATTTCCCATCGGGATCAGAGCTGGAGAACAACTAGGCCACTTTAAAAGTTGGATTCTGTTGGAATTTAACCAACTCGTAGTTGACATCGACACGTGTATGGGAGCATTGTCTTGCTGGAAGATAAGATTGTGCCAACGAAATTTTCTCAAATAATTTATACAATTTATAAGCTTTATCAACAAAAGTTTAACAGTGATGACGTCCTAGCCATGGGCCAAATAGTGATATCACAAGTAGTTCATTTTTTATATTGTATTGTTTGTTCGCGTTTTCGTATTGTACGGCGCACGTTAAGTGCATGGTAAATAAATAAATAAATAAATAAGGGAGGAGGTGTTCTTTTAGCACATCCTGATAATCTTCGCTGTCCATATTACATGAGACAAACCCCAAAGCAATAAGTCCATACCCGGAAAATGCAGCCCAGACCATAGCACATCCACCGCCAAAGTTGCGTCTAGAGAATACTCGTTTCTCCTTCCTCAGATCTCTCCAGTAGTGCTTGTAGTCGTCGGGCCCATCGAGGTTTTACCTTTTCTCATCGGAAAATATCACCTAAAAACTAGAGATGCTTTTCTACGCCCACGACTTATGGATAAATCGCGGGGTGAACCTATAATTTTGCACCGGGGTGTATGTTACTAATTTGCGGAATTGTTCAATGGAGTGGATCAATCAATTCTTGAAGCGGGCTTTTCAAAAAATCTCCACTTTTTTCTCCTTCAGGAATTCGCACTCTCTTACTTTCGCAAGTTTATATGCAAAGCATAGTAGCTGCAGTGTAATTATTCCGAATACTACGGAAGAAAGATAGACTTCTCTCTACCCTTTTTCTATTTGAACTATGTCAGTGGTCGTGAACGTTTCGAAGTTGGGGGTTTTTAAGCATATCATGATTTCAACATCACTAGTAGTGCTTCTCATCGTCCAATTATATAAAAAAGAGAAAATGTGCCGTCCAGTTGTTTTTGGTGTCGCAGTTCCTCAAGACGATAAATCTATGTTTTAATTCTTATTCTACTTTAACCTCGTCTAAGATAAATGAAAGTTTTGAAAGGAGCTGACCGATTTTTTAGCAATTATTTTTGCAGAAAAATTCAGGATCAACAAAGATTTTATATCAAATAAAATAGTTTCGCTTGTAATTGCACAAGTCCCGCCCTCATCTCACGTGCTTCGAGTCAGTCCGTCTTCTTGCTTATATTACTTATTACGGTATTTCCATTTCATTTTCAGATGTCATATATAGTGTATGTTTTTACCTCTCGATCATTCTCTATTCCTTTACCCATTTTCAACAGTTTTTAACAGTTTGTCAATTTGACATACATCTGCTAACATCTTGTCTTGTTAACCTGTAATTCTCCTTCTTCATCGGTACTACTGTTTACCTATCGCATTGCTACTTTACTTTAACGATTTTATGTCGACCCTGAAACGTGGACAACTTTTTTATAGTACCACTAATTAGCAGGAATACAAAGACGAAAAACATGTCGCTCAATGGGCTGATCGACGATAACTTCGTTGGTAAATTCGCTCTCTATGATTTTGTGGCTTCTCTCAGGACTCTAGCACTAACCTTCCTACTTTCTTGCGAGTTGAGAAATTTCGAATTCCTCTTCATAAATTAAATTAGTAAATTTCATTTCATGTCTCGGAAGGCCAGAAGTCTTCTGGAGGAAGATTCTTCTTCTCCTGTTTGGGTTCACGTTGTTGGTACGAAAGGCGGCTGAATTTACCCATATTTTCTGTCGCACTACCAGTTTTAGCGATTTTGATAATTTCATAGATGACGGCTCACCGATTGACTGTCTCTCGATTGTCCGTCCACCCCCGTAAAATGTCACTGAAAAGCACCTGCTGGGTAAAAAACGTAATTTTTCCACCGGGAAGGCGGGTTATTCCGAGTGATTTCTATTTCTGATCGAGAGTTTTTTGCTGGATGTCCTCTAATTCTATTTTTCGTTAGCTCCTTGAAACGATGTTATCAGATTTGCGTCTGGTCGGCTGAATGACAACGTTATTGTGCTGCTGAAGAGCTCCAGTTCGACTGACGTCTTTCTTTTTAATATCATTGTTTTTTATGTGGTTACATGTGTTGCGGCGTGTTCATTTTCTTCTCCGATGTTACATTGTATGCAGGAATGAACATGAGCATTGTTGTTGTTCATCATCCAGCTCATGGTTCTGCTGCTCTTGTGTGCAGTCATTGTTCTTCTCCCTCAGGGAAAAGCTGGAGGGTGGCCACACCCCGCTCGATGTCGCTCCCCGTCGTCTCAATCTCATCACACCTGTTCCTGTTCTGCTTTCATACAACCATACTTTAGTATCATCGTGCTTCATCTTCATATATGATGTTTTAACTTCCTTATGGAATTCTGACTGTAGCTCTTAGTGATTCTACGGTTCAGCGCAATTTCTTATAAGTAGGAGATTTCTGATGAGTGTGGCAGGAAATATCGTTCTACAAGTCTCCCAATGTTCTCTTACATTTTAAAAGAGCTATTTAAACAACTACCTTTATAATTCAGCACAACAATGCAAAACACAACGATCCGCTCTTTTAAAACTCTGCTCTGCTTTCCAAAACTATACTTTATCATCAGCAATCTTCGTCTTCATGTACAGGATTTGTGAGTGTAGGTCTGATTCTTGTGAGAGAATTCATAAACTGCAGAATGATTAGGAAATTTCAAAGAAGCACAAATTTCTAGAGCTCGAATTTGTGAGAAGTGTAGCAACATACAATACCGCTCAATACTTCCTTCTCAAACAGCTCTAGCGCTCCGAACGTTTTCAACCATTTTTGCTTCATACTTAGTTAATTGAAAAAAAAAAGCCACCTCGATGATTCAACACCACATTACTTCAGCTCTACACCTGGTGACCTGCTTTTCATACCTTGCGCTCATTTTGTATCTATTCAAATTTCTAAATACTGAATTAATCCCGCTTCGTCAGGCGTGCAGAACTTATATGACCTAAAATCGCATCTTTGTATCGTTCCCAATTGATTCCCTCTCACAGTCGCCGTGACTCACTTCTCCATTTTATTTTTTATTCAATCAAAATGCGCTAAAGTGCACACAGCCCAGAAAACAGGAAAAAAGTACTTCGAGCAAAATTAAAATGTTAATGGCGAAGACTTGAGGTAGATTCAGAAGTACGTTTCTCGGCTTTTTCCCGAAGTTCTTGGCTTCTGAATTTTATAACCATTTTGCTACAACCAGCTAAATATTGAGATGTTCAAATTTTGGAGCTCGTTTAAAAAATTTATTGTACTGCAAGATGACCAAATTTATCGATCTAGCCCAGCCCTACTTCCATAAGTATCCCTGTCATTGTCTCATAGGTCGATGTCGTAAAAAAGGCGTTGACTCCGCCGCATTCCGGAACTTATGTAAGGAATATGCAAGACGTTTCTGTAAGAAAAATAAAGACGAAATAACGAAAACTGAGGAAAAGAGAGCAGAAATTTTTTGGTTGTAATAATTGGTAATAATAAGTTATAATTGGTAATAAAGACGTGATAATGAAACCAGAGTTCTAGTTTTATTACCACGTCTTCGCCGGTTACGTATTTACTTACTTGATATTGACATCACCCTCTTTGCCTTGCATTTCGCCTTTTTTTATTTTTGCCATTTCTGTGCATTTCATTCTACCACGAATCGAGATCATTCGACTATAATTGAAGTTCTCCTCAGCAATTTGTGACTGAAATTCGATGTGCTGCATTATGTTGTGATCGAACAAGTGTCGCGGAGCGATTAATGTAAAACAATGGGTCGTACATTGAAGCTGACAGACAGCCATTACACAATTTCCGCTGCTCAAACGTTCCGCACTGGACCAGATGGACGAGTTCTAACTCAGCATGCAGTAAATGAACCACCCAACAGCATGAGAACTCGCCATGAGATGCTTTAAATGCACTAGATTTTCTTTTAACAATTCATTTTTAACTACTGAATATAGGAATAAGGATCCTCTGATAATTTCTCATTTTTATCCACTTACTATCAATGTAGGAATAAGGATCCTCTGATAATTTCTCATTTTCATCCACTTACTAGTTTACTTTTTGGACGCTTCAAAGACTGTATTCTACTGTTTCATCATTGTAGCCCTGAATCATGAACGTACGTAGATTTCTTGATGATTCGTTCTAAATCTCGAGGACTGATCTGGAAGTAAATTCCTATCCTCTACCTCTTTTTGATAACCAATAGTTCACTTGCCATGACGGTATTTAGTTCTCAGCTAACTTCCGCATTTTCTTTTTCCTGTTAAACTTATTGACGGGTAGCACAATTACAGTGTGTCCAATTTTGCATATAATACAGAATTTATGCTTTGTGCTGCCGTCAAATTGTTTTAGTTCGTCAGCTTACCTGAGTACCTGGCTCTATTGTTCCTGGAGCATTTTTGTTCTTTTTGTTCTCGATGAACGCGGAAACTCGTTCTTTTTTTCTCACCTTATTTCATCATCCTCATCTTATTCCTCATCCTTATTACGTTTTTGCATTGTACATTTTATTGTCGACGTGTCTATCGTTATTTCAGGGGAATGTTTCCACCGATTCTCCTTCTCTCGGTGTTGTTTGTGGGAATAGTTGCCAAGGATCCTATTGGGCAGAATATCATTGTTCTACTCATTGACGGCTATGGAGCCAATCTTCTGAATGAATCCAAACCGGAAGAGAAGTTTGGTATGTGTTCGTGGTTTGAGCCACTCTTTTATAGTTAATCTCTAGCCTTTCCGTCAGAAATTGAATAAGATGTACAGGAATCCTCATCACTGGAAGGCCATCATGGGCTCAAATTGTAACCTTTTTTTAAATAGTATCTATTGATTTGCTTTCTAAATCCATTGATTGGGTGAGTGGGAAATCTGAACCAGAGCACGACGTCTTACCCACTAACATGAAATTTTTCGTTAGCGATTATCGGTAATCAACCGGTAACCTTACCTCAAAGTATGACCGCTTTCATCCATCGAGAACTTTCTCATTTCATTCTCATTTTCCTTCTTCAGGTTTCGGTAGGTGTTGAAATGATAATAAGCGAAATCTCTAACTTCACGCGGTTTCGCACTCAGTCAAACGCCTAACTGCAAGTACTCTATGGGTTTGCGAATTGCAGGGTAAATGTTTGGGATAATGAGCCGGCCCAGAAGCTCAGATTAGCATACTATTCGTTCGCATGCCCAAGCAGCCATCTGAAACTGACGCTAAAGTGCACTTATGGTTAATGAAATACTTCTTTTTTGCACTTTACTGTGAAAAAAATGTCAACGTTGAGTAAATGGCTTGCAGAGCTTGGGGAGTGAAAAAATGAAAAAGAATTGGATTTTGGTTTTTTTAAGAACTCATCTTATTATAGCTGCAATTCTTGAGTGTGTCTTCTTTACCAGTTCAATTCAGCCTAAGTGAAGGAGTCTGCTGCAAAAATAACAACCCTTGCCAGAAATACACCTTTACAGGTATGCAGCAACTCATCTCAAATGGTGTACATGCTGAATATCTACGATCAGCGTTTCCAACACATAGCTGGCCAAATTGGCTGAGTCTGGCTACAGGTAACGGTTTCAGTGGCTAATTTATAAATCCTTATTTTATTTTTTTTATTGATTCATGCGCCATACTGCGCGACAGCTTAGAGAACCAAACAAAGCAACACTAAACTCACAATAGTAACTCAGAACAAAACCTGAAATAAACAAACCATGCGAGCAACTGAATCTCACTGGGATTGTTTTCTTATTCCTAAATTTTATTCCTAACTTTGATTCTTTAAGCATTATCAAGGCATGTTTATGCAGGTCTCTACACCGAGAATCATGGAATCACAGCTGACTACATGTGGGATAAGGAGTCACAGCTTTCATTTGAACGAGGGAAAGGTAGCACTAGTTTTTTTTTGTCAAATTTTTGCCTTTTTCAACGGATCCAAACGGACCGTTGAGATATCTGCTCTACCCTAGCCGTTTGTGAGCAGAAAATCTTCATGGTTCGGGAGCTGTTACGAATTTTTGAATTTTAAGGCGCAAACGACACCGAGGACTTGTGGTGGGAAGGTCTGCCTGCTCCGTTGTGGTACACAGCTGGTAAATCTGGCATAGACGTTCATTGCTACTGGTTTGCTCACTGTCACGTAAGTTATACAACTGTATAGTACTTATTTTAATTTATAAAAATACATATTGCCTTTTATTTAGCGTGCGCACTACGATATGGTGGTGAAAGTGCCGCCGAAACGGTGGACCGATCTGGCCGCACCCGAACAGACCGATAAACTTCCAAACATTTTTCCAGAGATCATCAATCGAATAATTAAATATCAGGCGTACAAACAACAGGTGAGTAGTGCACTCAACAGTTGATCAGGTATCGATAGTGTCTTTTTCTCAAAGCGATCGGCGTTTGATAAGATTTGTGAACACAGAGAGTTGCGTTGTGCACGTAATAGTCGAATAGTGTAAAGTTGACTTTTAGATGTTTTTACTACGCTACGCTGGAGTGGACAATGCCCTGAGGCAGTTTGGAGCCCACTCCGATGAAGCAGATCAGGCTATTGCGCGAATAGATCTCTATATACACGAACTTCAGGTGAAGCCTTGTGAATATTTAAAAGTAAAAGGTAAAGACCTCTAAATACGCGCCATGCATTCGTATCCCATTCAGAATCGTAGCATAATGAATGCATGTTTGGCCCTTACAATGACTTTAAGGGACCAGCAGCTATACACGTCAGTCAAGTCTTTACCTTCCCAGCTAACAAGGGAGGTCAGTGGACTTCCCCCAAAGATTCCTATCGAGACCTATATGGTTTTGTAGAGCATCGAGTGGAGATTACAACGGTGCAGTTTGTTTTTGCTAAATGACAGTGGGCGGTCCAAAAAAGGCGAAAAAGGTGGCTCAGTCGGGTGCATGCAGTGCTCACAATGTGGTGGTCAGGGGATCGGACCGTTTGTCGGGCTTTTCTTTTGCCTTCATGCACTTGATACCCAATTAAGCTCCTTTTGCAATTTTGTCGCAGTTGCTGGATAGAATCGCGTTTTGGAGGGGTATGGCCAACAGAGTACGCACAAGGGACTATATCTATGTACTAGCACTTATGTATGTGACCCATCCCTATCGTAAGCAACTCAAATCGATCCAAAATTCAAAAACAAATGTCAGATTCGTGATCAGCGCCCCGAATAACCCCGTAGACAAAGTTTGGGCTAAATCGGCGATTTCGACCCAACCACCTTACTTTGTTATTACGGACCCTAGCAAGCGCACGTCAGACACAATGGGAAAAGCTGATGCTAGATTTGTGAATTGTGGATTTGTCAGCAGCCAAGAGATCTTTTTTGATGAGTAGGGAAAGAAACACATCCAAAAATGGAGTCTCTGTATCCTTTAGAGTTTAAAAAGTGGAACAATAGATTAATGATATTCTCAGCAACTGGACGTTCATACAACTACTCACCCGACACTAGTAAAGGTGGTTGGGTCCAATTCTCCAATTTCGCCCAAAGTTTGTCTACGAGGGTTATTCGGGGCGTTGATCACGAATCTGACATTTGTTTTTGAATTTTGGATCGACTTGGGTTGGTTACGGTAAGTATGGGTCACGTACATAACAATCAGTAGATTTTGGCCTCCGTGCGTACTCTGTTGGTCGTACTCGTCCCAAACGCGATTCTATCCCGCAACTGCTACAAAATTGCAAAAGGAACTAATTCGGTTTGCAGCGCATGAAGGCAAAAGAAAAGCCTAGCAAAGGGACCGACCGTCTCGACCGTCAGATTGCAAGTCCTACATGCTAACCACTGAGCCACCGTAGTACTACATATCTCAGGAAATTACCACCTAGAACCGCTCTCGCCACTAGTTTCTCGCCAATAGTTAATGGTCAAGATTTTTCGCCTTTTTTGGACTGCCCATTGCCATTTAGCAAAAACAAACTATACTGTTGTAATCGCCCACGTCTTAATTTTCCAAATTTATTTCTTTGAAACAGAACCCAGCTAAGATGTGTATGGTGCTACAAAACCATATAGTTCTCGATTGGAATCTTTCCGCGTGTTTCTGATGAAGCGGTAGGAAGTTCATAGCAATGTCTGAAGATTACGCTTCCCTAACAATCCTCCAAAAAATGTAACTCTGGTACTGATTTACGTAACCTCGAATTGTCAGTAACTAGTGCATGGAGAGCCTCGGTTAGAAGAACTCCAAAAAACGAGCGAGGACCAGGGGCGCATTTCATTCACTTCTCACACACAGCAGCAAAGTTATTTTACAGGTTAAGGTTTTGTACGCGAAGTGGGCGTTGAGCTATTTAGGCTTATCACTGTTCATACCACCTTGAAAGTGATGTAGGAATTGTCAGAGCTGCTCAGCAATATAGCCAGATCGCCTTTAACGGGTCCAAGGTGAAACGAAAATTGGCCTAAATTCGTTGACGCTATAACAACTAGATACCTCGAAATACACAATTGCGCGTAAACGGTGAATGATCAACACGCGGCGGGATTTAGTCAAGGTATATGACCAGTATATTCCACTCCGTTGGAAGGCAGGCAAAATGATGTCGAGCACCCGGAATCAGTAACCGTGAACCAATGATAATTTTGACGTATCAGCTGATACTTCGCTCAATTTTAAACATTCAATTTCCGAGATATAAGGGAAATTATGCAAACAGCCAGAATGAAAATTGTAAAGAAAAACCACAAGAAAAAGAGTAGTGCAAAACGAGAGATACTAAAAATTTTTATCTCGAGGGCCCGAAATGATTTGAATTTCGAAGTTCGCCCGTTACCTATGGTACCTGTTTCTACGTCCGTTGCACTACTATACGTCAAAAAGCAGGGCAGCTAATATTAATGAATCACAGTTTTCGGGTATATTGCTGGTTTATTTTGCCTACAGTGTACCAATTCTTGTTGATGAATCTTAGTAAGAAGACTCGACACATCCGAAAAACGTGAACAATTTTTTCTCTGAAGAATCCGAGTGCTGTCATCCCGTAGCCCCTAACGAAAGAACAACCAGTGAGAACCAATCAGCAAATTCAATGAAATTATTTCATTATTTCAGGAAAAATTGAAGGAACACGATTTGTTCTCGTCAACAAATTTGATAGTGCTTTCGGATCATGGACTGGCGCAGATTGAAGAAGAGGAGCAATTCTATCTCGAAGAGTGCCTATCAGATTACTCCAAGGTGAAAGGATTCTCGTTTGAAGATTGGTTTCCTTCATCTAATTTTCAGCAGCTTGTTTATTGTGTATCAATTTAGGTCGTAAAAGTTGTGAATCTCCATTCAATGCTTATGGTTTTCACAGAACCAGAAGACGAGGGACATGTGAGCGTCATTTTCATTCTACCTCATCCGTGTTCTGGAGAGAAAAAAAGAAAATATATCTCGTGTCTTTTTTCTTCAGGTTCATTTTGAATTGCGTGTTTGTGACCAGTGGGCTCCGATGGGTGATTATGAAGATACCGACACATTGTTGGTGAAAGCGTACAAGGTACGGTGTTCTAGGATACTTTTTTCTTTTGTAGTTTTATCATATGATTCATATAATATTTCAGTTGTCGGAAATCCCCGAACGATTACACTGGGCTGGCTCACGATTCATGAGTGGTGTAGTGCTGCTCACCAAGCCGGGAACAAGCATTATAACGGTATAGAAATACTTTTTATTGAATTACGCAAGACAGGAGAGACTAAAATACACCCTAAAAGCCTGTACCGACTTGAATTGCCGGTTTGTTACCTGTGGTAAGCGTGACTACAGCCGTTGCAACACTTTACATCGGACAACAGGACATCCGATCTTGATGAATCACATTTTTCGAGGTATAACAGGAGTTTGTTTTGCATACAATGCCTCATATTCCCGTTCCTGAATCTGAGCTTGGAAGAAGACGACACATTCGAAAACTTTGACGAACCAAAATGTTACCTTCCCGTCACACTCAACTATGGCCCAACCCAGAGAGAACTAACCAGCGAACTGATATTATTGAATGAAATAAACATTCATGATACAGAATACCGAATTACGAATTGAATTACGTTGTTGATAGAGGATATCATTTGAAGAACGGAAATTGAGGGAAAAGTGCGATTTCTTGGGGTGACTGCTGTTTTTAGTCAGCGCACGATGATGAAGCTGAATGCTGACGCCCGAGTTTCATGAGATTTTTCCTGACTTGTCACAAAATGTACTTTTTCAGCGAGAACTGCCGTCGATTCCCAGTGCCAGCGATTCATCACGAGAAGCAAAACAGACGAGCGGCTGGGACCCTGATGCTAGCCAAATGCGAGGCATATTCATGGCCAGGGGACCAGGTACTTTTTGCTATCAATGACTCAGACAGCAGCTGTGTGGCAAGAGATCTGAAATCGCTGTCACTTTTCAGCATTCAAAGTGCAAGAGAAAGTTGGACCGATTGAAATCGTTGACGTGTATCAAGTGAGCAAAGGTTTTTCCGGTTTTTAGCGACATGAGCCCTATTCACACTCGGCAGCAAAGTAGCGCGTTCTCGATCAAAAGTGCTGTGGACACCGCAGATGAGGGTTTCTAAGAATTTTTTCAACATTGGATCCATCGTGAAGTTCAGTTATTCATTCCTAAAAACGTGTTATCAATCAAACAAAGCTAGTAAACGAACGGAATAATGATAAACATGCAAACACCAGTGAAAAGGTACGAAGAGCTCATAATACAAATTCACTCAAGAGTTAAATAACATTGAGATGGAGTCCAGTAACATTTAACAGGAAACAAACGAAATGACGGTTTAGGAAAATGTGGTTTGAGCAAAATTCAATCTTAGTCAGCATGCCGCTTCGCTGTCGAGTGTGAATGGGCCATCAGAGCCACCAAATTGAATTTTGAGTGAGCCCAGTCAACTCCTGAGCTTTTATTTATAGACGTTGTTGAATATTTTGGCGGTGGAGCCAGCTCATTCTCATAACGGTACATGGTCAAATGTGGAGGGTATGCTGGCAAGTGGATGGGAAGAGCGACCGAATAGCGACCGATTCAACGATGCCACGCGAATCTGCGGTTTATTATCGATGATCGTAATTGCCTTCAGGCTATTGATTTGAATACCCTGAAAACGTTTCATTCTTCGAGAGTCCCCGTCTACAATGGACGGTGTGTAGCATGATATCCATCGTATTTTATCTTCATTTGCGCATAGCGTAAAAAATTGTCTTCCTCTACGCGATAGAAAGTAGCTTTATCCTTGGCTCTCTCTACTGTCCCCTCCCCGAGTTAACTAATCCGAAAAGGTATCGATCCGTTTCGGAGCGAATTAGCTTCATATACACGTCCATTTAATGCCACATTAGCTCAGGTTTGGCTCACTGGATGTCGCCATTTTTCAAATTGGTCCAATTCGCCTTTACTATATCACTAACGTGAAGTCTATGCCATACCTATCAAAAAGCTTAGGTAGGGCAGAGCTGCCAGAGGTTGACGTGTATGATTTCGCGTGCTTGTCATAACTGTCTGTGAGCGCCTTTTGTCATTTTGCCATCGATGTTTATTCTAGTTCTGTATTAAATTCGAACTATGTCGGAACATAGAAAACTAGATTATTCTCTGGAACTCTCGGTGACGGGTCCACCGCACACATTCCAATGATGTCCTTGAGAACATTGGAGCCTCTTTGGTTCCAGACTTGTCAATGGTTCACCTGCCGTAAACCCCGAAATATACCTGGGAATGACAAAATGTGGTTTATTAACGCGGAAAGGAGTCAAAACATGGTTTATCCAGAGTTTGGTGGGGGGTCAACGCGTTCCATACAGTGGTTATTCGTCGTGAGGTCTCCGTAGCCTCCTCGGTCCTCTGAGGTATGTTAGACCCCGCTTGATACCAGAATGAACCCTGAGTAATGTCCTGCACATAACCGGACCTAACCCGAACAAGTGAGATTCTCTGAACCCCATCATATACCCTGAATTACTCGTTAACCCGACACCACCGTTCCAGAATCAGAGTTCACGCGCGATCCGCGGTATATTGTAGTGTTTCCGTATGAATGTTCCTTTTTCAATTTCCTGAAATCTCTCTTTTTGTCTTCTCGTTGGTCGAACCAAGTAAGGTTTATCTCGCCCTGTCCACCATTAGATCATCTCAAGGCCCCAATCGAACCCTCCTCAAATGCGCTAAAATCGTTAATTTACATAAATAGACGACGAGTGGATCGCTCAAGAATGATCTCGGGGATCAGGCTCCCAATTATCGGCAAATCAGTCCATCAGTCAATCAATGTGCACAGCCCAGGTGTGGCCCATACCCGTCTCCGCGAGTTCTCATTCTAGTCCTTGTCCAATCTTTTCACGTTCGCTGTATTTATTCAATTTCAAAGTCCTGTGCATTACGATAATTCTAGTCTTTATAACTGTCTGTTCATAGAAAATCAATGTCAATCCAGTTCTCTGCACGATGTTGCTTTTATCCGTGCCAGTTCGTCGAATATTCATTCATTTTCTTTTTGTGTGCACCGTTTTCTCTTTTGAAAATTTGACATTTATGTCGTAAAAAATCCCAGTGATTATATTAATGGCACGTGTTCAATCCTATACCTGAGCCGTAATTTCATGGCGTGGAAGTATCCTGCGAAGTATTCTGCGATGATTACGGGTCCTTGGTTCTGGCTTCAGCAAAGTAGTACACATAGTTTGGTACTTCTTCAGCTTATCGATCGACTTGACATCATCATCGATTTTTCCGCCTTTTGCTGCTACTCAACTTTTCTCTCCATTGTTCGAATTTCTGACCTCTGACGCCACTCTCAGTTACCCTAGATAAATGTACAATTAGAAAAATCAGAAGTAGGCTGTCGTACGTGCTGCCCCAGAGGTCTTTTAGGGCGCACGCAGCGCATGTATTGATTGATTGGTGTTAGTCCGCCGCGTCGCGCACCGCGCGCGCTGCGCAATGTCCTTTTTGCTCACTAGGGAGAACCTCATATTAGATCAAATTGGAAGGAAAATGATTTGGTTTGAATGTTTGGCAGTTCGGCCACCATATTTTGACGGTCCTCATGAATAGGCAGTCTGCTTAGGAGCATACCAAGGACTCTACATCCAAATTGTTAGTGGTAGATCTTTTCTTTTCAATTACCCGAACTACAGACCACAAATTCTGTATTTGTTGATCGAGCTGGATTTCTATTATCAACGTCTTTTTGCCTCGTGTACTTTGGTATACCATATGCGTTTTTTACGCCGTCTTTCGCCTTATATCCTTGTGTTGCAGTTAGCTAGTAACAAATCAAAGCTTGTTATATTATCAGGTTAATAACATTTATTGTAAAAAACTTCTATAAATAAATTCTTAACTATTGATCAATTTCTATTGATGCGATAGCTATAGAAATAAATTGTACAAGTGTGTGAAATATTACAAGAAAGTTTTCAAAGTTCAAAAGCTTAGACATTTTTCTATCATTAACATATTCGAGTCAGATACATACATATTTAAGAAAATACTTGAAAATGCTGGTCTTCGTTGGCGAGAATTAGAAGATGTGAAGACCAACGTTTGTGCAGTAGATAGCACTCCATTTGATTCCATTGATATTTGATCGTGTGTGTAGTCTTGTCACTTCCTTCCTCTCCGTGGCCTTCTGACAGGATTAAAATCATATATCCGGTATACAAAATAATCTTTTTGAGAATCTATTTCTTCATATTTTCCGAAAAAAATTGGAAGGGTTGGGAAAGATTCCTTAGAATTTCTATCCATGTCTACCTTTAGAGTAGCCTATTTCGAGTACTGGATTCAGATCTGTTATTCGCAGTCCTGATTCTTTCCTATCACTGGCTTTCTGACAGGTTTAAAATCATATACTCGGTACTCAAAGCAATCTTTTTGGGAATCTATTCCTTAATTTATTTTTGAAGAACACGGAAGTTTTGGCATTCTAAACTTTTTCGTTTCCTCCCATCTCTACAAATGCTTATTTCGAGAGCCGTTTTCAATTTGAACGTTCGCGTCCCAAGATTATTAGCATTTTTCATTTTTTTATTAGATTATCTTGTAACGAATATATTCCTCGAGCAATCTAGCTACTTTTCTCCTTGTAGCACTTCGATATTTTTTGATCTCATGTTTATTGCTAAGAACCACTGAAAAAAAAAACTTGAACTAAATTACCTCGATTATGTCCTGAGTAACGTCAAGAGCTCCAAACCTCACAAACATCTTGCACTCGTCAGAGTCCATGTCCTTTACAGCTGATGAAATTAATTGCCTAAATTATAGTTATTATTAAAAATGCGTTCGATGAAGGGTTTTGATGTAGTGAGGACCTGAAAACTTCTTCATCGTTGGCATAACAAGCGAGAATGCGATTCTTGCACGTCAGCACGTATCCACTCACTTGAGCACTGCGCATTGCCAGCATTCCGTTAACCTACAATTAATTACATTTTAATTATTTCAGAGGACTCCCTAAAAGTTCTGACTCCATGAACCGAGCTTAGGTCAACAAAAATTTCCTCGAAACTTCGTCTGTGCTTTATTTGTGGCGCTGATTACGAATCTGACGTCCATTTCCTCAATTTCGACCGAGAACCACCCAAATCACATGCAGGGCTAGCAGGGTGGTTCAGCTAGGACGACTAACTTGGTTGATTCTTCGCTTAGGGTGGTTATTTTGCATGCTGATGACGATTCTGACGTTTCTCTTTTCGAACTTCGCCTGAGAATTATAAATACAGTTAAGTAGGGTGGCCGGGTCAGAATCACCGATTTCGCTAAAACTGCGGCTGGGTAGGTTACTTGGGATTCAGATTTCTTATATTTCGGCAGATTCAAGTAGGGGCTCCTTCGCGCTACCACCCTGACCGCGCCCCACGCCATCATTACTCATCTAAATCTATGCGCATCGGCCATTTATGACATTTCTTTGAATGCATTTCTCGAAAATGTTCCTAAATACACCCCGGTGCAAAATTATAGGTTCACTCCGTGATTTGTCCATAAGTCGTGGGCGTAGAAAAGCATTTTTAATTTTAGGTGATATTTTCCGATGAGAAAAAGTGAAACCTTGGTGGGCCCGACGGCTACAAGCACTACTGGAGAGATCTAAGAGAGGAGAAACGAGTACTCTCTAGACGCAATTTTGGCGGTGGATGTGCTATGGTCTGGGCTGCATTTTCCAGATATGGACTTGTTGCTTTGGAGTTTGTCTCATGTAATATGGACAGCAAAGATTATCAGGGTATGCTAAAAGAACACCTTCCCCCTTATTTGAGAAGATTTCGTAAGCACAATCTTATCTTCCAGCAAGACAATGCTCCCATACACGTGTCGAGGTCAACTACGAGTTGGTTCGATTCCAACGGAATCCATCTTTTAGCGTGGCCCAGTTGTTCTCCAGATCTGAACCCGATGGAAAATTTGTGGGCTATTTTTGTTCACAATGTTCACAAGAACGGCACCGCTTACACCTCAGTTTCTGACCTGAAGAACGCCATTCTTGATGCTTGGGCTCATGTAGAGCAAACTGTTCTTGATAATCTCATTTGAAGTATGCCACATAGAATGTTTGATGTTGTTTATAACAAAGGTGATGTAACAAAGTACTAAATTTAACTTGGATGTTTATATTTTTAAAACCAGACAGCTTTTTCATGCAGTGAACCTATAATTTTGCACCTTCCATTATCCTTGATTTTTCAATATAAAATTGTAGAATCATACAATGACAAGGAAACCCGCCCAGAACTTTTATATTTAGGTTTTCGATGGTAAGGAGCATGACAGTGATGTTACTAGATCCTCGCAATAGGTCCCTTGAACACTTATGGACAAATCGCTGGGTGAACCTATAATTTTGCACCGAGGTGTATGTATGCAGCTGACTAACTGTGATCAGCTTCCTGTATTACCACCATGGACGAAGTTTCAGTATAAACGTTTTTATGGTCAGAATTTTTAACCAGTGCCTTTCAGTTGCACCGCAAAGTATTATGAGTTGAGAATTTAGCCACTAGAAAATATTCGAAATTCCCTCACCTCTGGTGTATTTATAAGGGCTGTGACGTGTTCCGTACGATCGTAGATCGACATTTCCGAATCGTAGTCCAACAAGCTCAGTAGGTTATTCTTGTCAATGGCTTCCGTACGTATTGCTTCTGTCTCATCGGCTAATCCAAGCAGATACGATCTAATGCAGTCATCAGTCAAATTACATAAAAACGGCGATAAAAAGTGTACTTTGGAAGGAGTTCCAGTGAGCGAGAGGTTGATGAAAAAAGCTTGCCCTTCTCCTATGTGGCATACTTTTGGTGAAAAATAATAGACTTTGGGCATTAGTTACCTTTCAACGGTAACCTCTTCTAGACGGTGTTTGTCACAGACGACGAATCCGGACAAATCTCGCCATTGTGAAATAACTTCTTGTTGGGTGCCTCTGAAAAAAAAATACAAACCAGCTTGATAAGTGAAGATCAAGTTCCGTTTAGCGATCGATCGCTCAACCGTGCGGTGTCAGTAGAGCCTCTTACCACTGCACCACGCCCCACCTAGTGTAATAATTTTTATTTAACTCAACTAAACCCTGAGATATGTAAAATCACGGATTTAGTGGTTGTTATTCTCATTTAGGTTTACACTCAGTGCTAAATTCGGACAGCAATGCAATAGTTTTAACTTGTTCTTCTGTTCTGTAAGCTCAGCACAGGTGAACTTTCTGCGTCCAATTTCTACTTATGAAAATGAGGAGTTTAGCAATAATTTTGTTTTCCAATAAACCTACCCATTTCCTTCGAACAAATCGATCGTGATATTCTTGCCGAGATCCACATTTGCTTTTCCAACGCTGCAGTCGATGAGTGCATCGACCAGATGGAGAATCGTTGGCCTAAATAAAGGAGAGAGATCATCTACAAATTCTACAGAACTTAAAAAACAAAATTCACAAATTTTTGTCAACGTACTTGCAGTCGTTGTCCGCAAATACGGTCTCGAAAAGTGTCGGTGCTGTCCGGTCCAAAATCTCTGGGATCATTTTTGTAACCTGAAATTGTTCAACAGAGTAATGGGGCGAGTTAAGGCTCATTCAGACTTTGCTGCGTTGCTGCCGCAGTAATGATGAAACATGGGTATCGGCGGCGCGTGCGGCAGCAGCGCAGTAGCGGCAGCGTTGCAGCCGCTTTCATGGTTTTACTGCCGCAGCGCTGCCGCAACAGGGAATGTCCCCAGTGATTCCCTGTTGCAAAATCAAAATCCTTCTCAACGGATCTGACCTTGATCAAATTATTTTTTGCTGAAATTTCGCTTACTAGAGGTATAAGGGGCGCTGATCACGAATGTGACATCTGTTTTTAAATTTGTTTGCGAAAATCACCCATACCGTCATCTAAGTGCTAATTATTATGGAATTTTGACCAACGTCAGTCCAGTGGACGGCCACTAAGCGGCGAAGCTACTGCAGAAATGCACACTCCCCCTTTTTTATTGCTCTACATTGGTTTACAGTCGCAGTAGAGTCTGAAGGGGCCCTTATACCCTCGGGTTAGCAGGAGATTAGCTACAGTTGCTCTAAGCCTTTGTCCTACATTTTTGTTTACGGAGAACAGTACGACTGAGGTAAGGCAGAAGGAATACCAGAAAAATGAGAAACCTAAATGTTTTTGGTATGACTAGCACTTTTTTCGAATTCGTTTATGTTCCTCTAGCGCTGCAGGGCGTAAACAAATGAAGATATAATACATAGGTTAGAATTATACTTACGCGGTACATCCTTGTCTCCTTTCGTGAGCTTGGTATCTCCTCAATCCATATGGAACAATTTTTGTATTCGTCATCAATTTCTCCAAGAACACAGTAGGCCTAAAAAGTTTATGTAGAAGCAAGGATGACTAAATGAAATTCGGAAAATTATAGAGTAGCTCACTTGCTTAGGTGAATACATTGCAATAGCACCACATGCGATTGCCCGATCATTTTCGTCGACCAGGGTAACGGTTACCGCCGTTGATTCGCGAATGAAGGCCTCGTTGTTGTTGAGTGGTAGAAGACCACCATTCAGTACATAGTTGGCAAGACTCTGTCCGGTCAAGGAGATGATCGACGGAGTAGCATCCATCTCGGTTTATCGGCTGAACATAGGATGTTTTGAGGTTGTCAAAAAAGCGCTAGATGTCGATAAATTACGAATACGTGTTCGAACGAAAATTTTCATCGAAACGCGTTCTTGTCCATCCTAATAGGAAACGATAAAGTAAAGCAGTCGGCTTTGATCAGACTTTCAAGGACGCGCCATGTATTCATAATCGTAGAGGCAAAGTGAGAGGGTATTTGGTATATGCGTACAGCTATGGGTCGCGCTGGAAAAATTGCCTGTCACCCTTTTTTCTCAACAGAGTCGCCGAACAAACCTGGAAATTTGCAAGAGAAAATTCCTGGGAGTACTAATTATTTTCTGTTTTGTTCGTTTTTTTCAAGAGTTTTTTTTGAAATTCCAAGTATAACAGCTTTTTAGCGGACGCATCGAAGATTATGTTGAAGTCTGCTAGTTGTTCTTGTTGTGCCATGACTTTTTCGTCACTTTCTGTGGTTACCGCACATCTGGGGTTGCGAAAGGTGATAAGAGAACATTTCATGATTATCGATTGATAGGTCCAGTAGATTGCCCCTGCCTCGAGTCACTTGTAGACCTCACCCTTCCAATAAAGATGGCTACGGATAACGGGTTGTGCAAAAAGAAGGTAAACGTATGTGAAGAATAGTCGCCGTTGACCAGTTCCCTAAGGACGTGCCACGCATTCCTCTCATCCATTCAGAATCGTGGTCATGATGAAGCGTGCGTATTTGGTCTATACAGTGACTTTTGGGAACAACCTATTATGCCAAGTCAGTGTTTTCACCTTCCCAGACAACCCTGGTACCAATTTACCTGACTCCGAAGAGATGGAAGGGTTGATTACCCTGGGCGAGGATCGATCGATCGACTGTGTGAGTGGAAGTAGCGCCCGCTCACTACTGCTCAACTCGCTTAATGGAGAGGTAGTTTCGGATAAATATTTTGTATCATAAGCCGAACTTTATCCAGTGGGTTTTTTTCGTCAAATCATTATCGATCAGAGGCAGTAGCGTTTAAAAACCTTAAAGTATAAAATCTTTATATTTGAAAAATAGAATATAAATATATAATATTAATGTTTCAGAACAGCCATAACGGTTCAAATCGGCTGTCGGTTATAAATAAATTTTGCTCTCCCCCTTTTTACTAGATCGTTTCAATTCCTGCGTCAAACGAAAAATCTTGGTTGTGCGCCTTTTGGAATTCAACCACTCCGCATGTGTGATAATATCAAGTGCCAGTCATTCCCCAAGTATTTTTCGAAATCTGTATAAATTTAAATGATAGAAGATATGTCGAAGAAGAGCGTGTGCTCTAAGTGAACGTGCTCCTTTCATGTTGGTTTTGGAAAGCAATAGAATGAAGGTAAAGGTGAAGGTAACGTGGTCGTCGGTAATCAGTTGTGCTGAGTACACGCCACGCACGTGTTTCCACTCAGACTCGTAGATGTAGAGCAAATGCATATTTGGTCTATACAATCACTTACGGTCCAGCCGCTATACCAAGTCAGTGTCTTCACCTTCCCAGACAAGTCTGATACCAATTTACCCGACCGCGCAGGCATTGAAGGCTTGGTTAGCCTCGGTTGGGACTGATCGCTCGACCGTGCCGGTCTCAGTAGCGGCTCTTACCACGGCACCACGCGGGCCCAAAACAATAGAGTAATAACAGGAAACATTCAAATTGAGTACATTAGGTGAAATTGGAATAAATGGTGGTTTCTCAGCAAGTTAAACTGCTCAGATCAGCCATATGAGAATGGTAGTCACAGTTCAGTATGGTCGCTGGTCTCCGTGAAGGCTAATGGCCGGCTGTATTCGAGGCTTAGAGGCGGCTTATTGTGGCTCCGAACGCGATTTTCCATTCGAACTCTCGCAAATCAGCATCAATCTGACTTGCGCGCCAAAATCTCACGGACAGTCTTGGTCGCAAGAAAAACCATTGTTTACCTCCTTAGGTTGAATCTTACTAGAATATTCAAGCCACTATTCAGGACACACTTGCGATTCCAAATTCGATTTACATCTTTCAGTCGCAAAGGGCAGAATACAGTAGCGACCAAAAAATATGTCACTTTACATTTTTGAGTACAAATTGCTCAAATCAAGAGAATCTCGATCAAATTGCCAGATTGATATCTTTTCTCAAATCGTTCCATGGTCTTCTTGCAATATTGGCATTTTGAGAAAGGCTTTATAATGAGATATCACCAACCGCTGAATTGTCAGAAAGTCGCAGTCTGGTAGAGCATGATTTGCTTGTTATGATGCAATTTAAATTATTTGTCAATTATACCCAAGAAATGGGTCTCAAAGTTAAGATTGCATAGGCTACCAAATTAGAAAATCTAGCGGAGGGAGTAATGCCAAATTTTACCACTGCATAGTAGACTAATTGCCCTTCAATCTACAGTGCCTTTCTGGCTGCTTTCCTTACGTTTTTGGTATATTTTTCCATTTTTTTCTGATCGCTACCGTATATTCTTCTGAAGTAGGTGAAGCTTCCCTAATTTCGCTTCAATGTGTAGGGAGGCGACCATATTGTTTTCCCTAGAAAAAACATCTCAAAATTCGACTGGACTACGTGAAACCAGAGGATTCTCAAGGGTTTTCATGAAGAGAAAGTGCAACAGAGGTCTCTAGAATCAATTGAACAAAGTGCTCTTGGTTCCTTTTGAATTTTGAATGTTAAAGTATGGAAAATTGAGCGTATTGAGCGTTGAGAGGATTCTTGGTGGAGAAGAACAACGATGTGTTTGAGGCTGTCGATGAACTTACAGAGTGGGTCTCTAAAGAGTTTCGGAATTGGGCCAACGATGGAAGCGTCGACAGATAAGCATCGCTCTACACACTTACATACAATCGCCGAGAATCTGCGACAAGCCACATCCATGACTTTTTCGAGAAAAGCCAAATTCGTTGAGCTCTCTTGATCGGAGAACTTGTCATTGACTTGAACATCTTTCTTGAAGCCGTTTCAGACTTCGTTGAGGAAGAAGTGGTTTCTCAATAGCTCACGGCGACATAGAAGGTAGAAAATGGTTCAGCCAGCGATGATGAGCAATCAGGCGCCCGATTCCAAACTGGTTGTTGACCGTGGTAGCAACCTCTCATCCGAATTAATAGAAATGTAAAGCAACGAGATTGGCCAGTCGGTGAAGGCGCTGATTTTAATTATCGAGCCTATGAACGCCTCTTATACCATTCCTTTTCGGGCTGATTGGAAAATAAATCGAAATAGCTCATAATTCTAAGCAAGTATAATTCTACAGAATTGATCATTCCAGAGAATCGCTGCATTTTATTATGCTTTGTGCAAATAAGTTGCGTTTTTTTCGCTAACCAATTTAACTTAGTATTTTCGATATTTATAATATGCGTCTAAATATCATACTGTTGTAAATGTTGTGTTTCGGATGTTATCTTGCGCTCTTTGATATTTTGATTTCTACATTATGAACTACAGAACAATTTGTGTAGCTGCTTCTAATCGCTTTAATCGCCGTAGCTTTTGAAGAAAAACATGTGCCACAACTGCTCAGTACGCTCAGCTTGAAAAATTGCAATGTAATATTATACCTCTTTTTCAAATGTGAAATGACAACACGAATTTTCACTGAATGGAATGAAATTAGCAACATAAAACGCAGAACGAAGCGCTGAAGATGTAGGTTACGATAGCAGCTCGAATCTTGGCCTAGTTTTGAACCGAACGCTTTTTTGAACCGAGAAAAGTTGTTTGCATAGTGTATTTAAAATATTCAAAAATTACACCACGCCTTGTTTTAGTTTTAACATTGCTTGAGAAAATTCAGATTTTTTCGACTTTTCGATTAACCATCGCTGTGGGAAACTATCGTTAGAAACACTACATTGGAGTGACCGTCTCGGTTGGGTATTTTGTGTTGACTTTTTTGGTTTTCTGAGTGAACTGGAACATTTTAGTCTCTTCCGAAATTAATGGAAACTACAGCAGGATTTTCCTTACTTCAGCAATAAGCCAGTTTCCTTCTTCGAGAGCTTCTGATTCATGGCGAAAATAGGAAATTCGGCAACTGTTACCGTTATTCCACTCCAGTGGTCGAAAAATTGTTTTTTTTCATTCTGCGGTCACGAATCTGGCATCCGTTTCCCGAGTTTGGACCGGAGACCACCCACAGCGCATGGCAGGGCTAACGGGGTGGCTCAGCAAGGACCACCGGGTACTTATCAAGAGCTGCTGTGCCCTCCAGTGGGCGGAGTCAAGGGGGCGGAACCATGGCCACCTATCAATACAACGTCATGACGTGGCAAGTTGCAATCCGACGGCATTCGCCACCACGGTTAAAGCTTGTCCTAACCTGAGTCGCTCAATGGTTGAATCCGCCCCCTTTGCCCCGCCCACTGGAGGGCACAGCAGTTCTTGATAAGTACCGACCACCGATTTAGATAGGATAGCGGGTAGGGTAGTTCTTTTGCATGTTAATAAGTATTACGACGTTTGCCTTTCGAATTATTATCGTTATTTATTACATGATAACACATATGTTTCATGGGAAAGAATTAAGAACAAACGTCAACAAGCATTCAGAGACAACAAGAAGAATATGCCATTGAGAGCTAAGACAAAGAATAGCGCAATAGAGCAACTATCCATCAACTCGAAGCCGGCTAACTACAGTACCGGACGCGGCGCTACGATAAAACGGTGGTAGCGGCGCCTCGGAGCGCCGACACCCGCCGTTTTCAAATAGCTTCTTTAAAATTGGTTTATTCACAAAAATAAGTATATATTCAAGCTTAGCAGCTTGGGCTCTATCCCTCCCTATACACTTTTCCCCGAATTCGCGAAACTTGTTTTCAGTCGATTTTTTCAGCCCTCGATTTTCGCTGCCCCCACTTCGTCGCCTGTAAAGATCCGGCACGTCTTTTCCTAACATCCCAAGCTAGGAGCAGGGGGCCCCACGGGGTGGCACGAAGCAGCTACCACGCGTAGCCCCCCCCCTCCTTCGCTGGGCATGGAGCGCAAGTGAATTGTGGTTGACTCCGCCCGGGTCACCACGCGTGGACACCGAAACGGCGCCTTTCAGCGCTCCGAAGCGCCACTGCCGGCGTTTTATCGTTACGGCGCGTCCAGTACTGTAGTTTTTTGAACTGTGCGAGTTTAGTGGGTATGGTGATGAGTTTGGATATCCTATTGTATTCCGATTTCGGTCGAGGACCACCCATATCATTGAATTCGGCGATCGGGTCGAAACCACTAATTTATCTTAAACTTACATTAGTCTAGACAGGTTATTTGGGATGTTGATTGAATCTGATAATTATTTCGCAGATTTCGACTGATTTCGGCAGATTTAGGAAGGTAAGTCCCCGCGCCTCCACTTTCACCCCGATCCCACGCCTTCATGGCTCATTTGTACCTGACCGTAACGATCGAAATTGGCCCGATTTCGAAAAGCTACACCATGATCGTGATCTGCGGTCAAAATAAACTGCATAGACGAATTTTGAACCAAATCTGAAGCTCCGGCCGATCACTCCAGTGGACGATACGGGTGGTCTCCGATCGAAATTCGAAAAACGGACATGCAAGAATCGTGATCAGCGCCACGAATACATGCCAAGTTCAGGAAAAATTCGGTTGAAGCAATTTTTTCCAACCGCCGGGGTGCAATAAGTGGAGTAGTTGTAGCAATCCGTGCCAAAAAAAGATATGCTTCAGAGGTTCTCTATTGAAGTAAGGTCCTGGCTGCACACGTCCGCAAGTGATGGCGTATAGCCATGAGAAACGTTGTATCTCTTCATAAAGCATTGGATTTTCTTGAATATGTTTACTCCTAGTGATCCTTATACTGTGATTTTTACCTCTTATGAATCCACCATTCGTGGCATAAAAATAACATTGTTGTATAAATGTCGTCCGAATCCAATAAGGCAAAAAAGAGAAGGAACGAAAAGGTTAACCTCGAAGAAGGATTCGCGGTAATGTTCTGAATTCAAAGTCCATTTTGGGAGTACAAATGAGTTCAATCAGACACTCGCGGTGAAACGTTAATGATAGGGAAAGCTGAGGAGAAAAGCGTTGATAAAGGGAAAAACTTCTCACTGCCATGCCGCACCTCACCGTGCGGTGTGAGGGCAGCGTGTTGAAAAACGACAAAATATATTAATTTTATTCAAAATTGAATCTCAGTAATGATTTCTCTAGAAGATCTAACGCATTAAGTAGCGGTTGGCACAAGTAACGCCTAGAAAATTTTGGTGAGAACGGAAGGCGGCGAATGGAAACACAACACTGATTGATACTCAGCTGAACAGTAGTGATGGCAATCCAGTTTGTCAGTTTCGTGATGGTTTCGGCCAAATAAGAACTGATTCTGCAGGAATAGAAACTCGTCTAACAGTTTGATAGAAAAATGTGACCGTCGATGTATCTATCTCGCTCCCAAGTTTGTTGTATGAAAAACTGGTCTAGAGGGAAAATGTTCGACTACCACGTCTTATTATAATATGGAAGATTTCATCAATTTCTGAACTCTGCTGGTATACAATATACGATGTTTAACATTTTGCCGTCCAAATGGAGACAGCTGGGCATAAGAACCTTTTTTTTTGCAGAATCGATTTCCTTTTGAACCGACTTCTCAGCTTTTTTTGTAAAACAGGGAACGTTTCTTCCATCACTTAACTGAGTTGTTGTACATAGTTCAGGGTGTAGACACAAATTTTCCTTTCAGGGGTTTTTTCATCAAAATTACCAGTGCATGCGCAGTTACCCCTTTAATAGATGTTTCGTTGGAATCTGCGATTTTTACCGGTTCATGCTCGCTAATGGACCAGAAATGACTCCCGTTATTGTATTAATTTCACTATACAATTTCCTTCTGAATTGGCGACCAAGCAAGTGTGGTAAGGGAAAAATTAACCGACAAAGAATGTGAGAGAGCAAAGATTATTTATAATTTTGGTATGGCAAAGAATCTCTCTCCAACCGACGTATGGAAATACGCTTGAAATTTGTACTGCAATGCTGTGACATTTTACATTTATTCACTCACATACATGTATGTTTATGATTGAATCTTCTTATCCTCTATATAAAAAATTCGGCTCATAAATAAATACTGATAGTAAGCTACCTGTATCTTTACCTTGAACTACAATATATGTACCTGTAAATTGATTTTTTCGCATGTTCCTAAGTGTATGGCACGTAAAGATCTCCAGCTTATTTGAGCAGCTTTGAATAGACCTGTTACTCTATTGATCACTCACAGTATGATTCAGTTTGCTCCATTTCCTGAAATTTCTTTACCTTCGTTGTTTTATCCAGCGTTTTTCACTGTTTCCGGCCCTCGATAACGTTAGCTGAACGAAGTATCGAGATCGGTGACGAAAAAACAACTTGTTTACGATGTCCACGCTATAACATTGGATGTCGTTGTGTCAACTCACAACCGATCCCCAATGTGAAGGGAAAACATTAAGCAATGATAGTCTGGATGACTAATGTCCGTTCACGAAGCATATCCTCTGAAATTATCAGCTATTCGCGGTCTATCAAGACATACATACTACACGTGGCTTTTTTCACTTTTTCCTTATTAAAATGAGTATGCAAACATTGTGCAGTAACGGGCCACTCCAATACGATGGCAAATTTGGCACTTTCTTGCCAAAAACGTCAGAGGTAAATAAAGTTTTAGAAAAGAAATATTCCAACGTTAAAAAAAGGCTTCAAATCCATGCTGTACAAGCGAGTCAATCGCGCCGATGTACAGGGTGTCCCAAAAAGATGTATACACTGTTTGAAATGCTATAACTTTAGCGAAAACAAACCAATCGAAACGAGTCATAGCTTGGATAAAAGCTAAAAAAAAGTAAATTTTCTGGTATGTGTTTGGTGAGGATTGCGCCACGTACTCGACCATGGCCTCGGATTTTGTACCTGATTGATAGTGCATGGGTTATATGCTTGCTCTACTTTGGTCGTAAACAAGTGATATCGCTACCATGAGATACCTTCGAGCCAGTAAACATATCGACTTGTAGCAGCTCTTGGTTAAGCGTGGAACAACATCAATATCGATCGATAATTGTAATCACTGTTTGAGAAGCTAAAACTCCTCCAACAGTGATGCAATCATAAGAAAAAAAATATAGAGTAATGTTAGGTGTATGAGCCATAAAGGTTACGCCATGCACCCGTGCGAATCGTCGAATTCTAGACCTGATTGAAAGTTCACGGATAACATGCCGGTTCTACTTTGGACGCCAACAGGTGATATCACTGATACGCGTTTCTGTTGATGCAGTGAACATAAAAACATCAAAAAATAGCAAATTTACATGCACTTTAAGATGCACTTGCACAATACGACAATATTTTTTCTAAATTGAGACTAAAATGAAAGACGACAATTTATACAAGGGAAGGGGGAAAATAACGTGACAGTGATCAGTTTGAACAATCAAACATAATCAATATGACAATTGATGGTCATTTTCCTGCAAGCATACAGTGCGTTTCAAAAGTATGTATCCACCTTATGTTCGGCGATTTCACACTTCCTGTTCGTTTTTACGAAACGGCGTTAGTTGCACTAGATTCCCCGTTGTCGAAAATATCTGGGTTGCTCTTCCCAGCAAAAAGAATTATATACAGCAAAAACAGGGCTTTTTCGATTTTTTTGTTTGTTTCAAAATATGTATCCACTTGCAGAAAACACAATTTTCATTCAATTTTTAATGGTCGTTAGGACCACCATTTTCTCTTATAATATCGAACACTCTATTACGCATGCTACTAACAAAGTTTCGGACCAAGTCGTAGCTGATGTTGTCCCAAGCGGTCACCATTGCCCTCTTCAACGCTACTGAACTGCTTGTTGTCCGCGTAGAGGTGCCGGACAACAATCCGCCACATGTCCTTCATAAGGATTACAGTCAGGAGAACAAGGTGGCCAGTCCATTGTTCTGATGTGGTTGCGCTGCAGCCAATCAGTAGTCGATCTAGGCACATGCACCGTAGCGTTATCCTGCCGCAGAATATCTGTCTGCCTTCTTCTACCTCCCAAGAAGGGAAGAAGCCTGGACTTCAGCACACGTTGGTACTCCAGACTGTCCATTCGACAAGATGGAAAACTGAGCTTCAGCTATCCCTTGCTGCAGAAGCTGTCCCATACCATTAACCAGCCGTCTCCAGAATTTCACCGAGAGCACACCATGGGAAATTGTCGTACGTCTATCCAGTAGTGCCGGAAGCCATCAGGACCATCTAGGTTGAACTTCTTTTCATTATTGAAGATCACCTAACACTGAAACTCCGCCAAAACTTGCGACGTTAATGTGATGGGGATGTCCCTACCTTATACAACTGTGTCCCCATGTTCTTAGGCGCAAAATCCAATCTCACCCGCTTACAGAAGTCCACGTGGCGAGCTGTCTTTTGCATGGTCCGTCTGCAGATGTGGTCGTACATCCGCATTGAGCGGTAGATCGTCGTACGCGATCAAGCTAGACCCGTAGTGGAGCGGATTTCGTCGACACTCCATGTCGAATTCGACACAATGCGACCAATTCTTCGGTGATTCTGTTTCGAAAGCAGTCGCGGACGTTCATGTGAAGGTGCTGATAGATAGCCGTTAGTATTCCGAAGATAACGATTCACGCCTCCATGCGAATGGCCGAGTTGTCGAGCAGTGGCGCAATTTGACAAACATGTTTCCTTGAAGGCTCGGATCTGAGCTTGTTTCTCCAATGACAACACGGTTCCACGAATGGGAATCGTGGTTATCTTGTAGTGTCGGACAAGAGCACTATTTATATTTCTACTTTTTCGCCGAAACAAAGCATATCGTTTGAGAGGGAAAGTAAAAGCGCGTGGAGTCTCAAAGTGGATACATATTTTGAAACAAACAAAAAAATTCAAAAAAGCCCTGTTTTGCTGTAGATAGTTCTTTTTGCTGGGAAGAGCAACCCAGATATTTTCGACCACGAGGAATCTAGTGCGTCTAACGTCGGTTCGTAAAAACGAACGCGAAGCGTGAAATTGCCGAACATAAGGTGGATACATACTTTTGAAACGCACTGTATAACCCATGCACTTTCAATCAGGTCTAGAATCCAACGATTCGGAAAGGGACATGGCGCAATCTCCATGATTCATATATTTTACGTTCCATTAAAATCTTTTCTGATGATTGCATCACTGTTGGAAGAGTCTCAGCTTCTCAAACAATGGTTACAATTATTGATCGATATTGATGTTGTTCCATGCTTAACCAAAAGCTGCTACAAGTCGATATGTTTACTGGCTCGGAGGTAACTCATAGTAGCGATATCACTTGTTTACGACCAAAGTAGAGCAAGCATATAACTCATGCACTATCAATCAGGTACAAAATCCAAGGCCATGGTCGAGTACATGGCGCAATCCTCACCAAACACATACCAGAAAATTTACTTTTTCCTTAGCTTTCATCCAAGCTATGATTCGTTTCGATTGGTTGAATTTCGCGAAAGTTGTGGCATTTCAAACAGTGTATACATCTTTTTGGGACACCCTGTACACCCCAACTAGTTTACCGAATGGGGTCCGCGATGAACAGAAATCGATAGATTCATAATTTGATCAAATCCTAAAATTTGCGCATCATTGAAAAGCTGAGCTCAAATATCTATTTACTTTGAAAATTATAGATGTTGGGGCGCGTGTGGTGCAGCGATAAGAGGCGCTAATTACACCCACGCAGGGTAATAACCAATTTTTGAGTCTTCATGTATTTCCTCACTTTGAAATAAGCTACTATACAGCTCACTTCGATGCAAGTTCTTTAAAAGATGTTACTCATGAGGTTTTGTTATGAATCCATGTTAACCGTCCACCGAACCATCTATGCATTTTTAGTTTCATGTTCTTTAACGTGACGTCTAATGTATGGAAGGCCAACCATTGTCTTCTTCTCGGTTTCTAAACTTTAGTTCCCTATGTGTCTCCCATCTGACACACTTTATCTGTGACCCTACACGACGGTGAACCCACCTAGGCATCTGGAGGCATCATAGACCTTAACATTGATTTACTACTTGTCTTTTGATTGTTTTGATTAGTGAGCTATCCGATCGGTTCCTGAGGATTCTGTTGTTTTATCTCCGATTCGGACGCGTGTGATGCATTTTTCAATTTCCCCTAAACTTTGCCCATGGGGTCTGCTAGGGTGCTAATCACGAATTTTGGATCCGCTTTCCGAATTTCTGCCGGGGTACACCCATATCGCTTGCTACCATAGTGGTACACCTAGAATCACCGATTCGCTTCAAACTTCGGCTATTGCAATTCTGCATGCAAATAACGATTATGAAGTGTGTCCGAGGACTATTCTCATATTGATGAAATTTGACGCTCGAGTAAAAAATCGATATTGCTAAGAAGTCGTCTAGAGAGGTTATTTGGAGTACTTATTACGAATTTGATGACCTTTTCGCAGATTTCGACAGGTTTCGGCAGAATCGGGCAGGTTTTTCCAATTCTCCACCCTCTGCCGCGCCCACGTCTTCATTGCTTACATAACTGTACCTGCTCGTAACGGCCGAAGTCAGTCTAAATTCGATAAGGGCAGCATCGTAATTGTGAACAGCATGTAAGGACTCGGATCCTCGTAGCTGTGCCTAGTAATGGAACAAGCCGCACAGAATTAGCCACTCACTGTTGATAAACACTGAACGATAGTCATTGCTGTCTACCACTACTGATTTTCACGAGCAGCTTTTTACTTTTATTTTTATTTTAAATTTCAATGACCTCTGCACCCATAGAACTGAAAAACCCGGAAGTGAATCGGCGAATTCATTCCATAATTCATCTTCGATTTGCTGAAGTGAGTGTCGGAGCTACTGATGTTGACTGTTTGCACTATCCCTCAACTATGTCGCGTAGTTTACCAAACAGATTACGTATGAGAACAGGTCCCGCTCAAATTCTGTTACCCGTTATAGAGGAGGTAATCGAAAATTTTGGGTAGAGGTGTAACCTGTTAAATACAATGGGATAGTGGTACTTCAGCTGGACACCAAGGTTGATATACACTGAATTATTACGGTTCACGTTTCGACGCGGCCGTCTTCTTCAGCGCAGGGAAGAATCAAAGAGAGTTTGCGAAATCACCCCATCGAGGACCATTTCAAGACATAGCGGAGCTTCAGAAGATGGATAGGGAAAGGGGACAAAACGAAAATGCAGGAAAACACGACGCAACCGCGTAAACCAGCGCGGGAGCTGTACCCTTATACAAATAACACCGACGGAGATGAGAATATGAGGTCATCTTCGATTAAGATGAGGTAACCTTTCCGTCCGATGTCAGTGTTTTGCAAATAACCTAGCATCTCCAAATATATAAGTCAGCTTGAGAAGTCACCTTATCATGGGCCATTTCAAGAACCGCTCAAGGCTCACTTCGTGAGGAACCCACTACACGATCATATTCTTTCTAGGTCTCCTGCTATTCAGTCTATGTGCCCTCCATCTCTCCTCTCTTCGAGCCATCGCCTGAAGTGCGTATCAGCTTAAATAGGTTTGAAACGACCTGCCCTGGAATGGAGCCTCCGGGTGTGTACTTTTAAGGTCGTAGGTAGCGCGCTGATAGGCCGAAAGTTCTGCTACTAGGAGACAACACCTGTTTGCTTAACTAGCACCGTAGCCAAGCGAACTCCTCTCAACTAAAATCACTTTTGACCTATCGCAGTCATCCACTCCTTCTTTACTGCATGTTTTTTCCGGGGGTCAGTTTAGTTAGGTATTACTATGCAACTCTGCTGTTTTGTTTTTGTTCAGTACCGACACAAAGATAAAAGATTCTGTAAGCAAGGCGCGCCGCTGCAAAGTCTGTCCATCGGGTAAGCAAGGGGACTGTATGGTTTCAAGTGTGGTATATGTTGTAAGGTGCGCGGAGTGTAACCCGCAGTATATCAGGCAGGCCTCTTGAGGAGCGCGTTAAAGAGCATTTGGGCACGCTGCGTAGGTGCGATGTATCGCAACCTCCAGGGGAGGACAAGTTGCGAGGACATGATGGCGCGATGGTTGTAGTGCCGGTGGCAATACTGGCACGCGAGTCGGAGATCTCTCGGGGCGGAACACTCTCGAAGAGCTGTGGATCACTGTCAGAAACCCTGCAATCAATAGGAAGGAAGAACGCCAACGTAACCCAAGAGCTGACCCCATTCATGAACCTATGCGGACGTGTACCGGAAGACAGTCGGTTGGTGGCTTGCCGAAGGGCGTTACTCGAAGGTGACCTCATCTTCTCACCTCCGTCGGTGTTATTTGTATAAGGCTACAGCTCCCGTGCTGGTTTACGCGGTTGTGTCGTGTTTTCCTGCTTTTTCGTTTTATCCCCTTTCCCTTCCCATCTTCTGAAGCTCCGTCATGTCTTGAAATGGTCATCGATGGGGTGATTCCTCAAATTCATATTGGTCCCTCCAGGCTCTGAAGAAGACGATTGCGCCGGAACGTATGCCATAGTAAATCTGTGTATATCAACCTTGGTGTCCAGCTGAAGCATCACTATACCACTGTATTCATCGTAATGCTAAGGTTTAATGGCAGCCGGATTTGGAATATAAACTGTTATACACATGCTGCCTTTGGGACGCGCGTGGTGCAGTGGTTAGATGCGCTGCTGACACACGCAGCGATCGATCGAGCGATCCATCCCGCCCGGGCTAAACAAGCCTTCCTACCCTCAGGTGAATTTGTCCCGGAGTTCACTGAGAAGGTAAGGTCACACTGATTTGGTATAGCGGCTGCCCCCGCCAACTGATTGTGTAGGCCAAATATGCACTCACCGTACCCCTACAATTCTGAATTGAACACGGATGCGGTGTCGTGTCCTTCGGGGACTGATCAACGCGGATACCTACCTTTACCTTTATCCATCCCTTTGGAAGAATAAGAGCAAGAATAGCAGTCATTAGCGGCTCATAGGTGTACCTTGCCAGCTGCCGTTGATTGAAATTCTAATTTCAAGTTCTTATTCCTGTCGAAAAACGACTGAGAACCTCCCTTATACATACCCTTGTACTGGAGAACACCTAAACATCTTTATCGGTTTTTAGCTGATCAATCGACGTGAATGGCATTTCAACGCCATTCGAACCATATCGGCGATAGAGGTTGGATTCATTCATACCTTTGCTGTTTGGTTTCTTCGGTGGCTATTCTGAATGTTCCACCACCTCTTTTAAACCCTTTCTATCCTTGCCTCTTTCTTTCTACTTTCTCTTGTATTAGGCTGTCGCAAAATTAATTTCGTTTTCTGAGTGTGTTCAGAAAAAAAAACTTTTCTACGCCGTATTATTTCGTCTCAAGGAAATCCAAGCATACTGTCAGGTAGCAGATTATCTGCTCTATCAAAAGCATACATTACTGTCTCTCTAGTTTGTGCAGCCGATTTTTCCAGGGCTTCGTTTGAACGCGAAGCGAAGCGACTGTCAAGTGCTCATGCTTTACGAATTTAAACTGGGAGATCCCGCGGCAAACGTAGCCCGTCCCCCTAGCAGAGCTTTTGGGACGCATTTTCCTTGCGAACGGACAGTGCAGCTCTGGTTTAGAAAATTTGCTTCTGGCGATTTTGATCTCGAAGGAAAGGCTGGTCGTGGTCGCAAGTGGTCCCTTGATGAAGATGTTTTAGGACAGCCGTTGAAGCAAATCCAGAGACCAATACTCGTAAGCTAGCAGAAGATCTGGGTGTTCATCATTTTGCAGTCAA
Organism: Nippostrongylus brasiliensis; assembly: GCA_030553155.1. NCBI lineage: Eukaryota > Metazoa > Nematoda > Chromadorea > Rhabditida > Heligmosomidae > Nippostrongylus > Nippostrongylus brasiliensis. The sequence continues at coordinate 6,885,041 of CP130737.1, forward strand.
GACATTTTGAACAAATCGGCAAGGTGAAGATGATGTCAAAATGGATTCCTTATGAAATGACCGATGAGCACCGTCTTACGCGTTTTCGCATCTGTTTAAATCCGCTAAATCGTTATAAAATGAACCGTTTGTCAAACGAGTTCTACCTGTAGATAAAAAATGGACCCATTATAATAATAATAGGCAAAGATTTGCTTGGATTGATAAGGGTGCTTCACCAAAACCTTTTCCTAAACCGAAACTTCATCCCAAAAAGGTTATGATTACTTTGTGGTGGTGTAGTAAAGGCGTTATCCATCACAGCTTCATGCCACCTGGTGGTTCGGTTACAGCAGAGTCATAGTGTTGTGCTTTAGACGAAATGTACCCGAAATTGCAAAAATTGTGTCCGGCACTAGCGAACAGAAGCGGTGCGATCTTATTACAGGACAACGAAAGTGCACACACCGCGAAGATCATCCGACAAAAATTGACCCAGTGAGGCATTAAAGTTCTGTCTCATCCTCCCTATTCTCCTGACCTTTCGCCAACATACTATCACTTTTTTCAAGCATTTGATTCTTATTTGCGTCAGAAAAAATTCGCTGATTTGACCAATGTTGAAAATGCCTTTCCTGCTTCCGTTAAGTCTCGTGATTCTAGTTTCCTCTCTAAAGGCTTGGATTTATGACCGCTTCGTTGTCAGAGGTGTGTAGATGCTTACGGTTTTTACCTTGATTCATAAAGTTGCGTTTGAGCTGAGTTATTGCAGTTTGAACTCATCGGTCCATTTCCGAAATTAATTTTGCGACAGCCTAATAGAGGAAACGCATTGATTCAATTGATGACTCCGAACCCACGTCTTCTGCGCGTCAATCATTCCAACTTCCATTCCATCTTCCGACCTTTCTCAATGTGTTTCTGCGTGGTAAAGTTGACAACTATCGTAACAATATTAGTCATATTTGCCTTGTATAGTTAAGAGATTATGAAAAGTGCATTGACTGGAGCAAAGCCTCCTTTGCACTCGTTCATATTTCTGCTAATTTTCTCAGTTTGCTTGCCTTGTTTTTGTCGTCTCTAAACGGAGCTTTTGTTCTACTAATGTACACCTATTGTTCACTAGTGCATGCGCATATAAGAACATAATGATAAATGAATAGAGCATGTTTGTACTTTGCAGAAATGCCCTTCATCCGCATAAATCCGGAAGCAAAAGTTTGCAAAGATGTACTGTTCACGATTAGCTTTTGTCCGTAACTTTCTATTTCAAAGGCTGCTATCGCAAAAATAACAAGACAACGTTTGTGTATTACATGTTTACAATTAGAGAGGTCTATAGTATGTGCTAGCCCCCAAAAACAAATTCAGAGTGAGGAATGAATATTCGTCGGGAAAACAGGGCGAACATTAGACCTGGGTTCCCCCTCGAAGGTTGCCAGATGATTTCAAGGGCGTCGTATTGAACTTTTTCACGGATTAGTTCATTGGTTCCGTTCTCCTTTTCTTATTGAATCTGCATTTTATAATGCTGAGTGGTCAACAGACGTCAACAGAAGCCTCTAATATTGAAAAGCTTCCCGTCAACGAGGTCGCGGAACTAAAGGGCATTTGAATATACATGTAAATATCAAGAATTTTATCTTATACATCAATCGTAGTCAAAGTTCACCACTGCGTGCGGTCTGCCCTTTTCTCGTATCACACAATAAAGAGGGAGACGATCGTATTATCGTCTTCGTTTTAATGTTGTGATTCAACAGGACAGATCGGAGTGCTCACTCATAGAACACCTGAAAGACAAAGGTCATGGCAGACTGTAGCCAATTATACCGTAATGGATCTCAACCAGAATAAACGTTTATAGCTTCTGATCCGTCTAGCTGGCCAATACCATTGTGAAAAAGTGCTCCACGTATGTATACGAATTTATCATCACATTTGAGCCACGACCGCTAGTTGTAAATGAACTGCCCCGATTGCTTGCATAGCCATAAAGTAAAGTCAATTGAAAGCGAAGTAAATTACACAAATTGAACGTTTATGTTTATTTATTTTTTATATCTATAGTTCATTGCATGAAAAGGTCTTCGAAGGCTATTTTGGTAGAACAAAATCAGAAGACACGTAATTTAAGTGAGAACACAACTCATTCGCTGGCTATATTTATTATTTGTTCGAGACGCGGGGACCTGTAATGAGGAATTGATGATACGATAATGAACACTTCGTTCTCCTCATTTCTACTATTGAGACTTTGAAGGCCAAATTTCTTTGCTGTGGCAGCCCTACTTTTATTGAAGTCCATGCCATCTCGTGAATAACTTATCCACCAGTTTTTGTCAACGTACTGGGTCCAATTCATTACTTTCGAAGGCCTTAATGTCCTACTTTCTAGCCGAGTCGAACGTTGAAATACTCCTCTACTATTGATCACATGCAAATTCTGTTTGCCCACAGAGGAGAGAACGATTTTATATTTTATTTATTTATTCGCTATTCACCCATTTTAGCCACGTACCTGAATTTCCTAGTGAATAAATATTTCGCGTTTTGTTATTCCCTCGAATGTCTGAAACAAAGACGACAATTCTGCAACTTCAGCCCTTAACTTAGAAACTGCTCTGCACTTAAAATATGTTGCCTTAATACATATTATACTTTGGCTGTTTACATACATTATATAAAAGCTCACGTGCACCACCACAAGTCATCGATTTCCCGACATAGTAAGAATTGTGCTTCTGCACTGAGTTGTTAGTTTTCAAGGATTTAGGCAGAGTGCGCGTACCGCTCCAAGAAAGCATTCATTCTCATCAAACACTCGAAATAAGAAACGTACTTCAGCAAAAGCTCCCGTAACATAAACATTTAATTCCGTTTAATTAACACTAGCACCAGAATACTACCATCTATGCCGAGGTTCAAAGAAGAGAGAACGTGGGGTTAAGAGCGATTTGTTTACACATGACGTCCAGTCATCTATGTTATTCCCTTTTTCCCAGGGATCAGGAAGGTAAAGGTCAGCGCTACCGAACTCACTTTCACCGGTACTTTTCAATGAGACACTGCCTCAACTCTCATTCCTCTCGAATGATACCCTATGCCGTTCAGTCCGCGCTGGATTCTTTGATGTTTCACAATGTCCACTGTCTTCGACACATTTTTACCTTCTATATACTTACTAGCAAGGCTGCTTGAATATTAGAAGTTTCTGGAAGCCGGCTCGTACCAAGGTTAGGAGTTAATTCTGGATGGCGGATGGTTATCATTTGAGTTTCATCTATCAACGATACATCCTGAAATTTTGAAAGGCTACCATCGTTTTTTTCGATTGCTTAACTTTGGTTCCCTGTTTGTCTTTCTGCTGACATACTTCATTCATACGTGACCCTACACGATGGTGAATCCACCTATGTGATTGAAGGCATCATGGAATTTGATATTGAGTAACCAGTAGCCTTTTGATTGCGATTTATGTTGCTACATATCTGAAACGGGCGCGCGTGGTGCGGCATAAAGAGGCGCTACTGAGCGCACGGTCAAGTGATCGATCCTCGCCCAGCCTACACAAGCCCAGCACCCCTCCGTGGTTGAGAAAATTGGTACCAGACTTGTCTGGTAAGGTGAAAGGCACTAGCTTGATCGGCGGCTAGCTCCTGCAAGACCAAACCCTTTATATTCACCTTTTCATCTCTGAGTCCACTTATTTCATGTTCAGTTCGCCACTAATCTCAGTTTTGATGCAAATTCATGTAGATGGAAGAAATGAATGACTAGCCGAACCCTTAAAAATCGGTGTCTGCCTAGGCCCCTTGTTTGAAGTGAAATGCTACATATATGTCATGCTACCGGGCTTACTTTCCATATTATTCACTCTTCATATACTCTCGAGCCTGTTAGCTTTCAGAACTCATAGCGTTTCGACTGCTCCTCCTTTTCATACACCCATGATTGTTTTTTTGTTTTTTTTTAAATTCTCATAAAACTATTGAGTTGTTACGAGTCACCTTTTTAACTGTTGATTTTGATTTTTTAAGATCTTTTTCATTTATCCATTTTTATGTTCTCGTTTGGTCATTTGTTTTTTATTTTTTACTTTTTTCTTCATTTAATGTTCTTTATTATAATGTCATTATTCAGTTCCGATAGTCACATTTTCTATAAGTTTTTTGCTATTCTCCTTGAGTTCGGTCAAAAGGATAATTTTCTTTCATTTGTACTAGGACATTTTTTACAGTCGTTGGTTGCACGTTGTAATGGCTTGTTGCTTTTTACAGTGATACAGCTAGTCGAACTTGACTTGGAGTTCGTTTTACTTATATTGGTCCATGCTCGCGTCTTAAATAACAAAGTAAATAAATAAATAGATAAAAACAATGGCGAACAATTCAATAAAGAATAAATCATCTCACTGTCGTCTTATACAGCCGTAATAATTTTATTTATTTATTTATTCAAAACGTCGGCCGAGGATACTTTAGGTTCACCAACAAAGTGTTGCTGTAGAAATCGACAAGGTTCGGCAGGTGTAGGAACTTGTTTTGAATCGTGATTTTGCGACACATGCATTAACCCTTAGGGCTCGTTTAGACACCGCGCGGCGAAAATGCAAAATCGAAGCGCAATCAATAATTAACGTCCTTGATCGAACTTGCTCCTTTGCATTAGTGGCGCAGTCCGGTGGCGCCGCATCTAAGCAAAAAAAAAAAATAGGCATATAATCACATAGGGAAGAAATCAAACGAAAAAAGTGAATTTCGTCAAAATGTCCTTTAATAAGGAATAGCAGCTTTCTAAAAAAAAAACCCGAACGACCAGTAAGTTTGCCCATATGAGGCGCCAGCGGACTGCGCCACTAATGCGAAGGTGCAAATACGATCAAGGACGTTAATTATTGATTGCGCTTCAATTTTGCATTTTCGTCGCGCGGCGTTTAAACGGGCCCTTAGGCTTCCTCTTTTGGTTCTTGTCAGTGAAGACCCGAATATAAATAATTGGGTTGAATAATCAAGTGATGGTGGAAATGCATTGTTTTGGCGACGAGGAAATCTTGCGCGTAGATAGCAATTTCTCACTAATGAGTTCACACGCGGCCGAATGCAGCAGTTCGACTCGCCAAGAGGCTTCCCACATAACGGCCAACGTGCAGTAGACGACAATCAGCGGCGGCGCCAAGTGCACTCGGCTAGCATCGCCGCGCCGCGACGTCGCGTAGTCGCGTACGACGTTTCCGCGTTGCGCATAGTGTATGCGGAGAGGTGTGCTGTGGCGGCGGTACGCTCGTGTTCTCGAGGCCGGCCGGAGACGATCACCGCGACGACGACAGACAGCAGCAGCAGCAGCAGCAGATCGGCCAAACATCAACGTTGCCTGCTGCGCTCGCCACATACCCCCACATACCCCCCCCCGCTCCCGCTTCCGCGGCCACCCCAGGCCAGGCAGACCAGGCAGCCATCGAATCGTCGTCGTCACACACCATTTCGGCGAGCGGCGGCGCGGCGCACACTCGTGCGTGTGTGTGTGTGTGTGTGTGCGTATGTGAGTATGTGCCGATGTTGCTATAGCACTAGGCATCGGTGTGTGTGCTGTGCTGCTGCTGCTGCTGCTGCTGCATTCGAAAGTGATGTGAAGCGCGTGGCGTGCCCCTTCGATGAAATACTAGCTGACTACGACGCGCGCCGTCGTCGTCGCGCGACATCATCACCATATTTCACATCTCACTAATTTCAACTTTCATTTTCATGAGAGTGCACTTCACTATTCTTTGAATAACCACAATACCCATACACCCAGTCATTCGGAATATTTCCACAATGGTGCATTCGAGTGCAGGCAATTCGTGCCTATATATTATATTATATCCTACTTTTGATTTTGTTCCGGTTTTCGTAACTGAGTTAGTTTTGATGTTGCTTCCTTTCTTCTCGTTCTGTAATGAATACGCTTGATTTCAGTATCTCTATCAAAGTTTTCTTTTTGTTTTCCGGGTTTTGTAGAATTTGGTGCACCTTGAATAGAGTAGAGCGAAATAAAATGTTCTTAAGTTATTGCCATTGATGGTAGTGTTAGCCTTGCTTCTTACTAGGGTATTATCTTAATCAGCATAATATTTCATTTTCATTACTAAAGCAAGTGCACCTTAGAATCCTGAAAAACCACAATGTTCATGCTCGCCAGTTATTCGAAATGTTGCTAAAAATGGTGTACTCGAACGTAGGCAAGTGCATGGCTATATATTATGTCTTACTCTTCCGGTTTGTTCTGAAAGAATTAGTTTTTGATGTTGCTGTTCTTGTTCTTATGTTGCTGTTTTTCTTTCTGTGTATTCACGACACCTGATGTCATTATTTCCTTCAAGAATTTTTTGATGCTATGTGCATTGGAGGTACAGCCGAAGAAAAGTAGTTTCTGAAGCTATAATTTTCCGCGCAAACCTTATCGATATGATGGAACACCCGAGGAACCGAATTTATAAGGAATTTATAAACAACTTGATCGTTTTGATCAATTGAGGAATTGATGAAATGGAAACAAAAATTCTTTAGGAAATATTTTCGTCGGCTACCTCCAACCCACGTAGCACCGTTTTCTTTTTATTAGGTTGGAAACTAATTTCAGGGACTCTCACGCACATTCCACAAAAGTGTTAGTTACGAAATAAAGAAAAACGTTACCCAAACGAAATGTGAACCATCAAAACGAAGAGGTAGTTCCACACTCTCAGGTAGCTGCCCCATTCCACTACCAAAGAAATGCTGAGTTTTTTGGAATAAATTATTTTCATAGGTGCATTTTGACCTACACCTCATTACAGGATCGTCTTTGCCCCAGATAATGCAGGAAAAGCCAAAATAGATACTACTCATGAAGCGCTTGATCCGTACTATAACCTGCATGAACAAGAGTCTCCCTGCTTCAATCTTCGGAATTTTGTAGCGATCGAAACGTTCAAGTGCGGCATCCGAGCCACCCATCTCTGCGATGGGTCAAATTGCAAGGCACCTATTAGCCAGTTTTACGGAAAAACTAAAATAGTGCGGAACCTTTTTAGTTGAGCTATTTGAGCCCTTGACTTGTAGTGTCAATATAGGTGTTGCCGAGCTCTGATTTCTTTCGGAGGAAATAATTATGGCCTTCCGACCGAGCTCCGTAGGTCATCCAAATGGTACTTTTCCTTTCGTTTGGAACTGCTTGTTCAGAATCTCTTGAGATTTTTGAGTACCATCAATCGTTTCAGGACATCATCCCCATATTCTGCCCCACAAATTGTAAAGCTTGAGTAACCTAGTGGCTAGGCAGGTTCTCGCGAAGAAGGCCTTGGCAAACGCTGGTTTCGGGTATCTTAATTTCATGCAGAACAACATTCCCAGCAAACAACAGTAGCAGCATTAATGAACGGTTCTGAAAACTACTTGGCAGGCGCTATCCAACAGTTAAAAGAGCAATGAAATAGGTGAACATCCAAGCAAGTAGTGTTTGCTAGAAATAATGACTGCAAAGCAGTCCACGAAATTAGTTTCCAACCCAATATTTCTGGGTTGTCCGCACTTTGGTACATTTTGAATAGAACGAAATATAGTCTTATGCAATTGCCATTGATCACAGTGTCTGCAAGCTCCTCACACTGCGTAGTATCTTAGCCAGCACAGTATTGAAATATTATCTTCATCGATAATCACTTTTCATTTCGCCTCACCTCTACTCATAGATTTCTCTTGTCCTTCTGTCCTGCATCCCTTCTTATCTCATAAATGATTAGCATATTTTGGTGTTATCTGGATTGGAGGGGAGGTTCAGCCAAAAAAATAGCTTCCAATATTTATTTCCCTCAGAAACCTGCGCGATTCGAAACAAATCTAAAAGCAACTTCCAGATCTTTTTGATGAATTGAGCAATCACAACGGAAATGCGTTAGCACCTCCAGGCACCGTTTTCTTTTCTTTCTGGGTTGTGCGCACTTTGGTGCATTTTATATAAAATGAAATGAAATACGCTATTGTGCAGTGAAGGCTAATCAAAGTGCCAGCCCAGCTTCTCAAAGGCGTACAATCTTAGCAAGCACAGTATTGAAATGTACTCTTTATCGATGAGTATTTCTTATTTTGTCCTACTTCTCATGTTTGATTTTTCAGTGCTATGTGGGTTGGGTGCAGCAGAAGAAAAGCATTCCCTGAGGCCATTTAGCTGGAGTTCCTAGATTCATCAAAACATGTCACACTGTAATAAATGGGTATTTTCGAATTTTCCATACTCTAGTACAAATTAGAGCAAATTTCTCTGAAAAAAATAAGGCTTCAGAAATTTTTTTCGGCTGCCTCCTTCAACACATATTGCACCGATTTTTCTTGTTGTTCCGCCTTTCACCCTTTCCTATCTCATAAATTCCGTGTCCAACAATTTCATATATGTCCCCGCACTTTTCCTATCGTTTTTTTGGTTTTTCGATTGAACTACTGTTATATAGTACGAAATTAATTGAATCTTCTATGACTTCATCATGACTATTTTATATTTCATCCTGTTAATTTTCTGCTGTAAACGTTTGTCCGGTGCTGGTAAAATGCTCTCGACTCAAGGTAGCCAGATGTTGGAATTCGCGTGTGACCGTTTCAAAACTCGTTTTCGCCGTTGATTTTTCATCCATCGATAGATAGTACACACACAATGGATTCGTCGTCAATGGCTTGACTCTGAATTGTTGTCGTTACACTCGTTTGTTACAAAACGTTTTACGACGCGCCACTACTGTTACGCCCTGCAACTCCACCCAAATTGATTTAATTTGTTATTTACGTGCACTTCTGATATCGCTGATTTCAATTCAATATCGTATTTTTTGCCGATAATTATCCTGGTGGGAAGCTAGTACGCGTTTGATAAGGCTAGTTTTTCCGCTCTTTCCTCACTTTTTTGCCGGCTGGATGAAATGAAGCTGCTCGTAGAAAGGCACTTTTTAACTTCCCCCGGTCTATTTGTCTACCCAAATATTCGATGTTTAATGTATAATATAGCGTGTTGAATTTGAAAAATCTATTTACTTCTCCAGGAAAGTGAGCGGATTTCTAATTCTATTCGATTTTACTTACCTCATTCGATTTCCTATGTTCGTGTTTATTGCATCACCACTGAGATGACCTTAGCTCTTAACTATAATAGCTTTTCTTCTATTAATTAAGCAGATTTTCCTCTCTTTCCTGGCAGTTTATCATTTCAGCGCCGTTTCCACTGCCTTTTCAGCTCCTTTTTAGGAAATATGCGAGTACATTTGGTTAATGTTATGGGCTATTTCGCTTTCGCATTTTTGCAGAATTTCACGCCTTTGCACTCTTCGAACACTTTTTTTGCATTTGTATTACCGTGTCCTTTTCTAACAGCATAATTTTCAGCCTTTTGTCCATCCTCTTTTTCTCTTGTCTTCAAAGCTTTTGAAATGCTTTAGCACCCAATATCACGTCTCAGGCTTAGGATTCGAAGCGAGTATGTAATTTAGTACTTACAGTTTTTGAGATAGCAATGTTGACGAGTTTGAGAGGAAAAATGGAATAGACGAAATGGGGTATCCGGTCAACCGGATGGCACAGTTTATAAACTTTCCAGTACTTGTTCTATCGAGTCTCCACCAATAGCCTGAGGCGTATGTACCTTATCTATTTAGTTCCCTGGCAAACAATACGCAGTTGATATGAATTGTTCCACTACTCAGTTTTCTTTCCCTTCCCAATCTTATGTTTTCGCTGTGCTGAGAGCGACGATCGGGTATATGATAGGGTAAAGTCCCATCAAGTACAATTGTTATGGTATAAATGCCACACTACCTACAATACCGCCCAGGGCTTCTGTCACAAAAAGCGTCCAGAATGCTCGTGAGCACTTTTTGACCTTTTTAAGTCTCATGGGTTGTTCGAAAATCTCAACATATCACTCGACTGTATGACCGCGCTGGGTTCAAAAAAGTTATTATTTTGTGTTCCCAGTTTGGTAGGACCCATTTATACACCAATTTTTCCGAAACACAGACATCTATGTAGATTTTTCCTTCTCGTTGCTGTTAAAGAGCAGGAGGGAATACGTCATCTTGAAAGCTTTTGCTTGAGCTGCCTTCTCAGCGAAATTACGAAGTACAAATGAAGATGTTTCGAGAAGTCACGTTTGAGGCTGAAAATCTCGCCAAATGTTTCGAGCACATTTCTTTATACTACGACAATTCAAGTCATGTGTAGTGTTAGAACCTGAATATCTTTGTGGTTTCTTGTTTTAAACCGAAGTGATTTTACGGAGATCACCAATGTATGCTTATGGGACACTAAAATGACGACATAGAATGCTGATGTCAAATATGATGAGAAGATTTTATGATTCTACACATTTCCCCTATGATATCATCAGTAGACTCTAATGGCAGGATTTCGAAGGGTCGTGAAACACTTAACTACATTGTATGTTTCACAGAAACTGGTCGATAACTGGGTCATTTCGAACGAAAGAAACAAAAGTGATATTGCTAAGTTCAGTGCAAGCATAAGAGTCGAGTGATAGGTTCAGATTTCCAAATAATCAACTGTAAAAGAAAAACACAAAAAAGCGTTTTAAAGCGTTCTGAACGATTTTTGGGACAGAAATTATGAGCGGTATTGTATAGGGCTATTAGACGTTGAATGGAATAAGGGTGACATTTGAAAAGAATCTCGACATTTTTGTGATTGAAATTCTCAAATAGGATTTGCTGTGAAGTTAAATGCTTAATATCATCAGGTCTGATTTGGACCTATAACCTTTGTGAACCAGCCGAAAGGGTCCCAACCAATTTTATTTATTTATTTATTTATTTGTAAGGATCACCTCAGGGTGAACGGGTAAAACAACGGAACAAAACGGAACAGAACCAAAACACACACACAAAACAAACCCGAACCGAACTGGACAAAACTATGAAAAGCATATAATAGACGAGTATTGCTCAGCGACCAGTAACTCTGAGGTTTTTGAGGAAGTTTTTGAAAGTCCTAAGCCGCATGTTTAAGCAGCCCTGAGCAATTAGGGAGTTAAACGCAGCTGCAACCCTATTTGAGAAAAATTTGGATCTGGTGTTCGTACGCGAAACATGGATTGCAAGGTTACAAGAGCCTCCTCTAGTTCTAGATGCAACCAGTGTGAAGAACTTTTTAGAGGAAATAGTTGTAAAGCCACGGAGGATTTTAAATGCAAGTAAGAGATCGTATTTATATCGCCTATATCCTAAGCTGGGCAATCCGAGTTTAAGTCGTCTCTCAACCCCGTTAGGGATTGAATCGTAAGGGAGGCCAGTACAACGTAACTCAAGCTTCCCAGTGAAGCTATTTTGAACGCTTTCCAACAGGTCGATGTCCTTCTTTAGATGCGGGTTGAAGACAGCTGTTCCGCATTCGACAATTGGTCGCACATAATTTCATACCATCTACCCATTTAGTGATCATACTTGTAACGTTCACCCTCACCGTCCGTCCGAACTTGAGCTTTTTAAAAAGATTTTGTAACAAAGCTGTTTTGTCTAAATTTTAATCAAAAATGCCTAGTAAGTCAAGGTGCTGAGGAACTGTGAACAAGGTACTTGAGGGAGAAGTCGAACTACTACTCAAACTAAAAGCAAAGCTTATAGACTGAATTGTCCAGTCGTGCTACCGAGTTGTCCAAAGTTGTTTGCCGCTGCTGTATGTTCACCCGTATATTTTTCTCGATTCTGCACAAACATCTCGTGCTGCTAATTGTCATTCCACAATTGTCAACGATTGCCAAACAAGATTTCGATGCTTGATGGATATAATTTCTTCGCTGGGCTCAATAGACACAATTGAATCCGGCTCATATTTGAAATTATAGAAGCAAACGCATCTGATTCCAGCTGAGTTGTTACTAGGTAGTTGGAAGTTTCCTCATGAATATAATAACAAAATGAATGTGGAGCGAAATGAGGTGGGCATAATTGATGCATGAACCCCGATTAAATGATGGTTCATTCATTGGTTTATATTTACCTCTATCAATTAGTTGGGTTTCGATTTTATGGATGAAATTATTTCCCGACGTTGTTGTGCCATAGTGGTGTCTGAAGGCCCTGAAGGCGTGTTTCTCTTCTAATGTTTTGCTAATGAGTTCTCGATAGCTATTGATATTTCCAGTTGCTGGCGCTATGAAAAAATTATTCCACCAACTCTAAAATGACAACCGAAAAGGTGATAAACTTCAGGACTCTTTTTTTGCAGAAATTTCATCACCTTTGTCTCGTTTTTGTATCGAAAAATATCTTGGATTTTCACCGAAACAAAGCGTTTTCCGTTTTATTCTTCACTGGTTGCGCGGCAGCGCATTTTATACATCGATTACTGGAATATTTTGTTAATCATTTTTCTTGGGTGGGTTTCTACTAGATTATTTCATTTTCGTAGAATTTTCATCTTTGGACAATATATTTTGGAAGACCAGTTCTCGCGCTTTTCGCAACGAAATTGGCGTAGAAAATTGAAACTTTTAAAACCTCGAAGTTTTAGAAATTTCAATGCAAAATTTATAATTGGCCCGTCTCTATGCAGCTTACCATAAACAAATAATAGATAGCGAGTGATTCTTTTTGATTTTCCAGAAGCATAGGAATAGACTACAGAATGAAATATTCAACAGCACATATCGACCATTCTTCTCCATTTCTCAGGTAGACACTCGATGTTTTCCGCTTCAAATTTCTTTGACGTTTACCAGAAGAAGTTGTGCAATCAGCAATCTAGGTCATCATCATCACTATTGTTGTCTCAGCGTTATCCGTTGCATGGCGTTGGAGAGAAACAAGAAAAAAGTGGTAATCTGCAGGTGCAAGATCTGGGTTGTAGTGGAATAGCAGTTTCCATTCAAGTCCAATAGTTTCTGGCAACTATTGCAATTTGTCGGAGACGTTGTCGTGCAGAAATCGAACAATGCTGTTCGTGCCCTTATCTGCACCTTTGGCGGCCGGTCTGTCCAGCTGCTGACAGTATAGTTATGCGTCGAATGGAAAATTCGGCAGCTGTTCATACTTTATAACGCGTTTGAAATTCGTTCCAAAAACAGACCTTATAATCGTGATCACCACCTCAAATAACCTCTATATGTGATCTTTGGACAGAATTATATAAAAAAAGTTTTTTTTTCGAAATGTTGCCCTTTGGAGGAGGTACTCTCACGTATCACGTGTTTCAGTGTATGACCATCCATTTCAACCTTGCCTTGATGATTTCAGAATGAAGGTCAATTGAGGTGGAAATGAGCCGGCTTTTTCAATTCAGAGTAGAACGGAACCAACTTTTTTACTACTCCGAGAAAATAAATTTATGACTAATTTTATTCTATTTGTTTATTACACATGGTCAACTGGGATACTACAAAAACAACTACGTGTACTATAATTTAATCTTTTTTATGGAATACTCTGAAGAGGAATAATTCATTTCCACATGGGTTTATCATGATTCTAGGAAAGGAAGAAATCAACAAAACATCTAATAAAGGACCGAGACATTAGGGAGCCACTATTGACGGAGAGAACCTACCTCCAACGGCCTGGCAAAAATTGGGCATAGCCTCTCAACTATCTGGGCCGAAATTCATGGCGGGTATCGGCACAATATACCCGAGAATAAACCCCTGTCGGCGCGATTATTCGCATTCATGAACGCGCCGCGGAGTTTATTTGGGGGATATCGCGGGTCTATTCCACTCCGCGACGCGTTCATGAATGCGAATAATCGCGCCGACCAGGGTTTATTCTCGGGTATATTGTGCCGATACCCGCCATGAATTTAGGCCCTGGTTTACGGGTAACCGAAATTTGCAGTTTGACAGCCAGTGGACAAATAAGGCCTCAGGTCATCCAGAAGTTGGACAGGTGGAGATTTATTTGGTAAAGTAGGAAGATAACGTTACACATAGCGATCTGAAAAATCTCGAAATTAGTGTTGTATGAAATCTTCGAAGAGAAGTTCGACATCGTTTTGGCTTTTGAATTTTCCGCTCCTTGAAAATCGTTTGGGATGTTTGAAAATTGGCATATATTTGGCCCGAGGTTCGAGGAATATGGTGGTCGAAGAAGAATTTCATTTGAATTCTTGGTGATCACAAATAAAACACGCAGGTGCGCCTTGTCGTAGAAAAGTGGTGGTACATGACAGTACAACTTTCGGACATTTCGTTGTTATAAGCATTCACCATAGTTTACCCACCTCAGCTATTGAGACTTGGTGGATCAGCTCGGCCCCACCAATGAAGTTAGCGTATTCTGAGGTCAGTGGTATTTGCTCTTGACTCTCCAGAATTCCCTTTTGTAAGATGGAACGGCCTTTGAGCGAATAGTTTTTTTGTGTTACGTATGATCTGGTACAGCCAAGCTCAACTACAGGCGTTACTCTTTCGCATGTAGAGCGGCATTTTTATACAATGAGCTTCGAACTAGAGGAGGATTCCTGTTCGCTTTCTAGCATTCAGAAAGTTCCTACAGCGTCACTTGAGCCTATAGTTTCCCTATGCCTTAATTATTTCCGCCTTGGATTTATTTTTGTTCGTCTATGTATTTTTTCTTTCCGTCCTTTTTTGCTTTGTTCTAATTCTCGTTCTCGTTGTTAGTACTTCCTATTGTGATTTCATGTTTCTTCGGAGTGCTGTTTTTTACCTTTTTGCGCCGACAGTGCTCGTTTAATAACAAATCAAATAGTTTCCTAAATTTCTTTCGACTTTCCGGGCTTTAACGAAGGCGAAACGCGCCAAAACGCTAGCCTAAAAGGATTATTTAACAATCTCCGAATTAGGTCAGTTAGCACTGAAGAAACCGGACGACATGATGCACTATGGTGCTTTTGTGACGGCAGAATAAATGCTGATCATTCCATCAACCGACCGAATCATCGATGATGGTTCAATCTGATCAATCAGATAGTTCAGAGAGCATCTCGACGCCGTCAGACCGCCCACCGAAACGGACGGAAGACGAACGGCAGACGGACGGATGGACGGACCACCCGTGCACACGTGCTGCACACAAATCGATCGGGGCGCCCCTGTTTTGACGTTTTGCAACATTCTGCTGGTCGCCGATCGACTTTCACACACTAAACATTCATAATTGTCCGAAACGACCCAGATATCAGCGGTTTTCATCGAAAACCGCTCAACCTCAACAATAAATCGCAACCAATAACTCTCATTAGTCCCTTTAACGAATCCTTTGAAATTTCTCGTTTTTTTTTTACTTTAATTTCATTTTAATAGTGCACGTCATTGTCTAAGCCTGAAGTATCTCACTTTTTTCTCGCATTGAGAAATTTCAGACTCCATCCGAATATGTTCAAAACATTTCTAAAAATTATTTTAAAAATGTCAATTTCGGTTTTGTTCTCCATGCATTTAAACGCGTTAGATACTAGTCGATCGTATTTGAGTCATTTTCGATATGTCTATAAAAAATATTAATATAGTGGCTACACTTCCTCATGCGTTAAATTTTGTTCTTCCACTGCTCTTTGCGCCTTTCGTTTTGGAACAACTGAAACAGTTCCCTTTTCCACGCAATGTGAATTTTTAAACGTTAGCTGGAATTTGGAATATTCTCGGTATTATGTGGTTTGAGGGTGGAATGGATTTTCAAATGATTATAATCAAAGGCTCCACTCGAGCACTCATTTGAGTGCGTTAAAAAATGCGGCTTCTGGATTTTTTCTTTGGCTGCGTTCTTAATACATCTCCGTTCCATATTTGCGTTAAATTTCGCAGTCTTTGTTTAAAATTATTACATGTATTGAATTCGTAATTTTTGTTTTCTTGTTCATGCATTTAAACCTTTTAAATATCAGCCGATCGTATTTGAACCATTTTTACTAATTATAAAAACTATGAGTACAATGAGTACACTTATTTGAAGCATTAAATTTCGATTTATTTTCCTACTTTCCTCTCCCTTGAACGTCTGAAACAGTTCACTTTTGAACGCACTGAAACACTCCAAATTTTGTCGAAACATGTTTGGAATATTTCTGATACTTTTGGCAACTATGAATACAATGGTTACATTTGAATTCTACTGACGGGTTAAATTATCGTTTTGAAGTGTTAAATTCTTGCTTTCCCCCATTGGAACTCCCACCACTACAGCCTTTCCCAGGTATCAAAATCATCGTGAATGTTTTCTTACGGGCAATTTTTTACACTGATAGATTAAGGCGGCAAAACTTGAAAGCTTCCGTGGTTAGCTAGGTTTGTTTCCCACATTTTGCTAATTTTTCCTTCGCTAAATAGATCGTTGAGATTGCAAAATGATTCCTCTCTCCTAATGAACATGATTTCACACATTAGTGCAACCATTCATTATCACCAATAAACTTTCTTCAATTATAATAATTCCATTAAGTTATCTGGGTTCTTTCAATAATCAACAGTCGTTCGATTATGTTTCTCTCTGTTTTAACGAGTAAGTTCAATCGTACGTACATAGCCGTCTTCTCCTTCTTTGCTGAATTTTCTTCGTAGTCAGATGATCTAGGTTAAGGATACCTTTCTTTTTATAAAGTCACATCCTGAGCTTCTCCCAACTTTGGCTGACTGATTTTAATTAAAAAAATTGATTAGACAATAAGCATGATACGGGAGGTGTATTAATTGACATATTGGCCTTTTTGGCTACGAATTTGAAGGAGGAGTAACTGATGATCTCAGTGAAAAGATTTCGCGGCCTCGTGAAGTTATTTTTTCTTTTTTTTTCAACTCGTGACACACTAGCGATTGATATCGTACTTGGTATTTGTGAGAAGGAAGGTGACCAAGAGTGGGAACAATTGAAAAGTGGATTTTATGAAAATGAAAGCCATGTTCCAGTCGATTCATCAAGTGTGTCAAAATCACGAGAATGTTTTTGTTTGCTAGAATTCTCTTTTCATGCTATTTTTATAATATTTTGTTGCGTGTTTCGCCATGGCTGTTGACGAATCAGTTTGCACGATGCCTTCGCTGTCCGTTTTTGTTTGCTTTTGGCCGTTCTGTGTTTCATGAGCGATGGTAGACAGATTTTAATTGCTCTTATCCTGGTCACTGTTCACATGATTAACAACTTCTTTGAATGTGCACTATTGAGTGGATATATTGAATGCACAGTCAGCTTCACACATTCAAAATTCCCACTAATAATCGAACCCATTGTTAACTATACACCCTGCAATGTAGTCGTATATTCTGCTTTATAGATAGCTTTTTTTTTCATTTCAAGTTCAGTATTTGGTTTTTTTTCGTTAGTTTCTTTTGATATAATAGTGGTGTTTACTGCATGAACGCGTTCGCTCTTTCGCTTCCGATTAAGATTTTGACGTTAAATGTGCGTGCTGGGTAAGTTTCTGATATTAAATGTCGATCTTAAAAGAACAATTTTTTGTATAGTAGATTCTACTTGTTTGCGGTTATTTTCAACGAAACGCTTTATCGATTTTCGAAAAGCACAAAACTGGGGTACTGAATGAAATGTCCACCATCATATTTTATTCGATTCGATTCGAAGCCACAGAGTAGAAGAACACAATAGTACTAGTTCGGAAGCTCCACTTTTCTATAAGCTGTAGCCTGATAACCGTACATCTACATACATATGACAACTTGCCCCCGGTCAATTTGATCAATAAAGACGCGTAAAATTTTCAAAACTCACTTGAACTCTTTCAACGACCTGACAGTTATGTCGTTCATTTTTCGATCAAAAGGTGTTGAATTTCGCGTTACGAATTTTGAATGACGTATCTATGGTTTCGTATCAGCAATGTTTGCTGAAGTGATCACGACGGGTTTAACATCAGTTCCTGGTCGGTTGGGTTATCAATCATCTGGTTTTGGGTTGTCGAACAATTTTTGAGGTTAAGAATTAATGGGTATTTAGAATATTGATTTCC
This sequence comes from Nippostrongylus brasiliensis, assembly GCA_030553155.1. Taxonomy (NCBI): domain Eukaryota; kingdom Metazoa; phylum Nematoda; class Chromadorea; order Rhabditida; family Heligmosomidae; genus Nippostrongylus; species Nippostrongylus brasiliensis. Next base: position 6,902,947 of record CP130737.1, read on the forward strand.
CTTCAATTTTTTGCTGAGTTTTGTGACTGTTACTTCAATAATGAATCGGTAAGAATGTTGGATGAAACGTGAAATTCCAATCGAAAACGCTCAGAATTTTCAGTAGAACACTTAGCAGCTTGTCAGGCAAACATTGTACGAGTTGCAAGCTTGTGACGTCAGACTTCGTTGTCTCTGCTAGTGCTCAGAATAGTTCTGAGCTATCTATTTGCGTTGTGCTGTCGAAGCACTTGGCCCGAGTTCATTGCAGTCCACAAGCCTGCGTGAAATCGTTTTTGAGGGGTTATTTTTGCTTCTATTATTTTGCTATTTTTACTTTACTTTTTTACACTAACATTGTATTCGCGTGCGTTTGTGCACGTAATAAATTGAATCTTTAAGCCGATTATCGATGCATTTCTTCAAGAGGGGGCCTGTAGAACTAAATCCAAAAAAAAAGAAAGGAAAAAGCCGGTTGCTGTTCATTGTTGTCTATCACAACAACAAAAACTGAGCAGTTGCATCCGATTGATTGTCACCTAAATAACAACAGTCTAAAAAGAAAAGATGTGGAAGAGGCAGAATTTGCCCTGTCAATGAATTTGACTTAACAAATCGACATTGAACCTTAGGGAACTTTGGATTGTTGGAGATCACCCTCTTGCATGCCTGCATTATTTCTTAGTTTTTTGTCACATTCCTCCACGAACCATCTTGTAGTGCTTTCCAATTTTAAAGATAGGAATGGATTGAAATAGATTGGTAGAATATCTATTCCGAGCATATATTGATTATATTTAGCTTTTTTCTTTTGATTCAATAGGGCCTGAGAGGCGGCTTGAGCTTGGATTTGATTGATGCTGTTCTAAATCGAAGCAGCGCAGTAAATCTCGGTAAATGTGCTCTTGTTGCACATATTAATAAAAACACAAGTGCCCTGCAACTGCAGTCATTTTGCAGCCAACATCCCAGACTAACTTTCCATGCCACTTTCATGATTGATGTAGGTAAAACAGCAAATCGTTGTGCGATTCGCCTGCAACTGGCTTTCACTAGGCTGATATTTTGCGCTTTCGATTCGATTCATGTGCCATTTTTATTTCATCAATTTTAACCCTCACCATGGCTCTCCTAGCTCCCTTACTCTCAGTAGTATTTTTAACCTGCTCCTATGTTAGACAGATGTAGTACATTCAACTGTTGATGATGAATCGATTACCTTTTTCCGACAATCCTTAGCCGGTCTGAGAGGGTTATTTTGCTCACGTTCCTCCCTCAGCTTGCTTCGAACTTATTCTCTGCTATTATTTGCTCCTTTTTGCTTTTTCCTTTTTCTCCTCCGTTCATGTTCAGCTGTTGTTCTTAGTCTCATCAGTGCACTTCAATGGTTTCAAGTTAGTATTCAATTCGGTGGCTGGAGATCTGAATAAACCACTGGGTAAATAGCTCGTATAATCATCTACCTTGTACAGAATCTTTGTGGGTGTCCCGCTGCTACTTAGTACTTATCTTTAGGGATTCTTCATTTCACAATTACATTAATTGAAAAAGATTATGTACGGTATTGGTCAATATTTTTGTTTAGCAGTATGGGTTCATCTCATTGATTACTCCCTCATACATGACATTATTCCAGCTAAAGCTTCTATCTCGTCACCTCAGATATTTGTTGAAATATGCCAATTCCCCCAATGAATGCGCACAGAATGGGTCGTTTAACGTGCGCGCGACGCGCGACGCGAACACATGGAAAAATGCAAATCGATAATTCGCGGCGAATAATCAATTTGCACCTTTTCCAGGTGTTGGAGTCGCGAGTTGCGTGCACACTAAATGAATCCTAACGTATTTGCGTACTTTCCTACGCTGTGAGCATTACTTTGTGTTTTGTATAACTCTCGAACGAGTTCCCTTCGATATCATTGCAGGTAGCGTGTATGTGTTTTTAACGCTAATTGTATGTACTCTTTCTTTCATCTATAAGCCTTCTTCTCAGATTGCTCTTCGTGTTCGTTGAAGCGTTGCACATCGATGTACGGTAGATATTTAGGTACAGTAGCTTTTCATCGTGCAAAGTTTATATCAGAGCGTATATCAGAGTGCTGTTCGGCGCTACTGACACTCGCACGGTCGTGAGATCGATCCACACCAGTGCTGACCAAGTCTTCCCCTCTTGCCGGGTATGATAAACTAATGTTTGGGACGTCTCTCATCCATATGTGGTAGATTTTCAGCACATTTTTCATCGTGCCGCCCTTATATATAGGTTTTGAACACTTAACCTCCGGTTGTTGGCCACCCTAATCATCGTCCATATTTTCGATCGTCACTTTACATTTTCCAATGAGTTTAAAAGAAGAATGGATGCATATAATTTGGTAATAGAATCTTGTTGTCAGAGCTGGACAACCACTCCGCTTTTTAATCCTGCCAAGGACGTTTTTCCTCATTTCTTGCCCTTCTCCATCATTTTCTTGCCATCCGCTGCGTTGTCCTTGAGCGTTCTCTGTTCATATACTCGGACGCTTTGATGCCTTGAAATCAGTAAATTTTACAGCTACACCGTGGGTTCTGTTCGCATGGTTGTCTCGTGATCGCCATCGAGTTGTGGACTTGAAATCCTTTGTGAAGTAGTCCTTTGTGTTGCGTAAGCCACTTCTAACGCTCAAAAAAGCATCCTACTATAAGACAGAATTTTTCACGAGGACCGATGTAATCCATCAGTAATTACGTTGTCAATGGAAGAGTCTGATTTTTGTAGTTCAACCAATATTGATGTAAACCCTTTGTTCGGGCTCACGTTTCGTCGCTCTTGCCTTTTCAGAGCTTGGTACAAGTCACGTTCAACCTCGGAAACTATTCAATCAATACCCCATTGAATTCTCCCAGAAATCATGAGGAAATTGAACTCTTTCACTACACTACGACTATGCCGACATTCACGAGAGCCGGTCGTGGAAACACGTTATCGTTGCTCTCATTTATTTTCGATTTTTCTATTATTATCATTTATATTTAGTACTTCTAATATGTTCTTCTCTGTCCCTTACACGATCCACTTTCAGTGTTTAGCCGTTGAGTTTTCTGTCTTTCTGTTCATAAACGGCTCATATCTCCTAAAGGTACAAGCTGCAATATTCGGCTTAATGTTGACGTGGGCGCTAGAACTCCAGAAGACAGTTTTTGAGGGCTTTCTTCTCTGCACAGCTTCGTAAGAATTATCTCTCCATCCGGAACTTACGATTAGTCTCTGACCTCCTTTAACAACTCGAATTCTGGTCATACAGTTTGTTTTTCTTCTAGTTGTTTCTGCCCTTGTTCTCATGTTCATAGAACGTACGAGAATGATGTATGACTTGGGCACTGGAGCATTCCCCACCCTTCCGTCGCACTCGTCAAGTATTCTTTATGAACTCTGTTTGCATTCGAATAATCGATTCAACTACAGCACTGTCGTCCTTTCAATGCTCTCGAACATCGTCAGCATTTCAGTGATATTGATTGTAATTTACAAAAAAATAACACAATTTCAAATGTAAGTAAAAGGTTTGAGAACGATTTTCTTTACCCTTGTTGTCCAACTCGAATGTCTTCATCACACGCTGCTGTGGCCGGTGGTAAACAGCTTTGGCGAGATAGTGCCCCCCACCCTGCCTGACGCTTTTCCCGATACGGATATTGACTAGAAAATGGAAAATCTATTAGAAAATGCAGCTGCGATACCAATTTGTTATTGCAAGAATACAGGTTCTGAAGGATTTGAGCTATGGCAGTCGTGGTTAGACTAATACACGACGGTTATTTTTAAGCTAAAACAGGGCACAACTTTTATTTTTCACAAAACGCCATTGACTAGAGTACGACAAATTGAGAGGGAAAGTAAGCATTTCGGTTGGCTTAAACTTTCTAAGTTTGTTGGACTGTTATCTCTCTAACTTCTGTCACATCTGCAGTTAGATTTTCGATTTTTGGTTCATCTCTAACTCTTATGTATGTTTTATGTGTTATGTTTTTGTTGGTTCATTAGTTTTTATGTAGGGTCGTGTTATGAGTTCATGTAATAAAGAAGGAAAGAAACACTGCAACCATGAAATTCCTTCATATGGCTGTAAACTATCCATTGCCCGAGCTCGGTTGCAAAATGATGTTACTGTCGTAATTATCTCCAATCATAACATCAAAGTTATTGCTGTTAAATATAATCGGCAAGAAAAAAATTAGAGTATTTGGCCTCAAAGGGATGTATTTTTCGCCCGTGTAGTAGAGCAATAGATTACACTTAAGCGGAAGTAACTTACCAGATAAACTACATATTAGGCAGGTGATGCGATATGCAAAGGGAACCGAAAGAACTTCAACTTCAATATCAGAGATCATCTAGCTGGTGGAAGGCGGTGTAATCTGGAAATTCCACCGGTAGGATTTTCTCATGTGTAGTTTCAATTGATGCTCGGGCACTATTCAACTTAACGGACTCCAGTCCTCGATTTTTTTTTTCAGTTGTCGAAACTCGCTGAAACTTTGCACAGGGGGGGGGGGAATTGAGGACGCTGATCACGAATCTGCTGTCCGTTATTCACGTGGGTGATCTCGGACTACCCAAATCGCTACTTGGGTGGTCCAGTCAGGATCACCGATTTTGCTGAAACTTTGCCAATGGGGGTTCTCTGGCGTTCTGAACACGATGGTGAAGTCCGTTTTCCAAATGACGGCCGAATACGGTAGTTATAGGTGAGTCTCACCAGGCAAGGTCGGTAGGTACCCACCTACAATCGTGTTCAGGACACCAGAGAACCCCCATAGACAAAGTTTCAGCGAAATCGGTGATCCCGTCTGGACCACCCGCGTAGTCGATATGGATGGTCCGAGACGACCAGGTTAAAAACGGACTTCACCATCCTGTTCAGGACCCCAAATGACCCCCATAGGGAAAGTTCAGCGAAATCGATGATCCTGATTGGACCACCCAAGTAGCGATTTGGGTGGTCCGGGACCACCCACGTAAAAAACGGTTGGCAGATTCATGATCAGCGCCCTCAGTTACCCCCCTGTGCAAAGTTTCAGCGAATTTCGAAAAAAAAATCGAGGACTGGAGTCCGTTAAATTGAATAGTGCCACTGGTGAGCTCACTGAGAACGTTTCGAAAATGCTAGTACTTGAAAGACGAAGTAATTAAAAGGACTAGAGAATAATCCGTAGGACAAGCCTCAAAAGAAGACATACCAGAATTAACGTTGCCGCGCCAAAGTCGCGATTTTAATTTTTTTCATTTACATATGTCATGGGTAGTTCAACCGTATTTTGAGATTGAGGCAGTACCTCCTGGATCTTTCTTTATTTTTGTGGTTGTTTGAAGAAAAAACATAAAAAAATGCACTTCTGTATTCCCAGGTGCGTTTCCGGTCCACGTCTTGCCAAAAAACATTCATATCTGCTTCGTACTCTTCCCAATTCCAATGCTCTTCAGAATTTAAATTTTGATGAACTTAACTTTTCATGCTAATGCTTACTAATGCCGTTGCCTCGTGCACGTGATGAATTTAAACTGCTCCATTTTTACACAGAATGTTTCAGATAAATGACTCTTTGAGCTTCTATGTCCTACCGAGGATCCCTCAATGCCAAACAACAGTGAGTTAGCCGATAATTAGTTATTTTCTCAAGTTTGTGTTGTGTGTTAGTCGTCTCTTTTTTCTTATTTCTTTTATCTTTCTTCTTTCTTTCCCTAAATAATGCGTTCAGTAGCGCAAACTTTAAGGTATGTTGTCCTTCATAGACATGCGGGACTAATTCCATACAGGTGATATCGGGTGTTTTTCTCCTTTGTCAAGCAAGTGTGCTACCTCCTCTGAAGGAAGTCTCAAATGACAGCAGGTGCTATACTTGGCGCTCATTAAAATACGTGCTAGTTAAGGACATTGATAATCTGCTCTCAGGTGGTGTTATAAAGTTCAACTAATTGTCATTAATACCTGTCAATTATTACAAATTGAATTGTCGATGTCGATGTGCTGTGTAAAAAGATAGTTGTGTCGTCCTGTACCTCCCATGTGATGGGAAAATGCAAAAACAGAATATAAGTGTAATCACAGGTGCAATAATTTCCGACTCAAATGGCTTGGACTTTTTGCGTCGAGACCTGTTATTTCGGTTTATTCAGACCTGTGCTATTTAAGGCGGAATCTTTTCTAATTGCGTTTACGATGGCGCAAATGTACTGATTGTAGAATGAATCCTATAAAATCGAAATGAAGTGTAGCAGTCTCACGAAACGCAAGAATTGCGACGACAAGTACTGTCCTTTCTGGTAAGAAGCATTAGGTGTTTTATACCAAGTAGGAATTGAATTTACCAATCTGAAAGGCGTCGACGGGTAGTTGTACTTTGTGCGGGCTCCTCTGGACGTTCTTTCTGCGCCAGAGGGCAACTGACGTGCAAGTTAACAGTCGCAGATTTAGTTTTGGAACGTTCGCCGCCACAACTGAAGAAGTTGGATGTCATTTGACAAGGACAACCGCAGCATATTCAAGCAAGTAGGCTGCCCAAGGTGTTGTATAGCGTAGAAGCGAAGCGAAAGAAAGGAAAAGTCGAAAAATCCATAATTCGTGCCGCGACGCGATTTATTGGTATCGTGTATTTTGCGCGCTTTCGCGTCTCACCTCGCGCGCCCGACTAAGGCGGAGGGGTAATCAATTTGGCTCAAACTTTGTCTTTTGGGGTTAGTTGACATGCTAGTCCGATAATCCGATGTCCGTTTTTCAGACTTCCACTGATTTCGATACACGGGTATAGTCGAACCTACTGAAACATTTGGCGTTCGAAACATTGTTCAACTGAGGACAACCCAGTGGTCGGAGAGAGAAAATTATCAAGTCTCTATTTGTTGCTTAAAATTAGTCTATCGGGGTTACTTTTTGAGGTGATGATCACGATAGTGGCTTCCGTTTTTGTGTCGATGACAATCGACATTACTAACCTTGTCGACTAGGGTCGTCAAATTGATGTCGAAGTTGACAAAATCGGTGACACCCACACAATCAAGACGGTGATGTGTTTTCTCGTTTTTTTTTTACAAATCCTAAAATTCTAAAACCATCATCACAGTGTGATAGGGATCCAAATAACCACAATGAACATCGAATACAAAGACATTGACTGAAGCCGCAAACAACACACCACATTTGACGTCTTCGGGGGGTGAGATTTTAGACAGTGCTATAGCCGTGCCTTTTAGCGAATATTTGGCATGTTTTGGCTTTCTTTTGGATTTATTGTCTGTCTAATTATGTGTCACCTGAAACCTTCGAGCAATTAATGAGCCTAGTCTACATTACAAGTGGTTTACCCCTCGATACGACTTTGGACACATAGCAAATAACAACGAAAAACAAACTGATGGAGCGCTTTCTATAAGGTTGTGCTTGGTTCCAACCCTTATTTGCAGTTTTATAAAGATGCCCAAAATTTGTGTGTAGTCAAGTGTCCGAATCGTTGTTTTTGAATATTTGTCCCACCTAACTTGTTTCGATGTTTAAATTGATCACCTTTGCTGACAAGTTCTCTGGCAAATCATTAAAAGAACGCTTCTTCATCATTTTATCTGACTTTTTTTCAATTTCATCGTTTTCCCGTTTACGTATATTTTATGACCTTTGTAATGGCCTCTTGTTTTGAAAATATGGGAGAAGTGCACTTTCCGACGCATTAGTGCATTTTTACGTATTTGCGTATAAACCCTGGTACTTTTAGTTCACCTGGCGTTTACCTATTAAACTCATATAGCTAATGTGCAGAGGTAAAAATAGCAACAATTCTGAGTGAGCAGATCTTTTTTACTTCAGCCCGCTACATTGAAGAGATTACTTCTATTGTTTTTCGTTTAGTTTTATGTGGGAATTTGTTTTGCAGATGGCGAGTCCTTTTTTACCAATACAGTTCATCCTCAAATTTCTACAATGAGAAGCGAGAAGCTTTGTGTTGGAACCCGTATTCTTTTGCTATACGTGCCTTTTCTGCCTAGCAATGCAACATAACAGGAAAACAAACAAGTCAACAAGGAAGTAACGTTTCATTGGCAATCAATCGAAGAATTGTGCAATATGCTTTTAGAAAAATAAGCCAAAAGATTGTGGAATACTGGATTTTGGGAAGCTTCTTGAAGGAAATGACTTCTGATCGTGGGCACAGCTACTGTAGGAGGCTCGACTAGATGTGCCTTAGGTTGTTTTATCCTGAGGTTCCAGTGTAAATCAATCAAAATGAATTTTTTGAAGTTTACAATTTGGCCTCGTGGATATATGCGTGTTGTGTGTTCAAAATATTGTCTAGGCGCTTCCGTACAAACCCATTGGAGACTTCGAGAATGCATATTTTGAAACAGTTGTATTTTTGAGCAATCTCCGTAAATACAACAGTAACAAAACAACATCAATAAGTCGATGTCATGCGATTCTGTCATGCGCATTTTAGACAATGAGATACTTCATAACAACCGAGCCGAAGAATCCATAGAAAAGGTTTTTTTTCATTTTCATCTACTTCCATAGTACCATGGCGAAGTTATTGTCTCAGTGCTCTTCCTTGAGTCCACGCTTGGACCTAATTTTTTTGATTACTACACCTTAAACCTTGAGGGCCCGCGTGGTACAGTAGTAAGAGGCACTGCTGACACCCGCACGGTCGAACGACCGATCCCAGCCCGGGCTAACCAAGCCTTCCATCCCTCCGGGGTCGGGTAAATTGGTACCAGACTTGTCTGGGAAGGTAAAGACACTGACTTGGTATAGCGGCTGAACCCCGCAGGTCATTGTATAGGCCAAATACGCATTCACCAAGCCTCTACGACTTGAATGGAACACGAATGCGGCGGCGCGTCCTTCGAGGACTGATCAACGCCGGCACCTTTACCTTTACCTTTACACCTCAAACCCACATTGTACCTATTTTCACTGGTTGCTGTTCAACGACTGCCTTTCATGGTCATATTAATTCAGATTGGATTTGTAATTGAAGAAATCAGTGGAGTATTTCTTCACTTATAGTCTGAGGGGAATGAATCATTCATACAGGAGTAAAGGTAAAGGTGACGGATGCGCCGTCACATTCGTGTTCAATTCAGAACCGTAGAGGCGTGGTGAATGCGTATTTGGCCTACACAGTGATTTGCGTTGGTCAGCTTCTATCAAAAGTCAGTGTGTTCACCTTCCCAGACAAGTCTTGTAACAATCTACCCGACCCTGGAGGGATGGAAGGCTTGGTTGGCCCGGACGAAGATCGACCGGCCGTGCGGATGTCAGCAGAGCCTCTTACCACTGCACCACACCCGCCCTTTATGCAGGGAGTAGACTTCGTAATGTGCTGTAATGGAGATTTTTGCGGTGATCGTAGCACCACCATTACAATGTCTACTTCTAGTATACTTGAGGGTAAACCGCAAAAACGCGGTGATAAAACTAGAATTTCACGATAATTTCAACAACGACCAATTTATGGTGCCCCACTTACCCAGAGATCAGCCAGGGGTTGTATGTTCGTCTCTCCCGCGAGTTCCTGGGAGATCAGCGGTCCCGCTATGCGGGATCTGGCGAGAGCTGGCCTTCGCGGGAAGAGACGAGGCATACGGCCCTAGTGGTTGTTGTTTCCCCAGAATACACACTTCTGCTGTGCTGTGCGTGTGGCGTTCACAATTAGTTTCTGGTTATCGATCCAAAACTTGTTGTTTTTTTTCGTCGCTATAAAGGCAATGGTGGTGGGGAGTTGTTGTTCATGTTGGCTCTTGCCGTTGGGCTGTGAGTCGACGTCAAGCTCCACCCACTTGGGGTTATTGAGAGTTGTACGTCGTCGCCACGACCACGCCTACAGACCTAGAACCTCATAACAACGCAGCTACCGCTATTGCTGCTGGAGTAATGCTAGCTACCCCTATATCCATGGTGCTTTATCACGAAATTGCTCCACATAACAAGAGTACGTTACGGGTTTTTCGTCTTTGAATTCGAAATCTAAGTACTATATTTGTTGTATATATCTTAGTACTATTTTAGAGCGCGAAAAGATCCCGGAAGGTACGCTATGTGTGGTCTGCGCCGATCTGGCAAGTGGCATCCACTATTCGGTACCGAGCTGCAATGGCTGCAAGACATTCTTTCGGCGCGCTCTTGTCGTAAGTTCTTTTTCGTCATATTTCGAAGCCTTTCCTATCACAAAACTAATGCCACCAAATAGTGGACCATCGTTACGTTCCCCTAGTGTCGTGGTTTGTGCTCCCCAAACGGTGATTGAATCTAGTAATTGGAAAGTCTGATACCGATGATTTGTGTTAATCCAGCAGCTGCTATTCCTTCGTGACAGCTCTTGATTTTTTGTTGCTTTTCAGAACAAACAAACCTTCACATGTCAGTTTTCGGGCGATTGCGTTGTCGGAAAATGTTAGTTATTTTTATTTACATCTTTCCTTGTTTTTATTTGTTTACCTTACCATATCGTGGGACATCAGTTCTCTATGACTACGGTTTCCTTTCTGCTTCTCTGCACTCTGTTGAGCCCAAATTCTTCGATATATCCTTTGCTTTCTCAGTTACGCTTTCATTCGGATGTGATCTATGAATTACGCTGCATACGTGTTTTCTCGCTCACTTTCACTAAAATGTCGGCAATGTTTATCGAAACCCGTAGTCACTTGGATGAATTTCTTTCATCGTATTCCTCGAGGTGTTCAACTGTGCACGTGATGCTACGTAGCGGAAGTTGAACAGAACAAGTTCTGTAGAACTGAATTGACACTACTAATGCCGATGTATCATATACCTCTACACAGTTTTCCTCGCTTCTTTGCAGCTTCAAGTCTCAGTGTTGTTCAACTTCAATAGTTGAGTGTTTTCAGCAGTTCGATGCGTGTGTCGCAGTTGCCGTTTGAAGAAATGTTTCGACATGGGTATGGATCCGAAAGGTAAGCTGGTTTTAGGTGATTTTATCTATAAGATGACTCTCCTGAGTGATTTATGCATGAAATTCTACCGATTAGTTGTTGAAATATCTCTTTACATTGATTAGTAGCATTGCAAAATTTCATCAACATAAAAAGGTTAACCGGATAAATAGAATGCAGCAAAGCACTGGTGCCCAACAATTCTGTTTCGCCATTTGTACGATTTCGAAACTACCAGGAATTAAAGTATTGAATGAATCATACTACGCTCGCACTAATACTAGTTTAAAAGAGACCTACACTTAATGTAATGTACTGTGATCCTTAGGTGCTTTCTTCTTACCTCAGCTGCTAGTGTCTTCTTGACGCGCCTCTGCTCCCATTAATTGTGTTTTAGGGTGATATAATGCAATTTGTGTTCAATTTGAGCTATATCGTTGTTATGTTGCACTGACTACTAACACATTCTTCAAGGAAAAAAATGAACCCCAAATATGCAGTAATTCGTAACCTTAACAAAGTATGCTACTTGCGTTGCATGGTACGGTAAATTGTGATTCCAATTGTAATGTAAGTAGGTATAAAACAGTGTGCAGGTTCGGTCAGCGCAGCCAAACAGATCTCGATTACATCTGATGGGTAAATATTTTGATTCGAGTAAATAAGAATGTAGATGATTCTTGACTACGTTCAAATTTATAAAACTGTGGATTTATGTAGAACCTCTAAATGCCTAAAAACTACATCATATGTCCAACGCATTAGTATGAACATTACGATGAGCTCCACATGAACTTACGAAGTGTTGTTAAACTCTCACTGACCACAGGCCTTGTTCGAAAGCACTTTTTCAAATTAGTATTGTTTATTGTTGTCAAATGTTTATGGGTCTTTCATGAATGACTCTGTAGCCGGTTGTCTAACGGGCTGAGAGTTGTGTGGTGGGGTATGCGCGTGTTGGTGAGGATTTTCCGCCGGTAAACTTGTTCAGATTATCATCGGCAGCGCAATCACGGCTGGAGACTATTATTTCGTTGTTTTTGCTCGGCTTCTCGAGCATGGCATGAGTGTTGTTGTGTATGAGGCCCGCATGTGTATCTGGGGGGTATGTGTGTATATGCATGTGTGTACATGTGCATACGTGTGTGTATGTGTGTGAGGTTTGTGTGTCTGTGCCAGTGTGTGAACATCAGATGAGGAGGGTTCTAGGGAGGTTAGCGTGTTTACCACCACAGCCAGTCCCCCCTCCCCTTTCCATGCCTCGCGCTTCGCCTCGCGTGTTTTGTTACTTCGCTGTAGTCTTCTTCCGCGTACTGAAAACGACGCGATTGCACGGCGAGTGGGGACGAGGCGTCTACCCAACAGTATGCATCGGAACAGGTGAATCTGGGTACAGGTAAAGGTAAAGTGCTCGGCGTTGATCACTACCCTTAGGACGCGCCGGCGCATTCGCGTTCAATTCAAACTCGCAGAGGCATGGTGAATGCGTATTTGGCCAATACAATGACTTGCAGGCCAGCGGTTATGCCGTGTCAGTGTTTTTACCTTCCTGGCCAAGTCTGGTACCAATTTACCGGACCACAAAGGAATGGAAGGCTTGGCTAGCTTGGACGGGGATCGATCGCTGAACAGTGCGGGTTTCTGTAGCGCCTTTTATCACTGTGTCAGAAGCGTCACGAATTTGGTTATGCCTGGAGAAACACACCACAACCACTAGTGAACTCACTTCATGTTTTCAGTAATAATTTCTTCTGCCTCACAAATTTGTGAGGTGGAAATACTTTATTTAACGTCCTAGAGTTTCGACGTCCCCGTCGTCCTCGAATATTTCAGTTTTCCAACTTTGATCTTGATGCTCAATGTTAGTAATGGTTAGTAGCAATAATCCAAATGTAGAAGGCTGAGGTATCGAAAGACGACGGAAACATTGAAACGTTTGGTGGATATACAGATTCAACGTTAGGCCGTTTTATAAGGTATATCTACCAAACCATCTCGTGAGACAGAGCAAACTAATATTTAAAGTACTACCACCAATGTCGAGGTTTAAAAAGAACTCGGAGATTATTTTGTTGTTGTTCAATTCACAGCGACTATAGTCTCTGTTCTAAAGCACTTTTTCCGATTGTTTACTGGGGTCAGGGGTAGTGATGGTGGTGGTAGATAAGAATGAGTGCTTCGGTAGTGTAGTGGATAGCATCACGTGGGCCATCTATAAGCCTCGTGGTTCTAGTTCCGCCCACGTCACGTTTTTTGCCAGTATTCCAGCGTCTTCAATGGTGGTAACAAGTTTGTCTATCATGCTTAAAGAGCAGGAGTTCTCGTAATAATTATTATGATCAAATGAGCAAAATAGACCAGACCGGTTAGTATAGGACGATGCCAAACGTAGGGAGTACAAGCCAGCCCACTACTGGCGTATTGCTTTGTGCTTTTGAAGGCGTGCGTAGTGTAGTGGCAGGAGGTGCTACCTCTACGCGCACGTTCGATCGATCGATCCTCGGATGGGCTAACCGAGTCCACCATCCCTCTACCGTTGAGCAAACTGGTAACAGACTTGCCTGGAAGGTGAGCGCACTGACTTGTATAGTGGATGGTTCTGGGAAGTCATATTATAGGCCTATATGCGTTCACCATGCCACTACGAATCTGAATGGAATCCTTAGAGGATTGATTAACGCCAACCACTTTACCTCATCTATTCATTTATTGAATGCACACTAATAGGCGCTGCGAACAAGACAAGCAGGAAGATACCCTGAGCAGTAAACTTGAGGTAGAACGCATTGCAAAAATAATGAATGAAAGTGGAACATGAAAAAGAGGTTGTGCTGCATCCTTGCTAGAGCTGAGTAAATGTAATTTTCCGGTAACTGATGGGAGAGCCTCTTTTCCGGTACCGGTACATTAACCCAATGAAACAGGTCAAGACCTTGACTCATCGAAACAGCTCAAGGGTGTAACTACGGATACCGTAACTTCACTTTTACCTGGGTGTTTCAGATTGTGTTCGATTATGGGTATGTGGGTAAGGACGCTTACTCTTGGATATCTCTCCTGGTTCCAAATAATTTAGAAGAAAATGTTCTAAAGGCACTTAATTGTTGAAAAGGACAGAAGTGGTTAACAATTCTATCTAGGAATGTTCCCAGTCCGATTTTAGAGAATGCAGACGGTTCAGAATCGCTGTAGTTTCTGGGAAGGATGTAGGTGCCGTAGTTTTCCCTGATTTTTCTCCACAAGAACACTTCTAGGGGTGTTTTTTTTTGTTCAGAAATGCCGGTCGAAATGCTAATCCCGGTCGTCCTTGGGGAAACATCGTGGGTAGTTCAAACGTTATTTTCTTCCGCTACTACACGAGTTGGAGCGATAGACGGTGTGGCTGCCTGAGGCATTGCTAATTGTTTTTCCAGGTGTTGATAGCATGTCTTGATCGAGCCACCAATAAGAAAAACGTCTCCTTCCGTCGTAACACCAAAATCTTGTTAGCAGCTGAATAGGTGGGGCTCACTGAACGCGGTTCTCCCAATGAAATATTGAACTACTGCCAGGGCCACTTGTGTAAAATTTTTATTCCGAAAAGAGCAGTTTCTCAAGTTTCAATAGTTACCAAGAGGTACAATTCCGCCCACCACTGTGCCCAATTCGACTGAATTTGGGACGTTTGGAATTTGGAAAATCGTTTTGTACACACACACACACTTGGAGGTGTTGTCTGTGCGAAGTATACGAGAAAACTAAAGCACAATCGAAGTCCTGAGTCTAAACCTTGGGAAATCCTTCCACTACTGTTTTTTAATCGAAAGCATGACGCTCAAACGTTCCTCAGAATATTTCCCGTTCATCCTGTTGTACTGCTCATGTGAATTCATCCCAGTTGTACGAACTACAATTTGTTCTCAATCGGCAGCTGTTATTTTATTAAAAATAAGAAAGTTCGGAAGTTTTCGCGGTTGCTGCGGTGCGATATCCGTTTAGACGAGTCGATTTTTATTTATTATTTATTTATTTATTGACGTGATCGGGTCACGTAATAAACTATTTAAACCAAGTAAGCCAGAGAGAGAACAGTAACTACAACACAGTGGCATCCAAATTAACGATGCACAAAAGAACACTGTTAAGAACAAATTTAAAAAAAACACAAAAAAAACTGACATCAACTACGATAGAGCTCTAAATTTTGGTCAGGTGACTTCGCTAGATATACCATCACAAAATTTTCTAAGTCTAGTAGAAGACCGAATTCTGCTTCCTGCATTACACTTTATTGACGACCTGTTGAAGTGGTCTCATGGAATGTAGTGTTATAAAAGCTCCATAATGAGAGCTCTTCCAGGCCTGATTACGTGGATGGACCATCAAGTGCTTAGGCGCATTACGAACCTGAGAAATGGGCTACGTACATAGCTACTAGTCATCATCGACTGTAACAAAACTTTTTAAAACTAGTTTCTTAAGCGCATTTATTAATACTGTAACTACATGTTATTCTTTTTCTATATTTTGCACGCTATATCCATGGCCATTCTTATTTGCCTAACACATATATAGCTGATCAATCTTAATGTCCGTCATCTCATCAGCGACAGCTGTTCAACTTCAAATAGTGGAAATGTACATTGGAAATTATGTACACTTTTATCCAGTGATATCCTCTGTTAAGAAAACAGTACGGCTATGGAAGGTCGTTGTGGTGACATGTACTTGCTTATCGAAGAATCTTGCTGTAAGAGACAAGCATTGTGCAAAGAATTTCCAATTTTCTCGCCTTTTCCTACTTCCGCTGTCGCACAAACCTTATTGCAGCTATTCAACACGACCGCGACAAAATTCGATACACGAAAGCGTTGAAGAAGAAGAAAGAAGAAGAGAGACGATTGAAGGAACAAGCCGAACTCACGTTAAAGGAAGAAGTCGGCAGTCCAAACAGTGCAGGGTAAGCATTTCTCGAGGCCGGTTAACAAAAGGCTAATAGGCACTTTTTATTCAAACGATTCACTTCCTCAGAATATTGTTTCCTTGGCAACAGAAAATACAAATCTTGCACTGAAATCGAAGTCAACTAGATTTCAAAAATTCCAGTTCCGATCAATATGTTAACACTTCAACACCTTCCTCCAGCACCATGATGGTCATTCCTGAATTGGACAATTCTGCTTTCGATCTGGATTCTCAGGTGAGCTAAGGAAAACATAGTGGAGATACCTTAACTCTGCTGCTTTCGAATTTGTTGAGCTTATTACAAATGTTATATTGTAAGCGTAAGGACGTAAAGATATAAGTCCTGTATTGGTATTGATAGCACAACATATTGGTATAAAATGTAAGGGTTTGGAATTAACTTTGGGAGTTGGAGCAGAATGGTCGTTGTTGAATATTGAGGCTAACCATGTGAATCTAGGATTTAGCAATTCATTATTATTCCTGTAAGGCGGCTAGCATAAAATCGTAGGTGCTCTTTTAAAGTAGTTCACTATAACTACAATTATTGTGGAATATGCTTAACTCAATGTTAGTAATGGTGTCATTTTCACATTCATGTAATAGGATTAGGCGTGCTGCGCATAGGTTTAAAGTTAAAGTTCATCATTCTATCGTTTTGTTATCGAAATGTCGTACATCTTAGGTCTTCAATGGATTCGTTTCTCTTTTTTTAAAGAAGTCGGGAAGTACATTGCACTTTGTCTTGTCAGTAGTAAATCGTAAATCGGAAGATAGGGAAGCATAAAAGGTCGACACTGGTACTACAAAGGGTAAATTGCACTTTTCTGAACCGGTTCCATTTTGGTTTGCACTTTCAATTTTCAAATTCAGAACGACGTGAAACTGTTGGTGGACGATTTGATGCGATTGGAGGAAAAAATGCTTCTTGTACGGCGAGCTTGTCGTTTCGAACCGCACACGTCGGCTACGAGTTGTATGTATAACCGGTAAGTTGTTTCTTAAATGAGAAAGGTACTGTGAAAATATTTCTGCGGAAGCTGCGAACAATGAATTTGACGCCTTCTTTGTTAGAACGTTGAGGTTCAACCCGTGTTATGCACATGTTCGTAGAGTATAAGAACAAGGCTAATGCGGTGACAAAATGTGTTACATTGTATTGTTTACGAAGTTGACTACAACGAAAAAAAGAAAACAATGTCATTTCAATTTAGAGAACACTGTGTGCCCTTCAATTTATAGATCTTTTATTAGGTTGTAACGAAAGTCTTGTCACCATTTGTAAAACTTTCTATTACAAGAATACCAAGAAAGCCACATTCAAACATTTTGGCGGGAAACTAGGGGTATATAAGCACTTTCGAGAGGTACATTCAACATTCACGTTTGCGCTATGGTTGTCAAGAATTTTGAGCTTACGCAAAGTCACTTAAGGTCGTGCATTTTATTTTTGCACCATTCTGGCGTTGGAGCAACGGAGGCGCATCGTCAACTGTGCTCCGTATATGGCGAGGACGTGATGAGTCTACGCACAGTGAAAAGATGGTTCGCCAAGTTCTCTGAAGGGGACTATAATATCGAAGATAAACCTCGATCTGGACGTCCATCTGATTTGGATTTGGAGGCTCTACAGGCCGATCTTGAGAACAACAGCGAGCAATCTACACGCCAGCTTTCAGCGAAGTTATCCTGTTCCCATTCTGCGGTGGCTAGAGGATTGAGAAGAGCCGGCTACAAAAATGTGAAAGGAGGAGATGTGCCACACGAGCTCACGCTGGACAACAAGAATAGGAGAATAGACTGTGCGACAGAACTCCTAACGAAACGGCGGACGTTCGCGTGGCTGGAGCGGCTCATCACTGGAGATGAATCATGGGTTCTGTACGAAACTCCCAAAGTGACTCGTTACTGGATTCCCTCTAGCTCTGATCCTCCATGCCGTGCAAGAGCCGAAGCACATCAAAGGAAGCTATTGCTTTGCGTCTGGTGGAGCGTGCGTGGAATAGAGTACTGGGAGGTTCTCCCTGAAGGGATCACGGTCACAGCAGAGCTCTACAGAAGACAACTGGGGTGTCTGAAGGAAAAACTGGACAGCGACACCTACTGGAGTGGCCGCGTCATCTTCCAGCACGACAACGCCCGGCCGCATGTTGCGAACAACACTCGCTTGTTCCTGAAGGAGTGCGGTTGGGAAGTCATCTGCCACCCTCCATACTCTCCAGACCTTGCTCCTTCAGATTACCATCTATTTCGTTCTCTCAAGAATCACATTGCTGGAAAAAAATTTAGAAACGAAGAGGATGTGAAAACTGCAGTGAACACGTTTTTCGAAACCAAACCGGCGTCGTTCTATAGAGACGGGATCTTTGACCTTCCGAACAGATGGCGAAAGGTTATCCAAAGTGATGGTGAATATGTTATCGATTAATGTTTGACTGTTGTAAAGGCATGTATATTTGAAATAAAGTAGTCTATGGTGACAAGACTTTCGTTACAACCTAATACATTGCAGGTGTCTATTTGATGATTACGAGTGGATGCGGGAGAACTCACAACCTTTGGTAGGTTCCACTTTTCATCCTGTAAATTATTCTGGGGAAGATTACTTACTTGTTCTCTTATAAGATGAAGTCAAATTCACAGAAACCATTCTTCAAGTTACTTTGTGCTTGTCGAATTTCATATATGGTTAAATTTTGTTGATGGACGTCATTCCGTCTTTCCTTCAGCCCTCTAGAGCTGACTTTTCTCTAAATTAATTGATATCCTTTGAATTCCTAAAGCAGTTTTAGCCGTGTGGTATCGTGCCCAACTTTTATGTACATTATTTAGTACAATACCGTTCTGTCGTCCCAATGCACTCTTGAATCGTTGCGTTTGTGGTTTGTACGGGATTTGTCGCTGATGATGGAATGGGGCAAATGTTTGCCTATTATGGATCGGCTCCTTTTGAACGACAAGGTATATAGAACCTATTTCGTACATTCTTAGAAAAATATTTCCACAATATCATTTAGCTTGCGTTGATGAAAGCTTTCGCTCCGATATTCCCTCTGCTGCAACTAGCCTACTATACGACATCCCCGGAAGATAATGGCATTGTTATAAGTGAGTCCTTCATTTCCTTTTTTAAGATGGAAAGGCCAGTCGAATAGTTCGGTCTTCAACCTCGGAGTATCCGGAACATCATTCCTTTTGCCGTTTTGTGTTCAGATTTGCTGGGTTGTATTTGAAAACGTGTATAAAAATGTTCTTCTGAGAAAGATCTGCGGCCTATCGTTGCCATTATGGCGAAGGCGGCCGAGCAGGTGATGGTAAACCGACTATTTTGGTTCATTTTCACCTGCTTGGCGTGACCTATTGTATATACCAAGGTGAAGCTCAGTGGTGTTCTATCATTAGAGCATTATGCTGTTACCCCATTGTATAAAAAATATTTTTTTCAAAAAACGCAAATACCCAAATCCTTTGCTGGTGCGTCGCCTTCGTCTAGCAGGTGTTACCCACTACAAGCTCTCTTCACTGTGAATGTCAAAATGCTTAGTAATTCACGGCGCTAACTTTCTCAAAATTCAGAACAAGAGCCGGATTGTGAACCGGTGACAACGGAACGGCTCAACTATCCTGATGGCACATTCATCGAGAAGGTCAACGACATCAATCACACGTGAGAGAATTTCTTCTCTTTTTTATTTTCACTTCCCGTTGTGTTTCTAATCATGAATTCTTTGAAATTCCATATTTCAGTGAGGAGATGTATACCATACTCATCGAAGGCTGCTTCAAACTAATGCGGCGCCTTCAAATCAAACAACACCATATTGTACTGTATAAAATGCTTCTCCTTCACAATCCTGGTGAGTTTTGAGGCTCCGAACAGTTCACATCCAGGCAAGACATGACAATATTGGACTTTTGACCAATGTTGGAAATTTGTGGATGTCGGTTTCGAAATATATGATGGAAATAGGATGATTGCTCTTTTCAGATGCTGAAGGCTTGTCATCTACCGGTAAGAAAACTATCGAAGCAGAGCGTCTTCGCCTACTTAGTCAGCTTTTTCTGTGGATCAGCAACGAACGTGGCAAAGCATCACAGTTGTTATTTTCCAATTTATTGATGATGACAGCAACGCTGAATGTGAGTTCTTACATTAGCATTTTAGCGGTTTATTTCGTTAATAACATCGTTACAAATACCATTTTCTGTTGCACAGGAAGGTGTAGTTCGAGTATATAGATGGCTTTCGATATTCTACCCAAGTAGAGTGCGCACAGAATTTTTTCCTTTTGGATGCGCGTTAGAAGAATATTGTTCAACGTAGAAGTCATTTCAACAGAACGCTAGGGCGCTTGGTACCTCAAAAATTCAGTTAAAACAACAGTTTCGAAGTATGTAGGAAACAGCGAATGGATTTTTACCTGCTGTTGAAGTGTTATAATATTTAGAAAGTGGCTTCATTTGTTCGTCGTGTGTTTGACATCAACCACATCTTCAATCGCACGAATGACTTGATCGATCAGTTGATCATCGTTGGGTTGTGATTCGGTCTCAACTTTCGCATACTATCGCTGTGTGCAACGCCCGTTTGCTAGTGTCATTCTGCAGCTGTTCGCTGATCGACTTTGATTGTGTCATTTTGATTTGGTATCGATCCGTCTAGAGAATTATGTGTAGTTATTATACATATATACACTATATGTGCTTGAGCTATCCACTTTACTTCTCGACGTTTTTGTGTTTGACAACGCGTCACTGCCACATCGTCTCTGAGCTCTTCTAGATTTTTTTCGTAGTTTCATCCTTTAGCCTTCGTCATTGTTATTATCGCTAGCTACTGCTCGAGGCGATTTAGTGCAGGATCGTGTTGCGTGGATTGCTTTCATCGGATAGATCGAGCTTCTAGGGGTCCGCTCGGGTGTTTTTTCTTTTATTTATACATATTCCATCCTGTTTCTCTTCTCGTCATCGCGTTTGTCATTTTGTCACAGAGACGCTGAAATCGCTATCGGCACGATGGTGCGTTCATTATTATTCATTTTTCCTTTATGGCTTAGTCATACAGATTGTTCTGATCTCCAGATGTTCAATGGTGCGCTCTTTTCTGCTCGGTGGTTGGTTGCGCCATGTCTGCACGCGAGATTAACTTATACCTGGCCAAAGTAGTACGTACGATTGTTCTGCTATACGTTGCACAGCTGCTCGTGGGGTGAGCCATGCTCAGTCGATGTTTGTGACGTTCGATTCGCTCTCAGCAAGGTTTTGCAAACGGAATAGAAATGCTTGTATTCAGTTTTTAGGTTTACAACATTTTATAGTGGTTGGGTTAGGCTGGTGTAGTTAAAACTGAACAGCGAAAACGCTCGGAAAAGATTGTCGTTGACCGATCGCAGATGCTGAACTGGAGTTGTTCATTTGACTGCCATGAGATTTTCTTGTAGATGTTGCTAGATTTCTATTGAACACATACAGAGTTGTCCATTTACGACGTCGGTGATAAATTACGTAGTTCCGTAATTTTCAAGTCGATCTGTAACGAATCGGTTTGTTGTGTTTCGGCAACGCACTCAATGCAATCCTAAAATGTGCGCTCCGGTTGTCCAGTTTAATGAAAAATATCATGATATTAGCAAAAATCTGCTAATGCAACCGTACAATCCGGAACAGCAGTATGACATCCCGATCTTCAGTTTAGCTTACCTGGCCGACTTTTATGTCCTATGGATATTCTACTAGATGTATATTAGTAGTTTTTTTTTCAAGTAAGAAGCCGGAGTAGCTTGTCTAATCATGGGCATTTTTAGATATTTGCGCGGCTCTAATGCGACAATAGTTGTCAAACTTGACCGTCTGCAACAGTGTTTGCATTGACAAGTGTCCTATACTCCTTTAGTGTACAGTATTACCTCAGGCAGCCAGTAGGCCTCGTTCAGAAATGCTGCTAGCATTCTTAGTTCTAATGTGCAGGTGTAACACATCAGTTATTATTCTTTCAATGTTACTAGCTTCAGCTAGCAGTTACATTTGTCAATTTGCCAACAATCACACACCTCGGTAGCAGAGCGTCATATCTTGTTGTTTTTCGATTGTTCTGCACAAAGTTAATGTACAAATAAATGTCAAAATTGCTGTTGTATTTCGGAGTGGTGATTTTTGAGATGTTTCAGATTTTCTTTACACATACCACTGAAGACGTCCACTCTCACTGCAAGAGAGGAGTGGAGTGGATTACCACAGGAAACCTTGTGGTACATGTCGCCGCCTTTCAAAATTGCAACCCGTAATTCCTTTTTGCTTATGCATGAAAAGAAGTTTGGGTTCAAATTATCTCGGTGATTGAGCTATTTAGTCAATCTGAGCTCACCGACCCGTTGTCATTGAGTTTGTCATTCGGAGAAACCATCATTACAGAGTGCGCAGAAATTACCCGGAAAAATACATAACGGGCCACAACTACTGGCAGAACTGGATTCTGAGCGTCATATTGGAATATGTTATCCGCCAATACTACACGCAAACGCTGTCCAAGTTTGAGCTCTTGAATGCTTGCACAGCGGTAATAGCCAAACGAAATCTGGAACTATCGGCCATCATCAGTCTACACCTCTCTGGTCGTACTGCTATTTTTACCTCAATTTCTTTAATGTTTCTAAACAAACTGATTTTCTAGTCTAGTAGGTTTTTGAGAAAAAAGTGTGCTCTATCTGATGTGCAACTCTGCTGCCTCTCATAGCACTGTTAACAAACACATGGAATGATTTCGGTGAGGACTACCTGCGTGCCACGAGTTGTTCGTTGTTTGGCGCAATTGATAACGACTTTTAGAACTAAGCTTTCAAGCTGATATTGGAGTAGTAGGTACGTATACACTAAATTCAAATGTATTTCAAGCCTGAGTTCATTTGAGTTCACAATGTGCGAATGGCAAAGCCAAATCGAGAATGATCAGCAATCATCGACTCATAATTTTGCTGTCCCACGCCGTACAGCACAAAATGGCTGACCTCTGAACTCACGGGATTTGAACCGCCTTAGTTTCTTTTCTGGTCGCGTACTAGGAGCGAGAATTCCTCTACACAACATAAAAATTTGGCTCCACCTGAAGCTCCCCTGGCTGAGGCAAAGAACGATATACTAGAAGACTACCTCCGTGCCATGAGTTGTGAGTTCGCTACTCGTCTGAGGACATGTGTCCGTAAGATAGGGGGCCACTTTGAACGAACTTGGTACTTTTCTATTAGTAAAGGAATAGGGAAACTGTATGTTGAGTTTCATTGTCAGATCTACATATTTGTTGAAGTTGCAATGTGATATTATTCCGGGTAATTTTTGCGTGCGCACCCTGTATAATCACTATTGTCCGGCTCCTTTCCTGAACGAATGATTTGGTGCTCTTTGTGTTTCTCGAGGAAGCAGGAACCGCTGGTCTCCCTAGGCATGTCAGGAAAATCGTAGAGCAATGGGAGGACTGGCGATACAGGTCTTGTAAGATTTCCGAGCCCTATAAGTTGTTAATAAATAGTACGTCGAGTCCTGGACGTTCTTACTCGATCTGGTTCTCCTAGAGCGTAGTATGGCAGTTTGAAGCTCTCTTCTCTCTCAGTACAAAATGGAGTCGAGGAATTACAAAACGTTATTAGTGGGATAGTTCGCTTTCATGTTCAGGTGAGTAGTCTTTCACGTTCAAGTTGTACAGAATAATAGGGTAGGTCCACTTTTGAGTTTGAACTAGCCGCGGTCAGGTAAAGAACTTGTTTTGTGTAAAGTAATGATCTTGTTCACCAACCAGAATATCTTTTGGACGACGTTTCTGAAGAAGGATGCATGGCGAGCATACAAACGAAGAAATAGAGATGACTCGCAATTCTGCCGAATGACTTCACGCAACAACTTTGATGAAACATTGATTTTCCTATCACGTTACCTTTTCCTACAATCTTAACTGGACACATACTCTGATAAGATCATAAATCACAGAGGCAGTGCGCTGAAAGCCTGCTTCGAATTTTTCCTATTCTTCTGGTTGAAATTGCGTGATAGGCTTCCCCATGGATGAATTAGTGGTACATGAGCGGCTCTTTGTAGGAGAATACCAAACACAATAAATGAGCTATACTTGTAACACTGCCGGATGGTTTTCCAGTCTCAAGATGACTCATTGGATTTATCTAGAGATATAGCAATATACCAAGAGGTATTCGCCCAAATTGGCAAATCTACAAAATAACTGATTTTGTATGGGACAAATTGGTTGTAGTCGTGCGTCCCTTGGTAGGTAGAGAGAGTCTTACGCCTGCCAAAAGCAGTGGGGGCAAAGGATTGAGAGATTCATTAGATCTGTTGTGATATGTCGTGAGACTACAAAAGCAGAAGGGTACGCGGGGTTCAATGGTAAGATGCGATACTGATCTGGCACGGTCGAGTGATCGATCACTGACTGATTCACGTCCGCTTTGCTATTAGTTTTACCGCAGTAGAAAGATAAGGAAGTAGACGGAAAGCGCTGATTCTCAGAAAACAATTGTAAAGGAAAAAATTGGGAGGAACAATTATTATGGCGTACCTAATGTATATTGCAAATTGTCGCGTACAGCTTAAAACTGGCATAACTCAAAAGCTCCACAAACCCTTCTTATCGGGTACGTCTACTCCGCGTTTGCGTATCCTGTTGGTCATGAAATCCACCGAGAAAGGAAGAAGAAGAAATCGCAGGGAAAGTCAAAGAAAAGCTCGTATATACATGAAGCCTCTGTTTTTGAAGAATACCCGCTCATTTGAAATAAAGTTTGCAGATTTTTTGAAGATTTCCAGCTTGCGACAGTTTTGTTGCCGTGAACTATTCTAGAACTCTCGCCGCCATGTTCGACCTACCAATCGTTGCCGTTGGCGCACCGGGCCACCTCCACCTTCTTCGATTGACGCGGGCCGGCAGCGACTGCACGACTTAATTTCGATTTCTGGTTTTCTCTTACTTTTGTATTACACTAGAGTACTTGGTGACATTCCTGTCTTTTTGCTATTTCTGATGATTTCTTCTATGTAGGGTTTTGCTTTTTCATTTTGTGGTAGTCATTCCATGAAGTTCTAGGGTAGCTTATAGAGCATGAATTGGCCGATTCAAAGTTCATAACCCTGTCGAATGTACTCCAAATTTCTAGATGTTTTTGTAGTGCGAGAAGTATGCTTTCAATAAACTGAAGGATGATTAGAGAAAGTCCATAACTCCCTTCTAAATTGTAGCCATAGAGTGCTGAATTCTCGTTAGAACCTCTACATATTTCATGTGTTTGAAGAGAATGCAGTGGAATATTTCGACATCCTTTCTTCTCTGAGATTATATTGAATTTATTTGAATTTTCCCGCTCATTTTCAACTATTTTGTTAAGATTTTATTGCGCTGGTCGGCTTTGTCTTCATACCGACTGTAGTGTCAAAAGGAGCGAACAAACAAAATTTTCTTAGAATTGGGCATTATTGCTCCTTTTTATATTTAATTTGATAGCTGGTAATGAGCGTGTTGCAGTGGTCCTTCTGTATTTCATGGACTTCTGTTCGGCGCGTGAAGAAAAACACGTGCAAATCAAGGGAGAAAACCACTAGTGACGAGCGGTTTAGAGAATCACGTACTTTTCATGTGCCATGCGTGAAGAAAAAACCACGTGTGAAGAAATAGCAGAAAAAATAATATGAAAGAGCAAATCTGTGCGCGTAATTAACTAAAAAAGGAGGAGAGATGAAAGCAGTTCTGATATCAGTCTGCCCTTCTGGGATGATAACGAATTAACCTTTATTTCCTCTTTGGTTTTTTCTGTTGAAGTTCTTTGCGCTGAGTTCCTTCCCCTTTTTGTCGGGCTCTGTGGCCACAGTTTTCAAGGAAGCGAATAAACGAAATTTTTAGAAAGTTGTTCATCATTGGTGGTTCGTCTGAAATTGAGACTTATACTGGGTGTGTTTTTTATATTTTGTTTTCTGTTTTATTAGTAAGGTGTACTGGTGAAGAATGGAGTAGAGAATGGTGGAGTTTCGGCATCATTTTTCCATTCCAAAGTGATGAGAAATTAATTTTTATTTCCTCTTCCAGTTTACAACTATTTCGACTAGTAGAAGTATAATCTGCTGAGTGCTTTCGCGTGTATGTCCGGGCGCACTGATCATTTTGAAGAAGCCAATGAAGGGAGTTCTTAGAGGGTTGGAAATCATTGTTAGTCACTTTTTAAGCTAAACAATTTATTAATACTCTCGATGTATAATAGATACCACTTTTGTGAAGACATCGTGTACAAAGTGCACGCCAGAAGCGAAATCTGGCAGTCGTTTCGGTATCCGATAGTTAGTATGAATCCTTTGTGGGGCATTTCAGAGGTGCATCGTCGTTCCAAAGGCCAGCTTTTCTGATCTGCTCACCAACTGGTTCAAGCAGGTTGTCCCATAGAAATTTGACCGGCACTGCATTTCCGTATTTGCTTATTTGAAATCCATCAGTACCGTGGAAAGACTTGTCATAGATCCCTTGTGCTACATCGAAATGCATCACATTCATGAAACGTACAACGACTGTGAAATCAGCATGATCGCCCTTCTTTTCGTCTTGGAGTACGTACAATGTAGAAGGGCAGGGGAGGGAGAAATTTTGGAATTTCCACAATTTGCAATCTCCTGTAGGCAAGATGTCCCTAGAACACTCCAGTGGCAAGAATCGTATGGTCGTAAAACAATTAGCAGTGCTCCGAAGAAAACCGCCCATAACTAGGTCACCTATTACAGCTGAAGTAAATGTAAGAGAATATTTGAGCTCAGCATGGAAAGCCGAATCGAATAGTGATTTTGAAATTTCCCAAAGCTCCCTGAAAACAATTTGGATTCTAAAAGCCGTCCAGGAGTGTGGGCCACGCGTTTTGGGACAGAAGTTATGAGCGGTCTTTCTGTACTCTTCAGTAGGTGTATCGCGCTCCAAGTATAATCGTTTCCATATTTCATTCGCTTTTCTATGTATCTATATTCGATTTTGTATCATAGACAAGTTGTGAGTTCCACGTTGAAAAAACTGAGATATGGTTGAGGTTTGTCATTTGTGGATTTTGCATTTGCACTGATGCTTTCGCTATAGAAGATGAAGTGCTGGACGTATCACGTGGAAATCTTTAGATAATTTGCTATTATGGAGTGTTCATCGGGCGCGAAACTCCCTCGCCTATCTTATCCGAGCATCTCTGTTTTCCAACCAGAAGAAGTGTACTCTAGGGACCATTGACGAGTCTAGGAAGCGCTGCATTAACACCACTCATGAATAACGATCATGGGAAGGCCGGCGGAGTGTTCTGCAGATCTCAGCCATTAAGGACGGCTTTAAAGCATCGTTGTCCCTCATCGACTGAATCGGCTTCACTCCATCAATTCGTTCCTTCTCTTGATTGTGATTTTTTGTTTTAGATATTCTACAAGATTCTTTGAAAAACATCTAGCTCATGGAGTCGTTTGCTCTTTTTTCATCGTGTTTCCATGATTTATTTATGCAGACGCGTTTATCGCAACCATAAGTACATATCGAGGATAGAAGACTGTAAAAAGGGCAATAATAGTCCGAGGCAACTATAGAACTGAGCTAACGGGTATTGAGATGGAGTTCAACAATAACTTCTCGAATGATACACTGATGCGGCTCGATTATAGGCAGAATGGAATAAAGAGCTTTATCATGTACACCGCGGTGCAAAATTATAGGTTCACCCCGCGGTTTGTCCATAAGTCGCGGGCATACAAAAGCATCTCAAGTTATTAGATGGTAAATTCCGATGAGAAGAGTGGAATCTCCATGAGCCCAACGGCTACAAGCACTACTGGAGAGATTTAAAAAAGTCGAAACGAGTATTCCCTAGACGCAACCTCGGCGGTGGAAGTGTTATGGTCTGAGCTGCATTTTCCGGCTGTAGACTTGTCGCTTTGGAGTCTGTCTCGTGTAATATGGACAGCGAAGATTATCAGGATGTGCTAAAAGAACACCTTCTCCCCTATTTGAGATTTCGTAGGCACAATCTTATCTCCCAGCAAGACAATGCTCCCAAACACGTGTCGAGGTCAACTACGAGTTGGTTCGATTCCAACAGAATCCAACTTTTAGCGTGGCCCAGTTGTTCTCCAGATCTGAACCCTTTAGAAAATTTGTGGGGCATTTTTGATCACAATGTTTACAAGAACGGCACCACTTACACCTAGGTTTCTGATTCGAAGAACGCCATTCTTGGTGCTTGGTCTTATATAGTGCAAACTGTTCTTGATAATCTTATTCGAAGTATGCCACATAGATATTTGATGATGCTTATAACAAAGGTGATGTAACAAAGTACTAAACTTAACTTGAATGTTCATATTTTGAAAACAAACAGTTTTTTCAATCAACTGAACCTATAATTTTGCACCGGGGTGTATATCACCATGCTTTTTTCCACTGCTACATGCCACCTTTCTTTGTTACCTATTTGGAAATTTGAACTTATTTGTGCATATTGCATTCAAAAGTGGCCCTTTTTTACAGCAGCTGTTCCTGACCTTTTCTATGACCAAGTTTCTTCTTTTTTTCGAAGCTGGACTGACTTAGTAACTTAGTTGATTTACTACTACCTGAAACCTGTCGTTGGAGGGGCCGAGAAATATCTTGTCTACCGTGGTAGGTAAATATGAAAATTGCGAATTTTTTTGGCAGGTTTGAATTCAGTGCCTCATTGTCGCGATTTTACACCAAGCATGTCTCCCACAGGAACTCATAAAAATTTTTTTAGGATAAAAATGTGAAATTTCAAACCTTGAACAGAATGGCTTGAGTGATGTCATGAACCGACAGCTATTCCATCTAAATCCAAAAATCTTGGATTCGGATTGTCAAGTTTGATGAGCTTGGTGATGACGTTGAATTTTAATAGTTGTAGATTTTATTGACCGGATTTCTCTACAGAATTCACCGAATTTATTAACAGTAAAGAAGAGGTTCTAACCTTCATGAACAGACGACTGAATCACCAGTTCCGTAATTAGAAGGACCTTTTTTGCACAAATTTTAGGAATAATTTTAGGAATAAAAAATTTTAGAAAATAGGAATATTTTTTCTGTAAAATTTGGAACTGAAAAAACTCACCTGCGCGTTATCGTCAGCAAAATTTGCTAAAACGTGATTTGAACTAGGTAAACCATTTTTACCTTTTCCCTACCGTAATTCTCTAACCTTGTTTTTGTTGGCTAAAAAAGGCAAGGCTGGAATAGAAAGAGCGTGATCTAGCTGAAAAGCATTGCAGTGGCTTCGCTGAATAGAAGTGAAATGACAGAATAGTGAAAACACATCACAAGTCAATGAGTTGTTTTGGTCCCGAATTCAGTCGCGTTTTTTTCGTGTTTTTTTTTGGTTTTTTTCGGCTTCGTTTCTAAAGACGAAATTGAATTGTAGGTAATAAGGTGTTCTATGGTTCTTTGCTCTTATAGAAATATTCTTATAGCTGCCGTCTTTATCCTTTAGGACTTCAGCAGGATGTGGCTAACTCTATCCACATATTTAGTCTATTTATATTTATTTGTTACATACATTGTATTTCCATTTGTATTTGCAAGACTCATACTCCATAATTCGCTTTTCCATAGTAACCCATTTCATCAGTAGAAATTTTCTCTATTTCGTGTAGAAGCTGAAGTGATAAGAAGTGCTGCCGGAATCTTCTCACAGAAGGTATTGATGGTTTCACATTCACATGAAAATGAGGACTCCGACGTACTGTCGATCAGTAATTGGCGTTTCATTGCTGTCCTATCGTCTTTTTTTGTAGAGATTCTGAAGTTTCAGATCTTTGCGATCTCAAAGATTTATTCAGTATCGAATAGTAAACGAAATTTATTCTATGGTGATCGCTGCACAATTTCAAGTGAAAATTAATTTGACAGTATTACACTCGAACAAGATCTTTTGGGATTTGCTTGGAAGCATTTGCGAAGAGCCTTCAAATCCCACCCAGATTTTCAATTCTTTCGAATGAGCATTGTTTAAAATATAATTTGGTGCTGAAAACAATTTCCTCTTTGCTTCCATCTTCCGTTCTGTTTGCTTTTCTTCCCAATTTTCCGCAGTCATTTGCCGTTGTTGTTCTCGACAAGGTCCATTCAAAACTTCATTTACGTCAGAATATGACACCGAAAACACCCGGAGTTTTTTAGTCTCCTTTTCAGAATCTCACCAAATGGTGAGCTTGCGTAATCATGAACGAATAAGATTTTGTCAGTCGAGCTGGCTACCTTAGGCCTCATTAGGGATAGTAGTGTACGTGGGTAGCGATTTCTACCTAACAACACCTTTGCAGTTCATCTATACCTCCTTTGGATGGAAATTCGGTTTTTGAAGGGCTCTTTAGTTTGCTGCAAGCGAGCCGCCGGAGCTTTGGCCTATGGTTGATGTTCACTACCAACTTCTTAATGCCAACAACAAACCTAGCGAGCGAACGAAAAGTCCACCGGGAAAATGAGGTAGTCGTGCACCTGTGGCTGGCGACCGTTAAGATGTGCTGCATTTGTCTGCCCTAGCTCCATGTCTTTCTAACTAGTAGTAAGGCTGCGAAAGTGGCCAAATAATGTGGATTGGTGACACCGTAGTCCCTCTGTAAATTCATGGGTACTACCCCAGGATCCTTCTAAGCCAGCTCCAGAAGGCACACTTCATCCACAGCTACTGCACTCCCTGATTGATCGTCCATGTCGAAGTGCTCTTCTTTCCAACAGTTGAAACCAATCTTTCTCTGCGTTGTCGAGGACAAATGAGGTCTGCATCACGTGGCATATGTCGCTTGTTAAGACCTCTTTATTACGTTGTTTAGTGAGCTCATAGAGAAAAAGCAGTCGAAGTGCCTGCAGTTCTATTTGATTTTATCTGCCATACCTGGAACACCCAACCATGAAAGCGGTGGTATGCACATACTTTCAGAAACGAAATGTAGTTAGCGATCGACCGAGATTGTTGAAACCTTCGACTTACGTGTCGGCGATGTCGCCATCGCCAGAGCTTGGAAGGTCGAAGGTATACTGGAGAAACTACTCGACAACACCATTTCATATTACAACAGACAGTTCCAAAGCGTAGAAGAACGGGAAGACAATGTGCAGAGAAGGCACTAGAGAAGTACCTTAATGGTGATTGCCGAGGCAGACCACCTGTCATCCTTTTCCGTGGAAGCACGTTGGTAAATGAACCGAACCAGAGAGACCACCTGAGGGTGATATGTACAGGGTGCGCCAGCTAAATCCGGACAAATTTCAATTCAAATCTCCCGCCATACCGTAACTACGTAAGAGGTCCCGATGGGTATGGTGTAAGTAAAAACCCTTTAGTTTGTAGCGATGCCCTCATAACTGCATACATGTTTCGCATTAGTGCGTAGTACAACAGAAGAGCCGCAATCATCGAAAGCGTTCGCGCTGAACGCACAGGGGCTGAAATCATTCGATTCTTCGTATACTCGAGATTGACGGTTCACGATGTTCTGCCGAAGTACAAGGTTTCCGGAGAGTTCTGTATCTCCAGCGAGGAGAATCCATTCGCGAGAACGTGTTTCAAGAACCGGCAGAAGTTGTGGTAGGAGCTCAGGAGCTGATCCTTGAGGACCTGGGACAATCGCTGGGGACGTTGGCGACAGTGTTGGCAGTTAGCCAAAGTTCAATGACTGTAGGAGAACACTGGATAGTAGCTGTATCTTCAGAAAGGCCCTATGTCTTCCAACAAGACGACACAGCAGCTTACACGAGTCATTTGGTTAAAAACTGGCTGTCCGATAACTTGGGCATGTTTTAGTCCAAGGTGTTCTTCTCCCCGAAAAGTCCGGATTTGAACCCCATGGACTACTATCATTTCAGCGTTGTTGAGAGGGTGGCTAAGAAGATGGGGTACTCTAATGTCACGTTTCTGCGAACCGTCAGTAAAGCAGTATTCGCAAATTTGGACCGAGCTTTTTTGAAGAGGGCTTGCGAGCGTTTCAGGTCGAGGATGGAGGCGATTATTGCTGCGGACAGAGACTACATTGAGCCATTGTAATAACATTACACCCCTCTACTAATATGCAAAAGATTTCTGGATTTGAATTGTATTTGGCGTTCGTAAGGTTGTTTGAAAAATCCGAGTCGCGGTTGTCCGGACTTAGCTGGCGCACCCTGTAGGTCCCAGGTCAACTTACATGAAAATTGTGGAGGAAAGATCCAGGAACTTGTCTCATAATTTTTTGGACCCTTCAACCTGAGTGACGAGAAAAAACCTGCAACTTAGTAGATATTAGGTTGTTGCAAAAGTAATTTCCGAAACGGACGTCTGTCTCCAAACTATCATATCTCGGCTTAAACACAACTTTGTTGTTCGAAATAAAAACTATGCAATTCTACACATCTTTCCCTACGATTCTTCAGCGAGTGAATGAATCTATGATAGGAACTAACATCACAAGAATTAAAAAAACTGACGGAGCTCTGATTCAGGGTGGTCAAGATTATCAAATTGCTGCTTCCGCAGGTGCGCGTCTAAAGCCCGGAAAAGTGATAATCAGTTGGGGAGAGGTCTGGTGAATAAGGAGGATGAGGGAGAACCTCGATGTCCAACTCGTTTAATTTTTGCCGGGTGACTTTCGAAGAATGAGGCCGAGCGTTGTCCTGAAGTAAGACGGGCCCCTTTCTATTCGCGACTGCCGGCCACATTTTTCGCAGCTTTTCCAACATCAGTACCAAATCACAATTGTACGTTTCTGCTGTAATTGTCTGACCAGGTTGGAGGATGCTGTAATAGATCAAACCCTTGCTACACCACCTAATAGTTATCATAACGTTTTTAGGGTGGAGATCCGGCTTTGGAAAGCTTGTTGATGGGCAATCCTTATCCACCCAGACATATCCTCTCTTCCTGTTATCGTTCGTGACCCTCTTCTCATCTACCGTTATTAATCAGTCCAAAAACGGATCGTTTTCCAGACGGACGAGAAGGTTGGAGCAGCTGTTGAGTCAGGTGAGGCGTTGCTCGTTGGTCAATTCGTGGGGTATCCACTTCTGCTTCTTCTTTACCATGCCGATCGAATCCAGATGTCTTGCTACCATGGCAGAGTGGACACCCATATCTGTCGCTAGCTGCCGGACAGTTGTGTCCGGCTTTGAAGCTACGGCTACTCTCAAAATCCCATCGTCATGCGACGTCCTCCGACCAGGCTTGGTCTTGTCTTCGATGTTAAAATCTCCAGAGGTAAACTTTCCGAACCAAAGCCGTACTGTGCGCCCGGTAGGAGATTCCATCCCGAATGCAGTGCCAATACTGCGAACTGCCTCGGCTGCAGAATGTCCGAGCTTGAACTCATACAGCATGAGCACTCGAAAGTCGCGTCTGTTCATCGTTTATTCGGACCCCTATACTAATGCCCACGATGAAGATAGGTAAAATTCGAAGACATATTCTGAAAGAGGAGAAAAAAGTCTACTCTATAGTAGACACAGTTCTATTGGAGCTGGTGAATCCCCACGAAAATTAGTTGTCTATCCCAACATACCCCGAAACGGAAATTACTTTTGCAACAACCTAATACTTTGACGAAGCTTGGACGTCGAACTAGTGGTAATAAAAGGATCGTAGAAAATCTCAGAATCACGGGCGAGTTGTTTGTAGCTTCTCGTCTCTTGTCTAACTCGTAGATTCTGGTTTGGTCGACCCATAGAGAGGAGAGAGCGATTTGTTTGCCTCAGTGTACGCTCGACTGACCGACCGGTGGTGGAGTCGCCGCCAAGCGGTCATCGGCCAATGTTTGTATTCGATGTGTGCGTCATGCCACTTGCGGTCCTTATCCTACCGTTCCCTTTTCTACCTCAGTACGGTACTCGGACTTGTTGACGTCTCTCCGTACATTCCGCTACACTTTCTTTCACTTTTCCCTTCCATCCAGTTTCATATTTGCTGATATTCCGATCCATAGAGCTATCCTGTTCCCTCTGCTCGTTGCTGCTGTGAGATCTTCGCATTACCCTCCATCCAAGTCTGCTGCTACCTTATCATCAGGTCAATGTCGACTTTGAGCGTGGCAAACTCCGAGCGTCACGTACGTCAGTATCTCTAGCAATTGGGGTGAGGAGCCGACTTATAACTATTGGACTTTTTTATTTTCTTGCTGCATTATTACTACGACCCCTTCCAAGGGAAAATGTATAGAAAACCTACACCGCTTTCCTCTGTCATCGGATTTTCTGGATCCTCTGCATGCTGCTATTCATCCACTACATTTAGTTGAAACTTATAAAGCGAAGACAAAATAACAACATCCTTAGTATTAATTTCTTCTGCCTCTCGAGGTTATTAGGTGGAAATATTTGATTTATCAACCTAACGTTTCAACGTCCCCGTCATCTTCGGAGGCGTCAATATTCCAACCTTGTGCTCAGTGTTAGTAACGGCTAGTAGCAGTAATCAATATCAGTACCATAAATAGTAATATTAATAATAATAGAATAGCATCGTTATGTTCAAGTTCTCTCCTCTTGGAATCTCGTCTTCGATGGTGGTGTTCTATGATAAATATGTACATATTTTCTTGTTGTAGGTGAAACCCTCTTTTTTAACGACTGCGGAAATAAAACTTAACCTAACCAACCTTGAGAGGCAGAAAAGTATTTAGAGCCGTAATATGATTGATTTTGTTTGAAGGGCTACAATTGGCATGCCGCGATGTGTTGACAGACAAAGAGGAAATAGGCGAGTGACCTCTCAAGCTAGACGATAAGCAGCTGGTTTCGAACATATACCTACTCACAGGTTGATTTATTAGTATCAGGTTGACCGAAAAGTCTTTACAGGGTTTTCACTTGTTTTTTTTTGTTTATTATTTTATTCAGCACACAATAACAATCAATCAACTATATAATTACCGTTGTTAGTCACAACTGTCCCCCATCTGTTGGGCATGTAATTGATCCCCTTTTCCTAGAAATAAGAAGACTAGGACTCGAAGAACTCGCTGACCGCCTTTACAACATCATCTACTTTAACTAATTTTTGCTTAGCTAAGAAAGAGGCGAAGCAGGTGGTAGTCAGAGGGAGCTATGCCAGTAAAATAGGAAGGATGCGGAACCATGTCCCAGCCCAGCTTCTCTACATTCTTACAGGTATCTTTAGCTACATGTGGGCTTGCGTTATCGTGTAGGAAGTGAACAGATGGTCGTATCGGCCGTTTTTCTCGAATAGCTTCCGCTAGTTTTAAAAGTTGGGCGGTGAAAAAGCTGGCATTGATGCTCTTCCCTGTCGGGAGTAGCTCACAACAGAGCATTCCTCTCCAGTCCCAGAAGCAACACAGATGAAGCTTTTTGGGGTGCAGGCCCAATCTTTTTTTGCGTTGGAGGATCTCCTCCTAGAGGGACCCACACGGCACGGTGCGCATTAGAATCGTGGAAGACCCAACTCTCATCTTCGGTAACCACACCTTCCAGAAACTCCTTCTTGTGCGAGCGAAGAAGGAGGGATGCCTATCCCCAGCGCACTATTAATATTGTTCGCTGTTGGCGTAGCTCCACTGCCACGGTGCCACTCATAGAAGACAATAACACGAAGGTGCTCCTGCGAAATTGCCATTGCTGTTTGATCCTGGGAAGTACGAGCTACCTTATATACCTATTGCAGATGAGCGTCGAGGATTGTCTACGACCTCCACATGTCTGAACATGAATACCTGTTAAAACTTGGAAGTTATGCTATTCGAAAGGGAACCCTGAAAAAGACTTTTTGATCAACCTAATAGAAGTTCAGAGGATTACACTTGAGTTGGAACCGCGACTGTGTTCCCAAGTGAGCCAGGATGGTCTTTCCCGTGACATTTTCGGTGATGACCGTTCGTACACTCCTGGTCGTCTTGCGCTCCAATGGTGGTTTTTGCAATATCTTCGTCGTTACTCCCGTGTTGAATGAAAAAAATCATAAAGGTACGATTCCGTAAACGCATTTTCAAGTGGCAACTGAGACTGATTCACCTTCTAGCTCCTACAAAAAGAGCTAGACATATTTAGTGCAAAGTTCCACTCACTGTGACATAGCCGAAAAAACCGAAAAGTTTCTGTAAAAATTCTTTATAAATTCATGTAGTCTGAAAAGGCTATTTTTCGTTTTCCATGCTTGTGCTTCTTATTGTATTATATAATGACTGCATGATTCTACCTCACGCTTTTAGTGAATCACTGCGAAAACTCATGTATTTAGAAGCAATGCGCTCGTTACGAGATGTCTTCCCTCAGCAAATGTAGGGCACTGAAACTTCTTCAGAACGTGGACTATTTCAATATGTTTTCATTATTCTACAGGTTATGCAAATGATTATTTTCTTCTGAAAGAACGACAAGCACTTGCTTTCTTAAGGAAATTTAGCTTTTCTCGAGGTTTTGCTTTAGAAAACCACTTCATCGTCATGGAAAATTCCTGAAGAGATTGTCGTCGGCCCTAAATCGTTGTTTCTTTTATTTGTACAGAGGTTTTGAATGATTCGGGGTTAAGGTCGGTTTGTAGGTTTGAAAGGATTACACTTAAATTAATCTAAGCGAGATATAAAAAATCTTAATTTATTCCAGGTAACCAGAAGCTTGAATCAAATTACGATTCTATGGGGAAAATTTTTCGCGTCAAACACCAAACAATCATATCATATACATTCAAACAATACCGACACTGTTCACAAGTGGGAAGATCCCCTAGTGAATAATTATGTATCGTTAAACGATATGTAAACAGGAAAAAAGTTTTCGATCTACACGTGAAAAGACCGTCTTACTGCGAATAGTCTGTAGCCGTTTTCGTTGAGAATCAATGTCTGTACATAGTTTGTTTTTGGTGGTGTTCGTCGTTCAACCCCCATACTTATTATCATTCCTTTCTCGTTGAACACGGATGCTGTAATGTTCGTTTTTCTGACCGTCTTGAAACGTTCGGGAATCTTTAGGAAGGATAGTGGGGTACGGCAAGTAGTGACATTAAAATTGCCTATATACTTCAGTGCATAGATACGACAAAAGAAGATCCTTTTCTGAGTTACTATAATTCAAAAAAGGGTCCGCGTGGTACAGTGGTAAGAGGCGCTGCTGTCACCCGCAAGGTCGAGCGATCGATCTCGGCCCGGGCTAACCAAGCCCTCCATCCCTCCGGGAAAAGGGTAAACCGCCCGACAATTCACCTCCCGTGTGCTATTAATTGTGAATGAGATACTGAAATCGAATGGGATTCCTTCTTGAAAACGTATGACAAAAATTGTGTAGTTCAGCTTCTTTCAGACGCTTCCAACGGGGAATCTCAACTGATTTCAAAATTTTATTTGCAATTCGTCTAATTTTAGTTCCCTCCGGGGTTGGTGAATTGGTACCAGACTTGTCTGTGAAGGTAAAGACATTGACCTGGTATTGCGGCTGTACCTCGCAAGTCATTGTATGGGTCAAATACGCATTCACTATGCCTCTACGACTTGAATAGAACACGAATGCGGCGGCGCTCCCTCAGGGTACTGATCAGCGTCGACACCTTTACCTTTACCTTCACCTTTATAATTCAAAAATGCCCCAAAACAGTATACAGTTACACTGTGTTCTGAATTACGACTAATGCAGTGGAAAAAGTAGAGAAGATAAGATCTCCAACGAAACCTCTTTCTAAGACGTAGGAGGTAGTAAGTCTTAATTATGCTCAAAGTGTGTCATTATCGAGTTTTCAAAATGTGTTCGCAGCTGAAATCGTTCCGCCAGGAACTACGTAGAACAACGGTGACCAGTTCGCTCTCAGGAAACGGTAAACCGCCCGACAATTCACCTCCCGTGTGCTCTTAATTGTGAATGAGATACTGAAATCAAATGAGATTCCTTCTTGAAAACGTCTGACAAAAATTGTGTAGTTCAGCTTCTTTCAGACGCTTCCAACAAGGAATCTCAACTGATTTCCGAATTTTATTTGTAATTTGTCCAATTTGCGTCCGAATAAATACTGTCCCAGTATTTCCGACATGCTTTAATAGCTATCTGTAAAACACCATTAGTTGTTGTAAAGGTGGTGCTGGGTTGCTGGGTTCATCGGTGAGCCTAGCACCACCATTACAACAACTATTTTATTTTTATTATTATTTTTATTATGCATTATTGAACTTTCAGCTACAGAACCTCATGCCTTAAAGGTTCAGATTCTCTTTTGGTACTCAACACTGCCAAATGAGCATCATCAGAAGAACTCCTTTAATTCGCTCCATTAAATCGTTTCCTATTTTTCGCTTTCTCCCACCTTTTGTCGACTAGAAGTAATCAATGTTAAGATTTCGTATGGTATTTTCACTTTATGGGCCCGCGTGGTACAGTTGTAAGAGGCGCCGCTGTCAACCGCACGGTCGAGCGATGGATCCCGGCCGGGGCTAACCAAGAGTTCCATCCTTCTGGGGTCGGGTAAATTGGTACCAGACTTGCCTGGGAAGGTAAAGGCACTGACCTGGTATAGCGAATGGCCCCCGCAGGTCATTATATAGGCCAAATACGCATTCACCAAGCCTCTACGATTCTGAATTGAACACGAATGTGATGGCGTGTCTTTCGAGGGCTGATCAACGCCGACACCTTTACCTTACCTTTATTTTCACTTTCTTGATGACTTGTGCATTACCTCAGGACTTTTAATGCTCCCCGGTTTTGTTAGACTCAATATCTCTGTTTCTTCAATCTCTCCTGCATTCTGGCTTCCGAACTTTCATAGTTATTCCATCCAAACGTTATTTTGAAAAGGGGGTCGATGTTCATCTAGTACTTCAGCATTGTTTTCTGAGTATCTGAACTGTTGTGTGCTCCAAGGAATAGGAAAACCCGTGTCGAAAAGGTATGTGTCAGGATTTTTTGTTGAACTGCACAAAGATGAGTGTGCATACTATCCTTTTCAATTAGGCAAGAGATTAAAAGCTTTTTTCAAGGAAGTAAGAAGCTTTCAGATTTAAGATAGCGTGTAATCATGGAACCCCCGAATAACGACTACATAGGTTTTCCTATTCATTATAACATACCGCAGTTCAGATTATTAAAAGAAAAGCAAAAGAGAAGGCAAAAAAGAAGAAAGCAGTGCTGAAGTGGTAGACAAACATCGATACTCTATTTTCGAAAACCTTTATGTAGTTATGAAAAGCCGTTCGATTTCTCCAAGATTCCCCTAAGGTTTCAACCCCTGGAAGGACGGAACTTCGATCAATGATCGTATTTCGGTGGTGGTGTACTTTTCTGAGACCGTCGTCTGTTCATCTATGTGTCGTTCAAACGCCCTCTGACGACAAGTTTTACGAGTAGATCGAACGACTGATACGAGAGGGAACGGGGACCGATGTGAAGCAAAAGATGTTGCTTCCACGTTTAGCTGAATCTACGCACTACCTTTTCCCTTCCCCGAAACGTCTGCAAATAATCCAGCTTTTAAGGGAAATTTGTATTGGAACAGCGCATCAATTCCCAAGTTCTCTCATCTTTAAGCCTTGCCGCTGACGGTGCTGTTTTGAAATTCTTCTTCTTCTTCCAAGGTTACTGGTGGAAGTTTTTTTTTCCAGCTGACCCACCAAAAGCTATATCGAAAGAAAAAATAAATATGCGTGCCGTATTCTCCCACCGAGGATCAAAATGTTACCACGTGAAAAGCAAAGTCTCAGTCATACATACTCCAAGAGAAAGAAGAATAACTTCAAAAGTTCATGAATGTTGAAGTGTACAACATGAAGACGCCCATGTTTCCTTATGAATAACCAGAAAATACGCAAAGTATCAAAGATTTCAACGGTGATGTCGCTGCCTTTATCTCACTTGACCTTCGAGGAATTCTTTCTGAATCTGAATCTAGAAATCATCTCCGTTCTTTTATGTTCTCCTAGTCTAGTGACCATAAGAACTGAACACCTTTCAGTGAAATCATTGGCGATATGCATCGCAGAGACCTTTCCTTTTTTCCAATCTAAACCAGTATATCAGCGCAACCTGGTAGGTTTGTTTCTTGCCTCTGAAGAAACTTCTCTGTAACAGTGTCACCATGAACTGAAATAACAAAATAATGGTTTTTTTAGCTCAGCGCAGTCTGACGAATCGAATGATGTGTTTAAGTGCTTAAATAGTCCGCTGTGAAAACGTTCTGGATGGTTCTGAACGCTGTTTGGGACAGAATTTAAAGGCGTTATTGTAATCATTTCCTGTAGAGGTACTCCTCCGTCTCTTTGACTCCTGATCACTTATCTAGAGAGATTTCACTCTAAAAATGTAGAAATCCGTTGGAAAAACAGTATTTTTCGCGCTGTCTGACTTCAGACGTTGGTGCATGGAATTTCTTCGATGCAGCGGGGTTGCTCCTAGTTCTACTGGAGAACGACGTTCGATGAAGGTGAACTGGTTTCCCGGGTGTTGTCGTGCATTCAGCGTCATTGTCTGATCGCTTCATTAGTTCATTGTCTGTCTGATTTTGATCACATAACCCCATCAACCTGATAAAAATCGATCAGTCTACTTCTCATCGATTTTTTGCTCATCAAAAAAGCGATCGAATTGATGTCAGGCTCAAATGTTTCGTCGCGTCGGCTCCGTTTTTATTCATAATACATCGTGTTTTTTCATCACTCATCTCTCGTCCTTTACCGGATTGGATGGAACGAGTCGTCTTCTATCGTTCTGGTATCAATTGAGACCGAGCGGCTGGTCTCAGAGGGCGGTCCGGCCATCTCCGAAAATTATCGCGTTCGCTCATCTCTTGATCGTCGTCGCAATTTGTTTGTGAGACACACACACATACACGGTTCATTCCCCAATCTGTAACTGATAATCGCCTCCCCACCCATCCCTTCCCTGAATGTTCTCCTTGTCCAGCAACCGCTCATGATGTCCAAAATTTCAGCAAAAATGTCGAAATAGCGGTTTATTTGAGTTCTATTCCAATGATCGGTAAAGAAAGCAAGGCTTTACACCAAGGTTTCAAAGTCACGCGGGCCTCGAGCTTGCTCATAACATATAGATATTCGAAAGATTTCAATACTATACGGTAATTACGATGACGTCATCAATCTGTGCCATTTCTCACGGTGTACTCAAGTTTGTCTATCTCTCAACTGTAATTAAGTGATTTGCTGTTAACTATGGTCAAAAGCAACGCTTTTCTGATCGGAAGCTTTCACTTTTTTGTAACCCTTATTTTCATGGAGTTTGGCTATTTTATTTTACGTGAAGATTGTCATTCTTTAAGGAGATTGTAAATTTTCCTCAGAATCGGTCAGAAATTAACTGGTGAAAAAGAAATTGGCACAAGATTGGCAGTGCGTGAGCTGAGATTTCTAGTATATCCGTATTCCTCGTGCTCTTTACATGATTCGTCGAGGTGGGTTAAAGTAGAAATAAAATAATGGTTAATGCGCATGAAACCTGTTCAATCAAGAACGCATTGAATTTAAAAATTTTGTTTTAAACCTCGTAGATTGCACCAGTCACCCGCAAAAATGAACAGAATTCATCGATACTGAAGAAGTAGTCATGGACTTCACAAATGTTTCACTGGAATCAGATTGTTGCTGTTAATTTGGAGTTCCAATATCCAATGATAGAAGGGGAAAGTTAAAGCTCTACATGTCAGTTGCCAAGTCACATTGCTCAAGTATAAATATTTAAATGGTTTCAGTACTATACTAGGTAACTCAAATTCTCTCTGCCATTTCTTACGGTGTGCTTAGGTCACAATGTAATTAAGTGATTTAATTCCTCCTCCTAATTTTAATCCTTTACATTTGTTTCTTCTCCGGCGTGGATCTTAAATTCGCGTGAATAAAATAAAAAATAAAAATAAAATTCACTAATGGTTGTGATTACAAGAGGTGCGGTTTTCTGACGAAGAGTTTTCGCTGGTTTGTAAACCGTATTTTTTGAGTTCAGCTATTTTACTTTGCGTTCATGGAGTTTACACGTCCTAAATGACTAAATTATTAAACCACGAAGATCTACCGTTTTCCTAGCCCCAAGGGAACATCATTTCAATTCCTGACAGCGTCACTTGCTCTTAAGGTTCACTTTTAAACCACTGCGGCTCTATTGTTAGTTTCCACGTTCAATTGTTTCTGCGGTACTCATATTCATTATCATTTGAGGAGTTCTAATTGTACACTTTGCGCGTGTAATGAAAATTGAGTTAGAAAGTAACTGGCGATAAGCATAGCAATCACGGCTCGTTTCTATCACTCTCAATCAATATGTCGGTGTAGTCCTATAAGTTTGTTTTTAGGGCTTGCATGGATTCCTACTGAAAGAGGTTCACTTCAACTTCCACAAGAACTATTGTCTGTACAGAGCGCATGCTTGCGGGTAAAGACTCTTTGGCGATCTATGTAGTAGAATCTAGGAACGTTTTACTCTTACATATTGTGGTGACCTAAGACTCAAAGGTCAAGAAATCTGGTAGTGTTAATGAGGCCATAATGTGCCATATTTTAGAACCAATTTGCCGTGGATTTCCAAACGATTTACTAAATTATCTTGACAGTTTTTATAACGATACTGGCCCAAAGCTTCTTGGAAACACTACAGATGATGAGAAACCACTCAATAGAACCATATTGTCCCTTTTGTCCGATTCTTGTCGCGCACAAAGCATCAAATGGATATATAAGAGTATTCATTGATTTCACATTAACTCCGAAGCTCATTTAGAAATGTACAGAGTTCATCGACTTCGAGGAAGTATTCATGTAACTTACCAATATTTCTTTGGTTTCAGAACGAGAATGCTGCTAATGGTTGATATTTTTTGCTTCTCAACATCACTTCTTTTTTTAATCCAAGCGGAAGGAGCGTTTCTAGACTCTGCTGCTTCTAACCTATATACTAAAAGTCAAAGAAGCTTCATGAATGGGAAATGGTTGAAAACCTCGAGATCTCAGAGCATCTTCTACGCTCAGCTCTCGGTTATTCTGGCACATCAGTAGTCAACAAACAAACTAGTGTGCTCAACAAGACCAGGATTGTTACAACAATACAATTTGCGCTAAATATGCGGTGTCCTCTTCTTCTTCAACATGAAGAACTATTTTCTCTAAAATTTTTTAAAATCTCCGAAAAGTTTACAAACGGGACCATCGAACAGGTGAGGTGAATTTACCGAACCGACTTAGTTCTTCGCAGACCTGTGAGACGAAATTGTTCATGTTGTGACTAGAACCATAGAGTTTCACAGTTGTACAAATACTTAAATAGTTGAAACATAGCAAATTTCATATCAAACCAGTGCTTCAGATAGTTTTTCGTATCCGTTACTATTGCTGGTGCTACATATTTTTGGCGTCACTAACGGAACAAATCCGTTGGGTTCTGGTTTTTTCGATTTTCTTATGTCAAACAGCACATGCCGACTTCCGCTGTGTGTTGAGGCTCCGAACGCGCCACGCATTGTGCGTGTGTGTCAACTAGGCCAACTAGCAGTGGTTCGTGTGGCGATGGTGATTTGATGTGGTTCGTCGTGGCTTAGTGCTGTGCTGGTGTGGTAGTGTTGTGTGTGTGTGTGGTGTTTCACGCCAGTTGAACGGCTGAGACGGAGGTTTTGTGAACGGAGCGCGTCCACCATGTCGAGGAGGAGGGTGTTGGTGATGTTGGGGTGGTATTTCGGTGTTGGTGTTGGTGTTGGTGGTGGTCGTGGTGGAGGTGGAGGTGGTTGGGGTGGGGGGGGGGACGGCCGTATGGTTGGCAGATAATTACCGCGCGTGGAACCAGCGCGATGTGCTGACCCTTTGCGACACGGACGAGCGCTCATTTCACCTTTCTCTTACACACATCTCGTCAACTCACCTCGTCAACGAACCCGAACACACTTCGACCGTCAGCCGGACACCAATTTCCGGCATATCTGACATTTTTGACCGACTTCGAACTCGACCTCTCAGATTAGACCTCTTCTTCAATTTCTTCCTTTTCGACTCATCCTTGATACGATAATTTTCCCGTTTCGTCTTAATGTGGAATTCTCGATCAATTACCGTATTATTTGTTGCGCATTACTGTTAAGTACACAATAAGGAGGCACTCTGATGATGGTGCTAATATCCCAAAAACTCGCCGGCTCGCCTGTGTGGTGTGTTGATAGACGAGGGTTCGAACTCCGCCTGAGCCGCAATTTTTTATATTTTATTTTTGAATTCTTAACGAAATTCCGACAAGTTTATCTTTTTATTTATTTTTTATTACACGCTCATTTGGGGGCGCTATGAAACTACAGATATTGTCAACGAACCTGAACACACTTCGACCGTCAACCAGACACCAATTTCCGGCATATCGGACATTTTTGACCGACTTCGAACCCTACCTCTCATACTAGACCTATTCTTCAGCTTATTCTTTTCTGGCTCATCCTTGCTGAGATCATTTTCCCGTTTCCTATTAACGTGGAATTCTAGTTCGATTACCGCGTTTGTCATGCATTACTACTAAGTATTAATACTACTGTTCCGCCATTATTTTCGACCTTTAAGCGCATGGCAGGGAAGCGATTGTTGTCTTTTTAAGTTTTTCATTTTCAACTGCTCTATGATGTTCTCTGTTTGTTCTTGTTTTTGGTTCCCGCTTTGGGTTTTCGTTTCCCACGACTGCCTTATGCAGCGTATTGAATAAATAAACAAATAAATAAATAAGTACACAATAAGGAGGCGCTCTAATGATGGTGCTAATATCCCAAAAAACTCGTCGGCTAGCCTGCGTGGTGTGTTGATAGACGAGGGTTCGAACTCCGCCTGAGCCGCAATTTTTTATATTTTATTTTTGCATTCTGAACGAAATTTCGACAAGTTCACCATTTTATTTATTTTTTATTACACGCTCATTTGGGCGCGCCATGACAGTGCTGATCTCGTCAGCGAACCCGAATACACTTCGAC
This sequence comes from Nippostrongylus brasiliensis, assembly GCA_030553155.1. Lineage (NCBI taxonomy): Eukaryota > Metazoa > Nematoda > Chromadorea > Rhabditida > Heligmosomidae > Nippostrongylus > Nippostrongylus brasiliensis. Next base: position 6,947,711 of record CP130737.1, read on the forward strand.
TATCAGCCGGACACCAGCTTTCGGCATATCTGACATTTTTGGTCGAATTTTCCCTCTCAAACTATACCCATTCCTCGACTCACTCTATTATTTTAGTTGGTTCTAATTCTCAGCAGTTTAATTACCTATGGTTAAGACACTGACTGACGCGGATCCGTCAAAACGTTAGCCGTAATGAACTTGTGTCAGTCTTGGCTGATATAATTTGTCCATTTACTTATTTTTCGCACTTCGACGTTCAGACGGGACCAATTTCTGCCGTATCAGATATTTTTGGCATTTTTGCTCCTTTTTTGCTGAACTATACCGCTCCCTCAACTTGATTTTTTGCTTCGCGATTTGCTTCGATTGTTTTTTTCTGGCTTCCTTTCTTTAGTGTGCTGAAACTAATTCCCATAATATCTTGAATTAACTAAGTAATCCGATGTTTTGTCACTTTGCAATCTCGGCATTGACGTATAAGGCATTGTTCCATCAGCGTTCAAGTGGGACAAATATGAGGTATACTGGGCCTTTTCTAGCCCGATCTGGCTCATTTCTCTCAGGCTAAGCTCCAGCCTCAGCTTTTGACTTCACGTTCGACCGATATTTTTCACTTTCTTTTCTTGCGTATTGTAGTTAAGCCTTACATAATTGGATTTTTAGAACATACCCAACGGATCAGCTGTTTTCTCATCTCTGCGTGGTGTGAATTATAGTTTTTTAAACATTCTGCCGGAGGCGACTGAAACTTTTTAACCGAATTCCCATCCCTTCTCTAGAAAAAAGTCCTGTCATAAAATATTCGTTTCTCCTCGTAATAAGCTTCGATAGTTTTTCTGACGCCCATTATCACTGTGCGCTCTACTTATTTATAAAATTCTAAATATAGCCAACTGATCCAATGCTATTGTTCTTGAAACGTCGGTATATGTGCAATCCGCTGTATTTTAATTCTTACATCCTTTCAAAGTTGTTATTCAAAAAACTGGTTATGTTGTGAATTTATTTAGTTTTGCACTGTTAAATTATCAAAAAAACTTTTTTCTAAAGTGTGCCCTTACGCTTCATTGATTCGTTGGGAATTGATTGTTCACTTAGTTCAATCATTTCGAAATGGCATAATCTTACATGCTGAGATAATTAAGAAATAGAATAGCTGAGGAGCGTTTCTTCATGATCGTGTCAATTTCGTTGGCCGACTGTTGCGACGTCATCGGTCAACGGAAAAAATTGGAGTTTACAAAAAACGACACCAATACTCTAACCTTAATTGTGTACGCGAACTTCGTCTTTTTCTATCAGCGTATTACTTTTGATTTCCTGGTGACCAAGAACAGATTGATACGGTTGCTGTAGAGAATGGGGAAATGTTCTTATATATCTAATGCACGTCACACTGTGCAATGTAATCTTGTTCTGCTACCACTATAGTTGTTTAATGTAGAAAAACATGTCGTTTCAATATCAATCGTTGCAGTTCCTCCTTTTATTTTCAATTCGATCAGCTTCAAGAACTCATACTACAATGCAGATGAGAAAAACAGAGTTGTTTTCGATGCAGAGTTAGGAAAAATTTGATTGAATTCGAATTAATTGCATTAATTGATCTGTCATCCGTTCGTATAACTATTTTTTCATTTTTTTGTCGCGTTTTTATCGCAGAAACTATTGAAGTTTAGCTTTTTGCTGCTATACCGTACCATTTTGCATTTTACAAAAACTTCAACTCACCATCAATCTTTTCTTATCGAATCTGATTTCTCCATGACATTCGCCCTTTTTGGTCGTAAATTCTCACCTGAGATATGAATTCAGGTGTTTCGAGAGATGTCGCCGCCTTCCTCTTCTTCTAGTTATTGCGATCATTATTACCCAATTTCAGAATTACGAAGCGCACAGTGTCTCCAGCAAAATGGAGCCGCTTTTGGCTTTATTCGCATGTCTGTTTATAGGAGTGACACGTGGGTTTTATTTCCTTTTATTTTCTTTCTTTTTTCTATTTTCACTTTTGTAATAGCGTAGTGCTTTGTGTTTGTCGACCGGGTGAAGTGCATCGTGCATTTTAAAGCGAAAAACAGCGCACTGTTTGATGAGTAACGGTCAGCTCGTATTTGCTCAGACGATAATCTTGAGCGTGGAGATTTCATTGATCCTCCGCAGATAATACGTAGCGCCAAATTTCTTAGAAATACGAACCCTCCGCATAAATATGTACACAACACGTTACTGTAATGTCCACAATTTCGGCAGCCTTCAGATAAAATGAAGTTTTTTTCCGAAACCTCAGAATCGATCACTATTGTGAACTTCAATGCCTGCGCTTTTAACACCTACCAACTTAGAAAACTTTCACTTCGAACTCTATTTTTCTTAATTTTTGAGCTTTTTGTAAATCGAAAGATAGATTGCGCTGATCTGGATCCAATAATATGTTTCTCAATTGAAATTATTAGGATCGAAGAGCGTTATCACGAAGCGGCAGTAACGGCAGATTAATCTGCCGCTTCGCCGGAACATTAGCTGTGTGGACAGGGGCTTATATGGAAATAGCGGATCAGATCAATCAATACGTAGACAATTCTCTACAAATGATGGAGGTTTCGTTTAGCGGAACAATGTTCCAGATGACAAACTGCTGGTGTAACTGTAAAACTGGTTCTTTACCGTGACCCTCGTTCCATTTTTCCCACGCTCGACTCACTTGGAAATCAACGAGAAATATTTTCAAAGTCGTGTGATGCAAAGTTCACGAACAGTCAACAGTTTTGCTAAATTTTCATACATTTTCTCAACCTCGTCATCCTTGTTTTCTAGGAAATCGTTCTAGGAAATCTCAGAGATGAAAAGAACTAGAGATAACAGCTGGTGTGGTTCCACAGAGCTTTTTCTCTATATACGTATTCCAGTTCAGACTTGTTTGAAAAATTTCTCCCATGCGTGAACAGAAAAGATTTAAAAACGCGTCTGATATGTAAGCTGATAGAAAGGACGAATATCTCTTCATTATGCCGATGGCAACGTCGGTGATTGATTACGTGGTTGCGATTTCAAATTTTCATGGAATTTCGGAAGGAGCCACCATTTCGTTAGGCAGCCACTATTTCTATCTAACAAACTTCATACTCTGAACGGAATTCCTGGAACTGATTATTTTCATTGCTTTCACTGTCTATTTACCCAGTAGGATAGCTAAGTAGGAGAAAACGAAAAAACACGTTGTAAATGCAGAGAAAGTTCGTCTTTCCGTCATTTCTCTAAAGTTTGCTGACATCTTCAGGCGTTGTCTCACTTTCATCTAGCTGTATTTTCCAAGTTTAATGTTGGATTTTAATTCAGATTAATAAACAAGAGATTAATCAAATAATTATATGATGAACGCTGCAAAATTGTTTGCGCTCCAGTTTTCATGTCAAAAATGAAAGTTGAACAATTTACTCCCATATCTTGAAATGAGGTTTATCATGAACAGAGTTGTCGTTCCAAAAAAAAAAATAAAATTTTCCAATTTCAGTGTGCATCGAAGATAACGAAGTATTTGTCAATACACCGGGCACTGGTCCGTACTACGTTAAACGTGGTTCTGCTGGTCCTACATTGAAATGTTCGGTGCGAAGTCGATTTGCTGACCGTAGCCGATACCAGGTGCAATGGCAACGATACAATAAAGGAGATCTTAGGTGAGTCTGCCACCTGAGTTTAAGTTTATAACGATTATAAGAAAAGATTCCATCGAGATGCTGAGATAGAAGACTTTGTTTTTGCAAACTGGGGCAACAGATCACCAATTCTTAGTTCATATAAATGGAATTTTTAACTCATTGTGGTAGGGTAACGGTGTCGTTTTCACATAATAATTAAAGATTCTATCATTTAAAAATAAATGAGTATTTAGTATTTTGCTGAGCTGTCTTGTTCAGATATGTATCGATCAGCGATCAGCTACACGATTCCGCTCATTTCGAGTTGGTCGGCGATGTCGAAAAAGGTGTCTACGATTTAAAACTGAAAGATGTCGAAACGGACTCGGTTATTGGATCGTACTACTGTACTGTATTGGATCGACAAGAGACTCGACAGTATCAAGCGGATCCCATTGAAGTGATCGCTTTGGGTATGTTTTATCCAAGTTCACGTACTCAGCTTGTGCGCTTCCGGTGAAAAAAAAACTGGTCCTTTTTTCTTGATCTGAAACTCGGATGTTCTTGAGCGGAAAATCTGTGACTGCAAAACCGCTACTGACCCAAGAAACATACCCTGACTTGAATGTATCGATTACCTACCATGTCAGTGACTTGACCGTTTCTTTACAAGCAACCAGCTTGAATCCATGTCATCGGTTGCCCTGAGACACTGAAAATAGCCTATCCTCAGCATTTTTAAAGGTTTTTGTCAGCGGCAAAATCATCTATTGAATTATCTATCTTTATCTATTGGGTTTATTAACCTAGAAGTTGTTAATTTTCAAAACCCTTGTTTCGTTAGTGATGTTATATTTCACTGGAAAAATCCTTAGGATTATTAAAAATAGGGTAATTCTTGGTGATAATTTTAAAAGTATTTGATGACAACGAAGGGTAAAAACGCGAAAAATCTTAAACAGATGCGACTCATTGCTTCTATTCTTCTCGAGTCGGTAACAGGTCACTCGTAGACGTGTTTAAGTGGCACTTTGAGCGAAAACCCGCTGCGCCACACCAAGCATTCACTACCAAAGTACTTATATGGGAGTAGTCAGTTCAAAAAATATATGAGAGTGTTAATTTGATCTTTTCATAAAAAAGAATTAAAAAGTATGTAGATGGTCGAAGGCACGCATTCCTGCTGATGAGGCACATGTTTCTTCATATAGGGTTTATTCAACTGAAACTTCGAAGAGACGTTATCTCTGGCACTACTTCAGCGAGGATCCTTTATTTTCCATTTATTCTACTTTTTTTACTGTCACTGTTAAAATTTCTAGTGAATTCCCAATCTCCTGATTGTTGTCTTTTCTTTAATTCTGGTGAGCACTTTCTGGTGATTCTTAGCATTTCTACAGATGCTTTACAGGACTTTTTTTCGTTTCATATGATGCAAGCAGATATGAGAAGACCCCACGTCCTTCTCATTTTTATGCTTTTAATAGAGTCAACTTTTTGGGAATCTTTTGGTACTGGAAGGATTGATCTATTCTAACTTTTAATCCAGCAAATAGCATAAGGTTTTCATCGTATGATTATGAACTTCTTGAGATTTCATCGATTGGTATCCTCTCGAACACTGGAAATCTGTGAGAAATTATGTAATTAGTGCGATGGCGTAACATTTCCGTCGTAAGGAGGTCACATTCACCTGGCGTAATCCACTGTAATTGATCCCGAGCACAAAGACTTGCTTGTACCACTGAGTTCACTGGACATAGTAACTGGTGCAGGTATTTTTCGTAATTACCCATGCTCGTTACCCATCAAATGGGATGGAAAGTGGGTTATTTGAAGCGGCTGGGCGTAACGTCTCAGACCACGGGCAACTCGTCTGCCTCCGGGCTCCAACATTCTCATTTCGGCGCAATTGATGCCAGAACTGAGTATTTAGTCGGGGCAGACAACTTTGTGGTGTCCTTGTACGACAACGGCTGGTTCATGTAAGAAGGTGATCGGCGCGATACAACATCTTATCGGATGTATCGGATGTTCGCCCCTGCACATTCTGGTCACCACGTCCTTGCAGATTGTAATCTCATTGAAAACACTCACACACAAGACCAGCTAAGCTCCATAAAGTCTAATTGACTGAATCTGGACCGTTGTCGGATCGCCGTCATTCGGCGTTTTAAATAATACAAAAAATCGGATTTTCCGTTGTGCTACCCCCTTAGCTTATGGTACTACAGTGCCATCGCTGATTTTTGGCAAAAAAAAGACAGATTGAAGCGCCGTTTCTGCCGTAACATCGTACCTGCATTCCTTAATTTACTAAAGCCAATGGCTGGAAGCAGAACAAATAACATGATCTGTCCCATGATTCAGAAACTCAAAAATAAGGAAAATAGTGTTTGAAATGAGTGTTCCTTCATTCGAAAGAACGGCGAGCTAATGGAGTTGGCCTAATTTTACCGTCGTTCTTGACTTCAGCACGTGTTCTCAATTCAAATAACAGGGACTAAAGGGAGTTATGACGAGATGGCAGAAACGGCAGATTAGTCTGCCACCGGCAGCGTTTTGGCGTCATTTTGGTTTTGAACAAGCTAAGGCAAAACAATGGGCTTAAGAACTAGCACTTCGAATTGTGCCTTGTACCAGTGGAGGAACTGACAATAGAAGAAAGAAATGATATATGAGAAGAAAATTAGAGCCGGTCGTTCATTAGCATTTTGCTGTAAATCAGTTTTAGTACTATAGGATTGAATATGGACCTTCACTGGAGTCACTATCTGGGCTAAAACTCCTTTTTATGGATTATTTTCAAAATTTGTGGTGGATTGAAAGGCGACAAACGAAGTGGCTTTGGGATGCCTTGATTTTAAATTGACTGAAATAGCTCAGATCGAATTCCAACACTTTTCGTAATGCAGTTTTTGCATGAAAAATGCAACCGGTTAGCAAAACTGCAGCAAAAATCATTGAGTCAAGTCATTGCATTGCAGTAAAAAGTTGAAGGCATGCAAAGCTATAGCTCCGTTAGGGCTCGTTCAGACGACGCGCGTCGAAAATGCAAAATCGAAGCGCAATCAATAAATAACGTCATTGATCGAATTTGCTCCTTTGCGTTAGTGGCGCAGTCCGGTTGCGCCTCATATAGGCAAAAAAAATTAGGCATATAATCACATAGGAAAGAAATTAAACGAAAAAAGTGAATTTCGTCAAAATTCCCTTTAATAAGGAATGGCAGAATTCTAAAAAACCCGAGCGACCAGTAAGTTTGCCTATATGAGGCGCAACCGGACTGCGCCACTAATGCAAAAGAGCAAATTCGATCAAGGGCGTTAATTATCGATTGAGCTTCGATTTTGCATTTTCGACGCGCGTCGTCTGAACGAGTCCTTACGGCCGCATCTTCTCCAAGAGTTTTTCAGACGCTCTTCACTGGCTATCCTTAACCTACATACCACTTGAGAATGGTTCCCTGAGCTTTTAAACAACTTCGTTTTCTTTTCGTTTTCTATTCAAAAGACGTTGTTTGTTATCGTCGTGGGCGTTGTCTTTGAAAAGGGCATCGAAAGGGCAGCGTGCCTAACAAAAACTAGCATTTTAGGACAAACATTGGTAGATAGCGGTGATGTCCCGCTACTGCTCTTTGACTCATACTTTCGTACCAGGACTTTTTTTTTCAGAAAGAAAGCATAGAGCAGCGTATGAGATCTGATCGCATCAGTGGACGTTCTTCGCTAAGATTTATGCTGTTTTTATAGCAAAAAGAGGAGACGAGAACGGAATTACGTCAGCTGATCTGTAGTGCATATCCCCATCTGCTAATCCCTATTGATGGCCGTGGTGGTGTTGTGGGGTGGCCTAAGTCGTTGATGAAGTGTCATTACCACGGCAACGGCCGGGATGCACAAACCAGGTAATGGTCGGCCAGGTGAGGCGTGAAATGCACACCGCTGATTCTGTTTATCCTAACCAACCATGGCACTGAGCAAGTCGACGGAAATTGGGAATGATTAGGAGATCGATAAGGCCCAGTGGTCACAATATGTTACCTTATCTCTGGGCTTCAATAAATATAGTGCCCTACTTTTGATAGTTGCCGTGCTGCTGGAACAGATGCAGCTTTTTCAGTTTCAATTTCAATTTATTACCTGCGCAAAGCATACAGATGCAATTTATTTAATTTATTTATTTATTATTTATTATATGCGTACAAAGACGCGCCATGATCTTGAAACGAACGTAACATTGAACGTGAGTCAGTGCCGCATAAAAAAAATGTAGTAAGTCAGGGAACAGGAGCTAAAACTTAATGAAAAAGAGGGAAACAGGAAAAAAGGCTACCATATCATTGTTTATAGGTGCAATAGAACATAAAATGGTAAACAAATTCGTCCGTTAGTGTATAGCTCGCATCTGAAACAACTTTCAAAAGTTAAGGTACTGTTGTGCGGCACTTATTTACAGCGTACTAGTGATGTGTTTTTGAAACCAAGCAGAGAAAGACTATTAGCAACTTATGAATAAACACGGAATTCAAGAGACTGGGCCAATAGTTAACAAGTTGTTCCTTTCAGGTTAGGAAATAGTTCTTCTTCTTGCCGATGTACTTTTTATGGTCCTTTCAGATTCCTGCTTGATTAGGAAGCTTTAGCTACACCGCAGCTAGGAGGACTTCCCGATAGAATTCACTGAAATAGCAGAAACTTCATCAAGCGGTGAAGGAGGGAACTGTACGAAGAAAAAGCACAATTTCAGAAGAAACCCTATCTTACTGGTTTCATAAGCCTCGTAATGGAATCAAATCGATTTAAATTAGGACATCAGAGCAAGAACGGACAGAACTTGCTTTATAACGTTAGAAATATTCTTCAAGATCAATGTTATTATTGTTGTTTGCAGTGCCACCGTCGGATCCAATCATCACCGATTCACCTTCGCAAGCGGTAACAGCAGGCGATAGTGTGACGTTCAAATGTTCGTCGTCAGGTGGAAGTCCTCCTCCGACGATGAGGTGAGTTTTTTTTTGGCAGACACCTGGTCTACTGCTCTGTGACGGCTTTTTTCTTCTTCCAGTTGGACATTTTTGAATGGCAGTGCGGCTAACGAGAAATACGTGAACACCCTGATACGAGGCGCCGATTCCGAGAGCACTCTACAGTTCGTTTATTTCTATAAATTAAAATTATTCATACAAATCGCAGCTATATGACAGTAGAAGACGTCAAGGAGAAGCCATCTAGTTCTTCTTGATGAATATTTTCCTATATGTTCATATACCGCTACAGTGTAGGTATTCTGAAAAACGACGTACTAGTAATTCTTCAAGCGAAATTTGCTTTTTCACATTCCAGTTGCAACTAATCAATTTTTACATCTTTTTGGATTTTCTTGCAAGTTTTCAACCTTTGGTTTTGCATTTCATGTTTACTAACATGACGATGAAGTGTAAACGGTCTAATTACAAGCTATTTTGTTATAGTAGAATTTGTAACCAATTCTTCTGTTTACCCCTACTGAGGAGATCGTGCCCATTCAGATAGTTAGTTAGCTAAATAATATCATTATATATTAGACATACAAGCGAAAATATGAGCATAATATGAGCGAAATACGAGAAGAGTGTCCTGACTCTCAAGCCGTATCCATACTCGGCGGTAAAGCAGCGCAGTAAGAACTAAGACAGAGACGAGGAGAATAGCTGTGCAGCAACAAACGCTAATGCAGAAAAGAAAAGAACTTTTCGAGAATATTCGAAGATGATGGAACGGTTGGCAGCGTTGTGTTTTACATCGTGATTGAGAGAGGCTCAGCTGCAATACCGTTTTGCTGCCAAGTATACTTAGTGTTTTATGTCAATCCACAAATGCTCCTAACCACTGACATCCTTGCAGCTTTCGCGTTCGATCAGAGGATAATGGTGCCTACGTAGTTTGTACCGTAACCAATAAAGCTATCGAGTTCGATCAACCGAAAGAGGCTCGAACACCGAGATTAAATGTGAGTATCAATCTTCTATTTCAAGTCTTCTATTTCAAATTTCGCAACTCATTCCACTTTTAGCAACTTTTGATGTTTAGGTTCTGTTCAAACCTCGTGTCCGAGTGTCTCCCGATCAAGATCTCGCCATTGAAGCCGGACACCATGTGGATCTCGTCTGCGATGCCGATTCGAATCCATATCCGCCCAGCTATGAGTGGTATGTGTTTCATATGTTCAAACAAAACGGCACTCGACGAAAATCTCACGGCTTTCAGGAGGCATTTGGCTCTGGGTGAAGTGTATGCGGCGTCAAAGTGGACGGTAATCGCCAGTCGAAATATGAGCGGTGATTTTGAGTGTCGGGCGACAAACAGTGTCGGTGAAGGGAGCGCCATCCTCACCCTCAATGTGCAGTACGCTCCTGTGGTTGTAACAAAAGTATGTTACTAAATATTATTCAAGTTCCCGTTCGAATTTCTCTGGAATCATTCCCTTATCGTGGGTAAAAACACCGGGTAACCGGTCAGGTCGTGTCGCAACATTACATATAACCGATGTTTTCCCGAGACTGAAACAATGATGTATTTACAAAGATCTGATGGTCCGTAAACTAGATCATGTACTCTACAATACTATATAAACTTGGAGAAATGCCTAAAAAGTGGTCAGAAAATCCGTCATCTTCTACTTGGACAATTCTATACGGTGGTAAGAAAGTCTTGAGCCGTTTGACGCCTACTTTTTCTTGGTTTTCTTATTTAGTGCGCAGTGCATTTTACTTCACGGTTTTATCACCATTGTTAGTCAGAACCATGCTGTCCCTGATAGGTGGGCTAGCCATATTCTATATGCAGAACTGAGCAGGCTGGAAGCCAAAGAAATCGCTGACTGCCCATGTGACAACATTGATTTTAGTGCCTCTTTTCTCAGCTAAAAAGCAATGTGGAAGGATGATAACTGGTAGCTATAGGGGACAGTATAAAAGTAGGTAATACGATTATTGCAAAGTCGGGTGCCAACCTCATTTCTTTAAATTTTTACTAGTCCCTTTATCGACATAGGGTCCTGCAGCATCATTGCGAGCGTGCACCGAATGTACTCTCGGCCGTTTTTCTCGAACTGCTTCCGCGGGTTTCCAGAGGGGAATTGCTATAACGACAATAGAGGCCATGTGCTCTTTCGTTACCATCTTCTTGTGCATCATTCCTGCCCCGTGCCAGAAGCAGCATTGGAGAACCTTCTTAACATGTACTTCCGGTTTTGCCTCCGTAAAAGCGCTTCTGCTAAGGGCAGCAGGACAACACTGCATGATTTGAAGGAACAATGTTCCCACCCCTCATTTTACCTATCTATGCTTTTTCAAAGCTGTTTTCAAGGAAGCGGAGAAGGGGAGACTGACCAGTGAATCCCCGTGTGAGCCACGTGCTGTCGGTTTGGACGCCCGTGCTCAGTCCACTCAGCGTTTCTCTATAACGAGGGAATGGAGCCAACTGGTGACTGTAGTATGACTGTGTTATAGTCCCCTTGCAAGAGTACGAAAGTACTTTCTTCCGGATCCGCTGCGTCAGCTTCGAGAAAGGCAGAATTTTCTACCACAGGAGCTTCTCCCAACCAAGGCTTGTCTTCGAAGCAAAAGCCTCAAGCTACTTCATAAAGCGAGATCACCAGACCTCCGCGATGCTGAAGGTTGCGGTGTATTGTACGAATACAGCGCTGATGTTGCGAATGGTTTCTTTCGTTCTAGTGCTGTGCCACCGTCCGTTAAAGATGAGGGCTCAAATATGCTCTCGTGGAAATGACATCGTATCCGAAGATAAAAAAAGAGGGTTTGGTTATTTATACCCATCGCAACGCTGCTTCGCGAATGATTAACATTTACCACATGTTAGGTTATGGATTCAATTCAGAAGTCGGAAGTTCTGAATCTTTCAAGCAAAGTGGCTCAAGACTTTCTTATCACCTGCAGACTTGCAGAATTGTTTTTTTTTCGTTGCTCTGCAGGCATCCATACTGTTCGTAATGGTGTCTTCAATAGTGGCCGAGGTGCTGACACTTGGATCGTCTTATTCTTAAATTTTTTCTCGATTGGTGGGGGATGTGTAGCTGTCAGATCTGTTGAAAATTGCTGTCTAGGATCTGCGTAGATACTAGTTTCATAATTCCCCTCATAAGTTATGATTCAGGCAGGAAATGTTGAATTATTGAGCTTTTGGCTCGTGTAGCCTAGAAAAAGGTGCATGGTATCTACAAAAGGATAGAAACGTGTTCCATAGAGCACAGCAAGCTTTTTTCGGAATTCTGGAGAAAAGAATTAATGTTATTCTTCTCCCATTATCTCAAAAAACCATGTCACCTCTCCCATTTCAAGTGCAATCTTCGAACTGCGTAGCCTAATTTCAATCTTATTCTTGCTTTACACTCCTAACACTGCCACCTAGCCCTTTTCTTTGTCTTCTCTGAATACCGATCTACTAAAGGACCGGGTGGATCTAAATACACCGGCGTTCGAAAGGATGATCTTGTTCCACGTTGCACATTTTCTGTGTTCTTTCGGGTTCAAGGATTTGAATAAGACCAAAATTACTGTTATTTTTGATTTTTTGTTTTTGTTCTCCAATTCTAGGTCTCCCATTATCATTTATACTTCGCTTCTTGCAGCCGCGCTACAATCCGAGAGAAGGTGAACGTGTGCAGATTGAGTGTTCAGTGGATGCCAATCCTCAAGCGGTGGACGTGAAATGGAGCGGACCACAAGGTTTCCTCTCCGACGGCCCAATCCTCGTTTTGAAGAGTGTCTCCAGGTGAATATTCACTCAGAATCCATCGCCAAACCTTCCATGAATAGCCATCCAACTGTGATGCGCACAATTTTCATTGGACCACGATAATACCGGGGATAATCGTCAGATCTTTTGTGCATCGGCGCCTTAGACGTCGGCCGTATAATTCATCCGGTTAGGGGATACATCCTGAGCAATCAAGCAAAAAGCTATTTCAGGGGGGGGGGTACTTCAAGAGTTTTCACATATCTTAAATCATTTCCTATTATACCACTCAACATCTTGCTTATTAAAGTATTTTTTGTCAATGTCTCCCTGATTTCACTAAGGTGACTGTGCTCTTGAGCGCGTTTGTACTTCAACAAAGAGAAAGAACAAGTAAACTATTTGTTGAAAGGCAAAATTTGCTTTAAATCGCAACAGCCGAACGGCAATTATATGCTGTTTTTTAGGGAGCAAACTGGTAATTATACATGTTCGGCAACAAATTATCTCAGCATATACGGAGAAACCGGCTCACAGACTCGGACTGGATCTGCTACGACGGCAGTTGATGTAAGCTGGAACGTTCCCACTTGAACAAAAAAAAGTGAAGATGATTCGGTGGTGCTTAAAGTACAGCTATACGTTCAGGTTCAACGACCACCTGGACGTGCCGATATTACTCCACCAAGACTGAACGTCATTGTCGGTGGAACGATCACTCTTACTTGTTCAGCTCATGATCCGGGAAGCCCAGTAGGGGGCTTTAAGGTAATGGATATGCCCGAAGGAAAAGGTTTCCGGGCTTTTGAAGGTCATAAGAAAACCTTTTTTTGCAAAATAATGGGCGCTCTCAGATGTCTCAGAACTAGAACACACATTACAATTGTATCGACTTACTTTCTGAAATGAAATGAAGTGCGGTAGTATAATAACTGACCGTAATCAAGAGCTATTTTTCAAGAGAGTTCTCACTTTTTTTGTTTTTAGAAAACTTTAAACCCCAGTCCTGTGTTTATTTAGTCAGATTCGTCAAGTTTATAGGTCTATAAGGGAGTTGCTTTCCCTACTCTATTTTTTGGTATCCTATGATGCCATAACCTGGTCCACTCTTTTTCGTTATACAAGCTAAAACTTTCAAAAATGTACGGAAAGAGTCACGGCCTCTAAATGGAGTTTTCCAGCGGTACCGTATGTTTGAGCTTTTCCACCTAGCTCTGGAGTATCGAAAATCTGACCACTCACCTCTATTTATTTATTTATTTATTTATTTATTTATTTATTTATTTATTTATTTATTTGTTCATTTATTTATTTGTTGTTTATTGTGTACTGCTACGTGCGACAAAGTGGAACAGATGGGAGTATGACCAAACCATTCGTACTGAAGTCAATCGCAATGCTAAACTAGAATCAAATAGAAAAAACCATCGAAGGTTAGGTGAAAAGATTTATTACCTCAGTACACACAAGTAGAAAGGTTGGATATGGAGATATAGTGTTTAAATGGATTCTTTCTAATTCGGTCAGAACTATACGAGTGTTTTGTTAACATTTTGACTTCGACAGATAAATAAATTTGGCAGAATTTTTGTAAAATATATTACTTTCAGTGGGCAGTAGTTGTTTTGTGAGCATGTTGCATTCTAGGAATGAGTAATGTTGATGGATTTTTTATTATTTATTTTGTTTTCAGTAGGCAATAATGGTTTTGTGGGTATGATGCACTCTAAGGATGAGTAATTTTGGTGGAATTTTAATTATTTATCTACTTTTCAGTGGGCATCGCCTTCTTCCGGTGGCCTGTTTGGTACTCGAGAACACGATCATGCACAGCTAACGGTGAGGAATGCTCAACTGGCTGATAACGGTCGATATCGTTGCCGAGCTGACAACGTTCATGGAGAAGGAAAAGAAGCTGTGGTCGATGTCACGGTAAACTTATTTCAAGTTTATTCATGGTTATCCAACCAACAGAATTCAAACAAAAGAAAACGCTCAGATAACACGCCACCATTGTAGTTGGGTAATGATAACAATAGTAAAAGTAAATTATCAGATAAACTAAAAGGGTGACTCGTAATAATTTAATCACTTTATGAGGTTACACTGAAAAAAATTCAAAAAATTCAAAAAAAGTGAAAAATTCAAATAGAAAAGCCATGGGTGTATGAGAAGGAGGGGCAGTCGGAGCGCTACGAATTCTGGTTGAATCAGGGTAGAAGAAACCTAGGAGTGATTCTCTCTCCATGATCTCTCGTCTTCAAACCTTGGCATTGCCGATTTTTTCTCAATATTAATTACTTCTGCCGCACGAGGTTGCTTGGTGGGAAAACTTTATTAAACAGTTAAGCCGTTTTGAACTTCCTGTCGTTTTCTGAGGCATGAACTCACATCGAAGTTTGTGACTTACTAAAATGGCCCACCAAAAGCTCTACCAAGTATTATCTACTAATATTGAGCACCCAGCCCAAAGGTGGAAGCCTGAGGTGCGAACGTCTCCTTCAAGTGATTTTTCTTTGGTTTCTTTCTACATCTTGCCAAAAATGCTAAGATCGAATGGCTTTTGGTGGGCCAATCTGGTAAGTTACTAACTTCGAAGTGGATTCAGGCCTTTGAAGAAGAGGGGAAGTTCGAAACATTAGGCCGTTGAATAAGGTTTGTTCACCTAACAACCTCGTGCGGCAGAAGTAATTAATATTAAGAAACTAGGAGTGATTATTGTTGTTGGCTTGTATCGAGTAGTGTCGATAACAGCTGACCTAATTCGTGACAGAAAGGTGGGTGTTTTTGTCGTTAAATTTAGTCACTTTTTGTGGTTTTTTTCAAAAATGCTCCCCATTTTCCTCACCTGAACCCTCCCCATCCGACCAAGCCTTCGTAACCACACGTTTGTTGTCGCTATGACTCCATTAGAGGCACTGAAGTGCTTACACGCTGCTTGGATAAACTAAAATATCAATTACTTATGGATGGTGCCTGGCTTGTTATTTTGCTACAAACTCATTTCCCTATTAGGCATTTTTGCTTCTAACCATGTAAGGCAAGAATTAATCTCATAGTTCTTGGAACTAAATTCATAAAGACGTTAGCATAGGGAACTAACAATAACAATAAAACTATCGGAGATTAAAGCGAACATAAACGTGGCCCAAGAGATAGGAACAAGCTGGGACATTGACTTTAGTGACTTCAGTGTAGCGCCAGAAACGAGAAATAAGCATGAATTGTGATCTAGCTGCTATTAAGTAATAGCTCTCCGGATTGTTTTTGAATGTACAAAACTCAGAGGAAAATTTCATTTCTTTATTTATTACGGACGTGTATTAGGGCTTGTTCAGACGACGCGCGTCGAAAATGCAAAATTGAAGCTCAATCGATAATTAACGTCATTGATCGAATTTGCTCCTTTGCGTTAGTGGCGCAGTCCGGTGGCGCTTCATATAAGCAAAAAAATTAGGCATATAATCACATAGGAAAGAAATTGAACGGAAAAAGTGAATTTTGTCAAAATTTCCATTAACAAGGAATAGCAGCCTTCTAAAAAACCCGAGCGACCAGTAAGTTTGCCTATATGAGGCGCAACCGGACTGCGCCACTAATGCAAAAGAGTAAATTCGATCAAGGGCGTTAATTATCGATTGAGCTTCGATTTTGCATTTTCGACGCGCGTCGTCTGAACGAGCCCTTACAGTCGTGAGAAAATGAGATACGAGTTATAGCTACTCAATTGATAACAATACTGTTCGCCAAAACTTGAAATAAAATTTACACAACAGCAACGTTGCCTTTCTAAATTGATAATTCTTATACGAGCCGGCGTCCGTGGACTTCAAATATTAAATATTAGAGAATAGCATTCCTAGCAATTCTAAACGACTGAAAGTTTTTGAACTTCTAGCGGAGTGATGATTTTTGCTCTTTAGCTTTAGGCACTCCTATGCGTCCATGATGCTGAATTCGGGTAATCTTTTGGTTTGAGTTCTGTACAGGTCTCTCCGCACTTGTATGGGTATAAGTGTCCATGAACACCCACAGCAACTACTAGTTGTAGACAATTGACTGAGAACTCCGAATGACAAGTTGCCTGGTTGTTATGCCGACTAGCCAGTCAGTAAGTGCCGAACTGGGTTAATGTGTGGCACTGTGGTTCGAGGGATTGAAAGACGTGGGTGGGTTAATGGAGCGTATTATCGGTAAACCGAGAGCTCCTATGAGTTCGGGGCAATGAGGTAAACATAGTCTGTTTCACGATTATAAGTGATGTATGGGTAGGGGTTAGTCAGAAATTTATTTTTGTGGGAACCGACTTCACTAGAACCTGAGTGAATGAGATTCCAGTGATTCTTCTCATATATCGTTTGCACCACCATGGAAAATGCTTGCGAAAAAACCTCAAGATAACTCCCTCGATTTGGCATTTTTGGACTAATTTTTGGTTTTCTGAAAGTGTTGCTATTGTCACCACATTCAGCCATCTTCTAAACTTATTAATGTTACCAGCCATTCAGTGGCCTGCAGGCCGCCTAATGAACTAATGAATAGTAGGAATCATATATAAAACATTTATAATAACAAATAGAACGAAAAACAAGAAAAGCATGCAGCAGAAAACGGCGAGGAACTGATGAAATACGTCACCGGGAGTACGGTAACGGGCAATCGCGGCGGGACCCTAGAGTTGATAAACAGACATCGTGGTTTTGCTTAATTATTAGTAGGATAGCAAAAGTCCCGTCAATTCAGCAATCGATCAGTTTTCATTCTTTCTCCACAGCTTTAGTTAAATCGTATTCATGTTCAAACCACAGTTTCCAAAGGGTCAATGTTGGTGTTCTGCTTCACACAGGGGTTGATGGCTAAGCCAGTAATGGAAGAATAAGTAGGACGGTGACTAGACTGATAATAAACAGCAACCTGGAGGGGTTTCGTCGGATAAGAATCTGGGTAAAAGGTCGTGTTCAGAATCTGTCTAGGTGTCCAAAAATGTCGTCGAAATTTCGATTTCTTCAAGAACAAATGGGCCACTACAAAATGTTTCCATAATTCCCGTTGAATGATGTTTCTTTGTCGCGTGTTTTAGCTTTCTGGGCTCACCATTCCTCGGAACTAAAACTGAGTTTAATTGAAATGATCTGGCCCAGGAGCTGTTTAATACAGAACAGCTTTAAATATTGTCGTATTGGTCTTTTGTCCATAGTCCTCCGATAGTGATTACTAAATTTCACATCGGCCGGTCTTAAGTCGGGTTTGGATGACTGGGTGGTGAGTTGCGTTGGGTTAGATACTGGACATCCAGAAATGTGGTTGAAACGTCAATTTGTTCGAAAACGGACGATCTACTATAAAATGGTTCCATAGTTTTCTATAAACGTTTCATGTACGTTTAATCGGGTTTTTTTCTTTTTCTCGACTTGTCATCCCATTCCTGGCAACTGATACTGAGTTTAGATGAAATAACCTGGTGTGTGGGCTGTTTGGCCCATGTAGCCCTCTGATGAGCCCCATCAACTTTGGCAGTGGATAATGAGTGAGGTCGAACAAACATCGACAGCAAATAACGCCACAGCTCACCAGAGCAAACTCATCGGAGCGCAATTAATTTCAAAGTGGCAAATTAGTATAGAAGAACCGTGCCGTAATGGTCGACGACCTTTCGAAGGTCTACTGGAAACATATTAATCTGTTTTTGGACGGTTTATGTGTGTGTGTGCCCATGAACATGACAGCATTTTCTCCATTCCAGCAATTTACCAAGCCATCTGGCCAACGAATTCGTGCTCTCCGCACTGCCCCCGACACATTTTTTGTGTTCAATAGCAGACGATTGTTCAACCTTCAACATCAGACATCCATTCCTCCATGATGATGATGCAATTTACGCCGTCACGATTGCGTGTATTGGGTTTACTTCAAATGGGGAATCTACTGACATCAAAAGACCTTACAACTTCAACAAGCAACAAATGAAGGTGTTTTTCGCTCACTATAGAGGTATAATTTTGCCAAAAACAAAAAGAACGAGCAAATCTTCCTTTAATTTTCATCTTAACTTAGTTTAACGGGCGATACATAAAAAGAGGTATTAGTCTATCTTCTGGTCCAATCCGCATGAAAGGGATGGTTTTGTGGGAAATAAGACATAGCATACTCGAACTTGGTTTAAAATCCACCAAATTTTACGATACGGAAGCTTTGAATATTTATTCTGTTCTAGCTAATTGATGACGATTTCTAATTTTTTTTTAGTTTAATAATGGTTTGGATGTTTATATGTGTTTTATTCTACCCATTTGAAACATGAACATCTTGTGGTCGTACTAATTTGTTAAATAAAAGACCCACCATCTGAAATAAGTAAAAAATAAAGGTGCTGCTCGCCAGCAAATAAAACCTTTTTTCGCCAAAAAGCAAAATGAGCACATGGATTTGCGCGTGAAGTTCGTTTCAAACGGACTTCGAATGATTGAGACAAGAGGAAATTTCAATGTACTCAACGGTCTCATTAATAAAAACCTGTGGTTTCGTAAGAGCAAACCACAACTAGCCCGAAATTTTGGTTGTTGTTTATTTTAGTGTTCTCATGGTAACTTGTTCCAGTAACAACTTCCATTTTTGCCCATGTGCGTAGTTAAATAGATGGATAGATAAATAAATAAATTTAAGGATACGTAAATTTGAAAATGGGGAATTTCGCATCAAGATACCTTTCACCTTCGATAAGCAACAAGTAAAGGTCTCTCGTGCCAGCAAAAAATCTTTTTTAGCCAAAAAAATAAAAGAAGAAGATAAATTTACCTTCAATTTCCTCTTCAGCTGTACTTAGACAGGGTTATATAAAAGTGAATCTGAACGCATCCTTTGGTCCCATCAACAAAAACTTGTGGTTTCATAGGAACTAAACGCAACTGATCCAAATTTGGTTTGAAAAAATTTGACAATGTAAATTTGATATGAAGATTGATCACCTCTCAGGCCACAAACGTTCTCGAAGTCTCGAACTCAAATAATTGGGCCATGAGGGAAAAATCCTGTTTTTCCAAATGTCTGAAGTTCCTCTTTGAGCCGTCAAGCGCACAATTTCCCTCTCCTATTCTTAAGATTTAGTCGTTTCGAATGGACTTCAGCTGGGCTTGATGATTCGACGCCGTTTTAAAGGCATTTCAGCTCGTCATGTCAGACGTGTTTTTCAGGTGATTGAACCCGCATGGATTTCCCGACATCTGGCAAAGGAGCGAATTCTTAAACTCGACGTTCCGGCCGGCGGACTCGAATGTGAAGCAAAAGGTTTTCCAGCACCGAGTTTCCAATGGTTTAAAGATGACGAGCCCGTTGACACGAAACGTTACAAAATTGAAAGTGTTATTGTTAAGTCAAGGTAATTCAAAAAATTACCTTGAAATCTGTGTGCACTTTAGCGCTTCTTCTTTTTGTTCCAGCTGTTCTTCTGGTGATTATTGTTCACAAACGGTCACCAGTTCGTTGGTTTTCGTGAAGCCGTTGAAATGGGCCGATAAAGGAAATTATTCCTGTCGTGCGAGCAATGGTGCCGAAGATCAGGCCGGTGTTGACGATGTTTCGTGGACGGTGATTCGAGTGAATCATGGTCCGGTCATTCTCAATCAACGATTCCCTGAAGAAGGTCTTGCTGCGGCTGACATCGGAACCATGGTATGTGCATTGATGTTCACTTAGGCCCAACTATTTTTACCCCCGTCGCTGTTTAGGCTCAGCTGCGCTGCCTCATTTCCGCTCGGCCCGAACCGAAGACCATCAGCTGGGTGTACAATTCGAATCCGATTGAGGAAAGCGGAAGGTGAGCAATACATGTTCAATGAAAAATAAGTTCATAAAAGTATCAAATAAGGTGACAAACAAAATAAGTAATATTACTGTCTGAGGATCAGCATTTTATTGGGCCTAACGTATCGACGTGTTCGTAGTCTTCAGAGGCCTAAAAATTGGCTCGAATCTTCTTGCCCTTGGTCTTTTCGACCAGGTGCCAAACCATTTTTGCATTTCTGACAAACCTATGCAGTCTAGGAATGTCAGTAAAGTTAGTATCAACTCGAGTTATAAAGTAATTAAATATATAGTGCCTTGCAAGAGAAAGCGTCTACCTATGAAGGTGAACTGAATTGCTGATTGGACAACATTTTTTAATCAGAAACTGAGAAATTCCAAACCAAAGGCATTGAAGGCTTCATATCAACCATTTATTCTCATGTTAATTCTAATTCACATAGTCACATAGAAAAATAAGATCCAAGTTTAAGGTGTTTATGATGCACTATGATGCAGTACGTTCAGAATTATTGGTATTTGTTCGCTGCCGGAGGTGGATTAATCTGCCGTTTTTGCCTTGCTATCGAAACTCTGATATTTCTATTTATTTCAACTAAATTCACAACGTTGAAGTTAGAATAACGGGACCTATCCTGTCGTTCAAAAAGCGTATACCTCTCTCTAGTGGTTTATTTGTGACGGAGTTGTAGTACAAATCAGAAAAGGGCTACAAAAGGCTGAAGATTCCAGCAAGATTCAAGGGATAGGAAAAAATGTCGATGCAATTTGGGTTGGGGAGTGCGGTCAGAAGTGTTGCAGTTTTAGTCGACTATGAAATGTTGCAGTTTCGTTTCTACTAGAACTTCTCAGAAAGGTCATATTGCTACAAAATGTCTACTTTCGAATTTTTGTTGCTGGAACATCAATCTGAACAGGTTTCTTTGAAAAAATGTGGTCCCAGGAAATTTTTTCTTTGGTTGCATCCCCAACACACATAGCATCGAAATCTCTGTTAAATCACTTTTTCAACAGAATTTGGTGCCCCGGAGTGTGATTCGTTCAGCAGTATTTCATCGTCCACACACAAAGCGGTTGGAATTATTTCAGCTGACGCTTTGTTTCCAGTTGTTGATCAGCTATCGAGCCGTCATTGTGTGGTGGCTTTGGCACACAAGTTGTTGTTCATGTGTGAGAATCCTCCTAACGAGCGGCTGTTCACATCTTCATCTAGTTGATGTTGATGCAGAATCACCAAGCATCATCCTCACGCATCAAAATTCGTCAAAATCGTGATTGAATACTGGACAAAGTAAATTTTGATGCGGATACAGAGCGACCAACCGTCGCCCTCACACATCAGTGTTTCTCAAAATCAAGGTTGAACGCTGGACAAAATAATTTTATATTGATTTGTTTAGGTATTCGTATCAAATGATCCAACATTACAATCGGGACGAATATGAACACGTTCTTCAAATCGCTGATACCACCGAAAGTGACTTTGGAGCTTACATGTGTCGTGTGGCAAATGGAATGGACAAAGCGGACATAATCATTAAGCTCACACGAACAGGTAATTGATAGTTTGTTTTTTGTTTTCATTTGTCATCTACTTGCTTATGAACTTACCCCACAATTATCTGATTTGTCTGCTAAATGACCACCCGGTAATACTCATTGTTTTTTCTCCATCCATTTCCTCATTTCCTCCTTTTCTGGTAATCCCTCTCTTTGTCTATCTTCTGTTCTCTCTTCTCCATCTACTTCGCGCTTTTGATCCATTCGCTGTTCTCTGGTAGTCTGCTCACTGTTCCAGGGCACTTCTGTATGCCTTACCTGTTCCCCATCGTTATCACCTGCGCTTTTTTAGTTGTATAAGTCTTAATTAGTAATCTTAAACTCTAACCGATTTTTACATATTCCATAAAAATCACTTAAAGAACAGAATCTTCCATCGTCTCTCTTCTACGGTATCAGACGGATCTACTGACAATTCGACGAGAAAATCGAGCTAAACCACTTGCGACAAATTTATTTTTATTTTTATTTATTTATTTTGTTGTTTTTTTTTACGGTTTTTATTTTTTAAATTAACCCCGCGGTCATTTTCGAGATCAGCGGCTCGAGATCTCGCAGTGCTTATCAGTCGAAGTGATCTTCCTCATACATTTTCTTCATTTCTCTGTTTTCATTTCTCTGCTTTTCACTCAGTTAGGTGGTATCCAGGGAGCTATTAATAAACGACGGTTTGAAGCGAATGAAATTGTCGCAAATTAAGTTATCCGATTTGCCTGCTGAATCACCATCACCAGGGCCCAGACTCATCATTGATAAACCCCCAATAAACCCCGATATATAGCCCGAACGGCGCCCACCTTTGTCCACTTATCCTAAACTTCCTATGTTAAACGCAATCTCTCATCGACTCTGCCGCCTGGTTCTGGCTGCGCCACGGTTTCGGAGACCGCTCGTCCGTTTGTGAATCTGGGCCCAGGTTATCCTCACTGTTGTCTCATTGCATTTCTTCGTTCTCTCCTTCTTCCTCCACTTTGTCTATGTTGCTCCGTTTTCTTTTTTCCTCTCTTTCTTGCTGTTCTTCCCTTCGCTCGTTTTTAGATAATCTGGTCATTGTTCCTCTTCTCATATGTAGTCCTACTTGTTTTCTCTGGTTAGCACCAACACTTTTTTTGGTGCATAGCTACTGATTTGTAATCTTAAAACGTTCCAATCAATCAATATTGCAGGACCTCCTCAAACACCGTCAAATCTTCGAAAAGTGTCTGCCACAGCCATATCCTTGACGCTGGGCTGGGTACCGGGATTCGATGGAGGTCTCCAGCAGTCGTTTGTTGTCGAGTATAGGTGAGTTGCACTCTTTTTCGAGATACATTGTTAATTTCAATTGTATTCAAGTTTGTTGAAGCTCAATGACTAGGAATTCTCAGAGTTGATGTCTCAGAATTTCAAATTATTCCTGCATCGAGTGAACGTTTTCGGACGAAGACTATTCGATGAAAATGTTTTTCCTACTAAAATCTGGTTGCACTTTCACAGACTGTAGTGAGCTAAATCCCTTTATATGTTTATTAGTCTGCGCAAAAGATGTGCTCTTGAAATAGCATCCTTTTCGGTTTTCTCAGCCCGTTTAATCTTGCCATCATCCTTTGCAACACACAACTTAAATGTCATAGATGTGAGAACGACATTCCACACGACATTCCCGTTTAGCGGTAGACGAATTCTGCTAGACCTAGACTAATCTCCGGCGGAACTTGTTGCCGGTCAGACTGATCATTCGCCTGACGGTCAGATTGAATAGGATTAGGATATGAAAATACTATTAGCACTGGACATGATAGTCTTGTCGTCAAGATGTTGCAATATACGTTTCTCAAGAACCGTTCTTAACAATCAGAGATTACAGTAAAGTGACGACAGTTTTCCGGAGAATCGTATGATTGTTTTTTCGGGACTGGGGTTACGAATGAACTTTTCCATCTGCACGGTACTTCCGCTCTCATAAAACTTAAATCAAAAACAAACTCCAAGGGACGAGCGAGATAACATCAGCAATGTCTCTATCAACATCAAAGGAATAAAGTGATATGGTAGAAAACGATTGACGGCCAATGTGAAATTTCCGAGAGGATGATATCAGCATGGAACCCGATAAGAATCACTCATCATTGGATAGAATGTTCGTTCATTCCCACCATCAAAGTGATCATTTCGCAGAATGATTTTTCATTACCTCAGACAGGAGCTCCGCTGTTGCATGATCCACAGTTACACAGCTACCAGTACTGATCTTCAGGGTACCGAGCCTCCGTTTAGATCTGAGCTTGTAATTGAGTAATGCGTAAAATGCATTTTTGTCTTTAGATGACACAACCATTGGGCTTAGATGTGGTAGTATGACAGATTTGGTAACACAGTTCATCTATTCGATACGCAACAAACCGGTTTTAGACATGGTCTGATCAGTCCGTAGTTTAAATTTGTTTTTAATTTTGTTAAATTTTACGATATGGTAATTGTTGAGAAATTCCGAAGGAGTGTTGAGGTCTTCGAATGATTAACAGAACTTCAAAGAAGCAACTACAATTACTCAACGGTTAAGCTTCAGAAGGTTCTTATTTTGCTCCCCACCCCACCGGTATGTTTCAATAAGCAGCTCCAACACACTTCCCAGTTCAATTGATTTCCATTTATGAAGTGAAACTGATCGCTTGGTCGAATGATTCGGTGATTCAGTAATCAACAATTTCAAGAAAATCATGATGATTATGCTATCGATGGAAAATAAGTTTCGACATTTCTCTTGGTTTTCTGCTAAGCTTGAAAATTGCCTGGCTATAATATTTCGTAGGTTCTAAGAATCTCAAACAATTATGGAAGGGTAACCAAACCAGGAAAGGTGAAAAACTAAGAATATTGTGGACAAAGACGTTGTGCGGATTAATAAATAGGGTGTGGATCGAGAGAAGAGCTATCAAATCTGTTTACTCCTATAATTGTTATAATAGTGCTAAATTTTCTTTTCTCCACAAATAGGCCATCTATTTGAACAATTGGCTCCAGAAAAATAATCATATAAGTAGTGAAACCGATTTAAGAATTTAAATTTTTGCTAATGTTAGTAGACCTAGGGCTCTTCTATCATTTTATAATTACGGTATTTATAATCTCCTCCTAATGACTGATTGAATTTCAGAAATGTGAATCCATACACGGAAAGCTCCGGCAAAGGAGACATCTCCACAGTGGAAATCAAGAACACGTCGAGAGTGGAGCATATCGAGGTAACTACAATTAAGAATTTGTATGCAGTTGTACTTGTAACAAATTTCCATCTTATTTAGGATGATGGGACCGCGTCGTGGTATCTGAGCTTCAATTTAACTGGCCTAAATCCCTTGTCATCGTACTACTTCCGGATACGTGCAAAAAATAAGAAGGTATGTGTTTTTATGAGAAATCTATTTTTAAAAAATGAAATAGCGAAATGAGAAGGAAACGTCCATAGGGGGATATAGGATAAATGGAATTCGGTTTGTCCCTACCTTTTTGCGGAATACGTAGGGGAAAAGGTTAAGGTAAATCGACGTGTTTGATCCCTGGTAATCTAGAGCTGTTATGTGTAGGAAAAAGGTTTGTAAGTCTTTTGAATTCGGGTGTTTTACAAGCATTTTTATTTTTCGTTAGATGCCTTCAAATACACGCAAAGCACGCTTAGATTGGGTGACTATGTGTAAGCGATTCCTTTTCAATTTTGGTTCATTTTGAAAACATTCTGTTTGGCATGTTTTCGATGCTCGATTCGCGTGTTTGTTGTTTTTCATTTTAAATGTGTATTTTCAGGGCTTTTCCGACTTTTCCCCTCTCGTTGTTGCCACGACAAACGATGTGAATGAGGATCCAAACATGCTTTCACCTTCACTTCTCAGCTTCGATCTGATGCGGAAGTCGTTTGTGGTTGAAGTGAGTTTTTCCGGGTTGCAAACTAAAATGAAACTACTATTTCTGGGCATTTTGTACGAAATTTAGTTCTCTTGATAGGGAAAGATGAAAAATTAGAAGATCTAAGTGGCCTAAAAGCTTGGGTTTCCCTGGATCCAATAGTGCTGAACATTCTACTCCAGCTGCCTGACTTCCTTTGGGAATTAATATATTTCAGTTACCACTTTATAGATTACAACTTTTGAAATGATTTTGAAGAACCCATTAACATTAGATAGGCTGATCTGTCAATACTTTGCTGAAATGATTATGTGATAAAAGTTACGACGTAATATTTTTCATGGCGGCACTAAAATTTTGCATAAGCTTCTGCATTCCTTTTCGGATTGATTGTGAAAGGAGCAGATAAAGCTTTTTCTACATATTGCCCATTCGATTTCGTTCGAAAACCTATAAATTGTGGGCCAATAGCCACAAGACCTAAAATGCATGCATTCAATCACTTTCGACAAAGCCATTCTGCTGCAATGCTCAGAACTGAAGTAAAAAAGTTTAAAAAGTAAAATGTGAAGCAGAACGTTCTCAAGCAATACTTCAGCTGCAGTACCTTAGACACCGCTCCGGAAAACGGCAGTTTTTACGCCTTTTGCGTCGGAATCCGCCGCTTTTTTAGAAAAAGCCACCGGTTGTTCAGCTTAGGGCCCTTACAGATCAGACGACAAAAAATTGAGCGACGAATTCGCAGTCTTCACCGCGGCAGTGACCGCAACAGCTCGATTAGAGCAATGCGGCCGCCGCAAACGTCGCGTTGGACGAGAATGCTCGTCGTCGTGTGTTTCGCTCAATTTCATTTATAACGGCTAGTTCGTCGCTCAAGTTGCACGTCGTCGGGTCTGTAAGGGCCCTTAAACTACAGATATAACGAAAGAGAACCGCTGACAGTTCTGTTCGTTGGCCGCAATTAATTTTTTTGTTTATTTTTTGAATGCTTCTGTGCCAGACGAGGTTAGTAAGGTGGATCAAATTTTATTTTGGCCTGACGTTTCGACCCTTTCGTCGTCTTCGGAGGCCTAAAAAAGGTTCATACCGAGGTTTCAAAAAGAGAGAACTTGGGAAATTTTTGTTTATTGATTTATTTATAATTTGCGTATCCCAGCTGAAGCGCTTCTGACAAGGCAATAATATAGAATGATAAAGTTTCCCGACAAACCGCTTTAGTTCGCTAGAGCAAAAAAATCGTTTAAACAGCGCCCTAAAATCGAGACCACAAAGTCCTGACCGAAAAATAAATTAAATATTAGATTATTTCTGAACCAAATGTTTCAGCCTCGTCCGCCTCCGGATGATTGCACTTTGCTATACGTTTCCTCTGGTGATACATGGCGATCGGCGGGCTGTTTTGCACCTGATCAGGTGATTGGTGACCTGTCCGGAGGAGCGTTTTTCAGAGCTCGTTTCTGCTCCAGAGAACATGCTCTGCGATGCTCGAAAATGTCACACATTCTTGGTTAGTTGTTTGTTATTCTAGGGCCTTTTTGAAGACTGTTCATATTAGAAAAAAGCTAGAAAAGTCAAGGATAACACGCATCATTCTGCAAAACATCCTAGAAACCCATTTTTGAAGTAGGTTGCTCACTATTTAGTCCCAACGCAATGGGATGACGGTGGTCAATATTGGTTGATCGAAAACAAAACATATCAGGCTAAATATCATTCGCTATTGTACAAAACCACTTTAATTGCAACGAAAAATTGAGCAATGAACAGACGATAACAAATGGTTTGAACGCAATAATCATATGGAAACCATAGCTGTTTACTACCTAGGATAGAAGAGGAAAATATGATCTGAATATTTGCCTTCTACCCCTTACCGTTTTCTTCATTTACTTCATAGATTATTTGTGTTTAGTCTCTCACATGGGTAAGATGTGGGACAAGAAGGCTGCATTGGTAGACAAGTAATATTGTAAAACGAGCTTCACTTACATTCCTTCTTTCGCTTTGACATTTAATAAGTGTGGAGCAGAATGCGTTTTCACCTCAAAGTTTGATCCCTTTTCGATCTGTATATAGCAACTAAAGAATCATTAAAAATATAATTATTACTAGGAGCTGAAATTTGATGTCCTTTCGTCTTTAGGTTGAAAAGAATGGTCGGTCGCCTCCATGATGTTAATGAACACCAAATCTGAAAAACAAGGCGAACAATCGAGCCTTCATAACCTCTATTCAATCCAAATCTTTGGATCTTTTCATTGTTGACAGGCGTAACCTGGTTTTTCTCAGAGAATGATATCATCATTCTTTCAAATGATGCTGAATCAGATGAGCGGTTAATCTTGAGCTGAGTTATAACGTTTTACAAATAAGGTGCAAGAAAGGGGAAAACTTTTTAAGAACTTAATAGAATAAGTTGAACTGTTCTGTCGAAAAAGCTTCTTAGGGATCACTTAGAACGCGCCCGATGCGAGACGTGATCCCATGGAAAAGATGCAAATCGACCATACCGTGAGGATGCCCACGGTACGGTCGATTTGAATTTTTTTCATGTGCTCTCTGCATTTTTTCATGTCTCGCGTCGCGTGCGCTCTAAATGATCCCTTAAACTTAAGCTTATTATACACAGCTGTGGTGGCGTCGAGTCGGCTATTAAAACTGGCCGATGGAACATCGTAAAAGCTTAATAGCATGTCTGATGTGGCGGCACACAACTGTTCCATTAAATGTCGGTCGTTGTTGTGAACCATATTTCTGTATGGCCAATCTGCATTACACTAAAGCTAATTGAACGTTATTGCAGAAGCCAGTTCAATGGGTAATCCGTGGCGTTTGGCGTTGGTCGTACCAGCGGCTGTACTGGCGTTCCTTGTCGTTGTCATCTCCATTCTAGTGGTACTTTGTTGTCGGAGTCGTTCACCGAAACGAAAAAACAGAAAAGGGTACGTTAATTCGCCTTTCTTAACATCTTTAAGACGTGGAAGTGACCCTATATGAGAGGAAGAAGGTAGTCAGATTCTGACATCCTTTATTGATAACTGAACAAAACAAATAAATGACCAATAAGGTAATCATGAATAAACTCAATTATTTACCGTATCGCTGGCAATGAATTCTACTTAACCATGGATAACCTTATAGGTCACTTATTTGTTTTTCTTGGGTTATGAGCAAATGAAGTCAGAATCTGAAAAACACGAACTTTTGGGTCACTCTGATAAGTGAAAATGGCCCGAGTTTTTTGTTTGTTTACTTATTTAACTAGGCGCATAGGCGCGCTTAAAGTAAAAGCGGTCAGTAGGACAAACAACCATGGGAATTCTGAATAACACTGAATCGAAGAAGATTAATAAGACAATTGAAGCGTTCTATAAAGAAATACCATTAGTAACATCTTAGAGAATAACAAACAAAGTTAGGCCACATAGCATCAATTCAAGGTAGAAATTATTTGAAAATCTTGTAGCAGAGATGACTGCAATTCATCAACATTAGAGAGGGAAATTCAACAAAGTAGCAATAGAAAGAAGAGAAACAAAAGCAGCAGTCGATAGGCGATCCTACATTAGGGAAGTATGATGAAACGTTGGAAAATGGGAGCTTGTTTGAAAGTTGAAGTTTGAAATCTGTAGTTGATATTGCCAAGAAACTTCCTAAACAAATAGGGTATGTTGCAAAAGATATTGGTGTCTGACTGTTTTAGTTTTTTCCTGTTCTAATTGCTGTAACTGCTGACTTTTGCATTTCTTTTCAGTGATTTCGATAATTTTTTCAGGGTCAGAGATTTTGCCGCGATGCCCCAGTCTGAGACGAAGAACACTGTCGTTCATGGATCTCAAGCCGACAGCGGAGTTTTCACATTGGATTCCAGTAAATTGAAGTCAGCAATACCTACGCACAACTATTCAAGGTAATTTTTATCGTTCGAATATTTGACAATCAATGGAAACTACAAGAACTCTTCGATAAGCATCCGCCAGAATGCGATGTAAACAAAACAAACCGTTTTTACGGTTTCCTTGCACTAGCTCTTTCTAACATTTTCTATTGGCTACGAAAGACGTGGTTGTAGTCGGAAGAGCACGATCTATTCAATGGTGAAGAAAGGGTGGAAAATCCTCAGTTTTTATTTTTTTTGTTCAGTGGGATTAGCATAAAAATATTTACAAGAATGCGGAATGCGTAGTCTTTCCGTCCTTTCCTCACACGAATATGTAATGAAGTAATAAGCCAAATATTAGGGGGGGCCAAAAGTATTAAGGAAAATGCACCAAACTCTTTTATTTCTCAATAACCTGAACACAATTCAACTGTGCTGAGGGATGTATACTCCGTTGAGGTCTATGACTTGCTGCCATCCTTCAGCCAGCTTTCTGATCCCATCCTTCCAGAACTGCTTCGGCCTGGAGTTGATCCACTGAATGACATGCCTCTCAAGGTATGCTTGGCTTTTTGTGTCCCTTCTAGCCAAGAGGTCTTGTAGGCTAAAGAAGAAGTGGTAGTCGCATAGAGAGATGTCCGGTGAATACGGTGGGTGAGGTACACGGACGTACCCTAGCTGAGCAAGCTTCTGCGTGGTTACTTTTACCCGGTGAGGTGTGGCGCTGTCGAAGAGGATCAGTCTTTTGAAACGTTGCGGTCGAATAAGTGCGAGTCGCCGATTCACCTCCTCGATTTCGTTCACTAAGATTACGGAGTCCATCATGGTCATCTTTGGAAATAGTATCCAGCAAAACGCAGACCCAGAAGCTCAAAAGTTGCTGATCGCCATGCTCATCTCGTCGAACGAAGATCGGTATCGGATCACTAGGCCTCACCCAGACTAGCTGCTTGGCAGGGTTAATGTAGAAGACATACTCCTCATCCTGCGTGACGATCGAGTCCAGACTTCTCGTACAAGAGAAATGGCGTGAATTGGCACGGCACACATCGACACGCATGTGGTCTGAGGTAGCCTGAGGATTCAGCATGTTTCTCAAATACGCGGAAATGATGAATTCTCAACTGGTCTCAGGTAAGTAGCATACAGACACATAAATACGATGAGCATACAGTGAGACCTCAGTCGGGAGTTATATGGGAAAAAAAAGGAGATACTTATTACTTTTGGCCCCCCCTAATAGATTCTCATCACCATTCCTGCTAAAACATCGGTTTCAATCAGTAAACCATCGATTTCGGGGCGGAGCGTGAATTGGTATTAGTAACGAGATGAGACCTCAATGTTTACCGACTATTAAAGGCTTTGTTCCATAAGAGACGCCAAAATATTTTTAAAAGTGGCGATGAAGCCTTATAGGTGCTATGTGGGTTGGGGGGTGCAGTGTACTGGTCTGTAATATTGCGTCAACTCCAAGCTGGTTAACATGTTAAGGTGTGAACAATTCTGAAGAGTTTGCAAGTCAAACGTATCAAAATCGACCGAGTTGATCGTAAATAGTGCCATATATAACTATGATAACACGTTAAGGTCGACGTAAAGTTGCGGACCACCACCCTGCACCCCCAACCCACATAGCGCCACCTTATAATGCTCTGAAGCTTGAATTGAACGATTTTGGCCAGAATCTTTCCTTTATCGTGAGAACTTGTCGCATATAACGTAGCTCCACAAGAGTCATCGTGCAAGATCCTAATAATATGGTGATTTTTTTTGAAATCCGATTCAAAAAGTTGTTTTCAAATTTTTTTCGACATGTTGATGCTGAAAATGAGGAATACAGCAGTTCGCGGAAAGATATGTCACCTTGCATTTTTGGGTGCGGATAGCTGAAACCAAAAGGAATTCTATTCCAGTTGACAGTTTTAGTAGCTCTCATTGAAAATACACTAATATGTGTTGTTGTTGGAAATTGTAGACTTTTTTTTAAAATGTTAAACTCATTTTTATATGCATTTTTTAAACGAATACATCTCAGGAACCACTGAGTTGCTTATCTAGTGGTGGTGATCTGATAGAGCATGATCAGCTTGTTCTTATAGGCTACAAGTTTTAGGTTGTCAATGAACCATAGATTTTTTGCGTGAATTTTTTGTGGTCGAAAAATGGTAAAATCTTGGGAGAATCTTTCATATAAAATTCCATATCTTAGTAGTTACTGCATGAAATTGCATCAAACTTGGGCTTCTGATAGCGTAAGATTTTCTCTTTCTAACGCATATTCAAGTTTTGAAGCCGTTCAGTTACAGAGAAAATAACCCTCGAAATCACATTTATATGAACAGCCGTTTTAAGAATACCCGGAGGGCATTTGACTACAGATTTCTCTAGCGCATAGAAGACTTATTGCTCGTTAGGTCCTCACCAGGTAGTGAAATAATTCCCACTTTGTGCAGAAAATCGTAGCAAAATGGCGAGGAAGATAGTGATCAAACCAAGGAAACAAAATGTTGTATTCATCTCGCCACCGTACACTATGCGGGTTAGTGCCGTGTTTTCTCTTTCGATTTTTTGCACAAGAGCGGGAATTATTTTACTGCTTGTTAAGGACCTAACAAGCAACAAGTCTGCTATCCACTAGAGGAATCTGGAGTCAAATGCTCTCAGGGTATTCTTAAAACGACCCTTTATGTGAATGCAATTTCAAAAGCTATTTTCTCTGTAAGTCGGCAGTTATTTTCAAAAATTCAAATACGCGTTAGTAGGAGAAAATCTTGTGCTATAGAACATTCAAATTTGACGCATTTTCATCCACTAGTTAATAATATATGGAACATTATATGAGACATATCCCAAGATCTCACAATTTTTTGACCATGGAAAAATCACGCAAAACTATGTTTTTTTAACGACGTGAAAATAATTCTCATAGCCTAAGAGCAAACTAGTTATGCTCTATCAAAGTATCACCACTAGACAAGCAGAAGCTCAGCGGTTCCCAAGATGCATTCGTTTGAAAATGCATATGAAAATGAGTTCAAAGTTTTTTTTTGGAAAACCTAGAATTTCCAACAATTACACATGTTATTAAAAAAAACTAAGAAAAATTCTATCCGAATGTCCACTTTCTTTAGTCTTCCCTCGTTGATATTAAGAGCAAGGACTGAAAGAAGTCAGTGAGCTTTCATCAAAGCCCCGTCACTGTTTACCCTTCCTTTGCTGTCCGCCCACATCAATTCGTAGCTTTTTTCTCACTTTTCTGAGAACCAAAGAATATCGTTGTCATGGGCAATTGATTCATGAAGCCGGGAGTTCCAGAAAAATTGGCAAAAATCACGAAAAAAGAACTATTGAAACTCGATCGCATTGCGCTTTGTTGTGAATGGGCAAATTAACAATTAATCGTGTAATACCTGGAAGTAGGTCAATCTGATTTATCTGGCGAAAAAAAAGAAAGACGCCATTGTAATTGACGACATTGATTACAACATCAGAAATAACGACTATTTTCCACTTCTTTCAGTGACGAAACAGCAGCTGAGAACTGGACAGATGAACATTGTGATTTGACGAATGACCGCTACCACAATGACCCGCTGAGAAGGAGCTCTTTTAATGGTTAGTTTGAACCCACTTCTATAATTACCACTGAAAAACGAAAAAATGTGAAGCCTTGTGAAAACATTTTTTGCTAATAAAATAGCTAAATTCTGGGTATTGTAATGAGATGGCTAGTTAGGCGCACTCAATTCCTTAGCCAATTCAAACCAAAATAAAACCTCGTCGACTAAACTTCATTAAGTGATAACATATTCTATAATAATCAATATCTATTCCTTATTTATCACCCTGAGGTCGCGAAACCTTGCTGAAGAGATCAGAAAGCTTGGGATTCCTGCGGGTTGCGATTCGAAGAGTCAAATAGACAACAGACATTTCTAAATGGCTAATCTTATATGGAATCGAATAGGAATTGGAAAAACTATTGTGGGAATCCCAAAATTTTTCTCAAATTCTAACCTTAAAACCCGGCGGTTGTCGTTTTATTCGTTACGCTGTTTGAGGTTGTTAGGAGGGATTTCTATTTTTGAAATCATGTTGCAACCTAGCAACAAAGGGTAGCAACTAAAAGAACAGTCACCGGCACTGCAGCGATTTTTATTAAATAATTTAATAGGTGGCGTGTCGACAGACGTAGAGACATTTTAAAGTAGACGTGATCACTTCTAGCCCTGCTATTCATGCAAAACGAAGAATCCGTTTCACTTGTGAGGCCCACTGCTGCCCTGCGTCCCCTGCTTCTCTGCCCTATCGTCCGTCATTACTGGGCTGCTTTGCTGCCCAGCATGAATGGGTCTTTAGTTTGAATAAGAACATCTAAGCTGATTAGACACATCCATACTCGGCAGCAGAGCAAATACTGCTTTAATGTTGCGAAGTGTTGCATAATAATTGCAGGGCACTCAATGATCACACATGAGACGTTTAATGTTCGGCAGTAACTTCTGCGCCCCTCTCCAACCGAAATTCCTATAGGTTTATTCTGATCATTTCAACAGAAAACAAGACATTGT